>JAGIQG010000013.1:54872916-55473888 GCA_024679065.1 Sphyrna mokarran | reverse complement strand
GTACAATGATGAATAGTTGTTTCTGATCTGACCTGTACTCCGCGGGCACTGAACTATAGGTTTTACCTGTGTGAACATCTACAACTCTTCCCCACCATCCCCCAACCCACTCCTTTTCATGATTTCTGGCCAATCCAGTTCAAACCAATTGACAGAACGGAGAACCTACCTTAGCCCTAAATGCTGTTGCCAATCTTCCCCTCCAACCCCATGCCAACCACTAGTTAACATTAAATTCCATCTTTTTTTTTACAACGTTTGAATTGAATGTTTTCCTGTAACAACGGAGTACCTAAACGCTGGAAGCTAGCAGATTTATTATCAAATAAATCGGTTGGATTTAAAATTGGTTTTGCCAGACCTCTTACTGAGTGTACCTAACCTACCCGGCGATGGTTAGCTGCACTCTCTACTCTGTATAGTCTTAACCAATTAGCATGTTCTCACAACATCAGCACTTCTGGTTAGATTTCGGTAACTATTTCTAAACACATTCCAAAAGTCGGCCATTGGTAGTACTTGATGTTAAAAGTCATTTGAACCTTTGAAAATTGGCTTCCTGCACCGTTGGAATTACTCTGATTGAAGTGGAAATTATTAGCTACCAGATTCCACTACTATGGGTTTGAACCTCAATGCAAACTGTAGAGATTTTTATTTTTCAAACTATTACTGAGTGCTGAGTATGCAGGATTTTCGTGCATGAAATGTACATGTTGAACAAAATTTAATTTTTGATCCCAGAGGGACGTAATATTTATTCACCTCCATAGCAAACATTTCTTCTAAACCAGTCAGTGAACAATTATTTAAAAAAGTTAATTCTCTTTACATGATAGCTGTCTACTCAATTCTTTGAAGATGATGTTAGTAGATATCAATGGACACGGACAGGTTGGTGGAATGAGTGGATATATAGCAGATTAAATTTAACAGAGAAATGTGAAGTGGTATGTTTTAGTAGCCAAAAGGAGGAGGGACAGTGTAGTCTAAATGATACAATGCTAAAGAGGGTGCAGGAACAGGGACACCTGGAGATAAATGCACACACATTGGTGAAGGTTGCAGGGTAGGTTGAGAAAGTGATATAAAAGGCTTTATGAAAAGAGGTATAAGAGCACAAAACAAGGATGCATTGATGAACATTTATACAATACTGGTTTGGCTTCCACTGGAGTATTGTATATAATTCTGATCATCAGATTTTCAGAAGATGTGCAGGTACGTTGGAAGGGGTGCAGAAAACAATTATAAGAATGATTTAAGGGATGAAAGATTTCAATTACATGGATAATTAGGGACTCTGGAGCTGTTCTTTCTGGAGAAGAGAATATTGAGAGATGATTTGATACATTTGAAAGTCATGAGGGAGACCAAGCAGATAAAGCAAAATTATTCTCATTGGTTACAGCGTTGAAAAGCAGAGAGAACTGATATCGTGTGATTGGCAAAACAATCAACAGTGAAAAGAGTTTTTTAAACACACCGTGTGGTTAGAACCTGGATGCCCCTTGTACATTAGTCATTGAAAGCAAGCATGCAAGTATACCAAGCAGTTAGGAGGCATATATTTGCCTTCATTGCAAGAGGATTTGAGTACAGGAGCAAAGATGTCTTTCTGCAGCTGTAACAGGGCTTTGGTGAGACCACACCTGGAATATTTGTACAGTTTCCATCTCCTTAACTCAGAATTGATTTACTTGCCATGGATGGAGAGCAGTGAAGGTTCACTGATTAATTCCTGGGATGGCAGTATTGTCATACGAAGGGAGATTGGGTTGACTAGGCATGTATTCACTAGAGTGAATGAGAGGAAACTTCTTTGAAATATATCAACTTCTGACAGGGTTGGACTAACTGAATGTAGGTCTGATCAAGATGGCGCTGGAGCTTGGCAACTTCTTGCGAGTTGTACCCTGCATACCCTCTAATACCATCTTTTACTCCTGTTCTGTGCTCTGCACCCTATCCTACCTTCTCCCCATGTACTTTATGAATGAATGTTTTGTCTATATAGCACAAGAAACAATAATTTTCACAGTATCCCAATATATGTGGCAATAATAAATTAAATCAAATATTTCTCCAGGCTGAGAGTCTAGAACTAAAGGTCTGGGTACAGGTTGGGCTATTTTGAACTGAGATGAAGAAAAATTTCTTCACTCCCAGCATCATAAAATTTTGGAATTCTACATCTATTAAACCTATAGAGGCCAAGTCACTGAACGTATTTAAGAAAGAAATAGATTTTGAAACATTAAAGCCATCAAGGGGTATGGGGAGAGTGTGGGAATATAGCATTGAGATACAGGATCAGCTGTGATCAGATTGAATGGTGGAACAAGTTTGATGCGCCAAATACTCCAGTTCTTAATTTCTATATTTCCATCCAGAATGCACCACCCATGTATCTAGAGGAGGCAGTTTCAATCATTGCTTTTGAAAGGTAATTTAATAATTAGCTGAATAGAAGGTATTTGCAGGGCCACAGAGAAAGAACAGAAGAATGGGACGAGTCAATTGATCTTGCCGTGAACTAACAGACACAATACCTCCTTTCCTTCCTTAAGCCTTCTATGAATCTATAATTAAAAGACTGTCTGTCACCATTTACAAACTAAAAAGCATTAATTGTGGATGTAAGCCTCATCTACAGTTACCTCCTTTCTTAGCTTCGTGATTTTCACAGGTTCATGATCTGGTTCAACCTTTTATGTGTGCATGTACGGAGCCCAATTTAGACTGACAGACTTTTGCACCCTGAGAAAATGATGGAGCTAGATTTAGCTGACAAAATAAAGAATGAGGCGGACTCAGACATTTATACCCAAATTTAATACATGCAAACCAATGACACGTCCATCAGTAGTGGCACTGACACACTAACCTTGGTCTTCTATGGATCCATTAACCAAGAATTTCTTATGTATTTATACTTGCAGATGCATATAACTGGAACACAAAACAAACAATTCTATATACGAGTTCTGTATGTAAATAGAATCTCCCAAGTCTTTTTTAATGATCTATTGATCCCTTCAATCCTCCTCCACTCATAATAATAATTCTACTCCCAAGTTCAGAGTTTTACACATGATACATACAACATTTTTTATCCTTTTCCAGGATATGGGCATCGCTGGTTAGGCCAATGGTTTTTTTTCCCCATGAGGCATTGGGAGGGAACTAACGTCTTGAACTACTGCAGCAATGCGATATAGATACACCAATGGTGTGTTAAGGAGGGAGTTCCAAAACTTTGGTTTAGCAACAGTGAAGGAATGATGATATATATTGCAAGTCAGGATGGCGAGTGACTTAGAGGGATTCAAAATACCCTGGGACTAAAACACTAATAAAGACTCTTGAAATGGATTGGATTAACATAGGATAAGAATCACAGACTGACACATATATATATTACAGAGGTATTGTTTGCATAGAAACTGATATAACCACAGTTAGAGAATTTAAACATCGATTTCTGAAAAGTGTGTTATTGAAAGGGCTTGGCTAATGACAGAGTTCTAAGGCATCATGGGAAAATAGTCAAGTAAAGTGGACTACATTCTTTATAACAATACATTCACAGAAGCATAGCTTTTATTGGCATGGATTCCAGACAGTCTTTATGAATAGAAAATTCATAAGCAAAGGACAAAGCTAACAAACTCAGACAGTTTAATGAATAAATAAAGCCTTTAATGAGATAAGATGCTCCAGAGCTATAACAGGTGGCCATGGGAAAGGCAGTCAGAAATCTCTTGTAACAATTGTTCCCATGCTGTCAGAGAATAAATGTGATTGGCCAAGGTATATGACATTTATTAATAATGATTGATCTATACTAATGATGATTGGTTTATTTCTAACCATGATAAGTCAGTGGGTGTGTAAAATGATTTTTGTAAAGTGTATAATTCTATTGTCGATTTAATGTACTTGAAAGGAGTATTGGATTGCGCTGTCCTTCTCTCCCAGCATATGTTGGTCAGTAAAGAAACATCTTTCACCAGGGTACTGTCGTCACAAGTCTTTGTATTAGCTAAAGTTAAACTCAATGTTTAGCCTCTGAAAAAATATCAATAGAGAGGAACCCGTTCGTTAGTTGGTCTTGTCTTTCTAGGCAGTAGATGTTGTAGATTTGGAAGGTGCTAACGAAGATGTTTGCTCAAAGGTTCTTCTTAATTTCCTGCATTTTGTGATCTGCAAAGTATTAAGGCCTGTCACCTCTGACTCAAAAAGTTGCCTGCAAAGAGTTAGTGACCCCTGTTGTAGGAGTTTCAATCTGGCTATAAGGCAAAAGGATGTTTTGTAGTACATGATGTCAGCAAGCAGTTGAAGAGATAATCTTGCTGAAGTGTTCTCACATATCAAACCAGGAAGTATGCATTGTAAGCCTTCACACTTATTTTAAATTTTAGGTAGCAAAATAAATGGGTCTTAGAAGTTAAAATGAATCTTGAAAGACTTTAAAAATGCTTTTAAAAATATGAAATATTTTACTAATTGTAATTAAATTTAACATTCCACAAATATAAAATGAACTTCTCAACCCACCTGAAGGTGTTCAACAGTAATTATGACATTTATAAGCTATTAAAAACCCAGTTACACCTCATTCAGCAAGGTGCAACTTCTCTAGGATTTTTATTACAAGACTAAAAGCATTAGACTGAACTTCTTGCCAATTCAAGATTACAAGGGAAATAGCAGTCAGTGAGAATCACCACAGTGTGCCCTAAGGGGAAACATGAACTTTCTGACAGCAATGTCTGGACTTCTGAGTATACCTGAGCTCCCAAAGTTGATTCAGTATCAGTGGGGCAATAATGGTAAGTGTTGAAAGTTCGCTCACATTACCACCACGAGACCAGTAGCCATATATTTAGGCACAAAGAAAACACACATTTTTCAGCCCTTTTTTCTGGTAATTATGTGAAGTGTTATCTCAAAAGTCTCATCAAGGCTTGCTCTGTACTTTTTATTTTTTCATTTATATTATAATTGTGCTAGTATGTTCTGATTTCAGATTCTTAAGCACAGTTTGTCTAATAAGCATGAATAATAATTAGATCAGATGAAATTTTAATTTGCGTACTGAAAGAGGGAATATATGTGGCCCGATTTTAAATCTGTGTAACAGGATGGGTTTTGAATGAATTAAAATCTTACTTAACATACTTATTATGGAGTGAATTCAGTACTTTTCTGCAACTGTTTTAGATATTGATGCTTATTTATATATTTGACCATTTATGATCGAGACTGACAGGCAAGTTGAACATAATTTGAGATCAAAGTAATGGGTGAATGTTGTTTGCAATTTCCAGGTTGCTACTGCAAAAAAAATCAATACCAGGGTACCATGAAAATTTGAAATTGGAATGGTGGAGGTTTGTCCCATTCATGTGACCCCCTGAGAAGCAGAGAGAAAAGACAACAATACATGAAGATTTCTTCTTTAGTGTCTCTGAATTTATTTTCCAATTGAAGGAAGTCTCTTCACATTGCTATTTTAACAATGGTCTGTTTCATTCCTCAAACATCAATAAATGAGATGCCTACTTTGATTTGATTTGACCACAGGAGTGAAGCGGATAGTGGTGAGGGTATATTTAATAAAGGGGAATTATTACCATTGCAGGCAACAAAATGATTGACTAATTTAGAATTCATGCATGTTCCAATTAGGATTGTTGTAAGTATTTCAGATGCTGAGACCACTTATCTCCTTTCCCTTGTAAGGTTGGGAAATGCGGGGTGTTGATTGTGTTGGGAGGTGGTTGTGGGGCATAACTAACATAACAAGAGATAGTGCATCAGCATAAATAATAAAACAACATGAGGAAGTTCCAAAAAAGAAAAGGATTTAATAAACCTCAGGAGCACCCCATCTAACTAGATCCATTCACAGATATCCAAAATGAAACTGGACTGGTACAAGGAGGCTCTTTCCAATATAATTTAATACATAATCTAAATAACTTGACTTCAGAATAACCTTCAAGACTGAGCACCTTGAGGTCTTTTAAAATGTCAACTTTGCAAAGTCTGATTCGAATTAAATGATAAAAGGATTAGAGATGAGATTAACTTTAATACAGGCCGAATGGATTCAACTACCATGAATAATGGGAAGTGATCATTTGCAAAGTTATTCTCTGCAAAATCTTTCTGTTGGTATAGGGAGCTTTTCAAAATAGGCCTGGAGAAAAGTAGGGAATCAATTTGCTGTCTTAACAAAAATCTCAGACACAACAACATGGGGCCTAATATGTCTCCAATTAAGAAACACAATGATATACCTTCAGTAATTATATGGCGATACAAAAGAAAAGAATATTCCATTTCATGAAGGAATATAACTGGGTGTTGACTAGCTTAAATTCAAAGGAAAAAAGTGATATCATTATATCATTGATTCACCGTCCTTAGCTCCATAGAATCTGACCATATGACCTCGAAACCTTTCCTTTTTATGTTGCTGGTATTAATATATACTGTAACTTCTGTCTCACTCCCTTCCCCTAGTAGAATATTCTGCAGCCTATCAGGGAGACCATGTGAAACACATAATGACAGTTACAGAAATTCCTTTCTGTCCCCCAGTTATGCAGTCTCTTTTCCCCACAGAAAAGTATTTTCTGTGGAAAAAATATCTTCAAGTGTTTATCCAAAATGTAGCTCCTCTTATGTTATCAAGATCTTCCTTAATGTTTCACAGCCAATCAAGCACTTCTGCCATGTGACCAAACTTGGCAACCAATTTGTCCACAGCAGCATCCCCAAAACAGAAGGGTAACAAAATGCTAATCTGCTTGGTTGAGGAATAAAAATAAGTCTTTGCTTTTTTTTTAAATAAGTCTGTGGGATCTTTTACATTCACTTAACAGGACATATAGAACATTTTTTTTTAAAAAGAGCAACACAGCATGGGAAACAGGCCCTTCGGCCCAACGAGCCCGCGCCACCGTCATAACTATATAGTAGCAAATCCATGATCCTATTTTATTATTCCTATATAATAATATATATATTATTCCTAATATGGAAAATTCTCACTATAGGGACAATTTGTTTCCCAATCAGCCTAAGAGCGAATTTTTGGGTTGTGGGAGGAAACCGGAGTGCCCGGAGAAAACCCACGCAACCACGGGGAGAACGCGCAAACTCCCGCAGACACCGGCCCAATTCCAAGTGTCTGCACAGCCACATCGATAGTCTCTGAGCTGTCATGGTGCCCTTCAGATGGTCCACATAAAGCACTCACTTACGACATGAGGTACCAGGCAACCCATGAATCAACATCCAAGACCTGTACCCGCACCACCTGCCGAATGCATGCTCAAATTATGGACCGAATTACCTGTGGAAAAAAGCCGTAGTTAAACAGTCCTAATATATCCCTCTATCTGCATACTGCTCATGTGGCTGTCCAAGAGACCCTTAAACAGCCCCAGCGTGCCTGCTCCCACCACCTTACTCGGCAGTGCATTCCACACCCCCACTACCCTTTGTGTGAAAAACTGCCCTCTAATATTCGTCCTATACATAGCCCCCCTCACCCTATGGCCATGACCCCTCGTCCTATCCATTTCTAAAGGCGGAAAAAGTTTACCTCCATTTACTCTATCAACATAGAGCATTACAGTGCAGTACAGGCCCTTCGGCCCCGATGTTGCGCCTGCCAGTGGATCCTCTAACCTAAACTATTCCAATATCATCCATATGCCTATCCACCAAACATTTGAACGCCCCCAAAGTAGGCGAGTCCACAACTGCTGCAGGCAGGGCATTCCACGCCCTCACCACCCTCTGTGTGAAGAACCTGCCTCTGACATCCGTCCTATAACTACCACCTCTTAATTTAAAGTTATGTCCCCTCGTGTTGGTCATCACCATCCGAGGAAAAAGGCTCTCACTATAGGATTAATCTAAAATGGATTCATGAATATTCATAAGTTAAAAACCATCTTTGTCTTTTACTCTTGGCTAGCAAGCCAATGGAAAAAATAACTTGTGTAAAATTGTGCAGCTGTAGGACATAATCAAAAAGTGATATTTATTCAAGGTCAGTCTTGATATTAGAGAACTTAATGAAGGATAAAGTCTTGGAGGAATATCACAGCAATGATAGCAATTAAAAAATATAATAGATTTTATTTTCCCTACAGCAGGGATGCAACAGCCATTCCTAATATCCTATTGTACAGCAGGGAGACTGATTCAGCTGGTGGCGAGATCCATGAGAAGCTCAGGATTAACAGGACATTGATGACTGAAGTGTGCCAGTTTGTCAAAGAAGTCCTATAAAGAATATCATTTGCATGGCAGTGAAAATACAACTGCTTTTGTTCCACAGAAACTGTCCAGGCATCCCAGGAGACATTTTTAGAATGAGTTCCTTTTCCATAAGGCAATTTCATGCACCATGATGCATACGTTTAAGCAGCTAAGACATTTCCAAATTGATATCCTCAAGCCACAGGACATTGACTATATATGTACAAACACTCATGCACCCAGAAACAAGTTTCTGACATAGCAAAATAGAAAATACAACTCCTGTTAGAAACTAGCACACCTTAATGCACAGTTCCCAGAAATTAAGTTGGCTGTTTTTCATCTGATCTATTGAATGCTGTACCTTGAAGGAATGGCGGGTGACACATTTTGCTTTTCAGATGTTGCTTATCAGATAATTGACAATCCTACTAAACTCCTGCATACTGGAATAGAGAACAAGTATAATAGTTGGATTATCAAATAGACTTTTGGAGGGCCAAAATATTTCAGACATTAATAGGAATGAACGGGGGATTCAACAACATCCTCCAACATTACTGAAATTAGAAAAGTCAACATAAACTTGGATGACAGGCAGCTTAAAAGACCAGGAGGATAATAGTTCTATGACTGGCCAGAACTAGGGCCAAGGGACGTAAGTAATCGTAGGTCTCATTGCTACAATATGCTTATTCCCACAGGAGACCATCTAGTGTCCAGTTAACAAGATTATACAAGTAATTTAAGGTAGAGTTTGGAAATTCAAGAGAGGGAGACAGAAAGCAGGAAACTAAAGATCAGTAGATCTAACATCTATCATTGGGGAAAGTATTCAAATCCATTACTGTATAATAGCAAGACATTTAGAAAATCATAATAAAATCAAGCAGAGTCAACATGGTTTTGTGTAGAGAAGATCACGTTTGACTAAATCATCAGAAATCTTTGAAGATGTAATCTAAGCAAGGTGGATAAACCAGTAGTGGTGTATTTGGATTTCCAAAAGCATTTAATAAGGTATCACATAAAATGTTATTGTGCAAGATAAGAACTTATGATGTTGGGGTGAAAAATTAGCAAGGATAAAGTGTTTGCTAACAAACAGGAAGTTATGATAAGTCAGTCATTTTCAGGTTGGCAATAGTAACTAGTGAAGTACCTCAATGATCTGTGCTGGGCCTGAACAGTTTATGAAATGTATTAATGACTTGGATGAGGGAACCAAATGTATTGTCATCAAATTAGTTAAGAAAGCAAGTTGTGAAGAGGATACAAAGCGATAAATATAGGCTAAGCGAGTGGGCAAAAACTTGGCAGAGTTTAATGTAGGAAAATGTGAGATTGACCACTTTGGCAGGAAGAATAGGAAAACAGAATATTATTTAAACAAAGAGAGACTACAGAATGCTGCAGCACAGATGTATCTGGACATCTTTATACATGAATCATGAAACACTAGATGCAGTACAGCAAGCAATCAGGATGACAATTTGAATATTAGTCTTTATTGTAATAGAATTTAGTATGAATGTAAGAACATTTTGCCACACTGTACAGGGTATTGGTAAAACTGCACTTGGAGTATTATATACAGTTTTAGTCACTTTACTTGAGGAGGGACCTATACTCAGAAGAACAAGGGGTGATCTTATTGAAACATACAGGATTTTGGGGGACATTAACAGGTAAATTCTGAGATGATGGTTCCTCTCATGGGATATTCTAGAACAAGGGGACAATTTAAAAATAAGGGTCTCCCATTTCAACAGGAAATGAGGAAAAATTTCCTCTCTTAGTGGGTTGTGCTATTCCACTGAGAGCAGTGGAGGATCGGTCACTGAATATATTCAAGGTTGAATTAGACAGATTTTTGATCAGTAGGAGTGTTAAGGTATCAGTGGACTGACAGAAAAATGGAATTAAGTCCAAAATTAGTACCAGCCCGATCTTAGCAAAAAGCAGAGCAGACTCAATGGACTGAATAACCTACTTTTGCTTCTATTTCTTATGATCTTATGGATATAAACTGTGATTAAGGTTGCATAATTTTTCCAAAGAGCAACTAGAGTTTAGATTTCTGCCCAAACTGATTTGTGTACTCAAACATAAACTCTTCTATAAACCAGCAAAAAGAAACAGGCAATTATCAAAACGTGAATGTAACGTCTTTTATAGGAAAATAATATGAAAATTGTAGAAAGAGGAGAATTGGCATCAATGGACCATAAAGAGGATCCAAGCATGGAATCCAAGAGCATGGCTGAAGTACTAAATGAGTTCTTATCAAGAATCAAGATACTACCAAGGTCATACCAAAGGAGGAAGTATTTGAGACACTGGATGGGCAAGAAAATTATAAAGGAGGTGTGAGAACCAAGTTCATTAATGCCATAGAAATAAAAATTTAACTAAACTTAAATAAATTCTTCAGCCTCTTAACAGAAATGGGCGAGAGGCTGAAATAACCAGAAGTCCGGTTTTGCTAAGATTGCAAGAGCAAGAACTCAGATGTAATCCTGATTTCTTGGGTCTAAGAAATTTTACCAGCTCATTCCATCCATCAATGGATGGGGCAAATTGGTAAAATTCTGCCCATGTAGTGAATGTTCTCCAGGGAGCACTGTTTTTCCTGATCTTTATTAATGACTTAGCCTTGGGTGTGCAATTTCAAATTTTGCAGATTACACAAAACTTTGAAGTATTGTGAACTGTGAGGTTGCATCCATGGATATTAAGGGAAATAAATCCTCCTTAGATAAGGGTGTGGTGCTGGAGAACTGCAAATGTTGCATCCTTGTTCAAAAAAGTACATATGAGTAATCAATAGGGATTGGTTTGGTGCATACAAAATTCCCAAATGCATTTGGTAAAGTGCCATCTCAGACTTGTCAGTAAAGTCGAATCCCATAGAATTTTATGGGATGGATACAAAGTTAATTCAGTGACAGAAAACAGAATGATTGCACATGGGGAATTTTACGAGAAAAATTCTAAGTGTCCAGCTAGCATGAAAATGGAAAGTTGCAGATCCATTTTTTGGATGACTTTTTATGCCCAATGTTATACATATGGTGCATTAAAAAATGGGCCAGGCTGTTTCTAGCTACTACAGGCAGTGAGCGAAGCTTAATTTGCCAGCCAGCAGCAGAGGGAATTATTTCACATGTGCAGACCTCTCTGGCTGCACATGCACAATTCCAACAGCAGAGTCCTGATAGACAAAGATATATCAGGCCATTGCACTGCAGCCATTCTGAACAAACACCCTGCCTGCAATTGTGGGGGCCCACGGCCGATCAAGAGCCCCATGTTATCTGAAAATGTAGTCTCCGCTCCCCAAACTGATCGTTCCCCCTAGCACCGATCGCGATGTGATGCACAGCAGAAGTGGAAGCAGATGATTGAGAACCAAGTTTATTAATGCCATAGAAATAAAAATTTAACTAAACTTAAATAAATTCTTCAGCCTCTTAACAGAAATGGGCGAGAGGCTGAAATAACCAGAAGTCCGGTTTTGCTAAGATTGCAAGAGCAAGAACTCAGATGTAATCCTGATTTCTTGGGTCTAAGAAATTTTACCAGCTCATTCCATCCATCAATGGATGGGGCAAATTGGTAAAATTCTGCCCATGTAGTGAATGTTCTCCAGGGAGCACTGTTTTTCCTGATCTTTATTAATGACTTAGCCTTGGGTGTGCAATTTCAAATTTTGCAGATTACACAAAATCTTTGAAGTATTGTGAACTGTGAGGATGCACCATAGAATGGGTGGACACAAAACAGATGAGATACGATGCTGTGAAATGTGAAGTGATTGATTTCAGTAGGAAGAAAGAGGAGACTCAATATGAAATAAGGAGGTGCTGATACAGAGAGAATTGTGGGTATTTGTGCACCGGCCATTGAAGGTGTCAGACAGGTTGAGAAGAATGTTAAAAAGCCACATGGGATCTTTGACTTTGTTAATCAACACAGAGTTCAAAAACAAGGTTCTGATGAACCTTTAGAAAACAGTGGCTTGGCCTCAAAAATTGTATCCAAAGTAGACTGTTATTTGAGGCAAAGGAGGAGATTGCAAGCTCTCTGATACAAAATTTTAAATCCTGTCTGGCCACAGGAGCAGTATCAGAGAACTGCAGGATAGCTAATTTGATACCATTATTCAACAATGAAAGTAGGGAACAAAACAAATAATTACAGGCCACTGAAATACACAAGGACATTAGGAAGTACAGAGGACCTTGAGATGCATGCTCAAATGTCACTGATGGCAGCAGGACAGGTGGATAAGGCGGCAAATGGGATATTTGTTGGCCTTTATTAGTTAAGGTAGAAAATATAAGTGATGGGAGGTTATGATGGAGCTGTATAAAATGGTTGTTTTAGGACTGTGTGTAGTTCTAGATACCATACTAAAGGAAGGATGTGATTGCACTAGAAAGAATGTGTAGAGAATGTTGCCCAGGCTGGAGCATTTCAACTTTGAAAAGAGATTGGATAGACTGGGATTGTTTTTCTTAGTCAATGAAGTCTGAGGGGGGATCTCATTGAGGTGTAGAAAATTATGAGGGTCATAGGGTGAATAAGAAGAAACTTTTCCTTTTAGTACAAGAAGCATATATTTAAGGAGCAGAAGATTTAAAGGGAATTTGAGGAAAAATCTTTTCACCCAGAGGGTGGTGGGAATCTGGAACTCAGTGCATGAGAGTGTAGTCAGGGCAGGAACATTCACGATATTTAAGCAGCATTAAGATGAACACTTGAAATGCCATAGCATACAAGGCTATGGACCAAATGCTGGGAATGGAATTAGAATAGCTGGGTGTTTGATGGCTGGCACGGACACGATGGGCCAAAAGGCTCTTTCTGTGCTGTAAAACTCAGTGGGCAGGATTTTCCGGCCATGCTCGGCCTGAAACTGGAAAATCCCACTCGAGGTCAATGGACTGTTCATGGTTCGCCCCTCTTCACTATGACTATGAGAGAAACTTGCTTTTGACAATAGCGGTCAAGAACCTGAGGACATAGATCTAAGATGGTTAACTAAAGAACAAAAGGCAAAATAAGAGGACGATTTTAGAAGTTCGTGGTTAGCATCTTGAATGCACTACTTGAGAGGATGGTGGAAGCAAATTCAACTGAAGATAAAACAATTGAAATCTATGGGGAAGTGGATTAGCCAATCTTGCAGAGAGCTAGTGTGCACTCAAAGGGCTAAATAGTCTCTTTTGTTCTGTAAACATTTTATGATTCAATGTTAATAGAGTTTATCCATAATAATAGAGATGAAGTTGGCACACAAATTGTTTCAATAAAGCCAATCCACACCAGGGTTACACTTAATTTTATTATATATTGCGATATGCTTGCAATTTAAACTTTATAGGATGAAATAAATTTTGAATTTAACAAGTATACATATCTGCAGGTTACAGCTTTCCCTTAAGCAATTTCATACTTGTCTCTTATTATGACTAGTAAAAGGAGTGAAAATATTAATAGAGCTCTATACCTCCATTTGAAATTCATACTTTAATCAAATTACTGACATGTACAAAATTGGGACTGAAAATAAATTGTCATAAAATTCCATTTAACTCCTCAAAATAGATTAAATCACACTT
This sequence comes from Sphyrna mokarran, assembly GCA_024679065.1. Taxonomy (NCBI): domain Eukaryota; kingdom Metazoa; phylum Chordata; class Chondrichthyes; order Carcharhiniformes; family Carcharhinidae; genus Sphyrna; species Sphyrna mokarran. Next base: position 55,459,975 of record JAGIQG010000013.1, on the reverse strand, counting down.
AATTAAAATTGTAGGATTAGTCATTATTCTATGCTTTTTCTTTGCAAATTTTCTCTCCCCTCTAATCTTAAAGTCATTGATTGATGATTGGGAATAATGCTCAGGCTGCTTGTATCACAACCATGTAACTATTCTTCATGTGTAAGTCTTGGTACTGAGTTTTTGTAGGTCACTAACCATGCTGGAATGAAGTGGGGTGATGCAACATTGGAAAGGAACATATCCAAGTCCAGCTTAATCCATGGATGTTCTTTGAGTGGGAGTAATTGTATAATAATTAAAAACAGAAACTGACAGATTTTAATTAGCCATTGACAGAAGCAAATTAGAATGGTGATGACTCAATATTCTGATCAAATACTTCAAGGAAACTCAGAGAAAGCCTTCCAATGGTCAAGATTAGGTAGAAACAATTTCCATCTGACTTTCCTTACTAAAAGAAAAGTACTGCCATTTTTATATGTTAACTGCAAGGGTGTTCACTCTTTCTATCTAACCTATTTGCTGGATTACACAGAATAGTAGGAAGAGGTTACAAGGTGGTCACTTACTTGAAAGTTATGATTATGCCACAAACTACCAAAATGGAGTAATGATTTGAACTTTAAATTAGACTTCATCCTCAAATCACAGTCCTCTATTATCATGCTATAAGTTTGATAAGTTTGTCAACAAATCATTTTTTTCAACTGATTTATTGATAATTCAGTTTCTTGTGTCTCAAAGTCATCAGCAAGTTTTATGTTGATAAACTGCAACACTTGAGGAAAAAATAGATTTTGAGTGAACATGGATTAAATTGTTCTGCTTAAATAATATAATGGTAGTAAACAGATGAACAAAGGAATACACATTTGCAGATTTTATATTCTGTATTGATAACATTTGAAGAGATATACATGGCTGATTGCAATAAATTGGTTGTGTTTTTCTATTACTGCACAATTACATCTGTTTTCTCCTTAGGAGCCATTGACAATCATTATAATTTCCTCCTCTCTATTTGTCAACTGTGTGTAGCGTGCCACAAAATGAAGGGGAAAAAATATATTTTGCCAAATATTTACTTTGAAAACATAATTGCAGACTCGATTCAGCTTCTGTATTTTTAAAGTGCAGATCTTAAAGTTATTAGTTTTCACAAATGTCTGCCCCGTTCTGTATGTAATTTACTTCTGTGCATTGTCTTGTGTTCTGATTTACTGATAAATACGAATATATTAGCTCTTCACTTAAAAATTGCTTCAGTTAACTAGACCTTTGAATCCTAGAAGTACAGGGAAATGAGTACAGATTCCTTTGACAATATTTCTGTATCACTTTTGCATTTATAAGTGTGACTAACCTGGACAATATAAAGATGATGTTAATTGTCAGTTTGATGCAGCCTGGCAATAACAAGGTGAGTTGCTGTAACTGTTATGCAGGTTTTTTCAAAACGGGGACATAAAAGCAAGCCAGTCTTACTCCGCACATGCATGCACATGTACACATGTCAGCAGGCTGAACTGGATAGCGATCAGGATCATGAATTAGGGGGATTTTTCTCATGCAAGCATCATCAAATACATGGGGCAGGATCTTACCGTGCATGGTGAGCTGGTAAAATAGGGCTAGAGGTTAAAAAAAATCAAGTTCACCCCTCTCGCGATCTTTTGGTTCTGTTCTGGCGGTGAAAACAGTCTTGCACCCTCTCCGGGTGCAAGGCAGATGTAAAAATTGATGAAATGCATGACATGTCATTAATAAGCTCAGGATGCAATAGTCTGGACTCACTTAGCTTAGTCTGTTCACCAATCAAGCTCCTTACCAGCATGAATCACAGGTAGTTCCCCACATACAGGGACAGATTTTATGGCCTCACCAGTGAGACCTGAGACCAGAGACCATTGAAGCCCCCAGGTTGTTTGGGGGTAAAACCAGAAGTGCCAACCTGGCATCCTGGCAGTGACAGCTTGTCAGCCTAGCACTAGTCACCAGGTACCTGGCATGCCAAGTGGGTGTGGCAGACCTGAGTGGCAGAGTCTAAGGGGGGGGCAGGAATAGAGCTTGAGGGAGCAGGGCCATGATGGGGTGATGCTGGATTTGGGAACTCCATATGGGATGACCCCATATGGGAAGGGGGACAATTGGACAGGACCACAATTAGTGGGGGCAGAGGGGTCAATATTTATGGTGATGACTAGAAAGGGGAGAAGGAACAGTATCGGGGGTGGTGGTGGTATGGGATTGGGAGGGAGGCGATTACGAATTCTTCCACTAACTATGTACTCAGCATTGGAGCTGGGATACAGCCCATAAACTTTGCTATGTCCAATTGCTTTTCAGTTTCTTGATTTCACATTTGCTGATGTTGGTGGGGACCTCAGAAGGATGCTGAGATGGATCATTCATTCAAAACTTCTGGTTGTAGATTGTTGCAATGTATTTTATAGTGATGTGCTGGGTTTTCCCATCATTGTGAATAGGCATACTTATGGGGCCTCCTCCTCCTCCCATTAACTGTTTGATTGTCTCAACTGGATGTGAACTGATCTATTCTGAAATTGCTAAACTGTGAACTGATAATGGTGCAGCAAGGTCAGTGAAGCATCCAGAGTCTTAGTGAATGACAATTTTAACAGTTTATCTCTCTAGCAAATAGATTTAACAATTGGGAAGAAAACAAAGGAATGATAGAAAAGGAATAGGGTGCATTACAATCAAATCAAGTAGAGAAAGAGAAATGAAAACAAGAAAGATTGGATTGAGAGAGACACACACAATAGAAAACTAAGAAAAAAATTAAAATGAAGTGTTTTTTTTATTTAAAAACATGTAGGAACAATTTAATATTGACAGGATTGAAATTCTACAATTTATCTTGTTCTCGTTTTGAGTCGCAGAGGTTGATGGGCATTATAGAAACATAGATCTCATCATTAAAATGCTTAAGCTATTAAGTACCAACCTAATATTCTGCAGAGAGTTTAATGGGTAATTATTGTGCTTATGCAGGAAACTTATGAACCTGACGGAGAGATTGACAATGAGCTGTCATTTTGCCGAGACTGACCACAAAGCAACACACATTATTCAGCAATTTGTATCAATTCACACCAGATGGACACTCAAACTAATAGCTGGATGATTTAGGCAATAATAATGAGATGCGCCATCAAAGTCACCATAAAGCAGCAAATCCTACCTATTTTTGTTTTCAAGGTCTTTTTTTAACAATCAAGCTGTAGTGTTATGAAAATGTCTGTTTCTTTCCACCAGCCTACTGTTTATCTTTTCTTTTAAAAAACCATCTTCATCATTGTAATTGCTTTGGCTGTTTTGGGGAATCACTGCTGCCTACAGCTCCAGGGACCCAGGTTTAATTCCAATTTTGGGTGACATCTACCTGGAGTTTGCACGTCCTCCCTGTGTCTGCATGGGTTTTCTTTGGTGGTTCCAGTTTCCTCCTGCAGCACAAAGATGTGCAGGGTAGGTGATTGGCCATGCTAAATTGCCCCTTAGTGTCAGGTAGATTAGCAGGATAAATATGTGGTGTTGCAGGGATAGTGCCTGGGTAGGGTTATTGTAAGTGTAGGCTCAATGGACCGAATGGCCTCCTTCTGAACTGTAGGAATTCTATGATTTCATGAAATTAATTTGCTCCAGGTATAAATTCAGCTTGAGTTGTTATATTAAGTCCCACAAAACTAGCAGTCACCTTTCACCAAGGGCAAGAAAGTATCTCACCATCTAGCAGTCTCAGGGTGACAGAACTGGCCTATTTTCTGACATTCTTATTTTTCTGAAAGGCAATTCCTATCCCCATGGTACCAGAAGTTTCTCTTTTGTTCATTAATGTTTAGAGACTCTAATAAGTTAATTATATCTTGAATAAAGGCACTGACTTTGTAATTTGATGCCCCAATTGGAACTGTTACTTGCACGCAATTCACCTTTGGAAAAATAGGCACCCAGTCCATAATTTTCCATGATGAATATGAAAAAACTTGCATTTATTCAGTGCTTTTCATAATATCAGGACAGCACAAACATATTTAGTCAATAAAGTACTTTTGGATGTAGTAGTCAAATTGTGCACAGTAAGGTTAGATAAATTACTAGATAATCTCGTGGGCCGAAGGGCCTGTTTGTGCTGTAGTGTGCTATGTTCTAGTGATCTTGGTTGAGTGATAAGTATTGGCCAAAACAAAGGGAAGTATTCCCCTAATTCTAATTGTGCTATAGGATTTGTTACATTTGAGAGGCTGGATGGAGCCTTGGTTTAAAGTCTCATTGAGAGATAGCCCTTCCAAAAGTGCTGCAGTCCCTCAGTCTTCCCTTCCCACACATGTTTCCCATCTCCATCAGAAAACCCTGTCCTTAGGGTTATGTCAGCATTCCTTTTATAAAAGTGTTTGAAAATAGCAATGGACAACACTGCCTCAGTGAATACAACTTGAGTCCAGGCACATTTAATGCATCTTCTCATTTTAGATGCTGACTAACTTGTGAATTTCCACCATTTTCTGTTTTCACGATTCTTCACTGCATTTGTAAAAGACAAATTGATCAAATGCGACCACATACAGTGGATGGTAATTCCAGTCCATAGTATGGAGCTGTGTTCAATCATTGTAACAATAACTAGGACAGTAAGAGAAATCAGAGTTATGGGGCACGAGTAGGGAATGGGCCAAGTGGCCAACTGCCAACCATGCACTGCCATTCCTAACTCTTCAAAAATAGGAGTATATTTATTGTCAACAATTTCATTTACAGTCACTTCACACAAAAGGACATCTTTCTTTTTCACAAGCAGATGTATCTACCTTGCATTTCCACCAGTTTTGTTTTTATTTCCCCACTGAACTTGGTCCCATTTATAATATGTGAGCCTTCAATACTGTGAAAACAAGAATTTGGTTACATTTCACTCAAGAAATGAAAAGCAATCACTCTAGGCTAGTTCCTTTACTAACTATTTATTAATGTAATTACTAATCAAAAATATATTAAATTCTGACAAGGAATTAATTTCTTAGTAAAATGATCATGTTCACAGGTTTAAAATATTTCATTACAATTGTAAAATTTGTTTTGATTTTTACTCTTGAATCACTATTCTTTCTAATTGAAACCAGGCTCAGGATTTCCTCATCTTGCCCCTAAATGAAGTTCCCCTGCCCGTGGCTATTCTCCATGAAATCACTCCTACCTGCTAGCCTTTGGCCCTGCACTATGATACTTATGGAGATATCGATCTGCATCCTGTCCTCCATCTTTGGTGTCTTGCTGTTTATGAAACTTTTTATTCTCTCCTAGCCCGTCATTCCCCCAGTATGGCCCCATATCCTTGATCTCACAGTCCATCTGCTTCAGATTGGACCATATCAGACTTCTCTATTAATAACCATCTCTGTTGATACTGTCTCTCTCTACTCTCGCTTTCAACAACAAATCTAAGCTCACAAACCTTTGTCACAAAAACTTATTGCAATCAGTTTCTCCTATTCTCCTCATCTACAATGTTCAGCTTCCCCTGGTCTCCCATTGCCTCCGCGTTGAACACATTTCTTTCCAATCTCCCATTATGCCCTCTGGGTGCACCTTGTGCTGTTTTGTGGTCCCAACCTTACTGCACTGCTAGCCAGAAAGCCAACTGATCTGTAGCTGTTCACTTGCTTCAAGTACTGTTGCCCTCCCTCTCTTTCACAACTGGGAGCATCACCCCTTCTTTAAAAAGTCCCTTCTATCCTTGTAGAGTCTGCCCCGTCTCTGACCTTCATTTTCTCTCCAATATTCTTGAACATGCTTCCTCTCAGATCCATGGACATCTTTTTCCTACCATCCTTCAATCTGTAGTGGCCTAAAATTGCTCAGTTGAGTGAAGCATCCCTCTACCTCTCAATTTAGATAACTTATTCTGGTGGTCATCATGGCCCTTCCCTGAAGTGGATATCAATCAAAATATGACAATGAGCCAAGTGAGCAGATATTAGACAGATGACCAAAGCTTGACCAAACAAGTAGATTTCAATCAATGCCTTAAAAGTGCACAGCACGAGGAAAAGAGACTGAAATTTTAGAGAAAAAATAAACTTAGCGCCTTAAAGTTAAGACACAATTGACGATGGAGTGATTGAATGTTGGAATGCAAAGGATGTCATAAGCAAAACACCCGTAAGGAGTGTGTGATTAAGGTTCCCAAAGTATCTGCAAATGATACTATGCTTTAGAGTCCTTCCTCTTCCTCTTTCTGGTATGGGCAACCATACATTTCTGTTGGTCTGTGTTCATGCTTGGTAAATACTGCAGTAGGTTGCCATTGTCTTCTGCACTATGGCTGCCTAGGAAACACTCCCTTCAGCTGCTTATTCCTTACTAAAAAGCTTGGGAGGAAATATCCCCAAAATATTCTAAGTGCCGAATTTATGTAAAAACCGGAGTAAATGCTGCTGATTTTTCAGGGGGATTTGCAAAATGAATCTAACACTCTGGGCATCACAGAGTACCCTGGCATGAATCATGATAAAAATCAGTAGGTAGTGTCTATTCCCACTGGAGAAATCATAGACACCCTACAATGTAGAAAGAGGCCATTTGGCCCATTGTGCACTGACTACAATCCCATCCAGGTCCTATCCCTATATATTTACCTGCTAACCCCCCTAACCTATGCATCTCAGGACACTAAGGGGCAATTATAGCATGGCCACTCAACCTAACCCGCACATCTTTGGACTGAATCTTTTGGGAGGCTGGTAGCATAGCAGTAAGCGGGCCACTGCACATATACTGATCTGTCATTGCGGAGATTTGCACATGTGCCCACACTGCCAGCTTCCCAATCACTGGTCAGCTCAACAACACCTTATCACTGCCCCTCCAAGTCTCTCCCACCGGCTCACCCTCACTGGGCTCCTGGATGTGTCCGGTCTGGCTCCAACCACCACCCCCCAACAACCTGCCTCAATCTTGCCACCGCCTCACCTTGATGGCAGCCCTGATCAGTCCGTCATGTAGAGGGAAAGGTAGTATCGAGGAAGACGGGTGGGGGAGATGCTGCACAAGAATTTGGACAGACTAGGACAGTGGGCAAAGAAGTGGCAGATGGAATACAATGTAGAAAAGTGAGAGATTGTGCACTTTAATGGAGAGATTGACTATTTTCTAAATGGGAAATGCTTAGATCAGAAACAAAGGGACTTGGGATTTATTGTTTAAGATTATCTTCAGGTTAACATGGAGGTTCAGTTGGCAGTTAAGAAGGCAAATGCACTTTTAGCATTCATGTTAAGAGGGCTAGAATACAAGAGCACAAATGTACTTCTGAGGCTGTATAAGTGTCTCATCAGATTCCATTTGGAGTACCGTGAGCAGTTTTGGATCCCATATCTGAGGAAGGATGTGCTGGCCTTGGAAATGGTCCAGAGGAGGTTCACAAGAAGGATCCTTGGAATGAAGAGCTTGTCATTTGAAGAACGGTTGAGAATTCTGGGTCAGTACTCTTTGGGGTTTAGAAGGATAAAGGAGGTATTTTATTGAAACTTACAGGATACTGCGAGGCCTGGATAGAGTGGACATGGAGATGATGTTTCCATCAATAGGAAAAACTAGAACCAGAGGGCACAACTTCAGACTAATCCTTTAAAATAGAGATGAGGAGGAATTTCTTCAGCCAGAGAGTGTTGAATCTGTGGAATGCTGTCGCAGAAGGCTATGGAGGCAGTCATTGAGTATCTTTAAGACAGAGAAAGATAGGTAGATTTTTGATTAATAAGGGGATCAGGGGTTGTGGGGAAAGGCAGGAGAATGGAGATGAGAGAAATATCAGCCATGATTGGATGGCAAGCAGGCTCATTGAGCCAAGTAGCCTAGTTCTGCTCCTTTGCCTTATGGTCATGAATCCTAGAGTGACACCCATCCCCCCCCCCAGGCTTTGCCCTCTTCTTGGCACTGGGCAGTGCCAAGTTGTCCCTTGGACATTGCTGGGGACTAGGCTGGCAATGTCCAGGGGCACCCTCCCTTACTCCCCACTTCCTTCATGAATCTCTTCACTCTTGCGGGGTCAGGTCACCATCTCCCCATTAGTGGAGAACCGTTGTAAACCCTGCTGGAGTGAAACACCTCTGGCTGGGACAGTGGGGGAAGAGCTAGTGAGCCCAGAGACTTCAGTCCTGGGCCCACTAATGGGATTTAAATTAGAATTTAAATATTTAAAGAAGCTCCATGCTGATTTCTAGTGTGGAGTAGACAATGTGGAAATCCAGCTGCCAGAGAAGCGCAGGCGCCTTGGCGTGTGGGGGAAATCCACTACGTAGCCATCACTTATGTCTCTTAGCCCCCTACACTACTAGAGCTGAGAAAAATTGCCCCATTTATGTTGGATCTACTTATAGAACATTACAGCCCCTTCGGCCTTCGATGTTGCGCCGACCAATAAACAAAAAGCAATGACCCTCTAACCTAAACCATTCCCTTTTCATCCATAAACTTATCTACTAACCTCTTAAACGCCACCAAACTTGGCGCATCTACAACTGCAGCAGGCAGGGCATTCCATACCCTTACCACCCTCTGGGTAAAGAACCTACCTCTGACATCCGTCCTATAACTACCACCCATTAATTTAAAGCTATGTCCCCTCGTGCTAGCTTTCTCCATCCTAGGAAAAAGGCTATCACTGTCCACCCTATCTAAACCTCTAATCATCTTATATGTTTCAATAAGGTCTCCTCTTAGCCGCCTTCTTTCTAACGAAAACAACCTCAAATCCCTCAGCCTCTCTTCGTAAGACCTGCCCTCCATACCAGGCAACATCCTGGTAAACCTCCTCTGTACCCTCTCCAATGCCTCCACATCTTTCTTATAATGTGGGGACCAGAACTGCACACAATACTCCAAGTGCGGCCGCACTAGAGTTTTGTACAGTTGCAACATGACGTTGCGGCTCCGAAATTCAATCCCCCTACCAATAAAAGCTAAGACTCCGTATGCCTTCTTAACAACCTTATCGACTTGATTGCCAACTTTCAGGGATCTATGCACACATACACCAAGATCCCTCTGTTCATCAACACTATTAAGAGTCCTACCATTAGCCCTATACTCTACACATTTGTTATTCCTGCCAAAGTGAATTACCTCACACTTTTCCACATTAAGCTCCATTTGCCACCTCTCGGCCCAGCTCTGCAACTTGTCCAAGTCTCTCTGCAAACTATAATACCCCTCTTCACTATCTACCACTCCCCCAACTTTGGTGTCATCCGCAAATTTACTAATCCATCCCTCAATACCCTCATCCAGATTGTTTATAAAAATTACAAACAGCAGGGGCCCCAAAACAGATCCCTGAGGTACACCACTTGTAATCGAACTCCACGATGAATAATTTCCATCAACCACCACCCTCTGTCTTCTATCAGCTAGCCAATTCCTAATCCAATTAGCTAAATCACCCTCTATCCCATACATCTGCATTTTCTGCAGAAGTCTTTTTGGGGCACCTTATCAAACACCTTACTAAAGTCCATATATACCACATCAACTGCCTTACGCCCATCTACCTCTTTGGTCACTTTTTCAAAAAACTCAATAAGGTTAGTAAGAACTTACATAGTCTGAACTTGAACTTACATACTTGAACTTACATAGTCTGGCCAGTGGGTGACACTGTATCCTCCTGGCTTACATAGTGGGTGCTGATTCTCTGCCTTCAAGAGGGAGCCGGATCAGTTATTGCCTGAGGCGAAGATCACATCATTTAGAAAACAAATGTCTTTATGAATAGAATACAGTCCACAAAATCTCCAGGATTGGTTTCAATTGCATTAGGAAGTCAGATGTATTTTTCAATGTATTCACTTTTTTCATTGATCTTGGATTCTCTTTTTTTTGCTGTCTCTTCCAGAAAAATACAGAGGGTGTGGTGAAGGTGAGGGGGTCGTGAACAGGGAGGAAGTATTTTGATCGTGGAATTTCATTAACCGCAATTTAGGACAAGCTTGATGGATCAGTTAGTCTTATCCTGCCCATCAATATTGAGAGTCTGTATCGCTGTTGTGGCAAATTTCTCCTGAAGCTGATAAATTTGTTTGCTGTTGCCTAATGTTCACCTGCATTATGAGAAAGTTTTCCTATTGAGGCAGTACTTTTGCAGACATTTAACATTCACTCACCCTTCCTATTAAATTTCAATCACTTTTCAACCTTGAAATCTAAAATTGGCAGCTGACATGAAAGATAAGAAAACGGGCATGTGTTAATAGATGAATGAATAAGTGATTTGAAAGAATCCAGGTGATAAGGTGACTGCTGCTAGATCAGTTATGGCAGCTGGCGCACACCACTTGTCTCTGTAGTTCTATGGTACTAATTAATGTTGACATTTAGCTAAAAAAGCCACCTACCTTCATTATTGCTGTTAGATCATTGTATTTTCTGTGACATTACAGAGGTGACCTACTAGATCAAACATTGGACTAAATCTCACAATGTAGCAAACAGGATCTTTGCCTTCAATCCATTGTATATCTCCCCTTTTTAATGCACCTCACTAAAGATGTTTTGAGGGCAATTTTCCAATCTTCCCATGCCGTCAGTAGATGGTGCTTTCTCAATTCTTTTCATCTCCTTCCCATTGCTTCACTCTTAACCCCTCTTGTTCTCCAAACTCCTTTTCCCACCTTGGCACTTGGTCTTTTTCTTCCTCTTCCCTCCCATCTTTTACCAACTCTTTCCATCCTTTTAAATCCCTGACTCTTTATTTCCCACATTCCTCTCAGTAAATGAATTCTTCAGTTGACAATACTGCTTAGGATAGATATTAAGGCAATAGAGAGAATGCAGAACAGATTCACGAGAATTGCTTTGGGAATGGGAAACTTCAGTTGTCAAGCTAGATTGGAAAAGTTGGGACTGTTTGCCTTGAAGAAGGTTGAATACCAGTATCAAATCTCCTTTCAAAGTCATGAGGAGTCTGGATAAAGTAGATAGGAAAAACTGTTCCCGGTCTTGGCAGGATCTAGAATGAGAGGATACATCAAAAATAATTGGTAAAATAATGAAAAAAGTGATATAAGAGTTTGTTTTGCACAGTGAGCAGTTAAGGTCTAGAATGCATTGCCTGAGAGTGCAAAGGAGGCAGGTTCAATCAAGGCATTCAAAAACAAATTAGACTGAAAAAGAAGAATGTGCAAGGTGACAGGGAGAAGACAGAAGCACAAAGTGAATAGCTCATTTGGCAAGCTGGTGTAAACACACAGGCTATCCTGTTAACACTTCTGTGATCTTCCCCTCTCTTCGTGATTTTGTTTGGACCTTTGGTCTCATCTTCAGTAACAACCTAAACTTTCTACATCTTATTAATACAGAGCGCTGGTGATTCTCCTGCAGTCTTAAATTATACATAGATATATAAGAAAACTCTTACTGAAATAAGAGTTACATCTACTTTACACATTTCATTTAGACAAGAATGTCTGTGCTCATTCAGAAATCTCTACTGTTATTACCTAAATATTCTTGCAGTAATTTTCAAAAACCATTTAATAAGAAATAAAAATCCCAACTAAATCAAAATGATAATATATAAACTGATATCAGCGTGAGATCTTTCAAGTGACAACAGATTATCAGTCAATATTTAACTTGGAAGTGAGAATCCCAGGAAGTAAAACATGAATATATTAAGTATTAATTTAAACAGTAGATAAAGGCTACCTGGTGTAAAAAAATACCCACCAGGAGTATTTAACCCAAACCCAGTACCATATGCGCTAACCAGGTGGAGATATAGAATGAAACATTCCCAACTCGTATTGTTCTTCAGTCACTTATCAATATCACTTCCAATGCAGTGCCTTAGGATTTCAAAGGTTAAAAACTTGTTTCCAACTTGTCATGTACCTTATAAAATAACTTCCACATTTTTAGAAAATCATTACAGAATTACATATTTTACTATTAGTTCCATCTCTAGTGAGAATGAAGAAAATAGATAGTGGTTCAGGATTTTATGATAAGCAAAATGTTTATTTTTCTCCTAAAAACCCCTCATTCACTAAATGTTCAGTCATCCTCCTAACATCGCTTTCTTTGGCTTCTCAATCACTTTTGGCTGATTATGATCTTTGTGAAACATCTTGGAACATTTTTCTGTGTTAAAGGCTCTGAGTATAAATGCAAATCATTTCAATACATCTCATTGGAGGATAAATAAATACTTTTGATTAAAACCAGCTTTCAGGTTCAGTTCCAGCTAGGCTGACAGTAGGTAAAAGCAGGTTCAAAGCCTCAAATGTCAAGTCAATAGAGTTAAAATCCTGAAGTGATTGTTCAATGGACATCAACAATAAAAATTTTGTTAAAAGTTCAATTTACTCCCAGTCTGTCTTTCAAAACAATAATGCATGAAATTTCCCCCTTGTATTTAAGTGGATTTTGGGTGATACCAGGTAATTTGGGTGATTACAAATAGCAACTGTGCAGGTCACTATTCCACTGGTCCCTGACTGGCAGATGACACTTGCAATAATTTTTGCCAGAAATGATGTAATGGTGATCAAGAGAAGGTGGGCAGCTCTGGATTCTGTGGTCTCCTTCCATTGTTTACGCTTGACCTCTGTGCTCTACCCATTGACACTCAAGGTGATAGGCGCCTTCATGGATGCTTCTTGTCCAGTTTGTGCATTCTAAGGCAAACAATTTCCACATGTTGATAAGAAGATTTTACGTGTGTCCTTATAGCTTTTCCTCTGCCCTCCTTGTTATTGTGGAGCTCAAAATGGAGCACTTGTTTCAGGGGTCTTGGTAAGGGGCATGTGGACAATGTGGCTTGCCCATCATAGCTGGTCAAGTATGACCAGTGCCTCAATGCTGAGGATATCAGTATTGATGTGGCTGCTCCCACTGGGATACTTATCCTGCTAGTGGATTTGCAGGATTTTGTGAATATCATTTTTTTAAATTTGGTGATATCACTTCAGGAATTTGAGGTGTCTAATGTGCTTGTTCCATGTTTCTGATGCAGGAGGATGGTTCTTCATAGACCAAGAACTTGGTGCCAGGTTTGGGGTCTCGGACTTTGAACACTGTTCCTCAGACGTCCGAAGACTGTATCGGTGCATTGGAGTTGATGCTGGATTTTGTTGATGTCTGTTCATGTTGAAGGAGTCTCCAGAGGTATGGAAACTGATTCACATTGTCCAGGGGTTCATTTTAGATTCTGATGGTTGGGGAGCAGTTTTGTGTGCCAGGAGCAGGCTGGTAGAGAACAGCTATTTTCTCGATTTTTAATCGGAGGCCCATTTTCTTATATGCCTCAGTGAATGCATTGACGATGGTTTGAAGTTCAGCCTCTAAATATGCAGACACACAAGCATCATCTGCACACTACAGTTCAATGACAGAGTTGGGGTGGTCTTAGTTCTGGCCTGGATTGAATGGTTTCCTGCTTTTCCAGTAAGTTATCTGTACTCTAGTGAGGAGTTACAGAATGATAGTGTGGAATGTTGCTGCAAGGAAAATGGAGAAGAGCATTGATGCAATTACATCCAGGACTCACTAACAAATATTTAAATTTAGCCAAGCTGATTACGTTGGCTTAACAAGGCCAGTAATACCGAGAGGCAAAAATTGTGCGGGAACCTGATTTTTCGTTCCTGTCACGATTTATCGCACCAATTGACCAACATGATGAGTTAGTAAGATCGCCTCCTACGTATCTCACAAAATTGGAACTTGTGTATCTCATTAATAACAACCTCCTTTTGAGGTAGCAATAAATCCCACCTAATCTCAGTATTTTCAATACAAATAGAGAAATATGTTTGTTGTTAATGTGTAATAATGTAATTCTAATAGCTATGGCATTTATGTACAAAGTGTTAAGTTGTAATTGACTTATGGTCAGAATGGGAAATACAACAGTCCTTTAGACCAGAAATGAGTCTAACATGAACCCTTGGGTTATGTTTTCAGACGTTTTAAAAATTATATAATAAAGGTCAGGTATATCTTTATGACAAAATAAAGTCCACAAGTGTAATTATAACTCAGGTAATTGATCTGAACTGATTAGAGACAATGCCACTATGCTACTATTACAGAGCCATTAATTAATTAGAAAGATTTGCATAAAATATTTGTAGTAGCAGTGTAGAAAACAGAGCCACATTACAGGACACATCTTTCTTAGAATTCTTTTTCCTAGGTAGTCCCTTGGGATTGAAGGTCACTTCACTCTGGTTTGATGAGTTCCGAGATGGTTGAAGTATCCAATGTGCAATTCAGACTCAGTTACACAAGGGGCAGACAGTGCTTGAAGGGTTAGGTAGATCGGCTCCTTAGAGGTTTGTGCCCTCTCTCTGTGGTCTCTGCACATTGCCAATGAAGTCTCCGATGTGTTTGTTGCCTTCCTAAATGAGGATTCTACATTTTGGTCGGTCACAAGCTATAGTGTCCCATGAATCAGCGGGCATCTTTTTTCTCTTCAGGAATATTTTGGATGAATTCTTAAAACATTTCCTGTCTTCCTAGGAGTCTCTTGCTGCCACCAGGCTCTGAGAATTGCTTTGGGAGTCTGATATCAAGCATTAAAATGATGAGACGTTGAATTGTATGAGGGGGACATATTGTTTGCATTCCCTCCTCCCCCTGGCAGAAAAGATTTGATGATCCAACTGCCTTTAAAAAGGGTTGCCCATGGTAATAATACACTGGGGGCAGCCTAGTGATGTAACTGTGGGATTTCCATTCTCCTCAGGGAAAGGAAGTCCCACTCTTGAGCATCGAGTTGTTTCAACAGCATCAGGCCTCAGCAGTGATCACTGTTGGAATTACAAAGAAGTCCCAAAGAGAAGATCAATGGTGGCATGTCCAGGTTTCTTGGTAGAAGGGTAGGGGAGATCATGGATCCTGTATGGAGATTGGGGATTCCAAGGATAGGTATGGAGAAGTTGGGATTTAGAGGCCCGAGACTCACAAAATTTTTGGGGAGAGGGCATTGCACTGGGGGAGGGAACAGACCCTTTTGTGACCATTTATTGACCAATTAAACACCTCAATAGGTATAAGCATAGGCAGGTTGGGCAATAGGGGACAGCTTGAGGATGGGCAGGAAGGCACCAATCCTATTTTACATTGCACCTTGCTGGCAAATATGTCAGCAGGAAGGAGGTAGTGGAGGGGTTTGGGAGTGGAGAGTTGGAGGGTGGAGGGAGCAGGGTGTGGGGGCAGGGGTGGTAGGGTGAGGGGTAGGATTGGGGGGTGTGTTGGGCATGGTGGGGGTGGGGATGGGAATGGAGGGTGGGGAAGTAGAGAGGTGGGAGTGGGGTTTGGGGGAGTGGGGGTGGGCTGTGGAGGAGGCTGGGGAGAGTGGTGTGGAGGATGTGTTTGGGGTAGGGGGTGGAGGTGGGGAGGGCATAAAAATCTCCTCAATGGAAATACTGTACTGAGCAGATGGAAATCTGATCAACCATCGATCCAAAAATCAAAAGCACTCCAACCTCATTCATACAGCTTCAAAATGCAGAAGATGTATTTTTATGTGCTCACTCAAAAACTGAACTCCATGTCATTGTTTATTCCTTCCCCAAAGCACAGGAAAAAAAATGAGCCTTTCGCTCAATGCCCAGAAAACTAAGTGGGTGTGAGGAGTGAAGATCAGAGCGCCTTACTGTTCTGCTCATAACAGACAGACTTTTAACCAGCCTGGCCCAACTCCTGTTAGCATGCAAATGTGGCCATTTGGGGAAGTTTCTCCAGAGTTAGGTTTGCAGCATCAACTGCTACGCACTGGGGAAATACCACCAACAATGTTCAGCAAGATGCTCCAAATGTGGTGGCAAGAAAGGCAATCCAATAGCAGCATCCTCTCCCAAGCCAACAATGCTCAGTGTCAAGGAATTAATCATTCAAAACCCAACCTACTGGATGGGACATCCCATTCCTCACAATGTTCAGCAGTGCTCTGGTCACATACATGCTACAACGAAGTGTCAGTATAAGCTCATATTTTCCCAAGTAATACTTGAACACTTAAACACTTAGCCAATTCCCAAGGCATAAAGCAGTACAAGTCATTGCTTAATGCTAATGTGCTGGCAAGTATGCTATTTTTGAATTCACAGACTGAATGGATTTTGCCATTTGAAACTATGAGAAATACAATGTACATTTATTTTTCTGTCATGATTATTTTATGCGATCCTTGTGGTGTTTCATACATCATATTTAGGATTATTGATGATTTAATATAACACCACAAAGCCTAGAGAGGAAATTAAATTGTGGCAAGATGTTCTGTTTATTAAGAGTGAGCATTTAATATAACTGTTGGAACAATTATGAAGACAGTAGGGCAGCATCAATTTACAGATACTTCAGAACGGCACTAATTTAACCATAAATACTACTAAATTCATACACAAAATGCAAAGAAAGGAAAACGGCTTTTGGCAGGAAATGTATCACGATAAATATATAAATGGCTATACATCATATCAAATGTAATGTTTGAGAAGTTTCAGAAAGAATTTGCTGTCCTGTTGCTTATGGAGATGTCATAACACTTCAGTATCTATCACTCTTACCTCTAAATCACGAAGTTGTGGGTTCAAGTTCCAAACCAGAATTTTGAAATAGGTCAGCAGAGGCCTGTATTCTTTCACCAGATTCCCATTTATTTACCAGCTCTATTAATGTCTATAGAGCGTTACCAGCTCTGAGTCAACATTCAGACTGCAAGGCATCTGCCACTCCCAGTTATATATCCAACAAAGGCTCCCTGATTGGACAAGCAATGAAAGCTCAATCAGGAAGGTCATATTCTAAGAAGCCACTCTTATGGCTTGCAGTGCTGTCTCAAAGCACCAGGATCCCAAGTTCAATTCCAACCTCAGGTCACAGCCAAACATGGAGTTTGTACTTTCTCCTTGTATCTATGTGGGTTTTCTCTGGGTCTCCAGTTCCGTCCCACACTCCAAAGATGTGTGGATTAGGTTGATTGGCCATGCTAAATTGCTCGTTAATGTAAGGGGTATTAGCAGGATAAATATGTGGGGTTAAGGGGATAGGGCCTGGGTGGGATGATGGTTGGTATAGACTCGATGGGCTGAATGGCTTCCTTCTATACTGTAGGGATTCTATGACTTCTAAGAGCCTCATTAAAGTTATTAGACCTTTTAATATAAATAAAAATCCAAGTTGATTCTTCAATGCAGTACTGAGGTACTGTCAGATGTGTTATCTTTCAAATAACAGATTAAATGGAGGTTCTGGGCACACTTAAATTATCCCTTGAAGTAGAGCAGGAATCCTAGTCCCAGTGTTCTGCTCAACATTTAACCCTCAATGAGTACCACTGAAACAAATTATCAGTCATTATCACATTACTGTTTGTGGGAGTGTACAGTAGTCAATTTGTTTGCCATGCTTTCTATGCTTTTAGAATTATTCTTTCATGGTACATGAGCATCATGGCTCGGCCAGCATTAATTGCCCATTCATAACTGTCCTGGAGAAGGTGTGATGAGCCGCCTTCTTGAACCATTGGGTCCATGTGGTGTAGGCACACCATTGTGTTGTTATTACAACAGTGACTACACTTCATGAATACTTCAGTGGATGTAAAGTGTTCTGGGATTAAAGGCAGTCAAATCAGTAGGACCTGACGATCTACATCCAGAGTACTAAAAGAAGAGGTCTTGGAAATATTGAATACATTGGTCATCTTTCAAAATTCTATAGACTCTGGAGCAGTTCCTACGGATTGGAAGCAAATTTAGAAAAGGTGGTAGAGAAAAAAGAGAGAATTACAGACCAGGTGGCTTGATATCCATTGTGGGGAAGATGCTAGAGTTTGCAAAAGACAGAATAACAGAAAGATTAACAGGGTTAGACAAAGCGAGCATGGTATATATAAAGCAAATCATGCTTAACAAATCTATTAGAGTTTTTTGAGGATATAAGGGAAAGCCAGTTGATGAGGTGTATTTGGACTTTCAGAAGGCTTTTGATAAGGTCCTTCATAAGAGATAGGCGGGTAAAATTAAAGCACATGGAGTAGGGGTAACTTATTGGCATGGATTGAGAATTGGTTGCCAAACTGAAATGGAGGACAGAATTATCCCAAAATACTTTTGTAAGTGTCATAACAACATGGAAAATGGGGTGAACCACACCAGTCTTTCAAGTGTCATAATCTTTCTACAGTCACTTTTTTGGAGAGTGGTGAATTGTGTACCAGGACTGGGGGGCATGGTGTAAACACACCAGGACCTGGCTGCTGAGAGCTTGGGTGCACTTTAACAAGGACGCCCTGATTTCATAGTGTACTGGGACACCTCCTATACAGATTGGGACTCTACCCTCATGCGTCCCCCGTCCAACAAAGATTGCCCTGTCACTGCCAGGGTGTCCAGTGGTCATTGCTGGAAATGTTTGTTGACCATTACAAGACTGTCTAGTGAATATTGCCTGATGGGCACTGTGCAACCATGTCCTCAACTAGCCAAGGGTAATCAATGTCCTGCCATGTTTGCGCTAGCAGAGACTTGTTGTGATTATTGGCATTTTGGCACCATGCCCAAAGGCCGGAAGATTCTGTGCCCAGTGTTTCAAATGAGCTATGTACATTTAAATACTATTTGGTTCATGCCATTGGAGAGGGGCCAGGAACATAGCAACTGGTGTCTGATGCCAATCAGATTTTTAGCATTTCATGCTAGTGCACTGGCTCACCATGCTGTTCACTGGGTGCAGCAAAACTGCACCCAGAGAGTGGAAATAAATTAGTCTCTTTATGAATGGCAGGCACTAATGTGGCACCATAGGGATTAGCCCTAGCTGTTCACGTTGTATCTAAATGACCTGGATGAGGGAACCAAATGTAATATTATAAGTTTGCTGACACCACAAAACCCTTTTTAAATAGTGGAGTTACATTTGCCTCCAATCTGTAGGAAGTGCTCCAGATTCTATAGAATTTTGGAAGATGACCAATGTATTCAATATTTCCAGGGCCTCTTCTTTTAGTACTCTGGATGTAGATCATCAGGTCCTGCTGATTTGACTGCCTTTAATCCCAAAACACTTTACATCCATTGAAGTATTCATGAAGTGTAGTCACTGTTGTAATAACAACACAATGGATATGCCTACACCACATGGACCCAATGGTTCAAGAAGGCGGCTTATCACACCTTCTCCAGGACAATCATGGATGGGCAATTAATGCTGGCCCAGCCTTGATGCTCATGTACCATGAAAGAATAAATCTAAAATGAGTTGTAAGGAGGCTTCAAGGTGATTTAGACAAGTTGAATGAGTGAGTAAACACACAGCAGATGCAGTACAACAAAGCTAAAATTATATACTTCAGAGTGAAAAACACAAAGCTGGTATATTATTTAAACAGTGATCTACTACGATTACAAAGTGACCTGGATATCCGGCATACCAGTCAGTAAAAATGAAGAGGCAAATGGTATGTTGGCCTTCATTGCAAGAGGATTTGAGTTCTGAAATAGGGATGTTTTATTGCAGTTATATAGGACCTAGGTGAGACCACACCTGCAGTATTGTATGTAGATTTGGTCCCTCTATCTCAGAAAGGATGTATTTGCCATTGAGGGAGTGCATCAGGGATTCTCTAGGATGCTACCCGGGTTGGTGAAACTGTCCTGTAAGAAGAGACTGGTTCCACTGGGCATGATTTCACTAGAGGTTGGAAGAATAAGAGAAGATCTGATTGAAATGTATAAAATTATAACAAAGCTAGACAGACTAGATGCAGGAAAAATGTTTTCCCTAGTTGGAGAATCTAGAACCAGGAGACA
Source organism: Sphyrna mokarran (assembly GCA_024679065.1). NCBI lineage: Eukaryota > Metazoa > Chordata > Chondrichthyes > Carcharhiniformes > Carcharhinidae > Sphyrna > Sphyrna mokarran. The sequence continues at coordinate 55,440,152 of JAGIQG010000013.1, read as the reverse complement.
CCATCTCAGGATACATGGTAGACCATTTAGGACTGAGATGAGGAACAATTTTTTCACACAAACTGTACTGAACCTGTTGAATTCTCCACCACAGAAGGCTGTGGAAGCCAAATCACTGAATATATTCAAGAAAGGGATAGATATTTTTAAAGTTTTAGTGACATCAGTATGGGCAGAGTACAGGAATATGGCATTGAGATAGAGGATCAGCTCTGATCATATTGAATGACAGAGCAAGCTTGAAGGATTGAATGGCCTAGCCTGCTTCTAGTTTCTGTATTTCTATCTGATAGTAAAAGATGCAATATAAAGGTAAGTCAGTCTTTCCTTCTTTCAAAAAAAACTTCCAAAAGAAATAATGTTCCACTCAGAAAAGCAAAGTATAATGAAGCATAACCTAATGAAGAGGGATTAAGCAGGAGTGTGAATTAAAGTGGAACAGGATGTACTAAGAATAGTGTGGCTGCAAGTGAAAGCAGAGAGTAAACTAGATATTCTCTGATGAAGGGTCATCCAGACTCGAAACGTTGGCTCTGCTCTCGCTCTACAGATGCTGTCAGACCTGCTGAGATTTTCCAGCATTTTCTATTTTTGTTGCAGGTATTTTCTTACCTTGCCATCTCTAGTGAGGTCATTAAAGTTTGTGCAGTGTTGCAGCTGCACCCTGGGTGCTAAGCAGCTATCAGTCACTTTCTCTTTAAACTCTTTCTACCGCTGATGGAGTTGGTGCCTGGAGCATTTTCTGCCACTTGAGAGAACGAAAATGCTTTTCTTCCTGTCTATACTTTGAACAGGGTTTCCAAGGCAGCACTGGCGAACCTAGAGTCGAAATGCTAGTTATCTCTCGGTGATATCAGAGAGGCCCAATAAGCAGCCCTCCTTTCCTCCTACCCCACAAATAGGAGTGCAGGTGGTTTGCAGCATTGACAATTCTGACAAAATGCCTGATGTGATCATCAGCACATAGCACAAATATTAGGCAGCTTTACAAGCAAGAAAATGGAAATGGATTTATTTTCCGGCATGGCTGAATTGATAGGATATTCCATTTGCTATCCCCGAAACAATATGGGGAAGATAGCACTGTCATGTTTCAAATTAAATAGTCACAATGATTCCAAGTTGGCAAGCAGGACTGTACTGTAGCCTTCAGCAATAGCATATTTTCAGTACCTTTCAAATGTTGAGTATTTTCAAGGAATATTTGCAATACCTTTGCTATATCGAGGGACTGCTCGCCAGAATTCATTAATCACTACTAACAGACTCCCTTCATGTTGCAAACTGTGGTTGATGTGAGTATAGTGTTTGAAATGTTGTCCAACTTTTCTCTATTTTATTTCAACTTCCACAAAAGCAGCTCCATTCCAAACTCAAAACTTCAACAAGCACACTTTTACTGACAGCGCTATGTAAGTTCTATATTTAATGGAGGGAGGCTTATCCCTAATATAAAATGAGTACCAAGTCAACGTGCAGCCTCTCCACAGGCCTGCTAGCCTGGGGGCACTAAATGAGCCCCATGTAGCAGCTCACTGGCTCCAAGAAGCATATTACTGGGTTGTCTGGAGACCAACCGTGCCAGACAGAGGATAGGTTCAGGAACCAGTTGGGAAATTTGATATCTCAACAATCACTAAAACACAACTGAAAGAAGGCTGAGAATGGCAGCTCAACATTCCTGGATACAGGATTTTCCAATCAAATGGAGGGAAGGATAAAAAGGAGAGGAGAGCGGAGTGAGGTAGGTGGTTGCAAAATTGACTAATAAAACAATCATAGCTGTGAGGAGGAATGATATACTGGCAGGATTACTACATGGGTTAAACTGAGGAAAAAAGAGGCAATTATCCAAAGATAATCCAAAGTCCAAAAATGTGCAGATCAGGTGGATTTGCCATGCTAAATTGTCCCTTAGAGCCATGGGAACTTCTAGAGTAAATACATTGGGTTACGAGGATATTGGCTCGGCGGGATTGTACTCAGTGCAGATTCAATGGGCCAAATGGCCCCCTTCTACACTGTAGGGATTCTATGGGATTTTATGAATTACACTGCAAGAAATTTATTGATTCCCAAACAGTCAGAGAGGGGTAGAAGAGAAAATGGGGTAAATTTTCCTGTCCCACCCATTGTGGAAATCACCTTGGGTGGGACAGAACATTTGATGGACCATTTAATGGTCAGCCAGAGATTTCCAGTTTCAAGGTGGGTGTGACCAGAAAATCCTACTTGATATGTAGGGACATTGCTGAGAAGTGTGGAAACAAAAGTATAGTAATAGTTGGAGATTGCAGCTAACTTGATATTAACTGGATAAAATCAGTCTAAAAGGTATAAAAGGGTGCAAAATGTTTAATCTGCATTCAGTAGAATATTTTAGCCAGTACACAATAAACCCAAAAGAAAAAGGAGCAGTCCTAGATTTAGTTTTCGGAAATGAAGATGGGAAATGGAAAGGTATCAATGGGACTGTAATTTGTTAATAATGATTATAATTCAGTTAGATACAACATGCGCAGGGGAGAAATTAACAATGAAATTAGGAAAGCACAAAGGAGGCATGAAAAAATATTAGCAGGCAAACTCAACGAAAACACAATGATGTCATTTCAAAACATAAGCAATAAGAGGATAACAAAGAAAAGGGTAGAGCTAATTATAGATCAATGAGGTAACTTGTGAATGGAAACAGAAGGCATGAACATAGTTCAGGCACAAACAGGGAGAAAATTCAGACATTATGTTCATGAAGATGAATGTGAAAAATTCGATTGGATAGACAAAATGGGAAAAGAAGCACTTAAGAAGTTACTATTTTCAATTATGTATATAATTCCAGGTCCGCATTAAATGTGAATGTATAAAATGAAGAAGCAGCACTCCAAAAGCTCATGATACCAAATAATTGGACTTTAACCTGGTATTGCCCACTTGGGCATCTCCACCCCAAAGGGAAGGAATACTGAAGCCTTTGACCATCCTTTTTTAATCCTCACTGGCTAAAGATGAGATTGCTGGACTGCTAACGTTTTACTGTTGTTTATAAAGGGAGGAAGGGATACACAGCAAGAAATTACTGCAAGTTAGCCTATCTTTGGGAAAAATTGTTGTAAAAAATTCTGAGGAACAGTATAAATTATTATTTAAATGGGTACAAATTAATTAAGGATTGTCACCAAGGATTTTTCAAGTGAAGTTTGTATCTGATTAATTCAACTGATTTCTTTTTGAGGATGCAGCAAGGAGAGTCAATGTTTGATGTAGTCTATATGAATTTTAGCAAAATCAAGGTCCCACATGACAGACTGGTCAAAAAAGAAAAGCTCATGGAATCTAAGATGAGTGAAAGCTTGATTCAAAATTGCCTCATTGGTCTCAAGCAAAGAGCAATGATTGATAGGCTTTTTGTGACTGGAAGGCTATTTCCACTAGGATTTCACAGGGCACAGTATTAGGTCCCTTGCTTTCCATAATATAAATCAATGATTTATACTAAAACTTACGAGACATAATTAACTTTGCAGATGGTACAAATATCAGCCATGAGGAAGAAAGTTGGAAGACTGCAGGAAGGTACAATGGACTAGTGAGATGGCAAAAAAATGTCAAATGGAATCCAAACCACAGATCATTTGGGGAGAGAAAACAGAATACGCAATAAATGATATGATATTGAAATTTGTAAAGGAACAAAGAGGGATGCATGTCTGCGGATCCCTAAGGATAATAGAATAGGTAGATAAGGTGCTTAAGAAGGCAAAAAACAATAATTACATTTATTGGCCAAGGCATAGAATATAAGAACTGGGAGGCTATACCAGAATTGTAAAAAACCCAGTTAACATAGAACATAGAACATTACAGCGCAGAACAGGCCTTTCAGCCTTCGATGTTGCGCCGACCAATTAGGAAAACGCAATGACCCTCTAACCTAAACCATTCTCTTTTCGTCCATAAATTTATCTACTAACCTCTTAAATGCCACCAAACTTGGCGCATCTACAACTGCTGCAGGCAGGGCATTTCATACCCTTACCACCCTCTGGGTAAAGAACCTACCTCTGATATCCGTCCTATAACCACCACCCTTAATTTAAAGCTATGTCCCCTCGTGCTAGCTTTCTCCATCCTAGGAAAAAGGCTATCACTGTCCACCCTATCTAAACCTCTAATCATCTTATATGTTTCAATAAGGTCTCCTCTTAGCCGCCTTCTTTCTAACGAAAACAACCTCAAATCCCTCAGCCTCTCTTCATAAGACCTGCCCTCCATACCAGGCAACATCCTGGTAAACCTCCTCTGTACCCTCTCCAATGCCTCCACATCTTTCTTATAATGCGGGGACCAGAACTGTACACAATACTCCAAGTGCGGCCGCACTAGAGTTTTGTACAGTTGCAACATGACGTTGCGGCTCCGAAATTCAATCCCCCTACCATTAAAAGCTAAGACTCCGTATGCCTTCTTAACAACCTTATCGACTTGATTGCCAACTTTCAGGGATCTATGCACATATACACCAAGATCCCTCTGTTCATCAACACTATTAAGAGTCCCACCATTAGCCCTATACTCTACACATTCGTTATTCCTGCCAAAGTGAATTACCTCACACTTTTCCACATTAAACTCCATTTGCCACCTCTCGGCCCAGCTCTGCAACTTGTCCAAGTCTCTCTGCAAACTATAACACCCCTCTTCACTATCTACCACTCCTCCGACTTTGGTGTCATCCGCAAATTTACTAATCCATCCTTCAATACCCTCATCCAGATCATTTATAAAAATTACAAACAGCAGGGGCCCCAAAACAGATCCCTGAGGTACACCACTTGTAATCGAACTCCACGATGAATAACTTCCATCAACCACCACCCTCTGTCTTCTATCTGCTAGCCAATTCCTAATCCAATTAGCTAAATCACCCTCAATCCCATACATCTGCATTTTCTGCAGAAGCCTTCCATGGGGCACCTTATCGAACGCCTTACTAAAGTCCATATATACCACATCAACTGCCTTACCCCCATCCACCTCTTTGGTCACTTTTTCAAAAAACTCAATAAGGTTAGTAAGGCACGACCTACCTTTCACAAAACCATGCTGACTATCCCCAATCAATTCATTTCTCTCTAAGTAACTATAAATCCTATCCCTAATAATTCTCTCCAATACTTTGCCCACAACAGAAGTAAGACTCACCGCCTATAATTCCCCGGAAAGTCTCTATTCCCCTTCTCGAACAATGGGACCACATTCGCTATCCTCCAGTCTTCCGGCACTATACCGGTAACCAACTAAGTTAAGCCAAGGTTAGGACACAGCAAACAGTTTTGCTCACCGCCTTACATGATGGATGTGATAACAATGGAGAGGAGACAGAGGAGATTAACAAGAAATCTGCCAGGACTGGAAAACTTTAGTTCAAAGTACTTGGGAGGAGGATTAAAGCAGAGAAGGATATTGAAAAAAGTTGCAAGGTTGTTTGAAGAACAGATCACATCATTGATAGATGGATTATTGATTAGTAAGGGAATCAAATGTTATGGGGCTTTGAAATTTATCAGCATGATTGAAAGGTGGAGCAGATTCAAAGGCCGAATGGCCTAATTCTGCTCCAATTTTTGATGATCTTATGATTTAGTTGTGATGTAATTAGGGTATGTTCAGAGTGTTGTTGTACTTTCAGTGTTGTACTTGATGCAATGCAGACAGCCTGACAACACTATGTATAACCTATTGTATGTTTGCTTGAATCCACATGTGTTAACTGACCTCATGAAAGAAAATTTTTCCTAGTGTCAAGTGAGTGAGAAAATTGAAGCGAATTGGTAATCATCAGCAAAACAGAGCCAGTACGATCAGGAGAGGTGAAAAATCGGGCACGTTTCTGATTTTTCATCTCTCACTTGATGTGGGATGTCCCTGCCTGCTCAGTTTTCAACTGCTGGATGGAAACATGTTTGTCAGGCACAAAACTCACAGCTGTAAGTTGAATTTCTTCCCAATACATTTCTACATGTTATGATAGCCACAGAGGATACAGGGGATCATCAATAGATTTTCCTGTGAACCTTGTAGAGTATGAATTCCCCTGTTGAGTGAGCGAAAACTCACTCAATAGGAAAGAGTGACTGCAGTTTGAAGCGAGTTGTCTCAATCCAGACCAAGCACTGTAGGTCTCAGGCTTTGACTTGTGGACGGTAACCACAAAAGCGGCACTTATTCACTGTGTAAATAAAGAGTGTTAGTAACACAAGACAAGGCTTGACTAAATTATCATCAAGCATATTTCTCAGTATGCATGAAATACTGGGACTTGAGAAATATGCTATATTATTTCTACATTATACATTATTTAATTGAGATGTAGTATTCTCATTGGTGTGTTACCTGATGAATATATTCCTCAAAGGAATTCTTAATATCTGCAGAGTCGTGGTAGTGTGAAAACTGAGGACCTTATGTTCATTCCTTTTGAAATATTTTAGATCAAATACTGATCTGTTACAATGTTTTGAATTTGCATATTGAATTCCATAATATTTGTCACGACTGCAAATAACGCTTCCTGCCAGCAAGTTGTGTGAGATGTATAAAACATTTCTCCCCAGTTAACAGGCAAGTTCAGGGCACAGTAATCAGAAGAAATAAACACACCAAGTAAGATTTCAATCTGATGTGTAATTAACTACAACAGCAACAACAGCTTGCATTTATAAAACAATTTTAACAAAGTAAAAGGTGCTTCACAGTAACATTAACAAATACAGTTTGGCAAAGAGCCATTTTTGAAGATAATAAGGCAAGTAACTGAGAAAGTGGTGGTGACCTGCCTTTTTGAACTGCAGCAGTGCTTATGATATACACCCACATTTCTGTTTGGAAAGGAGTTCAAGGATTAACCCCAGTGACAATGAAGAAACAGTGATATAGATCCAAATGTATAGCTTGGAAGGGGGCTTGAAGGAGGGTTGTATTCGCTTGGGTTTGGAAGGTGCTGTCGTTAGGTGTCGTTACAAGGCATCTTGTTGATGGTATAAACTGTTGTCACTGTACACCAGTGCTACAGAGAGTGAGATGTTTAAAGTTGCACTTATCCAGGCAAATGAGAAGTATTCCACCATATTCCAGATTTGTTCCTTAGAATCGATGGACAGGGAGTTAGGAGATGAGTTACTCATCACAGAAATCCTAGCCTCCAATCTGCCCTGTAGCCACAGTATTTGGCTGATCCAATTAGGTTACCGGTCAATATTAACCCTTAAGGTGTTGATGGTAGGGGATTCAGTGCTGGTCATGCATTGAAGGAGGTGGTTAAGTTCTCTCTTGCTGCAGATGGTCTAGCTGAGCAGATGTATGGCATGAATTCTACTTAGTAAGAAGTCTAACAACATCAACAACACCAGGTTTAAATCTGGTGTTGTCAGACTTCTTACTGTGTTTATCCCAGTCCAACGCCGGCATCTCTACATCATGAATTCTACTTGCCACTTCACAGCCCAAGACAAAAGACAGAATTTTCCGGCTGTGTTCACCCCAAGACCAGAAAATCCAGCCCAAGGTCAATAGACCTTTCCATGATCTGTCCCTTACCTGCTACCATTCCCATGGTGGTTGGAATGGAAAAATTTGCTCCACAATGTTGTCCAGGTTCAGGCATGAACTGCTAAATTAGAACGCATTACAAATGGGGCTGAACATTGTACAATCCCAGTGAATATCCCCACTTCTGACTTCATGGTGGAGAAATAGTTATTGATGAAGCAACTGGTGATGGTTGGGCTTAGGACACCCTACTCAGCAATGCAAAAGGAAAGTTCTGATTCAGATGTTTTACTTTCGACAACATATCATCTTCCTTTGTGTTCGGCACAATTCTTGCCAGTGCAGAGATTTCATATCTTTTAACACCGTAACTCCCCTCTCTTGGCAGTTAAAATTCTGATCACTATGTTTTTGGACAATGATGCCATAGGGCTGCTTTTAAATGAGAAATGGAATTAACGTATCACCTGTATGCAACTTTAATTTTGGAAAAATGAATTATTAATAAAATACTAAAAAAATTCATTAATTTTCTTTCAAAATCTTGCTTGACCTCAGAGACTGCTCAACCTATAGGGATCGCTTACAGAATACACTATGATTCTATTATTTGAACTTCTATTATATCACTTTTTATTCTGAATGAATCATAAATATCTGGCCAATGGTCTTCTATTCACTGATATTCCTGCTTTTAGATATTGTAGTAAGATTTCTGTAGTTCAGTAGCTCCCATGAAAAGGTTTTGAGTTTTGTGTAGTTTAACAACTACTTGCAGCAATATAGATTAATATAGCATGATAAGGGCAAAATACTGTGAATGAGTGAATCTGAAACACAAATAGGAAATGTTGGAAAATGTCAGCAGATCTGACAGCATCTGCGGAGAGAGAACAGAGTTAACGTTTTGATTCTGGATAATCATTCATCAGTGCTGCATTTGGTCTAAGCTAGATACCGTTTCCCATGCTTGCCTTTACACACATTTCGGTGTTCAGTATAAAATCCTCTAGACTTGGATCATGCATTCCTTTATATCACACTGTAGGTAATATGCCATATTAACCCTTTCTGTATCAGGCCTTTATACTACACAGGCTTGTTCAAGCACATCTTTAGCTCTATTCCTGATGTCTTTGTTCCCCTATCAGAACCATGACTCTGTCAGTCTGGTCGGTCCCCCAGTATGGCCCAGTCTCAGTCTACCTAATTTCAAGGGATGGAAATTTGAATGCCTGTAGTAGGCAACCACCTTAATCATTCATCAACTGACCTGGTTAGACCATATAAAGGATTATCTAGTCCTGCTATCTTCTGCCAAAATTGGTCATTATTTCAGGATCATTCTAAAATGCAAAGATAACCCTTAGCTACTTTTCATTACTACAAATCATCTTCTTAAACTTCCCTGTCTGCTTTCTTTACTGTCATCTCCAATGAATGTGAGGGACTCATTTTTCAATTCCTGCAATAAATTTGCTAGCTTCTCATAGATCCCAATCCCTCCTAGATATTTCATAACAACTCTGATGAAGGCCTGACTCAAAACATTAGTTCTATTTTCTCTTTACAAATGCTTGTCAGACCTGCAGAGATTTTCCATTGTTTTCCATTTGCGTAGTTCATAAGTTTGTTGCTATACCTGACCTCAAGATGAAATTCAAATCCCTCTCTGGCCTCATTGTTTTCTGTCTCTGTAATCTTCCCCCAGCACAATAAGCCTTTGTGATCTGTCTGTTCTTCCCATTCTGGCATTTCTACATCCCTGATTTCAATCACTCCACCATTGGCATCTGTGGTTTCAGCTGCCTAGATCCAAAATTCTGCCATTCCCTTTCTAAAGCTCTTCCTTTCTCTACTTTTCCTTCCTCCTTCAAAATGCCCTTTAAAGTTCACTCTTTCTTCAAGCTTTATGCTATCTGTCCTAATATTATCTTGTGTCTCAGTAACAGGTTTTTGTCTGATAATCATTCTATTACAATGGCAGTGTTAGAGGCAATTTATAAATGCAAATTGATGTAACATAGAAATCAATTGTACACTCCTTTAAAAAAATGATATTTCTATCTTTCTGTGCTGAAGCAAATTCCTGCATGGGTAAAGCTCCACAGGTATCTTTTCCTTGAACTTTGAAGGTGAGATCTGCCCTCGAGCCTTTATCAGTGACCCTCATCAATTAGCTGCTGGGAGGTACATGATTGAAATTCCAATAATCCCCAAGTGGAAAGGATTAAAATTAGCTTTTTAGTCTCCTCCAACCAGTAGAAAATTGCCTTTTTGTGGCAATGAAAGGTACGCAGTGAGATAATAAATTTTATAATATTTCTATTGAAGTAGGTATACTTGTAAATACAATGATAAATTTATAATTTCCTATGGATGCTTTTCTATTATTTACAGACATTTGCAGATGTTTCTCATGCTCACCTGTTTCAGATCAAACATAATCCTGGAAGGTGTCCTGGAAGGTGTTGAGATACACATTTATATACATAAATTATGTAAATACTGCATATCTACATTTCATAATATGAAATACCTTGTTTTATCTATCTACCTCCAGAGGGGGTGGAGAACTGTGTATTTACTTAACAATAAAAGCAATTGTGAGCAAAGTCATAAAAGAGACATTCGTTTTCTAGTTATTGCTACATCATAATACCTCCAGCTCAAAACCCGAAGAATAGAAACACCAGTTGCCTAGAAATACTTTGAGTAGACCCAAGCAACATGTGGACTCACCACTCCTCATGCCTGTAACAAATCAAGAAGGTATAAGATCATCCAAACTTCTGTCCTTTGGTGATGAAAATTCTTACACCTTCAGAAAAGCTGTATCCATTGATAGTTTTAATCAAAGGAAAAGCAGTGACACAGTGATTTCCAATTAGTGACCCAGACTCAATGACAGTAATGGTCTTGGGAGCAGGGTGGAAGTTGCATTCAATAAAAAACATCTGGAATTAAAAAGCTAATGATGATCATTAAACCATTGTCAATTGTCATAAAAACCCATCTGATTCATTAATGTCCCATAGGGAAGGAAACCTGCCGTCCTTACCTGCTCTGGTCAACATATGACTTCAGACACACAACAATGTGGTTGATTCCTTATTCCTATCTGGAGCTTGTGCCAACATTAGGAGAGTTGTTTCACAGACTAATTATACTGATGAAATCATACAGTACAGATAATGTCCCAGGCACCACCACTATCACCATCCCTGGTATAAACTGTCCCATGGCAGGATGAGCCAGCAGAGATGGCAATGATATACAGTCATAAAGGAACTTCCCTGGGGGTCCTCAACATCAACTCCAGGCCTCATGAAGTCTCATGGCATCAGGTCAAACATGGGCAAGGAAACATCCAGCTGATTACCACATAACGTTCCCCCCTCAGCTGACGAATTACTACTCCTCATGTTGAACACCACTTGGAGGAAGCACTAAGGGTGGCAAGGACACAGCATGTATCCTGGGTGAGTAGATTCAATGTCCATCACCAAGAGTGGCTCAGTAGTACCACCACAGACTGAAATGTTCAGAACCTAAAGGAGAAAGCTGCTAGATTGGAACTGACTTATCTTTTTTGATTTGATTTGTCTTTTTTTATTGTCACATGTATTAATATACAGTGAAAAATATTGTTTCTTGCACATTATACAGACAAAGCATACTGTACACAGAAAAGGAAAAGAGAGGGTGCAGAATGTACAGTTATAATCATAGCTAGAATATAGAGAAAAATCAATTTAATAAATGGTATGTCCATTCAAAAGTCAGATGGCAGCAGGAAGAAACTGTTCTTGAATTGATTGATATGTGATCTCAGACTGGACAGGTTGTTGGTGCTCTGGACACCTCAAAACTTGAAGCTCTTGACCATTTCTACTTCATCCCATCCTTTGCTGCAGCAGGTGGTGAAGGAACCAACAATACTTGACCTCATTCTCACCAACTGTCTTCTCACAGATGCGCCTGTCCATGACACTATCAGTAGGATGATGGCACATTTCTTGTGGAAGTGAATTACTGTCTTCATATTGACGATCTACCCCATCATGTTCTGTGGCACCCATAACCCTGTTAAATGGGATGGATTTCAAACAACAACTCAAGACTGGCAGCCATAAGACACTATGGGCCATTAGCAGCAGGAGAATTGTACTCCAACACAATCTGTAACTTCATGACCCAATACATCCCCCACTCTACCATTATCACCAAGCCAGGGGATCAACCCTGGTTCGATGAAGAGTACAGGAGGGCATGCCTGGAGCAGAACCAGGCATACCTAAAAATGATACATCAATCTCGTGAAGCTATAACACAGGACTACTGGAATGCCAAACAGCTAAAGCAGAAAGTGATACATAGAGCAAAGTGATCCCTCAGCCAACAGTTCAAATCTAAGCTCTGCAGTTCTGCTACATCCAATCCAGAATGGTAGTGGACAATTAAACAATTCACTGGAGAAGAATGTTCCATAAATAGTGATCCTGAGTGATGGAGGAGCCCAACATATCAGTGCAAAAGATAAGGTTGAAGTATTTGTTACACTCTTCAGCCAGAAGTGAGTGGATAATCCATTGCATCTTCCTCCTGAACTCTCCAGAATCAGATATACCAGTCTTTAAGAAATTTCATTCATTTCACTCCATGTGGTATCAAGAAAAGGCACTTGATACTGAAAATGCTAAAGGCCTGACAATATTCTGGCAATAGCACGAAGGTTTGTGCTTCACAACGTGCCGTTTCCCTAGCTTTTCCAGTGTAGCTACAACATTGGCATCTACCCAGCAACGTGAAAAATTGCCCAGGTATGACATATCTACAAAAAGCAAGACAAATTCAACCTGACTGATTATCACTCCATTAGTATTGAATATCAGCAGAGTGATGGAAGGGGTCATCAACAGTGCAAGTAAGCAGCACCTGCTCAGACAGTCAGCTTGGGTTCCATCAGGATCACTGAGCGCCTGACTTCATTACAGCTTAGTTCAAACATGGACAAAAGAGGTAAGCTCAAGAGGTAAAGTGAAAGTAACTACCCTTGATATCAAGGAGCACAGGCAAAATTGGAGTCAGTGGGAATCAGGGGAAAATTCTCCACTGGTTGAAGTTATACCTAACATGAAAGATGATAATTGTAGTGATTGGAGATCAGTCATCTCAATTCAAGGAAATAATTACAATTCCTCAAAGGACTATCCCAGATGCAGGTATCTACAGCTGCTTCATCAATGACCTTCCTTCCATCAAGTTCAGAAATAAGGATATTTACTGATGATTGCATAATATTCAGTAACATTCCCAATTCCTCAGATTCTGACGCAGTCCATGTTGAAATGCAACGAGATCTGGACAACATCCAGGTTTAGACTGATAAGTGGCAAGTAACACACAAGTGCCAGGCAAAGACCATCTCCAACTAGAGAGAATCTAACCATTGCCCTTTGACAGTCAATGGTGTTATCATCACTGAATTCTCAATTACCATGGGTGTTATTGTTGACCAGAAATTGAACTGGACTAGCAATATAAATATTGTGGCTACAAAAATAGGTCAGAGAGTAGGAATTTGGCAGTGAATAATTCCCAGATTCCCAAAGTCTGTCTACCATCTACAAGAATCTAGCAACACCAATTTTAAATCCAACCGATTTATTTGATAGTAAATTTGCGAGCTTTCGATCTTTTCGTCTTCGTCAGGCAAATGCAGTGTTCTGGTCCAGAACACTGGTCCAGAACACTGCATTTGCCTGACGAAGACGAAAAGATCGAAAGCTCGCAAATTTACTATCAAATAAATCAGTTGGATTTAAAATTGGTGTTGCTAGATTCTTACTGAGTTCTTACTATCCCAGTCCAATGCCGGCATATCTACATCATATCATCTACAAGACAGCTCCACAATACTCACAATGCTTGACTCCATCCAAGCTCCACTCGATTGGCACCCCATCCAAATATTCAATTGCTCCACTACTGACTCACAACAGCAACATTATTTACCATCAACATTATAATGAAGAAACCCACCAAGACTCTTTAGGTTGCACTTTGGAAATGCACAATGGCTACCACCTAGAAGGATAAGGCAGCAGGTACATGCAAACACCACCATCTTTTAAGTTCCCCTCCATGCTATTCACCATTCTGATTTGGAAATGTATCACCGTTCCTTCATTGTCACTGGATCAAAATTCTTGAACACCCTCTCTTACAGCACTGTATGCGTATCGTGCCAGATAGACTATAGCGGTTCAAGAAAGCAACTCACCAGCAACTTCTCAAAGGCAAGCAGAGATGGCCAATGTTCTGGCCTGGCCAATGGCGTTTGCTTAAACAGTGGCACTCGCATCACTTGAGTGAATTTTTTTTAAAATGGAACTTCGTACAGGATCACAAAGCACTGGGCCAGAGTCGCTGAGATTCTTCTCATTCTCCAGTTTGACACCATTATTACACAGCTACTTACATACGTGTTCAGTAACTATTGTTAGAGTACTATAAGAGTTAACCCTTTACTCAACATATCAAACAACAACCACAGGAACTGACTTCACAAGGTCTACAGAAAATCTGCAGAGAACCAAATGCAAAACTTGGCCATCTGTTACCATGCTATATATAACGCATACCTAAGCAGCTCCTTTTTTTGGGAAACTCTTTGCAAGTAGATGCTCGCGTAGAGGACAGAAGAAATGGTACAAAGGCACTCTCAAGTCACTGAAGTCACTTGACATAGACACGACCACCTCAAAAATGCTGCCACAAAACTGCCCTACCTGGCGCTGCCTCATCCACAAGGGTTGCCAAGCTTACAAAGCAAGGTGCATTGCTGAAGCATAACTTAAGCGCAAGCTGCCTAAGTTCAGGGCCACCAGCACAACAACTACAGTGCCTACACAAGTCTGTCCAATATGTGCCAGGACATTCCATGCCCAAATTGGTCTGATCAGTCATCTTCATTCACACCACATCCAGCTTCAAAATGATTAATGGTGTCGAGGTCCTCATCAACAACTATGGACAAACAACAATAACAAAATATATAGCCAGGCCATTCCATTAAAAGTAGAGGCTAGCTACATCTTGAAATGTGGGTGCAACTCCTTGTAGGCATGCTTCAATCCTGGTCTACAAAGATGTTGTGTAAGGTAACAGAGAGTGCAACTATTTCTATTCATCTCATAGACTAGCACCTCCACTTCAGTAACCACTGAACAGCATCAGATGCATTTATACCTGACTCCACATTGGGCTTACTTGCTGTTCATTTTTGCCTTTCAGTCTATAACCCACTGATCCTTTGCTAAGACAGCCAACATCCTCCAAGACAAACCAACACCAGCAGAGAACACATGTGCCACAGCCTGTAGATATGATTGGTGCCATCTTAGATATTGCTGATTAGTGTTCATTCCTGTTGATGTTCTTCAAGTCCACATCCATGCAATGTCTCTGAAACATGACATACTGATATTGAGTGAATTCAGTAGAAGTGTCTAAGCTGTGATCAGTTTGATATTCGTATATTTTAATTGTACCATCAGGTGAGTTGGGAACAGCAGCTTCAGCTCAAGTTAACCATTTGCAAAAGTGAAGTATCTCACCTGTGTCTGTGAATGCAGGTAACACTGATGAATGGCTACAGTACTCTTTACATGAAGCCAGATCCACCTGCCATTCTTCAGGTTATCCTCTTCTGCTGCTTCTGAACACCTCGAACACCAAGTGATTTATTTTGGGAAACCATATGATGCTGATAATGGCACTGAACGTTAAATCAAATTGTGATAATTTAGCACAAAGTCTCATGCAAACCTATGTATCAGCAGGAAACAAAAATCACAAAGGAAATTAATAAGAATTGACTGAAAAATAATGACTTTAACATCACTGAGTAATTCTTGATTTTCTATCCCCATTTCAGATGGGTACGAGTGAGAACGTAGTATCAGCGGGAGACTTTTCAATCCCTTGAATCTCCCCTATTATTCATTTTGATCGAGGCTGGTCTATCTCAACTCCATTTATCATCTAGTTCCATATCCCTTGGATACACTTACCTAATAAAATCTGTCTTGAAAGCATCAATTGCCTCAGCTCTACATATATATCTGCACACCAGACCATCAGGAAATTGCATGCCCAAAATTGATATTGAGCACAATGGCACAGTAGTTAGCACTGTTCCCTCATAGTGCCAAGGACCCAGTGATCCAGCCTCGGGTCACTGTCTGTGTGGAATTTGCATGTTCTCCACATATCTGCGTGGGTTTCCGCCAGGTGCTCTGGTTTCCTCTCACACTCCAAAAATGCGCAAATTATGTTGATTGGTCATGCTAAATTATTCCTTGATATCAGGGGGACGACTAGGGTAAATACATGGGGTTAAGGGGATAGGGCCTGAGTAGGATCATCGTCGGAGCTGATTTGATGGGCTGACTGGCCTTCTTCTGCACTGCAGGGATTCTATGATTCTATGAATAAATAATGCCTTACATTTGGAGTGAGTCGCTCCATATTCTCTGATCTTAGAAAATGGCATATGACATACAGAGAGTGTTATGAATCTGTATGCACAGTCTGCATGGATATTTCTAGGCCATATGGTCTCTTAATCGAAGGACATGGTTGGAGAAGGTGAGCCTATAAATACTCTTGCTTGGTGCTCAACAATATTGACAGAATAAGAATTAAGAGCATCAGAAGGATCACTTAGAGATGAAAAGCCTGTCTCACAGAATCTTTTATATTGACTATCCTTGTTTCCAAGGCATAAAACAAGATTCTATATCACTGCCAATGTGAAAGAAGCAAAGATGCTAAATGTTTCAGTTTAATCATCAATAAAATTGCTGCTTTACAAAAAAAATCATGGTGAAATGAATTGATTATTTTTGTTTTCAGAGAACCAAAAGGAAACACAAAAGGCTCCATTTTACCATTTTAATTCTAAGTTCTGGGTGGACTTGAATCTAGGAGTATTTCAGATCTGACTTTTAGACCATTCTTAGGTGCCCCCATACATATTCTGCCTGAAAAAATAGCAATGATTCGGAATCATGTTGCAGAAGCTTGTGGACAGGGTCTATCGCACCCAAAATGCAGCTGCTCTGATCAGTGCTTTTAACTGCATATGCGCAGGAAAAAATAGAAAAATGCTGCCCTTCCACATCGCTCCCACACCAGATTCTGCTGCTCCCTGGCCTCCATAGACATTGCCCCACCCCCACAGCATAACTAACCCCCTACCCCCCCATTCCCCTCCATCGATCGCACACAGAGTGGCAGCGGAACCCCCTGCCCCGTTCCCGCCTCATGAGAGCCATTTGATTTGCCACCTGTCCTCCACCAGCGAACCATCAGACTTGCCTCCCTCCCTCCCCCCCACAAGAGATCCATCTGACCTGCCTCCCTCCCCTTCAACCAAAGAGCTATTGAACTCACCTCCCTCGCCTCCTCAACCAGAGGTCTATCTGATCCGCCTTCCCTCAAACCAGAGAGCCAGCTGACCCCTCTTTCCTTAACCCCACCCCTCCCCTCATCCCTCGACCCTGTCCCACACCACCAACGATCTGAATCAGAGAGCCGCTGGAAACTCAGAAGCTGTAGCGTCGGAATCAGACCTTTGTGGAGCATGACTGTTTTGCACTGAATCCAGATGGGCAAACACAAAGGGGATAAAGAGGAAAGTGCCAGTAAATTTGAGCGTACAACCCGTTAAGTCAATTTAAATGCATGCGAAATAGGTGCGGTCCCAATCGCAGTCATTTTCAGCCCTTGGTAAAGGGGACATGGAGGCAATTGCAGATCACACTGCTCACCTCACATCCAACTTCACCAAGTTTTTGCACTCAAAAATGGGCGTAACTTGATGGTAAAATTGGGCTCGAAATGTCATTATCCAAGAACAGCCCTTAATGATAAAAAGTGCAACACTCTTTAACTCATAATCTTTCAAAGTTTTTTTTACAGACTGGAAGTCAGGAAATGCTTTCCAAAGGTTGAAAAAGCTTGGAATTGAATGGATAAGAAAAAGATTATCCGTTATTAATCTGAAAGTAGGTAAAATATACTGGCACTAGATTTAAAACAGTTTCATCAAATTATATGAATCCATTGTCAGCATTAGCTTAACATCAGAGATACCTACATATTGCCTCTTCCTGGCATCCTCTCCAAACTCTGTAATATATTTCTTCAAGTATCTGTCTGCTTTCTTCTTAAATTTTATGATTGTCATGTTATTCATGACCCTTTATTTATGGCTCCTCAGGAATAGTCTTCATTATTCATGTTATTCAAACTCCTTAAAACATTTGAATACTTCCACCAGATCTCCCATTTTCCTACCAATCCCGTTAATACGTCAGGTTCTAGTTTTTCAGGTCTCTTATAGATTGGTCAAGCCTTCTTACCTCTAAACAATGAATCTAAATTGTGCATGTTCCATGGTTCTGATATTCTTTCAAAAACATCATATCCAATATTGCACTTTCCAATCTGCTTAATCAACGTTCACCACCACCTCTTTTTTTGTATAGAAAGTGAATTGTTGTATAAACTATAAATTAATTGCAGGTTACAATGCATCTGTTGCTTTCAAATTCAGGTTTTAATGTTACGTTGATGCATATATGATCTCTGTTAATTCAAGGTGTACACATTATCATTTGGCACACATATGGTTGAACTCATATGACTGAATCTCATTTGATAACATTTCTGCCTCAGATTCAGTTTTTAAAGATTTGCATATTACAATCCTACAGTCTTAGTTTATTCACTCTTTCGTGGTGTCCTATCACTGTGGTACATTTCCATTCCTTATTGCTTTAGAAGTGTGACATCAGGTATGGCTATATTGGACTATATTTGCTTGTGTCTGCTTATTGTGTTATGTCCTCCTGCACTGTTCTTCAAAGGTCAGTTAAAATAATGAGATATACTGTGAGGTAGGGTGCAGAGGAGAGCAGGGAGGAATCTCCCAATTGTTAACACATCTCCCTGAGGTTTCCAATTATCTGCCGTTAAAATTTTCAATCAAACATATGATGCAGGAATTTACAGCCTCGCTCGACCCGAGACCGAAAGATCCCACCCAAGATGAATAGAACATAGAAAGTAGAACATAGAACAAAGAACATTACAGCGCAGAACAGGTCCTTCGGCCTTCGATGTTGCACCGACCAATTAGGAAAAAGCAATGACCCTCCAAACTAAACCATTCCCTTTTCGTCCATAAACTTATCTACTAACCTCTTAAACGCCACCAAACTTGGCGCATCTACAACTGCCGCAGGCAGGGCATTCCATACCCTTACCACCCTCTGGGTAAAGAACCTACCTCTGACATCCGTCCTATAACTACCACCCCTTAATATAAAGCTATGTCCCCTCGTGCTAGCTTTCTCCATCCTAGGAAAAAGGCTATCACTGTCCACCCTATCTAAACCTCTAATCATCTTATATGTTTCAATAAGGTCTCCTCTTAGCCGCCTCCTTTCTAACGAAAACAACCTCAAATCCCTCAGCCTCTCTTCATAAGACCTGCCCTCCATACCAGGCAACATCCTGGTAAACCTCCTCTGTACCCTCTCCAATGCCTCCACATCTTTCTTATAATGTGGGGACCAGAACTGCACACAATACTCCAAGTGCGGCCGCACTAGAGTTTTGTACAGTTGCAACATGACGTTGCGGCTCCAAAATTCAATCCCCCTCCCAATAAAAGCTAAGACTCCATATGCCTTCTTAACAACCTTATCGACTTATAGAGCTTCCCATTGTCTGTCCCTCACCTACTCTAAAATTCCAGCGTTAATATTTAATTAGAAGAACTCCTGAAGAAGTTCCCAGCAAGCAAAATCAAGTTTTACTCTGCCCAAGTTCGATCATGTGAATCTTACCACTGCCTTATTGATCTTCACACAAATTTCAAATTAATACTTTTTCATTTAAATGAGGAAGAATTAGCTAAAACCATTTTTTTTCATGTGTCTACTCAGGCAAAAATTAAACTTTGATTTCTGTACAAAAGATTTGCAATATCAGGCTATTGCCTCATGTGTCTTTGAAGCATATAAGCAGGCAGTGAGATGCAGGATTGAGATTATTGGAATTATCAATAGCTTTGGCTGTTAAAACAGCACAAAATTAGAAAATGTAATAAATATTTAGAAACTAAAAGGATTTGTTTATACTTCCATGTCTTATATCTTAGTATGGTTTGGTGAGCTACTTCCTGCTTTCAAATTTGACTTTTGGTGTGGTATCATAAATATGCGCAAGTATAATTATTAATTAATAATTCTGCTCTCTTCACAAAGATCTCTGTCAAAGCCATTGATTAAACCCACTACCCCAGGTTGGAATCCAATTATTTGTTCTATGTCAAGCTAGTATGGGGCCACCCTTACCGCTATTTAGAAGTAAAAGCAGTCAAAAGCTTCAACTTTCATAATTAAATTGCATCAAATACCATTCATCAGTTATGAATGGATAGTCAGCTTAGGCCGTGCTAGAAATGTTTGTGATTCAGTGTTATGGTCTCAGCTGATTAAATATTCAATACTTCAGACAGCCATTATGTAGGCTGTAGAAACCTTTGCCAAACTGTCTGGGCTTAGCTAATTGCTTTCAGCTCAAAGAACACATGAGACCTTGGTGTTAATCTATTCCGTTACTATTTACAAATAATGTAAAATTTACAAACTAAAATTCAACAAAGATTTTTAATAAAGTACATTTTGGTCACTGCTATAGGAAAAAGCAGAAGAAGTTTTGAATCATTCTTGCAAACAGTTAACACAGACACAATAAGCCAAATGGCTCCTTTCTGTAATGGAAACTACAATGGCTATGTACTTGGAGAGAAGATCTAAAAATAGGCAGGGTAATTGTTTAAGAATAAGAAAACTCAAGAAAAAAAAGTGGGAAAGAAACAAGGGAAAAACAAGCATAGTATAAAAATGGGAAAGGTTTTTGTTTTAAACTGTCAGGTATAACAAAATGACATATAATACCACACACAAATTAATCACAAAGTGTGCCTAAATGGTATATGCAGCCTCTGAAATTGATTAAAACCTGTCTTTTGTATTAAACTAGAAATAAATCAGTTAAAGCACGGAGGTTGAATATAAAGCAGAAATACCAGCATAAATTGTTCATTAGTCCTGTAAATTTTCCATTAGAATGTACAGAGAATTAATCTGTGCCTTTCAAATTTATGTTCTCATTAACAAGTGCAAACCAACTGCCATGCATTGCATCTCCAATAGATTGGGAAGGACAAAATTGTTGTTATGGCATTATTTGAATATGACAGCATTTGCTACACCAACTGAGGACATGGGAAAATTAGTTTTAAATTTCTTTGGCAGAGAAATGAATATGAGGTGAATTTTGTTCAAGATGCGAAAGGAAGCAATTAAGCTACAAAAGGAGGATTTGAAAAGTCTGTTTAATTTGAATGCATGGTAAACCAATTAGAAAAGATTATTGGCTAC
This sequence comes from Sphyrna mokarran, assembly GCA_024679065.1. Lineage (NCBI taxonomy): Eukaryota > Metazoa > Chordata > Chondrichthyes > Carcharhiniformes > Carcharhinidae > Sphyrna > Sphyrna mokarran. The sequence goes on along the minus strand of JAGIQG010000013.1, from coordinate 55,419,075 downwards.
CTTGTGAGAATGAAAAAGACCATAACACACTGACAAAGATTATCTTCAGTAGATATTTAGGAATTGATTTTTATGCTGCTCTAGCACAAGTAGGGTCGCCTACAGTTTTCATGGCTGGCTCGAGCATTGCTAAAAGCAACTGTATTTCTGGTTCAGTCCAGTTGCTTTGGATGAACAACAAACATGATTTATGCCTTTTATCTGCTGCTTGCTCATTAGAGTGGAGGGGCGGGGCAAGGGAGGTGGTGGGTGTGAAGCCATGCAGGGACTATCACTGACAGAAGCTATTGTCTCCAGCCCACATATTCTTACTATATTTGATTTAGTTTCCTGTGGATCCTTATGTGGGACCACTGTACACTCTCTTTGATATCACCACGTCCTCCTGTAGAAATGTCAACTGTAAAACCCATTACCAACTTTTCCATGTACAACATCTGCAGGATGCATATTTCTGGCATCCCACTGTCTATGAAGATCATCCTGAAATATAGATACCAATGAAGTATCTTTTATTCTAAATCCTGGGAGTGATTCTTTTTGAATTTCTAATAATTTTTGTTTTGATACTGTATTTAAAGTTACATTACAATAGTCTAAGTCTAGTCTATCTATGGTCTAAAGCACATAAAAATGACTAGAATAGTAAGATACATCACTGAATAATAAATACAAAGTACCTGAAAAAACATTTTTTTGACATGTTCACAACAAAAATTGAAAGGTAAACGGTGCAGAACAACAACTGGACTTCTATCACTGAAGGCTGCCGAATTTAAAAAAATGGTGCAGTTAGGCTTTTGGATTTACGGATCAAGGATAATCAATCTTTATCTGTATGTGACATCGCCAGTTTTACAAGAGAAGCAGAGCATAATGAAAGGGCAAAGATGAAAAGGAGAGGATGGAAACAGTGGATGACTGTCAAACCTGCATCTTCACTCTTCACTCCCGGACCCTACAAAATGTGAGGATGGATTTTGAAGAGCAATTAGCAGGAGGAAAGTCAGAGTTCTAATTGGCTTTGAGTTCACAGCACACTGACTCTTGCTTTAGTCTACTTCATAAACTCTCTGAAACCAAAGCATCTATTAGACGGCTACATTGTAAGCAAATGTGAGATGCCACCAAATTGTAATGAAAAAGGGTGGAAACATTAAGACTTCTTTTGTTTCCATGGAAGAAAAACTTGAGGCAGTAACTAGTCACCAAAAGCAGTCAACACTGCTTTTAGATACACAACTTATTTAATGTCATGACCACACACAATTTTCAATGTAAATGAATCATCTCCAGTGCAGCATTATTGGATAAAATAAAGTGCTTCATATCTAATGTTACATTCAATACTCTTCTCCAAACATTACTACTACATTGAGACAGGAGTAATACATTTTGATAACCCATTGTAAGTACTCAGGTACTTTAATTTTCTCTAAGCAACATGATCAGATAGACAAGCAATTGACAAATGGTGAATGCAGTGAAATGAATCTGTCATGTTGGTGGAAATTGATATTTCTACTAAGTAGTGTTGCAAGCAAAGCTAATGGGGAGAAAAGAGTAATAACTTCCTTGAGTGAGTTGCTGAGACCATTATTCTTATAGAGAATCAGAGAAATAGAATCTTCCTGCTATTATGTGTTGCAGCTAGTTAAAGACAACTTTCAGGAGCTCACTGTGTTGATCAACAAGAGATTGAAGGCAGGACTTTATCTAATCAAAACTCAGTAGAAATGACAATGGAGCATGACTTGCAACTGCTAGAACTCTGGTGGCTGAGCCCAACTTTAATTTTGGACAAATTGCCCATGGGTACTGTCTCTGATTGAAAGCTCATCATTTTGGCAGGGGAAAGTGGGGGTAGAAATTGCACATTTCTGTATTATTTAAACAACTATAGCTCCCAGAAAATCAGCCTGCTTGCAATTAGAGGTTCAAACTGCACTCAGCAAAGTCAGCTCACCAAAATCGCTAGATTTTGAACCCAATAATTGATTAGTTTCATTCACAAGTAGAAATTGCAGCTCTGTCTTTTCCTGTTTCCTCCTTTCTCAACGTAGATTTACTCATAGCTCAAGAATGGCTGTAAAGTCTGCAGGTGAACTCACAGCAAATATAAGTCAGAGAAGAAACAGAGGATTCATTTCTTCAAGAAAATTAGTCAAACCAGTCTATCACTGTTAGTGTTGGAGAGATGCAGACTGCAAAGGGAAGCAACAAAATGTAGTACTAGGAGGTGACAGAAGATTTAATTATCTTACTAGGAAAGATAAGAGAAGTCAGCAATATTTTGCATGAATGGAATGTAAAATGGGAGTTAGAACAAAGAACAAAGAACAACACAGCATGGGAAACAGGCCCTTCAGCCCAACGAGCCTGTGCCGCCACCTCGACGTTCCCACTTCCACCCATGACCCTTGTCTATGTTTATAGAAATCTGCATTGGAACCAAATTAGCGAGACAATTTAGGGAGAATTTGTTTTGCCAATCAGCCTAAGAACACATCTTTGGGGTGTGGGAGGAAACCGGAGCACCTGGAGAAAACCCACACAAACACAGGCAGAATACACAAACTCCCACAGATACCGGCCCAAATCCATGTATCTGCACGGCAACAATGATAATCACTGAGCTGTTGAGTTGCCCATCAACTGGTCTAGTTCAAGCGTACACTAACGACGTGAAGCACTAGGATACTCTCTAAAAATCCAAGAGCAGCCTTCTCACAACTCATCGCATGTATGCCCCTTGTTGGACAAAGTACCTGTAGGACAAAAGAGAAATACATCAATATCATACACAACTTATGCAATTCCCAGGGATGTCCCAAAGCTCATGATCCCTATTTTAAATCAGTTTTCTATATCCCTCCAACCCTATTCTGCTCATGTGCCCATCTAACTATCTCTTAAATAACTCCCAGCGTGCCTGCCTCCACCACCTTACTTGGCAGTGCATTCCATCCCAGCACAACCCTCTGTGTGAAAAAACTCCCTCTAGCATCCAAATTATACCTTGCTCCCCTCACCCTAAGCCCATGACCCCTCGTGATATTTGATTCCAACCTAGGAAAAAGCTTACCACTGTTTACTCTATCTATACCCTTCATAATCTTGTTCACCTCTATCAGATCTCCTCTCAGTCTACGTCTTTCTAAAGAAAACAGTCCCAATTTGCTTAACCTTTCCTCGTAACCCAGACCTTCCATACCAGGCAGCATCCTGGTAAACCTCCTCTGTACTCTCTCCACGTCTCCACATCCTTCCGGTAGAAAGGTGACCAGAACTGGACGCAGTATTCCAAATGAGATCTAACCAACGTTCCCTACAACTGCAAATTAAACGCCAGCTCTTGTAACCTATACACCTTCTATAAAGGCTGGCATACCATATGTTTTTTTCACAACCTTCTCCACCTGTTCTGCCACCTTCAAAGACTTGTGCACCTGCACCCCCAGATCCCTCTGCGTTTCTATACTCTTAATAGGTCTACCCTTTATCACATACCCACCCCCCTACATTCTTTCTGACAGAAGGAAGAAAAAGTAAAAGAAAACTGATTGGGAAACAAGCTTTTAGTAAGTATTTCTGAAGTACCCACTGATTCCTTTAAATCTACCACTTTGGTTTTGCCAAGACCAAGGAATACTTGGACCCATAAAAACAGTGGGTGACACCCAATTCTTAGATTCCCACCCATTCCTGGTAATTCTTACCAGAGTGGGATCAGGGAGATAATTGCTCTATCTGCTCACCTTACCATCCAGCCATCCACCTTCACTGCTGCCTCTGGCCTGCATCCTCAGCTGCTGGTCCTAACTAAATCCCACTTCTAACCACTGGAGCAAAAATACAACTTTTGGAGGTCTTTATAAAGGAGACAGAGTATTCCAGTCAATAAGCACTCCAATTCAACACTGCCATCTCCTCTATGAATATTCAACTGTCGATGCTTCATTTTTTTTGTAGGCATTGTTTTGATATTAAACTGTGCCAAAACTATGGAAAATGCTGTGCAATCCCAACATGCTGTCAACTAAATATTGGAATGAAATGCTCATCATTATAGATTAGTTCTCCTGCCACAGATGTCACTTCAAAAAATTTTTTGGGACATGAATACAGCCAATTTTTGCTGGAGTGTGACTTTCCACAGTTTCCTGCGTGCCTGATCACCTGAAAATCTACGCTCATGCGCCAAAGGTTTAGTAGGCAGGTCTGGAAGAGAGCTGAATGCCAGATTTGTTTTGAATGTTTAATTTATCAAACTATGAATAAAGTTTAATCTATAGCATAATCTATGAGAGGAAACTCATGTCCTAAGTTCTATACACAATAAATAATGTAAGCAAAAATACAAATAAAAAAAAAACCTGTCAAATGTTTATTTTTGTATCAGTAATCATACTGAAATGCTTGCTGGTCTTTAACTTTTGAAAGAACTTGCATTATTTACATGAAATGTGCTAGAATAAATCCTTTCTTATTAAGCTGAAATATCAGACAGTCCACACAAGATGGGGTATATTTTTGGGAAGACAAAATATTTCAGTATGCACTGCATTTAAATGAGCAGGAGCAGTTGTTGATACACTGCTCTATAATGAGCAACTCTAATAAATATGAAGTGATTGAGTGAAAAAAATGTGCAATATATAATTTTACTGCTACTCTTCCAGATATCCCATAATTAACAAACTGCTACAGTCAGGACTTATACCTTGTGAAAATAATTAGAGTACGAAAGGTCAGAAATTTTTTTTGCATTTTTGGGAGTATATCATAATTTAAGGATCGTTTTGGAACCAAGGTCATAATTATACTCCCACTTAAACATCAATACAAGATAATTTTCATTGTTTATTGGCATGATTGTAGTAGTACACAGATCTGATTCGGAGTAAATAAAAGGCAAGCAGTTCAAACCACTTTGTACAAATGTTACCAGTACCCCCACCACCCCCATAATCCCTGACCTCCCCCACTCCTGCCCTCCCCAGGACCACCACCATCACCACCACACACTGAAAATACTTCCAGTCTGAAGTGAAGCTGGATTCAGAAACTGCTTTTGAGGTTCTTTGGATTTTGTTCACACCAAGGTCCTCGGACTAGGATTTCCTAGGTACTAGTGCACAGCACAATGTGTAATTGGGACATAAGTCAAATATTCAACATAAAAATTCAAGGAAATTTGAGCGTGTGTTATGCACAAGTTTACACTATGCACAAATTTCCTCTCTTTTATGCCCATCTATTGACCCCTACCATCAAAAGTATCTCATAGAATCCCTACAGTACAGCCAGAGGCCATTGAATCCCTCAGGTCCCCCCCGACTCTCGGAAGCTCATCTCAAGCCCTTCCCTCTGCCTTAACTCCATGATCCCAAGCATTTACCAGGGCTGATCCACCTAATTTACATTTCTTGCAACACTAAGGAGCAATTTAGTATGGCCAATATAACTTTGGACTGTTGGAGAAAACCGGAGCATCTGGAGGAAACACACGCAGTCATGGGGAGGATGTGCAAACTCCACAGAGACTCGCCCAAGACTGGAACTGAACCCGGGTCCCTGGTACTGTGAGACAGCATTATTAGCTGTGTTAACAGTGCCACTGTGCCACCAACATTCATACCTAATTTCTGCAATTGCACCAGTTCAGTCATAATATTAACAGCAGAAGCTTGTGCACAGCAGGTACCAAAGTCATATTTTCGGGTGCTTTATTGTTTCTAATCTTTTTTACTAATCTTCACAAAGGCCTGCTTTGTGGCTTATGTTTCTGTAAATGCATTTTTGTAGTATCAGTCTAAGTCATATTAAAAATTAAAACAATTCCCCAAATGCATGTTTAAATATGCTGTGTTTAAAATGCCTGAATGATGCTTAGTTTGTTTGGAACTTTAATGTTTATATTTAAAAAAGATGTGAGTTCAGTGCTTTACTTATACTGAATTTTGCTTGGTTAGATCCATTTCGATGTCCTGCCTTATGTTAGTGAGATGGACAGATAATTTGCATGTAAATGGACAATAGAAGAATGGGCATTTTTATGTGTATGACTTTTGGGTTAGGGATACCCAGAGGAAATTCCAAATCTTGCTGCTCATACCATCAGAGTAAGTATGGATGACGAAAACCAATTGATTCATCTTCATTTATCCATCCCATATTCAAAATGTGGTCTGACTATAGCATTGTATGTTTGATGATGACCCCTTCAGGTTTATACTCTGCAGTTCAAAATTCCATCTTTTGTTCATTTGTTAAACATGCATAGCAATGAATTTATTCCTAAGTCACTTTTGACTTCAACATTAGCTGTTTCAACACATAAGAACATAAGAAATAGGAGCAGGAGTAGGCCATTCAGCCCCTCGAGCCTGCCCCGCCATTCAATAAGATCATGACTGTTCTGCAGTAGTTCAGTACCACTTTCCTGCTTTATCCCCATAATCCTTAATTACCTTGTCAATCAAAAACCTATCCACTCTTGACTTAAATATGTTCAGCGAGGAAGCCTCCACCACTTCAACAGGCAGAGAATTCCAAAGATTCACCACCCTCAGTGAAGAAATTCTTCTTCAATTCTGATCTGAACCGCAGCATCTCCCCCCTTATTTTGAGGCTGTGCCCTCGAGTCCTGCTATCTTTGCTAAGCGGGAAGAGTCTCTCAGCCTCTACCCGATCCATCCCTTTCATTATCTTATACGTCTCTATAAGATCCCCTCTCAGCCTTCTAAACTCCAATGAATACAAACCTAGCCTATTTAGTCTCTCCTCATTATCCAATGCCCTCATCTCTGCTATCAGCCTAGTGAACCTTCTCTGCACCCCCTCCAAGGCCAATATATCCCTCCTATAATGCAGCGACCAAAACTGCACACAGTACTCCAACTGCGGCCTCAGCAGTACCCTATACAGCTGCAAAAGTATCTCCCTACTTTTATATTCTATCCCCCTATCTATAAAGGCCAACATTGCATTTGCCTTCTGAATCACCTGCTGCACCTGCAGAATGTGTTTTTGCGATTCGTGCACAAGGACCCCCAGGTCCCTCTGCACCGTCGCATGCTGCAGCTTTTCGCCATTTAAATAGTAATCCTTCCTACCGTTATTCCTACCAAAATGGATAACCTCACACTTGCTAACATTATACTCCATCTGTCAGGTCCATGTCCGCTAACTCAACCTATCCAGATCCTTCTGCAGACTTTCTACACCCTCCACGCAATTTGCTTTTCCACTCATTTTCGTGTCATCAGCAAATTTCATCACCCTGCACTCAGCCCCTTTCTCCAGATCATCTATGTAAATGGTAAATAGTTGAGGCCCCAGCAATGATCCCTGGGGCACTCCACTAGTCACCAGCTGCCAATCAGAATAGCACCCATTAATACCTACTCTCTGCTTTCTATTAGACAGAACTCAGTAAGAATTTAGCGACACCAATTTTAAATCCAACTGATTTATGTTCATCTCCGGAGTCTTCAACATATCATTGATGACGATGAACATCTCGCTAGGGCCATCCCCACCCCCCCACTTCTTGCTTTCAGACAGCCGCACAACCTCAAACAGATGATTGTCCGCAGCAAACTACCCAATCTTTAGGAGAACAGTGACCACAATACCACATAACCCTGCCACAGCAACCTCTGCAAGACATGCCAGATCATAGACATAGACAACATCATCAAACGTGAGGATACCATTCATCAGGTACACGGTACATACTCTTGCAACTCGGCCAACGTTGTCTACCTAATACGTTGCAAGAAAGGATGTCCCGAAGCATGGTACACTGGGGAGACTATGCAGACACTACGACAGCGGATGAATGAGCATCCCTCAACAATCACCAGGCAAAACAGTTCCCTTCCTGTGGGCGAACACTTCAGCAGTCATGGGCATTCGGCCTCTGACCTGCGGGTAAATGTTCTTCAAGGGGGCCTTCGTGACACACGACAGTGCAGAGTCGCTGAGCAGAGACTGATAGCCAAGTTCCGCACACATGAGGACGGTCTTAATAGGGATCTTGGCTTCATGACACATTATCTGTAACCCCCGTAACTTGACTGGGTTAGCAAAAAACCTCACTTACTGTGCTGTTTGGAGAAAACACACAATTCTCTAACCAATGCTCAGGATTCCCTTCACACACATTGTTAGCCACTTTAACACTGGAATAGCAGGTTAGATGTAAGGATTCGCATTCTAATCAGCAATCTGTGACTGTCTGTGCTTATGTGTGCTATTGCAGACCAGAACACTGCATTTGCCTGACAAAGACACAGAGTGTCGAAAGCTCGCAAATTTACTATCAAATAAATCGGTTGGATTTAAAATTGGTGTTGCTAAATTCTTACTGAGTTCTTAGTACCCCAGTCCAAAGCCAGCATCTCTACATCATTTCTATTAGACAACCAATCCTCTATCTCGTCTAATACCTACCCCCAATTCCCTGCACCCTAACCTTCTGCAGCAATCTTTTGTGAGGCACCTTATCAAACGCCTTTTGGTATTCCAAAAACACCACATCCACCGGTTCCCCTGTATCTGCCACACTAGTCACTTCCTCATAGAACTCCAATAAATTCGTCAAGCACAACGTCCTCTTAACGAATCCATGCTGCGTTTGCCTGATCAAATAGTTTGCATCCAGATGCCTCGTTATTTCTGTTTTGATGACGGATTCAAGCATTTTTCCGACTACAGACATTAAATTAACCGGCCTATAATTCCCTGCCTTCTGTCTGCTACCTTTTTTAAACAGTAGCGTAACATTAGCCGCTATTTAACACCATTCATGGAGTATGCATGTTGTTGGTGACATGATAGCACAGTGGTTAATACTGCTGCCCTCAGCGTCAGGGACTTGAGTTCAATTCCCAGCTTGGGTCACCATTTGTGTTCAGTTTGCACATTCTCCCCCTTGTTTGTGTGGATTCCCTCCAGTGCCCCAGTTTCCTGCCACATTCTGAAAGATCCAAACAAGCGAATAGGAGAATTTCATAATAACTTCATTGAAATTTTAATGTAAGCCTTATTTGTGACTGATAAATTAACTGTCTTTGTCAAGTTTTCCTTCTAACCTGTAATGCTCCACAATAAATTTCCAGTTTCTTTCCCCCCACTGATGTGTCTGGTCCAACTCATTCTGTGACTACTTAACAGCTTCTTCCAGTTCCACTACCCCACCAGCAATCTGGCCAATTCGCATTGAATTCTTTAATTTACATCAAATTGTATAAATTAGAAATAGTGATGGTCTTAGTGCTGATATCTGTGCTTCAACCCAAACTGACCACTGATAGTAAACAAAAACAGTAAATGCAGGAAAATCTCAGCAGGTCTGACAGCAACTATACAGAGAGAATAGAGCCAAATTTGGATGACCCTTCATCAGAGCTTTTATTTCAACCATTAATACTGTTTGTTCCTGCATTTCAACAAGCTTCTAAGCATTTCAATTTCTTCTGCATTATTTGGATAGGCAGATAGTATCCGAACATTAAAAAAAATTGTTCTGTGCCTTCACGTAGCAGCTCACAGCACTTCTTCCAACTTTACAGGCTCTACTTCATGTTCCACTGACAGAGAGTGATGGTGTAGCATAATTGCAGCATGAAATGTCAAGACTTATCATATTTTACATAACACAGAAGATAGCACAGTTAATTCTAATAATTCCTTAAAAATACATACCAGCCTGCTAGTGTAAAGAACATTTTATTTTACATGGCGAAGTGCACTGATAGTTCAGAATTCATTATAAAATAGATCTATTACAAATAATTTGCTGCAGAGTTTGAAGTTGCAGTCAAACCAGATAGTCAAATTGGTTAATGTTTTCCTATACTGAACTATGGCCTAGTGGCAAATCCATACATATAATACAATAACAGCTCAAGGTTATAAGTAGCGAGATATTGTTTCATAAACTTAACTACATTGCCACACCATTCATTTAGAGTGATCTAAAATTACTGTCATATTAAAGAATTTAGTTGAAACTTCCCAAAATATGATATCGGACATTTGAGTTTCCAATAGGATTCACAATAGAAAGAAGCTAGGAAATTTCTGGGAATGGCAGAGATCCAAAGTAACGTGGACGGAATTCTAATTGTTGAATACGTGGGAAAACTGGAGTAATTCACACTGGTTTTTTCAGTCGGAGTTGACACCAGAATCTCCCACATTCTTGCACTGCAAAACCCACCAGTATGAAAATCATTAGATTTCAGGGGATGGGTCTATTCCCACTGGAAAGGCTGAAATCAGCGAGCCTCTGTGCATGCGTATTAGCCCTGTAGTTTTAGCCTCCTGTTCGTTAATCAGCTCAATTACTGGCCATGCCAGCAATGCTGCTCACCCCCCACTCCCCCACGCCCTGATTGTGCCCACTCGACCATTCCTGGGCGAGCATTGATAGCTCTTTCCCCCCACCCCAATCCTGGACCGTCCTGATCTCCAGCCTTCCACACCCCTGCAGTGCAGTGCCAATTCTCCCCATTTCCCCACAGTGCAGGCACTCCCACAGATAAACTCTCCTGGCACACCCTGCCCCATCTGATTACTGACCTTCCTCCTGCCCCCAGTGGAGGAATGGCATTTAAATGCTAGCCCCACTAAACGCCAATTTCTGGCACAGAAATTTCACACGAATCCTGCGCATTGTTCCCTCTCTCCTCTCCCCCCATAGCTCCATGTGATTCTCCTGAACTGCTGCGATAAAACATTACCACAGTGGAATGGGAGAATCGTAGACACGATGTCCACAGTTTTCCAGGGGCGGTTTGCCCAGCCTGTCGTCAGATTGCAACGTGAGACTAGAGGAGGATTTGAGGAAATAGTATGGAATCGTGTAACCATCAGGAGATAACTAATGTAGTGCACATGGTCTACGAGAAAAACAAGTCATTATGAATTAACCATAACTGGTAAACAGATCGTACTCAACAACTATGGTGTTAGACACGAGAAAACTACAATCAACTTTTACATAAGATTGGTGATAATTTGAAAGAAATAAGGATGTGAATTTATATACATTCCCTCCTATTACATCCCAGCATTCAAAAGCACTTTATTTCAAATGAAGTATTTTTGAACAAAGTGTCTATTTTAAACCATTTTTAAAACACGCATCCACAAAAATTTCCTTATGCAAGATATTGTGCTTGGAGATTTTCAAAATCGTAAAGTAACAATTCAAGCAGAATACCTCCAGCAAATCAATAGGCTGAACCACAACAAGAGGAAAAGTCTCAACAGCTGTGTAAAGACTAGATGGCAAGATTTTCCTATGGGAATTCAGCTATGAAATTGGACAGGGTATAAAAACAGGAGCAGTATCACAATGCATAATAATTCACGCTTGTGGTTTCCAATGCAAACAGAACACAGCTTGCTTACTTGCTGGATAGCTACACGGAGCAATGCTAAATACATCGCTGTTCGGTTTTACATTTCAGCAGGGAGAGTCCAACCTTTGTGGGATACTAGTACCACTTAAATCTAGCCCTCAGTACTAAAGTCAGACTATACATCTTAAAGAGAAGATGCATTCTGGCTGGACCAAGTGCTGGAACTGGCTAGAGAACAGAATTTGTGTGAGAAGAACACTAAATATAGGGCAGAGTGTTGGACCTTTCTAGGGAGTAAGTAGACAGCAGGATAGATATTCTGTGTCTGTAAGGGGGCACAAAGGTGTGTAAAGGAAATGTGGTGGTCAAACCCAGAACTTCAGCACCGAGGACCTAGCAGCTGCAGTGCTGTAAAAACTTCTGTGACCTCACAGGAGTAGCCAAGATGAGTGAATTCATCTTCAAATGCTAGATCTCACCAACTGCACTCCTAGTCTAATACCTTTCTCAACATACCCTACCCCTAACCTATCATCAATCATCATTAATCTTGACACATAAATAACATGCATAGCTTCACCTCACTTTTACATTTTTAGTACCACTGCATGCCTCACTACTACATCTCATAGTTTGCATACATTGCAGGCTATTCAACTATGATAGCTACTCACTAAAATACATTGGACCATATTTACTAAGGTTACAACCACCACCACCGCCAATGTCCCCCCACCCCCCCACCGCCCCCCCAACTTCCACTCCCCGCAGGACGGGATGGCGCACAACTGGAGGCAATAACATCAACCAGCAGAGGACATTAATGGTCCGATGGAGAAATGGTGCTCTTCAACAAGGGAGTCTGTGCAAATGGTAGGATTGAAACAATCAATCAAAGTTGACAGCCTCCTCAGACTTAATCTTCCTTCTCACATTAAGCATAAACTATCGCTTTTCCTCTTCCTCCTCACTACGCTGTTGGCTTTCTTGAGACACCAAAGAACTTGGTAGCCAGGCAACAGTAGAGAAAATGGAAGAATTGGAAGCCAGTAATGAAGAAGAAACACCATCACTTACTCTCACACTCGCAGTGTTTGTCTCAAAGATGAGTACATTTTATAGAAGATCTTGGAAATGAGATCTGCATGTAATGAGACATGGAGCAAATGTGGGCTGCAGCTACACAGGAGACCAGGGTAGCACAGATGCCAGCTCACAAAGAATGTGGTTATGTACAAGTTCTGCTGCAGTGGACTCAGATGAGAAAGTTGACAGGGAAGCGATAGAAAAAGACTGATGTGTATGTAGAATGAAATGTTTAGGGCCTGTGGTTAATTGTAAGGGGCTTGGAGATTCAGCATCCTCTTTGTATATGGTTTTGTAGAGAGATTGGAATCCATCCATTCCAACTGGAAGTGGGGGTCAACTCCATGACAACACTAGTTGAGCCAACACTCACTGTGGTGGCAGTGAGCCAACACTGATGCAGCATTTAATAGCCAATCATTCAACTTCATTTACAGGCTCATTTTGTAGCCACAAATCAAGATCCAGGTACTGCCATGAAAACTCAAGCTGCCTTGCAGGCTCATATTCTAGCCATCATGGTCATGTTGAAAGAGTATCAAATCAGTTAAGAAATCTGTCCTCCAACAGATTCATTCTGCATACATCACTGTTCCTTCACTGTTGCTGGGTCAAAATTCTGGAGCTCCCTTCCTAACAGCACTGTGCGTGTTCCTGCAACAAATGGACTACAACGGTTCAAGAAAGCAGCTCATCGCCACTTTCTCAAGGGCAATTAGAGATGACCAATGTTGGTCTAGACAGCAATGCCCACATCCCGTGAATTATTTTTTAAAAATGCCAAAATTAGGCTAATTGTTACACACTGATTGATATCATAATCTGCCTAACCCTATATCTTTATAGTAGACACTGCAGTGGGCTAACAATGTCACTAAAACAGCATTCAACACAGCCAGCACCAGAATTCTTACATGTGCTCTGGATACTATGTCTAAGGGAACACGGTGTCTATAATGCCAAAAGGACAGCAGAATATCTTGGCCAAAATGTTTGTTATACAATAGATTTAACTGTAAAGAGAAGTGCAGGTAAAATAAGCTTGCAATTAAAAAAAAAGACAGAACTATATTATGCTTATAATTACCAGCTAATTACTAGCTCTATAGCAGATCCAATTGGTACCACTGTGAAAATATAGAAAGTCTTGTATCAAAATATGGAATAGCAAGAATGTGCAAGAAAATTATAAATGTCAGACAACCACTTATAATGGCCTCTTTTAGGTGACAACCACTTATAATGGAGCAAACTCAAATGTGCAAAGCAATCTATTATAAAGAGCTTATACTGAAATGCCTTTGAATGCTTGGAAAATAACTTGTGAATATGTTTGGGTGGCACAGCAGTGGAGTGATTAACACTGCTGCCTCACAATGCCAGAGACCCTGGATCAATTCCAGTCTCAGTTGACTGTGTGGAGATTGCACATTCTCTCACATCTGCATGGTTTTCCTCTGGGTGCTCCAGTTTTTTCCCACAATCTAAAGATGTGCTAGCTAAGTTAATTGGCCATGCTAAATTGTCCTATAGTGTTAGAATGACTAGTAGGGTTAATAAATGGGGTTGTGGGAATAGGGCTTGGATGGGATTGTTGTCAATGCAGGCTCGATAGGCTGAATGGCCTCCTTCTGCACTGTAGGGATTCTATGATTCTATGAAGGTAGCAAGAAATTCCAAAGTAAATTGATGGTTTCACGAATTGAAGACAAGAGACACAACACCAGCTTCTCTAATCTCACATTTCTTAGGCCTTGCTCCAAGTCTAGGATATAAGTCCACACTGATGCAAAGGGACCAAGTGACCAAATTATATCAAGATGAAGTGTTAGTAAAGGAAAAACAAAGCAATTGATTGAGGAAGCACAGTCTGTGTGCATACATGTACTACATATTATTTCCTAATTAGAGACTAATGTCTGTTGTAAAATCGTACCTATTAAGTCAGACATGAATTGGAAATAAAGTCTTGTAGCACAATCAAGCAATGTGCAACAAACCAAGGAGAGTGTTGCACCACCACCATGTGTCCAAGCAGGACAAATATGAGTGTAAAAGTACATATAACGAGCAAATAAGGGGTGCAGATTAGATTGTTCAACGTAAACATTGTTGATTCATTAGCAATTTTAGAATATTAATGGGTTACTTTATGCATCAATATTTGACACTGTTCCAGCGGTTGTTATTGCAATTGTTAGATTGCAATGTGTTCAGATATATTAATAGCAGTTCTAATGAAAACTGTCTAATTTATTTGCTTCAATTACCAAATATCCTGCAAGTGAATACCTTGGGTTATAAATCCCAGTGTTGTCAGATCATGATTATTCATCAAAGCAAAGGAGAAAAAAATGATAAATTTTTAATTAAAGTACTATGAATTTGACTTACATACAATTGTCCAAAATTGATATCTTTCATATGCCTTGTGCAACTGCACACTCTGGGCCCTATTTTACCATTGCCTCGCACCCGTTTTCGGGTGCAAAAACGTGGTAAAGTCGGATGAGAGGCCATTATCACAATCCGCACCCATGTCCACGCAGATTGCCACTTTATCGAAACCCGGGAATGGCGGTGATTCGATTCACTCCCAAAATGAGGGCGATGGCGATTTAAAAGCATCTGCATGCATTTAAATTGAATTAATGAACTGCTTACCCAATTTTATCAGCATTTCCCCTTTACCACTGTGTTTACCAATCTAGGACCACGCCATAATGGACCTGCTGAATAAAAGTCTGAATCAGGTGCTTCATCAGTGAGGTCGGTAAGGAGATAAGTGCAAGGCACCTGATGGCTCCCCATTACTCATGGGTGTCCTGTTGTTGCCGCCATTTCACTGTCCCAGGTCAGTGGTGGTTCTGCTAGTGTGTGTGTGTGTGTGTGTGTGTGGCAGGGGGGAGGGGCTGTTGCTGTGCACAACCTCTGATGTTTGCTTTGCAGCATGCACCCGGGTCTCAGCACTGACCTCGGGCCTTGCAGTGCTGCTGCGTCCTAGCACTTTAGGATGAAGGATGTGCACAAAGCCCTTGCAGATGGCACTGCTGCAGCCCCCCAACTTTACCAGCAGCTGTATTGTGTGGAGCATGTGGCTGGGGGGAATTGGGGGAGCATGGGGGGGACTGTGACTGTTGATGTGCTAGGGGCAAGTCACGTTGCTTGATTTCCAATTTGTTCACCTCCACCACCCACCAACCCTGGCCTTTCTTCAGTCCCCTGCCTTTCAGAGTGATGAAATAGCATCTGCAGTGTAACCAATTGATCTTGCTGTTCTCTTGGTTTCTGCTGGAGCTGAGGAGGAGGACATGGAGGAAGAATTGCAGGTCCAGGTGGCTCGGGCTGTACCCTGCAGGACTGGAGGGAGATGACCATCAGAGGCAGGAGGTGGCCACCATTCACCCAGAGCAGGGCATAGGAGAAGGAGGGAGCAGAGACCCCAGCAGTTCCGTGCACGAGTGTCCTTTGAGGAGATGTCAGACACTAGCATCTCCGATTCCAAAAGTATACCGTGCAATACCTCTGCAACCTGTTGCAGGACATAGATGAGGGGGCAGGAGGGATGGTGGGGGTCACCCACTCTCTGTAGCTGTCAAGATTAACAGCTGCTCTGAACTTCTATGCGACTGGTGTCTCCCAGAGCCTGAGCGGAGATGTCTATGGCATCTCCCAGTCTTCAGTCCACACCTGTGTCAAGCAGGTCACTGAAGACCTGTATGCCCGGGCTGGGCAGTACATCAAATCCAACTTGGACCAGATTCATCAGAAAGCCCAGGCTGTGGGGTTCGCTGCAATTGTGGTGATGCCGAATGTGTAGGGGGCAGTCGACTGCAGCCATGTCTCCCTCTGAGCCACCCTACCGAATCCATAATGATTCATTAATAGGAAGGACTTCCACTGCCTGAATGTACAAATTATATGTGACCACAATATGACCATCATGCATATCTGCGCCAGATATCCAGGCAACGTACACAACAGCTTCATTGTAAGGAGCTTGGATAGTCCGCAAGCATTTGAGGTGCAGGAGTGGCTTCTGGGCAATATGGGTTACCCGCTTTGGACTGGCTGATGACGCCTGTGCAGAGGTTTGTGACTGAGGCAGAGATCCGCTATAATGAGGTCCATGTAGCCACCAGCGCGACAGTAGAGAGGTGCATTGGATTCCTCAAGATGCGATGATCTGGAGGGCTCTCCAGTACTGCCCTCTGATCTCCCCATGCATATGGTATGAGCTGTGCCTTGCACAGTCTGGCTCTGCAGCAAGTGACCTCTTGGAGGAGGAAGAGGACGTGGAGGATGACCAGCCAGATGTCACTGGAGAGGATGACCAGCAGGAGGAGGAAGATGAGGAGGAGAAGGAAGAGGAGGATGAGAACACCTTGGATCTCCAGCCAGGTGGTGGAGGACTGGCATCTCAGCTGAGGCATGCAAGAATGGCTCAGGAGGCTCAGATAACCAAGCGGTTCAGTTGCTAGAGAATGGTGATTATGGGTTCCATTCCCCCCAGCCCATCCCCACCCCCGAAAAATGCTTTCCATTTATCCTGCACATTGTCACACAGAGTGGTGGGTCTGGGCACTCTGTGTTCGCAACGTTTTTTTCGAGGCAGGAGGGTGGTGACGACTCACTAAGCACCGTTCTGGTGATGCCCTGGTGTAAACCAGTCTGACTGCTGCCTCAGATCCACATGCATGCTGGCACCTGGCCCATACCTGTTTGGTGGGTAAGGGATCTGAAACCCCAATACAGGGCCCAGGGGAGGTGGGTTGGGGAACGGGAGGTTATCGTTCGTGGGGTATGAGAGACCAATAGCTTCCTTTTCTCAGTGATGCTGCACTGAAGGGCCGCCCCAACTGATATCACCATGAGGCATCCATTGGGTGATTGTCAATGGGGCAGGGATCTTATTTGAAACAACCTACTCACAAGTGATTGAGGAGAAGAAACATTTATTTACAATGAAGGCATCCAGATAAGCTGGTAAAACACAGAAACTTGTGAAAAGAAAACTCTAAGGTACCTACAGTCCTTTCTCACCAGTTCAGCCCTCCATCTGTGCCATTTCAATGCAATTACAACTTCCTAACATTACTCTGCCTCGACTATCTCTCAGTGACACCCCAGAATATACATAGGAAGTGGAGGGAGCCAGCTGCTAACTTCGCCCCATGGCCTGTGATGCGCGTGGTGGGTGTTTGGAGGTCCTAGGTGTCGGGATGTTCCCATGACATACCACTGCCCCTGACATGCTCCAGTGTCAGGAAGGGGGGAGTCGGAAGGTGTTGCCATAGCCACAATTTCCTGTCAGGAAGGCCCCAGCATGGGCTCGAGCCCTTCCTCCTCCCTTGGGGTCCCTTTTAGCCTCTGGATCACTGGTGGAACACTGACTGGTGCTTCTGCAATGAGCTCCAGAAGCCCTCGCATTACCTGGCACTGCCAGTCCTGGAAGACCACCTGTGTCATTCCCATGGTGGTCGAACCTTCCCCAATGGCCATTTGAGTCATGGGCATCTTTCAGGGGCCATAGCAAGTGCCGTCTGGGACTGGGCCATGCTTTGCAAGCCCTGAGCCATGGCCCTCTCAGACTGGGGCGTGGTCTGCAAGCCCTCAGCCATAGCCCTCTGAGATTGGGCCACCTTCTCAAGAGTTGCTGCCATTGCCCACTGTGTCTCAGCACCGTCCCTCAGGTTTTCCTGCAAGCTCCCGAGCCTCTCAGCCATGAGCCGCAGAATGTTGAGAAGCCTGCTCAAGTCCCTCTGTTATGGCCTGCTGTGACTCAGCCATTGAGGTGGTGAGGATTCTGTGCCCCAGGCTTTCCACTGCAGACACCACCCTTACAGTGTTGGCATTGGAAGCACACATGACAGGCAATAGCTGGTCCATCTGAAAGTCTTGAACTCCTCCCAGCAGTCTCACAGTGTGGCCGTCAGCCCCTCCTGCATTCCCTGGGTCTGTTGCTGCATCTCCAGCAGCTGAGAGAGAAGTGATCTCAGAGGCCCAGCATGTAGCCTGGGGCCAGCTGTGTCCTCATCTCCAGCAGGCCCCCGCATGCCAGAGGCCTCGGACATTTCCTCCTCCACCCGATGTACATCAGCAGATATGTCGTGCTCACCAGGATGTGACCCAGAAGCTTCAGCACTAACTGAACCCACCGACGTAGCTGTTTCTGCGGTGAGGTAGAAGCTGTTGGATTTGTGAGGTAGAAGCTGATGGATAGATGTGCCACCCTCTGAGGTCCCTTTACCCATACCCTCTGGGGACTCATCCGAGCTATCGTTCCCAGGATGGATGGGAGCTGTAGCTGGGGCCTGAAGTCCAGAAGGCCCTGGGACATCAGGATCTGTCCCTGAAACACAGGACACAAGGTTAAGTGCAAGGGAGGGCGAGGAATCCGGGATGCCAAACACATGAATCACATGGCTCTCTTGAACATAGAACACTGAACCCAGATAATTACGTCACAGGAACAGGCCCTTCGGCCCTCCAGCCCCATAGCGACCAGACTGCCCACTTGATTTGCTTGCTCCCATCTGCCTCTGTTTCCATCCCATTCAGATAGCTGTAGAGATGCCCCTTATATGTCCCTATAGATTCCGCTTCCACAATCTTCCCGAGTGGTGAGTTCCAGGCACCAACTATCCCCTCAATGCAAATAAAATGCCTCATACAGCTCCTCTACATCTTGTCCATTGCCCCCGAAAATCATGCCCCTAAGAAGTTACCCCGAAGTGAGCGTAGGAATGACAGGTGCTCACGTTTGGATGGCAGACTGACCGTGCTGTTGCTGAGAGCCCGAGTCTCCCCTTCTCTGGGGAGCTCCAGCGCCCACTCCTCAGACAGGGTGAGGAGCTGGAGGTCTGGCTCACCATCTCCAGTCTTTGCCCTCTCACAAGTGTTATGTTCGTTCTTCTTCCGCGGAGACAGAAGGAACCATGAAATAAATAGTGACACGACTCATGCAGAGAATCAGATGGTGACCCTTAGAGGGAAAACATTAGGGGGAAAGGAAGGAGGTGCTTGGGGGTCAGGAGCTGGAAGCATGCAAGGTGCTGGGAATGGGAGAATCTGGAGGAGATATGGGGGAACATGCTGAATGGGGTTCAGCACTCATCCTTGCTGCATGGATGAGGTCACAGGTATTTTTTTCCAACACTGCCTCGCGGTTCGGGGGACCAGCGCCCTGGCGGTGATCAAGATGGCAACTGCCTCCCAGTCCTCCTCCTGGGAGGCCTCGCCTCAGCTGCATCTAACAGCCTCCCCAAGTCATCATCAGAAAATTGGAGGGGGGGTGGAATTGTCCTGTACCATCTGCCTGTCCATTCCGGAGATTTTATAGAGCTACCCTTCGTTAGGGCAGATGAGCTGCATGCAGTTTGACAGAGCATTCCAGCAAGTTCCATGCGGTTTGCTTGATAACACTGGGGGAAAGCAAGTGAGCACTTGCAGGTGTGCTGCTGGGGGGAAGGGAGGCAGTGGTGGTGGATGAGTGCCTCAACGATTAGCAACAGAGGAGACAGAGGCAAGTATCACACAGCCTTTGGAGTGTAGGTGGGAAGGGGCCTTATGAGGAAGGTCCGGGCTGGAACTGAGGGGGATCACCTTGCCTGATATCTGTAGGGTGGGGGGGGGTAATCTCTTAGCCTGAGATCAATGAAGAAAGGGGGAAGGTCTGCTGACACTCTGCCTGAAATCGGTGGGGGGAAAGGGGGATTGGATTCGCAATTGTTCTGAGTGGTGGAGGGTGGGGGATAAGTGGGTGTGTAATGCTTTGGGGGTAGGGCAATATCTTTGGGGTCTAGGAAGAGGCATTATTCTGCTCAGGAGTGATGTGACAGGTGCCCTTTTTCAACTTTTTCTCCCACTGCACGTGTACAGTTCAGAGCTCCGATTATTTTGTTCACACTACGCCCCGCCCACAGTGCAAATAGGATTGGAGATGCTGAGAGCATATGCAGGCGCCTGAAAGCAGTTTTCTAAATCGGATCTGCATTAAGCCCAGATTTGGTACTTAGAATGAAAATGGTAAAATCGGGCCCTTTGTGTATTTATGCAATGTTGGAGTTTAAATTGGACTTTTACTCTATAGATCTTTTAAATCATACTTGAATTGTCACATCACTGTTAGATGGTAGGTTATTCCGTAAAGATACCCAAGAGGATGTAAAGGATAGGCTGCTACAAGAAACTTTAATAGAAGGAAGCAAAATGTTTAGTGGATAACCCATGTTGTGTGCTGTAACCTGACGCTGATGAATTGGTGTCATGTGCTTAATCTAAACAGTTGATAGTGCCGATTTAAAATGTAACCAGAGAATCAACCCAATGTTGTGCAGCACAGAAGCAAATCCTTTGATAGGACTATCAATCATATTGTGTAGGGATTTAATTAAATGTAATAAAATTGATCAAATTTTGAATAATCTAAATATGAAATAGAAAATCAGTTTTCTATCGGTATATCCATGTAGCATCAAACTAGAATGAGAGAATGAATAAAAAGAAGAATACATTACAGAAAATACACATATTTTGGGTGGAGCAAGGCAAATTTATTTTGACTTTAATCTTCAATTTCAGAAGAGAATATCTATTAGTGTCATGGGCCAAGCATTTTCTTGATTTCCTGGATTTTGATATGAAGACAGATAACAAATGGACCAGCATTTCATGGCATGACCTGTTAGCCATTTTCCCTTACTTTTCAGCTTGAAAACATCTTTCCTGTAAGTTGCTAGGAGTTAAACTAATAGCAGAGCATCTTGATCTTGATGAATGATGGGACTAGTCTATCTTCTTAATCAATGAGACTTTAAAGATTGAGAAATAAATTACTGAGAAGTAAATAGAATGAATTAAAGCTCAAGAGAGAGAGAAAGATTGATTAAATGACACAGAAAGAGACAGAATAGAAAAGTAATAAAAAATTTTAAGATTAAAAATTTAAAAGATTTCTAACAACAATTTACTATTTTAAGGGATGAGACTCCATAGTTTAAATTATTCCCTAGGTTGGCCATTGAACTTCATTAGCATTGCAGGGACATTAAACTCATCATTAAAGTGGTTTATACATTTTTATGTGTTATCCTTAACTTTCTACCATGAGTTTAATTTGCAATTAATGCACAAATGCAGCAATTTCTTGAAACTCATTTAAAGCTCAAGGAAGAGCTGTTGCTTTCCAGAGGCTAATGGTGGAAAGGTTAAAATTGTTCTGCAATTTGTGACAATGTATAGTTCACAGGCTATCTTAATCTCAAGTCTAGTAGCTGGACAATTTACACAATAACAATATTGAACTCATTAAACTCATTATTTTGACAGCAAAATCTGGGTCATAATGATGTGAGGGAAATAATGTTAAACTGAACAGTTAGCTGAATACCATAATCCTGAGTGTTTAGTGCAGAAGTCACATGGTTTGATTGGACCATATTAATTTAATATTATTTTGAATTATTTCATTTTTAATTGATACTTGCTGTTGGAAATATAAATGCAGTATCCCCTAATGTTGCCTTTATTAAGGCAATTAACCAGTGCAATTATATATTTGTGTGTGTATATAGTAAGTTTCTTATACCTGTTGTAGACATTGGTCAAGTTGGTAAATCAGTTGTGAATATTGTAGGGGCCATTGCAAGGCTAAAGTCAAGATAGGCCATAATGAGAGCTCCAACAATCATTTTTTTCTGACTACTTGTGACTAAATCCAAAAATAAGGTCTCTATAACAATTGCCTATAACAATTTTCAGCAGTGTGCAGCACACCATAAGCAGAATTTTTGATTCCTAGAGACAAGACTGCAGTGGAGAGGGGTCTGGAAAACTGGCATCAGAGAATGGCCCATTTGTTAGATAAGCAGATAGTCAATTTTTGCGGGGGTGTGGGGGAGGAGCAATGAGGGAAAAGTTCATGATGTTGGGTGACTGCTATCTGTCCATTGAAAGACATATTAAAATCAATGTTTTGAGATCTACTGAAATTTTCCAGTTGGGCATTGGGACCCTATGATAGCTAAAACGCAGCGAATGTATCAAGGCAGCCTCCTGACAGCACACCAACATTGTTTCAACTCTTCCCTCACACCTGCAGCCAACATACCAAGATGGCCATGACTGCAACCACAGGGCACTGCATGGGGGGGGATTCCTCTCCGCATTGAGTCATCTGACAACTGCAACCAATTTTACCTACATGTTTTCAAAAAGTCTTCAGAGGGTGCCTCCATCTTCAGATGTCCTCGCAGCACCCATCTTTGACAGTCAGGCTAATGACCTCTCTGGGCTGCACAGCCTTTTCTTGGCCTTCCGACTACGGGAGCACATCCGCCACCTTGTTTCGACTATAGGCACACACCCTGGCTGCTAACTGACCTACTCATGTCAGATTTTATGGAGTCCCAATCCAGAAATGCACTTTACAACAGAATCACGACCCCAGAACCAAAATCCAGACCCATATAATTCCAACACAATCACTTCCCTCCCACACCGCAGCACACTTCACCAATGACCCAAAAATCAACAACTTGCTTTGAGTACCTCAAATCTTTGTCTAGAAGTCTCTTAACTAACCTATGTGTTTTCTTCATAACTTTTCTGTTGGAATATTAGGATCCTGAGGGTGCCATGATCCACAGGTGCAAAGAGTAACCACTGTCTCCAAGGCCAATTTTGTCTCTTTGCAATGTATGATTGATTGAGAATAAAAAGTTTTGGCTGCCCTATCCAACAAGTCTACATGTTTGATTTTCTTTTCTGATAGTACTTTAACACTGACATGTTCATTGAGTAAAGGCTATTCTGTTGCAGTAGGCTAGGTTAAGGTACATAACTTGTAAAGTCTTTGATGCTCTATGTTCTGGCAAAAGACAATTCTTTGAAAAAAACACGGCTGTTTTTGCTGAAGCAGCTATAAGATATGTTCCTGTACTGAAATAAGCCATCTGTTGCCACTTAAAAGATGCAATGATTGACAAATCTATTTCATGTGGAAAATATGCAAATATAAATGAGCAATAACAATGATGGGCAGATTAAAATGATCTATCACATTTTGAGGCTATAATTATACTTGATTTTTTTTGTTAAAATTCTCTGCATTTACTGCAAAAATCACTGATTGTGAAATTGAATAAACATGGGACTCCTCAGGCTAGTCAAGCTGAGAACTTTTATTTATATATTCCATGTTGATCTGAATATATAATTTCTTGATTATAACATTCCAAATCCCTTCTAAATGAACTGGGCTAACCAGAGGATACTATCAGAGGATAACAGAGACCAATCAGATTCAAAAATCGTAATGCACAATAAATATATAAAGCAGTTAATGCACTTAATACCAAAACAAAACAAAAATTAATTCTACCAACTAAAATATGAAAGCTGGAAGATCAACAAAATGGAGAGCCTGGATCCAAACAAGCCTCGGTTTCTTGGATCCAAAGATTTCATATTTGGGCAAGCTGGTGAAAGGCAGTTGCTCAATTTCACTCAATTCCATTATATAATTTTCCTATTTAAAATTTTATTGTATTCAATGTTTCAGAAGGTCATCTAACTAAATTTGGAGCAAGGTTTCAATGTTACTGTCTGCCAGGGCAGATTGGTATGGGATTTTTTTCAGGATTTTCACAGGTAAAGAGAGGTGGGAGTGGGAGATGAACAATATAAAACAACGGAACTATTAAGGGATCTTGGGAAACTGCCATTTTTTCCAAAAATGTGCAGGTTAGGTGAATTGGCTATGCTAAATTGCCCTTTCACGTCAAAGAGATTAGTGGGGAAATATGTGGGATACGCAAATAAAGCCTGGATGGGATTGTTGTCGATGTACACATAAGGGTCAAATGGTCTCCTTCTGCACTATGGGGATTCTATGATTCCCAACCAGCCAGGCTGCCCTGTTTAGCACTATATTTCTTGCATATATCAGCTATGCATTTACAAATTGTCACAATGATGTAATGTGTAGATTTTTACAAAGCAACTCATGATACTGATTATAATGGCTGCCAGAGGTCACCTAGAGTCTGGCATTATAGGTTACCCTTTCTGTAAAATTCCAATGTGGATCACAATTAAGACACACTAAGTCCATTTCCTATGGAACTTCACATCTGCTAATGTAAAGAATTGCTCCAAAGAGTTATTGAAACTTGTAATTGGTCCTCATCAATTGCACATCTAGAAAGCTATCTTTCAAGAGGGGACAGAGGAGTTAATTTTCAGAATTGGTACCTATCATCCAGAGAATCGGCAGCAAATGCATCAAGATTGAAAGGGTTAATAATCTCAAGATTAAAAATCACGTAAGCCGCAAGCTGCTAAACTCAGTCACACAGGGAAAGCCATGAGAAAACTCTTGATTAAAGCAGACACAGATAAAAGTCAAGGAGAATCAAACTCCTAGTTACAAAGAAGGTCTCAGTCAAATAACATACATACAAAGCCTCCACTGAATTATGTACAGCTGCAGCTTGTTATTATCTGACAACCAAGAACAATGATCATGGAGGACATGAGGGGTTGATATACCATTCGTTAGAAATATAGCTATCATAATTGTGCCTTGAAAGTAATAGCTAAATAGAAAGAAATGTATGTTTGATACTATTATAATTAGGTAGACATGCACAAGCTGTAATTGGACAACTGTACCCTATGTTACATATTATGTAATCCCATTTGTTAGTTGAGAGTACAGTAATTAGTCTCACAACACCTGATTAAAGTCCAACAGTTTATTTGGTAGCATGAGCTTTCAGAGCACTGCTCCTTCATCAGGTGAATGCCTCAGAGGTGGACTTTAACCTGGTGTTTTAAGACTACTTACTGTGATTACCCCAGTTCAATGCCAGCAACTTTACACCTTAATTGTGAAATGGATGTAGATAATTTCTGTACAAACATCTTTGGTTTTCCTCCCACAGTCCAAAAAATGGGTAGCTTAGGTGTATTGGCCATGCTAAATTCTCCCTCAATGTACCCAAACAGGTACTGCAGTGTGATAATTAGGGTATTTTCATAGTAACTTCATTGCAGTATTAATGTAAGCCTATCTGTGGCACAAATAAGTAAGCTTAAACTTCAACTTGTGTAATGCCATATTCAGGGATCTTGGCTGCGCTACTGATTGGTGTACTAGAACCCTAGCTATAGAGTTCTCTATAGAGAGGTGACTTAATAAAAGTTTATAAGATGATGAGGGGGATAGATAGAGTGGACGTGCAGAGACTATTTCCCAGGGTGAATGCTGCTGTCACCAGGTTCATGGTGACAGACATAGAGGGATGTCCAAGATAGATTGCGTAGAGGGTGTGGAATGCACTGCCTGCTGTGATGATGGAGTTGGACACTTTAGGAACTTTCAAGCGGTTATTGGATAGGCACATGGAGCACACCAGAATGATAGGAAAGTGGATAGCTCGATCTTGGGTTTGGACACAGCTCAGCACAACATTGAGGGCCTGTACTGTGCTGTACTGTTCTATGTTTTATAGCTTGTAATAAGCTAATGTTAAACTCCAAAATATTTTGTCTGATCACTTGAAGGGAACAAAATCTGTAAGCAGCTGGACAGCTAATTTTGCTGCACAGCAAAAAAATGGATCATTCAAGAGTTCACTTTCATTCAAGAGCACACTTTCATCCTCACTCCCAGCCTTATCGGGCCCAAATATTTTACTCCTTCTCAATCCTGGCTTCACTTACCCATTTACATTCATTCCCCTCACTCCCAGTTTCACCCAACCCTCCCAAAGACCCTCCTCCCTACCTTCTCCCTTTGCCACACCCCTACTAACGCTTGGCTGTGTGGAGACATCCCATATTCTGACAGGCACCGAGGGTATGAGAATTCAGCCTCCATTCTAGGAAATGCCTTCCTGCAGCCAGTAGCTGCAGGGTCCTATCTTCTCCTGGGATGTCCGTGATGTGAGCAAGACCCAAGGTAAGCTAGACCTTTGCGTACCACGTTAGTCCAGATGGACCAGAGTGCTTTGCTGCTGCTGTTATGGTAAGCGTGGGGGGGCAGATTCTGGTCAGGCCAATATCAATATCCCATTAGCAGGAAATAAATCAGTTTTAAGCTGGCCTCCAATGGGATTCCCGATCCATCATGGTGGGCATCAGCAAAAGATCCCACTGTAATGTAAGCCAACATGAGATAAATTTTTGGGACTCCCATTGAATTCTCTCCCATCTCACTTGCTTTTAATCCTGCCAGTGGGGACATAGGAGAATTCCCTTCAGCTGACCCATCACTGATCTGAGGTTGCAGCCTCGTCTATGTTGCTTTGGGATTTATTTTAAGATCTGGATATTCCCTTTGAAATTCAGTAGCAAGACTTGTTTCTTATCCTATTATAATGTGCTTTAGAGATACAAACTATATGTTTGTGTTTTTATCTGTGAAGTTGTGTTTGTAGGGTACCTTCGTGGTCCACTGCTGAACTGAGATGCAATGTTGACTGTGCTTCCGATGCAGAGTTTGATGTTGCATCTTGTAATTGTACATATACCCATCGGGGAAGATATCACGGAAGTACTTCTTTTATTAATCTCAGATTACTGGCTAAGAGCTTTGTTGATCAATGCTTATAGGCATGCAATCTTTAGGCATTATTGGATATCTGGTTTAAATATTTAGACTGTATTTTGCAGATATCTTTGGCCATTTCTGAGCCTGCTGTATATATGTATTTAAAAACAGAAGCAAGTAAACAGAAATTACCATAACTACACTGGAGTCTCAGTGGCCACTTAATAGAAAGCTTTGACATCCACAACCATTATTCATGCCACCAAGAGAAGTTATGTTATGGTGGACGAAGGCGTTTAAGTTTAGTATTAGTTTTAAAAGCATAATCATTCCTCCTTACTATTCTGTCTGTCACCACAGAGAACAGACAAAAAATCTTGTGACAATCATGGAAAGACATAGCACCCTTCATTATTGTACTGTATATAAAATGCTGTCTATAATCACAGAAAAAAAGTTATTGAAAAGAATAGGCCACGGAAAGTTCTAAGTAAGAATGGAATCACCAAATTATTGTTTAGATGAGGCATCTGAAGTGATGATGGCAGAAAGTGCAAAGGTCTTCAGCAACCAGTTGATGCTCTGCTGCTTCTTGACCTATAATCCAAAATTAGTTCAGCAGCTGGAAGGAGAAGGTAATAGTCGGCAAGTGTTTTAGTGACTAGAAGACTATTTTTACATTGGTTCCACACGGTTCATTACAAGGTCCTTTAACTTTTCACGTATAGATTAGTGATTTAGACTTTGATGAAGGGAGCAAGGTTAAGAAGTTTGCAGATGAAATTAGTTATTTAGTTGATAGTGAGAAAAGGAACCCCTCCTCCACTCTCTCACACCCCTGGTTCTTTCTGACATTAATCAGATTGAGGTCTGAGGAGGAGGGGTGCTTGGTTGGGGAGGGAAGAGTGCTGTTGACCAGACCTACCTTTGGAGTGGCAAGATGGTGGGTGGGGTAATGAGGAGCCAAGTTATAGGGAAAGCAGGGTGGGAGAGAAGAATGAGTGCTGACACAGGACAAAGGGGAGATGTTGGGAGTCATATCAATGGGCTAGGGAGCAGTTGATTAAAGCAAGGGGTACAGGAGAGCTAAGAGAGAGAGAGTGATCTTACATTTTTAATAATTTAAAAGAGTAGCGTGTTCCTGGACTAGGCTTTATAATTATTAAGAGCAAATTAATCAGTGCAAAAATGAGTTTAAGTATTGGGCCACAGCCCAAGTTTACACGCTTACAGCTTGCAGCAGAATCATCAGCATGCCCTCCTGCTCACTCACTTCTGGCAAACATCAAATTCTTGGTTCCAGTGTATGTCATTGCAGCCCTGAATAGCAATGAACGTCTCAGCATTCTCTGCTATTGCAGCCAAATGATCTGGGCCATTGACTTTTAATTAAATAATGCAGACTACCTTGTACAAACATTATGGCCTGTAATTTCCTCTAACGGTACAATTTTCAATATACTCAGTAAATCGGATTGTTGCTTTCTCCAATCTTCAAGTCGTACGTTTAAACGGCAACATTTCCTGGAAGATATTCTGGTCAGAGTGTCAGTCAGTTCGATAGCAAATGTAATTATTGCTGGAAATTGCTTCAACAATGGAAGATTGGTGACTTATTATCTAAAGTTCAGTCTGCCTCACTGGTGGTTCCATCTCAGTAGAACTGTCAAGGCTTACGTGTGGAATTTTGCAATTTGATTCAAGTCAAGAAAGCACCAAATCTATGTGAAATTGAAGCAACAGCCAGAAGAAATTAACCAACAAACAACCTGTAAACTGATGATGACCCCTTTAAATAGTGCCAAATGGGGATACTTCCATTGTTGAGCCTGTGTTCTGCTGTGCAATGAGGGCATTCGCTGTACTGTTGAACTCCAGAAGTGCACTGCTGGTGTCACATTGGCACAGTGGTCAGCACTGTTGTTTCACAGTACCAGGGACCTGGATTCAACTCTGGCCTCAGGCGACTGTCTGTGTGGAGTTTGTACATTCCCACCATGTCTGCGCGGTTTCCTCCAGGTGCTCTGGTTTCTTCCCATAGTCCATAGATGCATGGATTAAGTAGATTGGTCATGCTCAATTGCACTTTAGTTTCAGGGGACTAGCAGAGTAAATATGTGGGATTATGGGAATAGGACCTGAGTGGGATTGTTGTCGGTGCAGGCTCGATGGGCCAAATGGTCTCTTTCTGCATTGTAGGGATTCTATGATCCTAGTTTTGCACTAGCTGTCTGTTGGATGAAGTGTCACGTGGACTTAAAAGATTCTCTGACATTTCAAAGGTGTGCAGAAGTGTTCTTCCTGTAATTTTAGCTAATATTTTTGCCTCAACTAATCTCCTGAAACAGATTATTCAGCCATTACCTAACTACTGTTTCTGGAAATGTGCATGTGCATGAATTGGCTGAAATGTAATTCGAACACTTTGAAAAGGATTTTTCATTGTTGTAAGGCACTTTGGAACAACCTGAGGTCATGAAAGAGCTTTGTAAACGAAAGTGGTTTCTTTCTTTGGACTGTGGGTATAGTAATACGCATATTAATAAATTATACATTTTTTACAATTTTATTTTCTAGCGTAATCATAAATGACATTTATTAACAAATACCATGCCCCATAAGTCAGTCTCAACTGTTCAACATAGGATGACTAAGCAAATAAATGAACAGTTTTTGATATTGACATTACTACAATTTCTCAAGGACACTGCTTTCAGATGGATCAAAACTGAAGTGTGTTCTGACTGGTCTGAGCTATAGTGGAATAATAATTGGAAAATTCATCATAAGTCATTCTTTTTCATCATGTGGTAATCAGGTCAGGTTAAAAAATGATCAGTAACATCATTGAAAAAGAAGGCACTGTAAATTACCCTCACCAAGATGAATAATTAGCCTCTGTGGCTTATGAACAATGAACAATATTTATATAAACTCTCACATTAGATCAATAAATTAATAACAACATTATTTTGCTGTCAATGAGTGAAAAGATATATTGTTGGAAACAACAAAAAAAATTCCCCTTTTTATTTTTAGTAAAATAGAAGCTTAATATCTTTCAATACAGATACTCTAAATAATAATATTGGCACTAGGCAAAGGGAACTCTCAATACAAGTGCTGGATTGCAAATCCCTCTGAGCAAATTCTTCAGTTTTGCACTTCTGCTTCAGAATTTTGTTGCCAATTTTTGCGTCTAGCCACCGATCCTTAAATCTTTACTAAGTTGCATCTACTCTGAGTAGCTAATATTAATGTACAAGCTTTGGCTACGAGTTCTGATCAATTAATTTCCAATAACCTCATCATCGACAAGAGGAAAAACAACTGGCCTGTAACATGCTCAGAGTGGCAATCAGCGGCAGGTTGCCGCTCAGTAGCGATTTACCTGTGTTTAAGATGTAAAGCACCCATCCCACCCAACCTTCCTGACTCAGTGCAAAAGGAGCAAAGCAATGGAGGACATGCCCCCTTTCTCCAGCATTAGTTGCCAGAAAACAGGCGGGTTTAAAGGTCAGTTGGAAAGGGAAACTTTCTAAGTTAAGTGAATGGAATGTGAGGATGGAGCTTTGGACATCAGGATGGGTGCAGGTAGGGGCTTGGGGACTGAATCAAGTCCATGGATGAAAGGTGTTGTTTGGGCATCAGTTTGGCCAGGAGGGAGTTCAATTGAGTTGGAGAGAAGGTCAGGCTGATGTGGTCAGGCCCATTGGGTTGGGGGGGGTGGGGGTGGAATCCTGTGCAGGTGGGAGGTAGCGAATACCTTGAGTGAAGTGAGATCCCCTGGGAGGGTTATGTGTCTGGGATATGCACCATACCAGGCTCGGTCTGGGTATTTAAAATAGTTAATCTGAAGTTAGAGGTGCTTTTTTTTTTAAACTTCCAACTCTGTCAGGGTAAATGTGGCTGTACCATCTTTAGTCAATGTTTAAATCATTTTGTTAGATGGTTACCAGCCCAGCACAATTGTCAGTGTGAATTTAACCCTTCTGGACAATTAACAGGTAAACTCTTACCTAGGAATCTCCGAGAAGGATTTCCCGCACATCTTTGGGATACTCCCAAAATCAATAACACTGGGAAACTGGGAAGCTATGGCCCAAAGGGTTTGATTTTCAAGTGACTTTGTTCATCAATTGAGCATAGAGAGTACAGCAAGTTCATCAAAGGCTGGAGTTATTTCATGGTTGGAGTTCATGAAAATAAAATGGCGAGCTGCCAGTGCTAAATAGCCACTGATTGTGAGCAAGTCTTGAAAGAGGGGGAAAGGATTAGCGGGGTAGGGAGGGGTATGGTAGAAAATCCAGAAGCTGCTCCTGGAACCAAGTGAGTTCAGTAATTCCAACATCAGGTCTACGCATAGGTGAGCCATGGAGAGCTTGCAACTGGTGGGAAGATTTGTGCAGAGGTACAGGAGAAAGCACCTCCTTATCTTACACAAAATCTTTAGAATACATTCCTCCAAAGATGTTGAAATGCCCTCCTTTTAAGAATCATTGGTTTAGCTATTTTATGTACCATCGAGGATTGGTTTTCACAGCATGTGTCCTATATTGTAATTCAAGATGTAGAGATGCCAGCATTGGACTGGGGTAAACATGATAAGAAGTCTCACAACACTAGGTTAGAGTCCAACCAGTTTATTTGATAGTAATCTCACGAGCTTTTGGAAACGGGTTCCTTCGTCAGGTGTGTGGAAGTTGAAACAACAGTGTGGAATGGAAAGTTCATGATTATGATCTTGGTCTGATTACTGGCTGAAGGGATAAAGTGCTTATATTTATACAGTGTTTTTTATGTCATTGAGGCTTCCAAAAAACTTGCCGGAGATTGAGGTTCTTTTCAATATCTGACATTATTGTAATGTAGATAACTATAACAAACAATTTTCACACAATACAATTTTACAGCAATAATATAAACAATAAATTTGTTTTTACAATGTTGTGGCATTATTTCAGCAATCAAAGAATCAAATATTGTGTGGGTTACCCACAGTATAATATTGATGATATTTTAATTGCCAGTGTGAGTCACTGGGAAAATTTGATGAACATGGAATCCATGCTGCAATGCCTCGAAGTATCTAATCACAATGTCAAGAAAGAGAAATGCGACTTCTTCCGAACTTCAATACTTGTGCCACGTTATTAATAACAAAGAGCTACATATGGCACCAAAGGAGACAGAAGACATCATGAAAGCTCCATGTCCAAAGCACGTGAAGCAATTAAGGTTATTTCTAGGTCTTGTCAAATATTATGATGAATTTGTCTCCAATTTAGCTACCTTTATGAAACCACTACATTTTGTGCACTAAACAGTCTTGGCATTGGATACCAGAATGCTAGGAAGCAAACCAAGCAGTGAAGGATGCTTTGCAGAAGTCTAAAGACTTGGTAGAAGAAAAATCTGGAAAAGGACGTGATGGATGATAAATCTGGGGAAGGGTGTGTAGATAATTTGGGTCACGTTGAGATCAAAAAAGAGATATTGGAGTTCTTGAGAAACATTAAGGCAGACAAATCCCCAGGGCCCAATGGGAAAAACCCTGGAATACTGAAAGAAGCAAGAGGGCCTTGAGAGGAATCTTTGTATCTTCACTAGCTAGGGGGAAAGTCCCAAAAGATTGGAGAAGAGCCAATGTTGTTCCTTTGTTTAAGAAGGGAGCAAGGATAATCCAGGTAATTACAGGCCAATGAGCCTTACAACAGTGGTACGGAAATTACTGGAGAGGATTATTCGAGACAGGATTTATTCCCACTTAGAAATAACTGAGTATTAGCAAGAGGCAACATGGTTTGTGAAGGGGAGGTCGAGTTTCATGAACTTGATCGAGTTTTTTGAGGAAGTGACAAAGACGATTGATGAGGTTAGAGCAGTGGATGTTGTCTACATGGACTTCAGTAAGGTCTTTGACAAGGTCCCTCATGGCAGGCTGGTTCAGAAGGTGAAGTCACATGGGATCAGAGGTAAGTTGGCAAGATGGATACAGAACTGGCTTGGTCATAGAAGACAAGGGGGTACAGTGGAAGGATACATTTCTGAAAGAAGGGCTGTGATAAATGGGATTCCTCAGGATCCAATGCTGGAATCTTTGCTATTTGTAATATATATAAATGATATGGGGGAAAATGTAGTTGGTTTAATTAGTAAATTTGCAGATAATACAAAGGTTGGTGGAATTATGGATAGTGATAAGGATTGTCAGAGAATACATTTCTTTGTTCTAGTTCATTTTAACCTGAAACTGCATTGCAAATTTCTTGTGATGATTCCCTCTACATAGCAGCAAAGTCTGCTCGTACAATTTACGTTCGGGAGAGGTTAGGCCAGTAGCGTTTGCTTTTATGCTAAATTGCAGAAGGAAGCATTGAGTATCATCACTGGAGTTCAGAAGGTCCATCAGTAGCTGTATGGCTGACATTTCACCCTATTAACAGATTATCAACCGTAGACAACCATTTTCAGGCTGCATGAAGGTATAACTTCACTCTCACATTGTTACAATGGTCCCTCATCTTGTCAGAACATTCATGCGACATAAAGCATTAACAGTCACAGAGCCATGCTATCACGGAATGCATTATCATGATTGCCCTTATCTGATGGCCTCATAGCACTGAGAGGTACTCCCAACATTTTCAATTTTTTCCAAATAGACAATGCACCTGTGACAACATCACAAGTGCAACAACAAACTATGAATGACCCTGTGATGGGCAAAATATTAGATATAGTTTTCAAAAGGAGGATAGCTGGAATGCATCCAGATTTAAAACCACATATTTCAAGGAAGCTGGAGTTAACAGACCAAGGTGGGTGCTTGTGGGACTCAAAGTGATAATTCCCTCCAAACTTATGAGATAAATTGTTGGAACAATTACACGAAGGGCATCCTGGCATGGTCTGGATGAAGGAACTTACTTGGAGTTACCTTTTATGACCAAGTCTGGGCACCCAGATAGAAAAAAAAGTGGAATAATTCCAATCATGTGCTCAGGTGAGGAACTTACTATCATTGCCCCCCCCTTCACCTTTGGGAATGGCCTAAAATGCCAAGACAAAAGCTATATATTAATTTTGCCAATGTAGTCATGAGGTATATGCTGTTGATTGTCGTTGATATACACTAAGTGACCAGAAACAGTCGCAGTAGAATCCACCAACACAGAAAAAGCCGTTGAGAAGCCACAGGAGATGTCCAAAAAAAGTTGCCAGTGACAATGGCCCACAGTTTACATCACAAGAGTTTGAAGATTACTTTTAAAGGGAGTGATACCAAACATATCCAATCAGTGCTGTAACATCCAACTATTAATGAGTTAGTTGAATGATTTGTGAAATCCCTGAAACATGCACTGAAAGCTTCTTGAGATCAAGGTTTGTTAATCCGATGACACAATAGCTTTATGGAATCCTGTAGGAAAACTATACATGTGGCTATGCAGATTTCACCCATGTTGCTACTCATAAAGAGGAAGCTGTGAACAACATTTGATCTGTTTAAATCCCCAAAACATCAGTGATAGTAGAGCAAAATCAAGTAAGCAGAAGAAAAGTGAGTGCTAAACAACACTTGTTTTACTAATGGAGGAATGAGTGTTTACATGCAACTGTACTACTCTGGAGAAGTAGGCATCTGCAACTGTCTTGGCTTGAGCTGGCTCAGTATCATACATGGTCCAAACCATGAACTGGTTTGGAGACACTATGCAGATCAGTTGCTGATTGTCCACAGTGACTTGCCAGAATCATTTGAGACAAATCACCCTTTCTAGTTCTTGAGTTGGGCCTGCTAGTACTGGAGTGTCAGGTGAGCCTGAAAGAATGAGTCATCTCAGCATTGCTGCAAATTATTGGGAACAATACTGCAATCCTTCCAAGGGAGGAAATATGTACCAGCATGCCCAAACAACAGATTCCACCAGCAAGGGCTCAACAGCCTCCCAAACATCTCCCCCACTGATCGTGGTGTGTTCAATCCAGTTGCCTAACCTACTCTGTATCCAGATTGGTGATGCTATGTAAAAACACCTCTGCCATTGATCGGAGAGCAAGGGGGAGGTGGGTGGTCCTTAAAAGTAAAAGGGGAAGAATTATTTGTCATTCAGGGAATTACTTTGTGACACGGTCCTTTTAAGAGGACAGTAACATGATCACTCCGTGATGTCATTATAACCTCCACAGCCTACCAGTAGTTGGAACTGAAACCTATACATTGTACACTTAAAGTAAACCTGCCGGTTGTTTTTTTTTAATCAAAACTTGTGTGGACCTCCTGAATTGAACTGATCTCTGCATTAAGACATTGCTCACAGTATATCATCCCTGCTGAGATAGTAATCAGCTCTCATTATCTCCATGGGAGATGGCAGTTGTTTTCTGTATGGCTTTCACGCTTTTTATATATCCTTGTCTGGAGACAGAATGTGATTCACTTATCTTTTTTTGGCATGATTCATTATGTAGTCTATGACTGGGAAGTTGAGTACTGTATCTGCCAGTTTATGGATTTTTGCCTTTTACGACGATATGAAGATGGGGATAATGCCAACTGGTAAAGGTTGGTTAGTGCTGAATGTGCCAGCATATAACACAGGAGGAAAGACAAAAGACTCCTGCAAGTTTTGCAGATAATTCTCTCCCTCTGATTGCTGAAGCAACCCAAAGTTAGCAAAGGCACTGATGAAGAGGAATCAGAGCTGCTTCTCAGCCAAACTGCAGAACATTGGAAACTCAAAATCGAATATTCACCTGCTGAAGTCTGCACTATTAAAATCACAAATTGCCATGTTCCACAATCTATTCCTTACAGATAAATCAAAGACTGATTCATATTTCTTTTTTAACCCTAGGATTTAATTTTCATTTTTATGCTTTATCATTTTTCTCTTATTTAGTAGCTAATAAACTCACTTCCTTCAATCCAGGAAAGCTTGGTTAAATCGGCTCCTTTTAAAACATAAATATTGCACTAGGTAAAGGTATCCACAATGGAAGGATTCTTTTTAAATTGATCTTGATGCGACCAACTGAGGGCATTGAATTAAAAAAAAGCCAGTTCATCCCTCCTCACAAGCTTTGGGAGAGTGAATGTCACAATCATTAGGAAGAACTGAAGCAGGGTGTCAATACTGAGCCAATAAAAAAATATATTTTAGGATACATATTGCAGGAACTTAAAGAAACATGAATAATGTAAACAAAAAATATAACAGGTGATAAAACTCCAGTAGAGGGAGCAGGAGGTAGTTTGAGCACGGACTTTACAGGCTTGAGTAACAATGGGAGAAGTGTTTTAGCATCTCCAATATTTAAAAGTCCTAATAAAGCACAGTAAACTTTGTTGTGGCCAGGATTAATAGAAATACTGACACTCTTACAATGGAGTTTCCCAAAGTGATTTACATCAGAGTTTTCAATATAATACATATACCAAAAATAATATGATAGATATAATGATTTCCCTGGAAGCAGTCATGATGCATTTAATTTTACAAGAGTTAACCATGCCATTATTATTTGCAGAGCACACTGAATTAGAGGAACCTTGCGACATGTAATTAAATGCGAGGTTGGAGATGGAGAGAAGGGATAATAGCTTCATTCTCTGATTATTGAGAAGTGACAACTGATATTCCTCAAGGGTCTGTACTGAAACTTTTCAGCATATTGATATTTATAACTTGGATGAAGAAATAGAAAATATAATTTCTAAGTTTACAGAATATACTAAGTTAAGAGGAAGTTCGTGTCATGTAAATGGAAGGGCTTTACAAAGGAACATAAACTGATGAAATGAGTAAGCAGACTATGGCAGAGATAGTTCGATGTGGGGAATTGAGATGATCCCTCTGGATATGAAGATCAATCAGAATATTAAAAAATGTGCTGCTTTTCTTCACAGAAGATGAAGGTGATGTGGTCATCCCTACACTAGAGGGGGCACTAGACATTTTATATCAGCAAAATGCTATTGGCTGTTTTCAATTGCACTTTTATGAACGATTGGTGTTTATAAAGATGTACCACAACAATTAGTCTGTACCAAGTGTATATACAGCAGGTGGTTTTCAAATTATAACAATGATAACATTTTAATAGTGTTTTGTCTCAGTAAAGTGTTTCAGTACATCCTAACTTTGCGAAAGATACTACTTATTAGTTTTCTTTCATTTTATTGGAAGCAATAAAAGTTGAACCACAGTGGCTCATTGCTCTGTCTATCGGTATAACTCATCCACTCCAGCACAACTTAAATATGGCAACTCCAGGATGTTGCTGATAAGATTGTTTTAGTAAGTCAAACTGAGATTCAAGGAACTTTAAAGAAACCTCTGGATCCACCCATCCCACTTTCATTCCCAAAGTTAAGTGTCATTGACTCTACAGCTCACAGAAATGATCCAGCATAAATTAGCCTGAGTGTAACTACTCTTCAGAATGTATTAAAAGTAATGATATTTTCCTCCTGATAGAACCCACTCTCCAGTTCATATTTGCTTCAAAGAGGTTCATTTTTTTTGATAATTAAAATTGCTATTCTGAATATGAAGTAGGGCAGGAGATTTTCTTTACAGTTTGTTCCTACTTTATATGAAGTGTCCTTTTATTACATTCTTTGGTTTTCTAAATTTCTGTGAACATGATGGCCTATTTCATATTGATTAATCTAAGAATCTGTCTTGGCAGAGCCAGTAGCATAACAAATTTTGCTGCCAATTTCATGACATTGAAACAACATTGCAGCAATCTTGGCATCTATCAAACACTGTCACTCGGGCATCACCACTTATTTGATAAATATGGTGATACTGTCAAATGTAGAGTAAATTCGATGAACTTTCTATCTATGTTTATTGATCTCAGTAGCAGAGGAGGCCAAGAACGGAATTACCTTGCTGTCCTCAGAGCAGTAGGGATAAAATCAGTTAAGTCTCCTGCAGTTCAATAACTTCTGGTGGAAAGTGTTAACATGTGGGACACAGATAAGGATAAGACAGAGTTGAGCTGTTACATTGGTCAGTAGAACAATACATTGACATTCCATCTCTAACTTTACACATGGAGAATAGTCCCATCTGGCAAACCAACTTCCCATCCACTGACTCTGTCTACATTTCCTGCTGCCTTGGAAAAGCAGCCAGCATAATTAAGGACCCCATGCATCCCAGATATACTCTCTTTCACCTTCTTCCATCAGGAAAAAGATACAAAAGTCTGAGGCCACGTACCAACCGACTCGAGAACAGCCTCTTCCCTGCTGCCAGGCTTTTGAATGGACTTACCTCGTATTAAATTGATCTCTCTCAACACCCTAGCTATGACTGTAACATTACATTGTGCACTGTCTCCTTTCCTTCTCTATGAACAGTATGCTTTGTATAGTACGCAAGAAACAATATTTTTCACTGTATACTAGCACATGTGACAATAATAAATCAAATTGAATTAGTCATTTGCTGTCAGCCTCAATGCAACTGTAGCTTAGTGCAAATCACTAACTTGAAGAAATATCAGAAAAATTATTCACACATTGTACATTAAACCTCACAAATAGTACTCTTATTTAAAATTAATCACTATATGCCCTCAAAATTAATGGTACTTTATGATTTTTTTCCCAGCCGGTTTGCAGGTAATAATACGCATGGGTAAGCTGGTAAAATCACATTTTATAATGCTGTAGTGGTATGAAGAACATTAAGTTGAACTGCATGCAAGCTAAATTCTGGAATTTATGATTAAAAATTTCAACTGCTGTTTTCTATTATTCTGTCCTTATAATGATTACTTCCGTTGTCTCTTAATGACTCTGTTATCAGCCATTACTGACAGATATTACAGCAGAGTAGGATTTTTAATTTTGTGTAATTATTGTGTGAGCTTGTTTTCTGCCAAAAAATTTCATTTAACGAATGCCATTAGTACCACTGATCACAATAAAAAATATATATAGCCAGCTTATGAGTTTCTACTACTGCCACTTTAGGAAAAAAAAATAATTTTTCACTTAGCAAACCTCAATATCAATTATATCCTTTTTGTTAAAAAGGCCTGGGAATATTTAAATCAGTTCAATTGTTCACTGAAGAGGATTATGTTGAGAAAATTATCAGGATATCCTAAATGGACAATATATCCTAGGAATATGTTATAAGCAGAATTCACCAGGTACTGATGTCCTATCAGCTAAAGGATCATATAAAATTATAACTTGAATGTAATACATAGTTGTCACTTCAAAAATATTATCAGTTCTTTAATCAACTGGTGAGAGTAAAACATGTGTGAACACCAGAAGTCACATCTCTTACTGCTGGATCATTCTGCTGGTCAAAATTATTTGTCCCCTAAGCTATGTTTAATCCCCATCCAATGGGTCAATGCTCTGGCCGAGCACACAAATACCTTTTGGTATCCTCCCCACCCCAGGCCTGCCAATGTAATCTGCTGTGTGTCCAGTGAACCAGATTAATTTATTTAAAACCTAATTTAAATATACAGAATCAGCTTCACACTGAATTCACCTGACCTCTTCAAATTGTCCCAACCACTGGCACAATTATGAAACCAGCAGGAATCACCACTAGACTCCACAAAAGGAGACCAGGCATGATGAGGGCACCAGCTTGCCAGCAAGTTAGGAGGGCATCTTTGCTGGTGAGCGGGATGGGGTGTCTGTGGGTTCGTCTGGAGATCAGGGCGCCTTTCAAAAACGGCTCCCCAATCTCTGAGAAGTGGTTGTGCTGACTTCTATAAGTCCCACATATCCCTTTTCCAGCAGGAATCAAGTCAAGAACCAAAGAAATGTGGAAGTGGGTGGATTGTGATCTGGAATCGCACTGTTTTTCCACTAGGGACGACATTTTGAAATTTTTTGGGAGCATTGTGGCTTTTTCTTTTAATCTGACAGGCTTAATTTTGTCACAGGTTTATTCTGAAGGAACTCATTGAATATTTTCTAGTCCAGATATGTATCAAACACTGTAAATCAGACTAGTTATGTCCTCAAAAAACACCATTTCATTGATTCAGCATTGCCAATTTATTAAATTCAGGTTGTTGCTACCTTTATCTTCATTGATTTACTTTGTTTCCTTTATAACATACACAAATTATTCTTATTGGTCTTTTAGTTTAAAATGTATAATTTGAAACAGTATACCTTTGACCATTGTGTTTATTTTCATTAAAATTTAGCCGATTTTTAATCTTCTGATACAGTTTCTTCGCTCAATAAGTTTTAAAAGCATTCTGTCACAATCCTTTCTACTTTTGTTATAACTTGATAAATAACCCTGAATGCCTCCCATTTAACTCAAACACCATTAAAAAAAATCAAATCCTTCAATTTTTAATATGCTTATAATGTTGTTATTTTCACAAGTTTGAAGGATTAATCATAATTAATCAGGTAGTGTGAGAAATTATATCCTTTTAAAAAGTCAACACTATATTGAATATCTAAAGGAGACCCATTATTCTTAATTATCTTTTTCTCTCAAGGGGCTGTTCATAATTATTTTCTCAAATTTCCTCATTGATATCCTTTTAAGAGATTTTAGTTTTTTATTACATATAATTTAATTTTATTTCCCCATTTCTTTATATCTTCTAAAACCTTTTGATTTACTGTAAACATGAAAGTTAAAGTTTTGTTGTGTCAGTCATTAACATCTTGGAAAGTGTCAAGCTAATAAATTCTCTATCATGTGCAGGACCACGTTTGGAGTACTGTGTATAGTTTTGGTCACCTTATTTAAGAAAGGATGTAAATGCATTGGAAACAGTTTGGCAGCATTAATTAAGGCTTGTACTCCAGAACTTGCCACACCTGCAGCCAAGTTATTCCAGTACAGCTACAATACTGGCAATTACTTGACAATGTAGAAAATTGCTCTGGACCAGGGCTAATCCAACTCGGCCAATTACCGCCCCATCAATCCATTCTCAATTGTCAGTAAAGTAATGAAAGGGGTCATCAATAGTCACATCAAGCAGCACTTGCTGAGGCAATAATCTACTCATTGATGCTCAGTTTGTGCTCTGCCAAGTTCACTCAGCTACTGATTTCATAAAAGCATTGGTTGAAAAATGACAAACGAGCTGAATTCCAGAGATGAGGAGAGACTGAGGCAGCATTTGATTGAGTACAGCATCAAGAAGCCCCAGCAAAATTGAAGCCAATGGGAATGAGAGACAGAACCTTTCAGTGATTGGAATCATACCCAGAATAAAGGAAGATGGTTGTGGTGATGGGTGGTCAACCATTTCAGTTCCAAGACTTCACTGCTGGAATTCCTCAGGGTAGTGTTGTAGCCAACCATCTTCAGTTACTTCATTAACGACATTCCTTCCACCATAAGGATAGAAGTGAGATATTCGCTGATGACTGCACAATGTTTAGTACCATTCACGACCAATCAAGTAGAAATCATTGGATTGATGAAAACATGCACTTTTACATTATTGATCTCATTGTGAAACTCTTGAAAAAGTTACACCCTTTTGAATGAGATGTAACTAGGTACTCAACAGTGAATGAAATTCAAGTTTACAGTTAACAGCCTTGGAAAACTAATTTTATATTTGTGGAATTTTATAAGTTTGTGATATTCCAACTTCTATCTTAATACCTATGTATATGTAATGATCATTCATTTTGTTCTCTGTAAAATTTCAAGTCAAAGTGAAAAATTCAGTGCATTTTACTTCTTGATTTGCTGTCTGTGAGAATACTTCAATCTGATTGGCTGCTTACCTTGCTTGATGACAGTACTGTTGCTGGATGTCTGGAATTTGGCCTTATTTGGTCTTATTTCAGTTTCAGATTGACATTGGGTAAAGGGAAAATTCACAGCAGTCAGATTGCTAGATCTTTGTGGCAGCTCCCTTCAAAATCAAAGGAAAGCATTGCCATTTTGCCATAAATGTGAAATCTGGGCCAGTTTCAAACTGTTTATTCCCAACCAAATCTGGATGCTAACTTGTGAACAATATGGAGATTGGAATTCAAAAAAGCCAAATGCTAACTCTGAGCATTCTCTTACTTGCTTTTTCTGGAATTCAGTGATCAATTTATGTACAGACCATGGAAGCAAGATAGAAGGTATATCAAATCTGAAGATTAATATTCAATACTGAAGGGTACAAAAATAATAGCTTGCAGTAAAATACTACAGTGGACCAGGACTTATTAGCATGATTTGGCGATTCAGCTGCTGCGTTTTACTGACTTTGTAAAAAGTCTCACAACACCAGGTTAAAGTCCAACCAGTTTATTTGATAGTAATCCCACAAGCTTTTGGGAGCAGTGTTCCTTCATCAGGTATGTGGAAGGTTCTGATCAAAGAAAGGCAT
The DNA here is from genome assembly GCA_024679065.1 of Sphyrna mokarran. Taxonomy (NCBI): domain Eukaryota; kingdom Metazoa; phylum Chordata; class Chondrichthyes; order Carcharhiniformes; family Carcharhinidae; genus Sphyrna; species Sphyrna mokarran. The sequence continues at coordinate 55,376,685 of JAGIQG010000013.1, read as the reverse complement.
ATAAAGACACTCACAGTTTACAGAATACTGATTAGAATGCAAGTCTACATCATTTTACTGACTTTAGCATCCAATCTATCAGTTATGTCTTCACTGCCAATTTATTGCTTTTGTTAAGCTGGTGTATATTTACAAGGTCTCTGGTGAGCTATTGCATCTTCAAAAAGTAAATAGTGCACACCATCAAAATAAAACATTAATTTCAAGACCTAATGGATGACACAACAGATTGAAAATATGCATAACGTGGGGTTTGAGGTGGAAACCGACATCTGCAAATCAATACATTCTTAACTCACAAACCCAGTTGCCTCGGATGATTTTGTCAGCAGAACAGGGGGATTTGACACCTTGCAGAGCTATTGAAACTATTTGTCTGCTGTGACATTAGTACTTACAATCTGATGATTGACAGGACAAAAGATAATCCCAGGGGTGCTCACATAGCCATATGAATACAAATTGGAGTTCTCCTGGCTGATTTGCACAAAGTGAAATCAGTTCTGCCAGACTTCTAAATTTGAAGTGAAAAATACCTAATATATTGCTTAAGGAAGCAATTCTTCTTGCTCCTTTCCTCACAATTTTCCACTATCTTCAGATTCAATATTAAATAAATAATCTTTCCCTGGTCCTTCTTTCACCACATGCTGGATTTGTTCTGCAATGTTGTGTTAGTCATTACATCAGTTATTAACATAGTTAACACCTCATTGACTGTGATAGGCTGACATCACCTGACTTGCTGGTTATGTTGTTGCGGAGATTGCCAAATATCTGGGAAGGGGAAATTGCATGGCAACAGGTCTCAATAGGATGCTTACAAGATAAATAAGGAAGATTGAATTTAGTATAATTTGATCTCCTAAGGATACTTTTGGGGTCAAAAGTCTTGATAGCCTTTGTAAAAGTTGTACTCATTTTTAACATGCTGTTACTTTTCGTTAATAACTGACTGTTCCCATTGTTGGCACCATAAATGTGGTAGTAAGAAATGCAGTCTCTGACCAGGCAATTAAATTACAATGTCCACACTCCTTGTTTGATGTTACAACATTGTAAGTAGGTCTGAGTGAGGTGACAGACAATGCAGTATGACAAGAAGAAAATGCAACCACTGAGAATGTGATTACTGGAGAGATGAAATCCACAGATATGGGGTTATAAAGTATTGATATATATTGAAAAATGCTGAGGACAAGAATTGGGGATAAAACAGAAAGGAAACTGCGCAGTTGGTGTCAAACTTGGTAACAAACCCATGAGAGCCTTGGAGAGGTAATGACGGAAGGAGAGAATGGAGGCTTTATCAGTTCTTTCCACTATTCATTTTGTTCCCACTATTTATTTTCTTCCTTAGTGCTATCTTCTTGATGTATCTTTAATAATAATATAAATATTTAAAGATTCCAGATATTTGTTTTTGAATTATATAGTTTTAATGATCATTGTTGCCAACAATTCACTTATTCAATTTTTCCTCTTATTAACTTACTTTTTCAACCTTTTGTTACTAAATTTCACTTTGACTGTTCAGAATTTTACTGACTCAGGGCAGGAAAGGCTTTTGGAATGAAATTGTCCATTTGTCTCGGGCAGGATTTTATGAGTCTCATCCGAATGAGGTCGTGAAATCCAAGCCTAGGTTTCTAATATTGACATAAAGCACCAATTTCCATCATCTTGTTTAAATACACCTCTAGTATCACCATATCTCGCATGCTAACTTATTTTTAATTTCAATCACAGGATTCCACATTAAGAATCATATCAAATATATTAATGTGACACTTTTACATTACATGGCTTTATTTGAAATGATGTGTGATGATCTTTCTTCCAACCAAAAAATAGGTTTGTCAAGCGTTATCATAATGAAACCTTGAAATACACCAAATACAAAATGATGTGGGCTCAGGGTCTGAGGGCAATCAGCTCTGATGAAGCAAAGATTTCTCCACTCTGATGTTAAGCCAAAGCTAGTGACCACATCTCACCTGCTCAGAGGGGAAACTGTGCTCAATCCAAGCCTCTTCTTCTTTCATTAACATATTCTTCATTTCACTTTCCACTGTAATGATCCCTGTGAGGATCCATAAAATAAAATAAATTTACCAAACAACCCCAAAGAAGAAATTACCACTAAGATTTCACTTTTTGCAACACCAGTTAGAATCAATGGCTCAGATTTGTGTCCTCGTGTTAAGCGGAGGTATTTCCCAGGTTTCTAATTCAACCTTTAAAATGTCTGCCAACATGTCAGATTTTTGGTGATGGGGGTCAGGTTGAAACAAAAGTTAAGGTGGGCGTCCCTGGAATGAATGGGCAGGCTGCTGAGTGCAAAGTCTGCTTCTGTATTCTGACACAGTTTAAATAAATATTAAATTATAAAAGACATTCCTCCAGTACTCACTATATCCCCTTGCCCCATTAGTACAAACTTATGGCTTCCACCATAACCCCAATACCAAATTAGGGCATCTATACCTACCCCATGTCCTGAATTCTGCCAAGAAGTACCGAATTTGTGGGAAAACTGAAGTAAATCACATTGTTTTTTTTTTCAGTGGGAGCTCAAACTAGAATCTCTCACAATCTGTGCACCGCAGAGGCCTGATTGTCATTAAATTTCAGGGTGTGGGGCCTATTCATGCTGGAAAGGATGAAACCAGCAGGCCTCTTTGCATGCGCAGTGGCCCCGAACTATCAGTCTGCAATTTGCTAGCCAGTTTGATTGCTGGACAGCTGGGGGTCCCTGCAGTCCTATCTCCCCCAACCACCCCATGGACATTCACGGGCCAGTCCCCCCTTCTTTCCAGCCTGCCCCAGACTGCCTAATCTCCAACCCTTCTCTCCCAGCAATGACAATCTCTGTCCCCTGCCCCCCCAACCCCTGGCCTCCCTCCTGTCCCGTTTGGATCCCAGTGCAGAGTAGCAGCAAAACACCCCCCACCTCCACCCCAACTGATTGCTCCCTAGTCCCTGTCCCTAGAAGCCCTGCCCTTAGTCCTCATCTTTGGCACTGCCCCATGCCTAATGGCAGTGCCAAGATGCCCTCTGGATATGGAGATTTTGCCCCTTGGGCAATGTCATGGGCACAGGCTGGCATTGCCAGGTGCCCAGACTCAGGGAGCACCACCCCCCATTGCCCAGCACCCTCACTGCCCAACCTCCTGGGGGGGGGGCGGGTTGGTTATAACCCCTTCACTCCAGCAGGGTCAGGCTGCTTGCTCCCTGAAGGTGAAGAGCTAATCTGAACCACAACAAAAACTCCTGAGAAATGTTAGCTAGCCTGGAGAATTCAGTCCAAGTCCACTAATGGCATTTAAATAATATATTAAATATTCAGCCGACGCGTGATTCTCCCAGCCCACTGCACTAAAAATTAGTGCAGCAAGATGGGAGAATCACCTCCCACATGTTTCCTTTATGCCAACTTGGCACCATTTCATGACAACCTATGCTCTCAGTAACCATCTTTTATGTTTACTCTTGGAAGTTCCTTGAATTTCCTGGATAGCTTTGACAGCTGGACAGCTTCTTACTTTTTTTGACAACTGGATTGTTCCATGACAGTTTCTTGATGACTGGGCAGTTCTTTGACAGTTGGATAGTTCCTTGACAGCTAGACAGTTTCTTAGCCATTTCTTCATAGCCAGACAGCATACAGATAGCTTGATAGTTCCAGTGATTTGTGTAAAATGTGTATAATCATGTTCACTTCCCAAAGGATGCCTCACCACTCTCTCAAAGAAATCTTGTAACTATCCAAAGGGTTATCCAAACACATCCACCAAGTTCAGATCTTTGTTGCACATTCTGGAGTCCCCTTCTGTTTTTTCAAAATCTCATTTTAGTGGAAGCTCTTAGTGATTTAAATGGTCAGTTGCCTCCATAAATCATGCTTGTATGAACCCAGTCTCAAATCCAGTCTTGCTCCCAGGAAGATGGAAAATTTTGGGTTCCGGCTTGAGACTTGGAATTTCTGGTCATCTTCCAGATTTTCACCATGATGGAAAAGCCTCTCTGTCATGACAAAATTCTAAATCTATGTGAATTAGAAATGTCAACAGGCAAAACATAGTCTTTGCAAATTACAAATTACACGTGGAATAGCAGATACAACAAAAACTATCCCCCAGAGTTAAAAGGAAGCCCCCTCCACTTGTGTAGCCCCTTACTCTCAACAACACAGTTCTCCCAAGCAGAATTTTAGTCCCTTTCTTTTAATGATTTAGCTGATTCTCTACAGACAGCAGTTTCCATATTAACAGCCTTATGTCCATACAATCTTCCCGTAATGGCGCACTTTGTTCCAGAACCTTTTCCACTCCCAATTTCGATCAGCTATAGTAGCATGAATCCAGCAGAACCACCATTACACTTGCATAGTGTGGCAGATCCTGGGCATTCTGTCCTTTTGAAGTGAAAGAATAGCAGCAGCATTCCCAAAAGTGCATTTTAAATCCTTAGGAATCCAACTCACCAACTTGGCTTGCTGATGGACTTCCATCTCTCCAGATTTTCCTTTAATCCTTTGAGTCTGTGTGCCACACAGTCTGTATTTTAACTTCCTTCCTTAGCTTCCTGTATTTTAATTTCCTGTTGATACATTTTCCAGGTCAAAAGTTGTCAGGTCATTATGAACCTGTATTTCTTTTTATCCAAAAATTACAATTGATTTATTTACAAGTGATACAAATGCTTAAAAGTCTGTTTCAACATTTTAATAACAATTATAGACACCCCAATATTTTAAAGTAATTATAATATTTCTGGATCAAAGACTATCAAACTCCCACATTTAACATCTTTATAAATGTACAATATAATTAAAAATAACATGACATGAAAAACAGAAGCAGAAATAGGCAATGTCCCCCTGGAGGCTACTCTCCCATCCAATAAGATAATGACTGATCTCAGTGCCACTTTCAGGCTTTATGATCGTATCTTTTAATTCCTTTAGCATCCAAAATCTGTCGATCTCAACTTGAAAACACCCAATACCCGAGCATCCACAGCTCTCTGGATGACAGAAAGATGAATATTCACACAGATGGAAAAAAATCGGTTTAAATTGCTTGAATGCTGCAACTGAAATCTAATTGGAAATACCAACATGTGTTGGGAGCAATTGGAGCACCAGGAAAGTCCAAGTCAGAAATCAGTTTGCACCCAATTTGTCAGCTGGCTTTGGCTGTGACCGGTTGTAATTTACTGGAAACAGCTGACTTGTGCACTGGGAACTAACTAAAGTCTGCAGGCACTAATAAAAACTTCTTCTCATCTCAGTCCTGAATAGCTGACACATTATCTAAAACTATCACAGTAATTCTAGATTTTTTTCAGCCAGAGAAACAGACTCCCAGCAGTTATCTTGTCAAACCCTTTAGATCACTATCTAAACTACTTCTTGCAGGAATGAGTTCCACATTCCATCACCCTGAGTAAAGAGGTTTCTCCTAAATTCCTTGCTAGATTTATTGGTAAATTTCTTATACCTACAGCCCTTGGTCTCCCATCGTAGTGGAAATGTTTCTTCTTCTATCTTAACAAACACTTGCATAATTTTAAAGACATCTAAAAGTTTTCCCTCAGTCTTACCTTTTCTGGAGAAAATAATTCTATTCCATTCAGTCATTCTAGTAGGCTTGATACCTGTGTTTATTTATTATCTTTTTGCACTTTTTCCAATGCAACTATATCCTTTTTTTTACGCTATGCAGACCTAAGACTGAATTTTTGTGGTGCAAGTCAGGTCACAAAATGTTGAACTTTGTATTTTTCTGCTGGAAAAGCAACTTACCCCTGTCCCTGAAAAGTTCATACTAGAGTAATGTAGAATCAGGGAGGTCTTGGGTGCAAAATGTGCACACTAAACTTTTCTGAGATCAAGGTCCCATTGTGAAGACCACAAGGAAATTGATTTTTCTCCGGCACACTATTTTCATGTACTGGTGTGCCATTTGGAAGCCCAAATCAAATGTGCCAACCTTAGAGAGTTCACAACAACTGGGGAAGCCTGCTGAGAAGTCAAGAACATTCTGCAAGGTAAGTATTTTTGTTTAGTGCCATGCTTCATCGTAAGGATCTGTTCACAAAAGTAAGTAAAAGCCCACATCCATGCAGATTGCCACTTTACCAAAACCCAAGAATTGTGGTGATTCAAATCATGCCCAAAATAAGTACAATGACAATTTAAATGCGTTTGCATGCATTTAAATTGAATTAATGAACTGCCCGCCCAACTCTATCAACCTTTCCCCCTTTACCATTGCATTTGCCAATCCAGAACTGCACCATAATGGACCTTCTAAATTAAAGTCTGTTTCAGGTGCTCCAGCAGCTGAAGAGCATGTTCAGAGCTTCCAACGGCTTTCTGACTCAGATCAGTGGTGGGGCAGGGAGGAGGGAGGAAAGTCAGATCATTCTCTGGTTGTGGGGGGGGAGGAGGAGATGGGTCAGATGTACCTCTGGCAGGGTTGTGCAGGAAAGAGCCGATCTTTGTCTGAAAGGGGAGGAAGAGGTGGGTCAGATGTTCCTCTGGAATGGGGAGAGTGAGGCCAATCTATGGGGGGGATTGAGGCTCTTTCATTGTCTTGGGGGTGGAGTGAGGGAGGCCAGACCATTTTCTGGTAGAGAAGAGAGTGAGGCTACATCATTGTCTTGTGGGGGTGGGGAATGAGGCTAGATTGTTGTCTTGGGAGGGAGGAGGCGGGAGTGAGAGGGGGTCAGATGTTCCTCTCGACGTGGGATGGAGAGAGGCCAGATCATTGTCTTGAGAGGGGTGTGAATGAGGCCAGATCATTTTCTGGGATGGAGGATGCGGGAAAGCGAGGCTACATCATTGTCTGGAGGGGAGGAAGGAGGCAGGTAAGATGTATCCTGGGAGGTAGAGAGGCATGATCGCTCACTGTGGGGGGAGGCAGATGGATCTCTGGTGGGGTAGCGCAGGTTCCGCTATCACTCTGCGGGCGATTGGTGGCGAGGGGGGACAGAATCATTCTGGGTAGTGGGGGGTGGTGAATGAGGGGAATAGTGATGTGTGTTGTTGGGGAGGCGGGGGGGGTGGTGGTGGGTAAGAGGGATAGTGATGAGCATGTGCACCATTGCTCCTGCTTTTCGCTCCTAAGCCGATTTCTCCGCTTTCTGCAGTGCGTGAGTGATCTGACAAGGGCACACTTTTTCAAATCTTTTTCCAACTGCACATGCGCAGTTCTGAGCTCCAATCATTTCGGCCGTGCTAATCCCCTCCCACAGTGCGAATGAGACTGGAGATAATTTTTTCAGGCTGACTGCATAAGGGAGTGCCCAAAAGCAGATTTCCAAGTCGGATCTGCATAATGCACAGATTCAGCACTTAGAATGAAAATGGTAAAATTGGGCCCTACGTCTTCCAATTTGGTGTCTGCAAATTTGAAAATTATGCTTTCAATTCCTGATCCCCAATCATGTATGAAAATGATGAACAACAATCTATCAAAGATAAGAAAAGAAAACCTACATTCCATTTTGGCTAATTCTGGCAGGAAATGTGCTATAACTCATTGTTAACTCCACTAAGGACATTTAAATAATATCCCTGCCAATGTTTAAAAAATATCATTTCGTAAGATTGTTGCACCATATCCAAAACAAATTTCACTTCCACAAAGTAAGTAAAATAAATGCTGCTCCCAGAAACTGAAACTCATTACAGAAATCAGTTCTTTAAACATCAATACCACTGTTATTCTAGATAAACCATTTGCCTTTCCTTAATCGACCTTCCAACAAAGCATCAATGTTGCACTGAAACTGACAAACAAAAGCAAATATTCATTGTATCTGTAGTGATGGAAACATTTGATAACTGTCTTCCTGTTGAGAAGTTTTTTTTATTCATTCATGAGACACGGGTGTCACTGGCTGGCCAGTATTTATTGCCATCTCTACTTGCCCTAGGGCAATTGAGAGTCAACCACATTGCTATATCTCTGGGGTCACATGTAGGCCAGACCAGGTAAGGATGATTCCTTCCCTAAAGTAAACCAGATGGGTTTTTCTGACAATCAAAAGTGATTTCATGATCATCAGTAGATTCTTAATTCCAGATTTTTTTTATTGAATCCACCATCTGCTGTGATGGGATTCAAGCCCAGGTCCTCAAATATTAGCTGAGTTTCTGGATTAATAGTCCGGTGATAATACCACGAGGTCATCATCTCCCTCCAAGTCATCAGTCTAAATTTCTAACTATCATTTTAACATTAGATTTATTGTTAAGGGGAAAACAGTTAGTTAAGAAAGCAACTAAGCAAAAGATATTCTTTAGTATAACTGAGGAAAGTAGAATCAATCATCCAAAGAAAAAAAGGGTTAATGGCTGTGATCCAAAATTGTTGAACTCAGACCTTTGTTAACTTAGCAACAGCAATGTAGTTGATTGCTAGGGATGGGCAATAAATGCTGGCCAGCCAGTGATGCCTATGTCCCATGTATATAAAAAAAAACTTCTCAACAGGAAGCCAATATACACGTAGTCAAATGCTTACATCACTGCAGATACAACAAATGTTTGCTTTTGTTTGTCAGCTTCAGTGCAACATTGATCTTTGTAGGAAGTTTGATTAAGGAAAGTCAGATTGTTCATTTAAGGAGTTAATTAAGACAGTACATAGGTATTTCAAGATACTCCAAAGTAGTTCACAGTAGTTTTGGAGCACTATCACTTGTAAGATAGAAAAAGAAGCAGCCAATTTGTGCACAGCAAGCTCCCAAAAACAGCTATGAGATAATGGGAGAAGAAAAGAATCAAAACATACTATTCAGTGTGACTGGGGAAAGTATAATCTGCAGCACTAGCCATCCAAAGAAAAAAGGTTATAATCCAAAATTGTTGAACTCAGACCTTGGCCAGAATTTTACCATCCTGCTCACCATGGGAATCAGACTAGGCAAGGGGTAGACCATGAAAAGATCCATTGGCCTCAGGCAGGATTTTACAGTTTCGGGATGAGCAAGGCTGTAAAATCCTATCCCTTGGATCTGGAAAGTTCAAAAGTGCCTAACTGAAAGATGAAATGCATGCTTTGAATTTCAGTGGAACAGTGTGAGAGGGAGGTCAGAGTTGGGATCAGGCAGAGGATTAAATGACTGACGACTAAGTGTTCAAGTTCACCCACCCGCACTCACACACACACACACACACACACATACACACACAGAACAGTAATGTTCCATACTGTGAGCAGCCAATCAATATTGGTTTCCCCAATATAGAGGTGACAACATCATGAGCAGCAAATACACCGGGCTGAATTTAACGTATCAGTAAATTTCATTTTCACTTGAAAGGAAAGTTTGGGGCCTTGGGTATTAGTAAGGGGGAATGGTAAATGGACAACAGCTGCATTTCCAGTGCTTAGAGCAGGAAAAGGTGCTGATAGTCATCAATGTTGCAGTAAAAAAAAGTGAAGGGTGTGGGGGAACTTGATTAGAACAAAAAATATTTCCTGTATTCAATGAAAAGGCAGGCAGTTCCCATAATAACATCATTTATTTGGAGCTGGCGATGGAGTTAAAGGAAAATTACAATGTGAGAACAATTTTAGACAGGCAGAGGAATCTCATGGTGGTGAATGAGAACTTGTTGCACCTCAGTACAAGAAGGAATCAGAGAACCGTCAGAGCAATCTGGTGGGAGGTGGAGATAAAGAGATTGGGCATATAGAGTGAAAAGGAGACGGATATGGCCAGGAAACTGACAAATTGATGGAAAGCATTGAAAGTGTTATAGGTCAAGTAGCAAGAATCTTGACAAAGGGAGTAAAAAATACAGTCAAGATAGGAAAAAAATCAATTCTATGGGATGACAATAAGTTGAATTGATGAGTCAACCTGATCTATCCTGTTTGTGGATTGAGGTTGAGGTTTGTGGAGGGTAGTGATAGTTCCAGAAATGATGGTTTGATGCTTAGTGGTGGGATCTTAGTCCAGTGAAAGGAAGGGAGGTATCAAAGAGTTGGAATTCTGGTCCACCAACTAGAGATCAGGTCACCAAACAACAACTTGTTGTTTTACCTGTGTCATTAGGTATCATAAGCTTTTCCATTTGGGCTCTATTCCCTTTCCTAGTTTTTTTCTGCCCATCTTAAAAACCATTACATTTCTAAATGTTTCAAGTTCTGCCAAAAGTCACTGACTTTCAACGCTTAACTTTTTTTCCCACTCTCTTGCTGCCAGACCTGCTGAGTAATTTGAGCATTTCCTATTTTTATTTCTTATATTATCCTGTTTAGATTAGTGAGCAACATTTGTGCCTATGCATTTCTAAATTTCTTGGACATGTCCCCTGGTTATAATAACCATTTACTGCTCACATAAACCCCTGTCCTTAATCACTGAATCACTCTCACTACTCCTTTGGTATCTTCTTGGTTGTCAAGCATTCTACTCTGTTCCACGCCTTTCATCAAATCTTCAAACTCCATGTTTTCTACCACCCAGTCCCCAAGCCCTCTTTGAAGTTAATCACTGCTATCTTCTTTTCTTTCCTCCCTCAGCCTTTGCAATGACTGACTCCTCATCTTAGTGGATTTAAACCTCCATCTCATCCTGTATTCTCACTTTTGCTTTTGCTTCCCTCTTACCATCATTTACAATATCCCTCCATAAAGTAAAGGGCGGCAGAGTCATAATATTACTGGACTAATAAACCAGAGACCTAGGTTAACGTTCTGGGGAAAAAAATCCCGCAATGCAACTGATTAAATTTAAGTTCAATAATGGAACCGAATACAAGTTTCAAAATCGTGCCAGGAAACTCCTGTTGATTGTCACTAGAAATCCATCTGACTCACTGGTGTAATTTTGGAAGGAAATCTGCTGTCCTTATCTGCTCCGCCCTTTAGATGACTCCAGATCCACAGCAATGTTATTAATTTTCATCTGCTCTCAAAGGCAATTAGGGATTGGGAACAGATGCTGTCCATGTCAGTGATTCATTCCATGAATAAATAAAAAATATATACTGTTCACTCTATTTTTCCTAAATGGCTGTTACATCCAGCTTACCTGCCAACTCCACGGTTAGATGACATTGTAAATAATGCTTTCTACTGAAGTTTTGGTGCAAATTTCACCACTGGCATCCCTCAATTCTACCATCCTTTCAAATGCACATTGGATCCCCAGCCTCTCCAGTCCTTCCCAATTCCATGCGCGCATTTCCTGACAATTCCATGTTTGAATTTTCAGTCATATTTCTGCCCATTCTATAACATTGACATTACCTTAATCTGAGGCACTTAAACAATCCCCTAAGATTAACTGTGGTGTACCATTTCCCCCTCATTCCTCTCAATCTCTCTGTGGCTCTTGACATGACCAGTCATAGCAACTTCCCCGATTGTCTCTCTCTACTGCTGACCAGTTCATCATAGCTGTTTTTGCTTTGTTTGATTCTGATCTATCTAATTGGTGCCAGGATATCAATGCAAGTTCCTCCTGCTTCCACGCTGTTACCTCTGTTTCTTGGCCCCTTTGCCCTCCTCATCTACATGCTTTCACTTGGCAATGTTAACTGAAGACATTGCATAAAATTTCATTTTCTGTTGACCACATCCACTTCCATCTAGAATCATTTGAAGATTGCAAAACAGAAGGAACTCATTCAGCCCTTTATATCTAAGTCAGATCTCTGCAGAAACAATTCAGCTAGCTCCATTTCCCTTGCCTTTCCCTGTAGCCTAACAATTATTTTCTCTTCATATAATTTTTCACTTCTCTTCTGAAAGTTACAAATGATCCTCTTTCATTATAGTCACAGGCAATGTATTCCAGATAATAACCACCCAACAAGCCCTATTTTACCATTTTGATTCGAAGTGCTGGGCAGACTTAAAATAGGGAGTGTTTCAGATCCGACTTTTAGACCTATTCTCAGGTGCCCCCATATGCACTCTGCCTGAAAAAATATCAGCAATTTGGAAAAGCGCTGCACTAGCCTGTATGAAACGGGCTGTATGAAACAAGCTTAACGTGCTCAGAATCAATAGGCTCCTCCAACTGCTCACATGCAAAAAAAAGATAGAATGCGGCTCTCCTGCCATATTGCTCCCAGGCCTAATAATGCTCACCTCTGTCCCCCACAGAATTGCCCCACCCCCAAATTACTGACCCCTTTATCTCCCCATCCCTTTCGCCATGCAGACCAATTGCAGGCTCCCCCCTTCCCCCTCACTGATCTCAGGCAGAGTGGCAGTGGACCTTACCATTCCCCTCATAGATCTCAGGCAGATTGGCAGTGGAGCTCCCTTCTCCTCACTGATCTCAGGCAGAGTGGCAGTGGAGCCCCCCCGCCCTCCCCTCACTGATCTCAACCAGAGAGCCGTCAGATGTTTGACAGTTACCATCTCACTAACTGGAGAGCCTGAATCAGACTTTTGTGGAACATGTCTGTTTCGCACTGATTCTGGATAGGCAAACACGCTGGTAAAGGGAGAAGTGTCAGTAAAGTTGGACATGCAGCCCATTCAGTCAATTTAAATGCTTGCTGAAAATGGGCACGACTTAATGGTAAAATTGGGCCCAATGTGTTTTTAACTCATGTTGTCGTTGGTTCTTTTATCAGACACTTTGAATTGGTTTCCTTTTGTTCTTGACCCTTCCACCACAGATGACAGTTTCTCCCTATCTACTCTGTCCCATCTGTTTGTTTTTAATCCTACAGGTGCTTTGGTCCACCTTGTTGGCTAACAAGGGATATACACGCGATGGGTGGTGAGAGGATTTTTTTTCAAGAGTATCCTAGTGCTTCACGTCATTAGTGTATGCTTGACCTGGACCATTTGATGGGCAACACGACAGCTCAGTGACTATCGCTGTGCTGTGCAGATACATGGATTTGGGTCTGTGTTTGTGGGAGTTTGCACATTCTCCCCGTGCTTGCGTGGGTTTTCTCTGGGTGCTCCGGTTTCCTCCCACATCCCAAAGATGTGCTCTTAGGCTAATTGGCAAAATAAATTCTCCCTAAATTGTCTCAAATTTGGTTTTTAATCCATAGATCTATAAACATAGACAGGGATCACGAGTAGAGGTGGGAACATCGGGATGGCAGCAAGGGCCCGTTGGGCCGAAGGGCCTGTTTCCCACGCTGTTTTGTTCTTTGTTCTTTGTTCACGATTTAGCAGTTGCTGCTTTTTCCTTGATGGTAAAGCTTCCAAAATGTTGTCAGAGGCACACTCATCCAAACCTGTGAAAAGTATTCCTTCATACACCTAACGTGTCTTGTAGATGGTGGGCAGGCATAGTGGAATCAGGAGGTTAGTTACTCGTCATAAAACTTCCAGCCTCTAACTTGCTCTCGTAACCATGGTATTTATAATGACTTGGCCAGTCCAGTTATTGCTCAAATGGTAATACCCAGGACACTGATTGTGGCATGTCACTGAATGTCAAGAAAAACTAGTTAGATGCCCTCTTATTGCAGATAATTATTATCTAGCTCATGCACGCTGCAACAAACAAAAGCAAATATTTGTTGCACTTGCAGTGATCCAAAACCAGTGATCAATTAAACGTACACTGCCTTCTTATTGAGAAGATAATGAATCTTTGGAATCTATACTCCTTAACTGTTAGACATTTTAGTATTAGTATAATTCAAAAAGAAAAAAGAGGAGTTATATATACTTTTCTGATAAGCCTGTTACAAGCCAATGACTCCATTTGGTTCATTAATCTCTTTTAGGAAAGGAAATCAGCCATTTTCTACCGTGTCTGGATTTTATATGAATCCAAATGTGATTAACTCCTAACTGCACTCTGACAAACCTAGTTAGGCATTTAGTTGTATGAATCCACTGCAAAAAAATCATTTAAGAGTAGAACTGGATAGCTCACTTGGCATTAATCCAGGCACCAGAAAAAAACAAAAGCACATCCTACCCCATTGACTTTGTAAAGTACACCGTACTAATGTCTTGGGGCATGTACCAAAATTGGGAAAACTGTTGTATAGATTATTCAAGGAACAATCTGACATTGGCACTATGATATGATTTGGCAAATATGTCTATGTCCAGATGCCTCTATTACTATTCCTTAATATATCCTTCTCCATCTGCAGAACAGAACAAGCAGAAGTGGTAACACTGTAGATACAGTGGCCCTTGTTGTCCTCAATGTTTACTCTGGACCCCATAAAGTCTCATAGCTTCAGATCAAGTATGGTCAATATAGCCTCCTGCTGATTACCCCTCGACCCAAGGCCCTAAATACTTGCAGCCAGTCCCCACAACATAGGGAGTAGAGAGGGAATGGGATATGTAACTGATGTCTCTGTGGATTGACCACATCCATGTTTCAAGATGGCGCTGGAGTGTGGTGACTCTTTGTGAGCTATGTACGGAATGGTTTGTATTGATAGCATACAAAACAAAAAATTCAATACAACAGGACATAGATAGGTTGGTAGACTGGGCAGATAGATGGCAAATGCAATTTAATCCGGATAAATGCGAGGTGATGCATTTTGGCCAGAAAAATGTAGAAGAGAGTTATAGGATAAAAGGTAAAACTATTCGGAGTATAGAGACGCAGAGAGACTTGGGGGTGCAGGTTCACAAGTCTCTGAAGGTGTCCTCACAGGTGGAGAAGGTGATAAAGAAGGTATAGTATGTTAGCTTTCATAGAAAAGGGTATAGAATACAAGAGTAGGAGTTTGATGTTGCAGTTGTATATGAACGTTGGTTAGGCCTCACTTGGAATACTGCGTCCAGTTCTGGTCGCCGTACTATCGGAAGGATGTGGAGTCCTTGGAGAGAGTGCAGAGGAGGTTTACCAGGATGCTGCCTGGTATGGAAGGACTGTCTTATGAGGAACGATTAAATAGACTGGGGTTGTTTTCCCTTGAAAGACGTCGGCTTAGAGGGGATCTCATAGAGGTGTATAAGATTATAAGGGGTATAGATAGAGTAAATGGAGGTAAACTTTTTCCACCTTCAGAAATGGATAGGACGAGGGGTCATGGCCTTAGGGTGAGGGGGGCTATGTATAAGACGAATATTAGAGGGCAGTTTTTCACACAAAGGGTAGTGGGGGTGTGGAATGCACTGCCGAGTAAGGTGGTGGGAGCAGGCACGCTGGGGCTGTTTAAGGGTCTCCTGGACAGCCACATGAGCGGTATGCAGATAGAGGGATATAGTAGGACTGTTTAACTACGGCTTTTTTCCACAGGTAATTCGGTCCATACTTGACCAACAAGGAGCATGCATTCGGCAGGTGGTGCGAGGTACAGCTCTTGGATGTTGATTCATGGGTTGCCTGGTACTTCATGTCTAAAATGAGTGCTTTATGTGGACCATCTGAAGGGCACCATGACAGCTCAGAGACTATCGATGTGGCTGTGCAGACACTTGGAATTGGGCCGGTGTCTGCGGGAGTTTGCGCGTTCTCCCCGTGGTTGCGTGGGTTTTCTCCGGGCGCTCCGGTTTCCTCCCACAACCCAAAAATTCGCTCTTAGGCTGATTGGGAAACAAATTGTCCCTATAGTGAGAGTCTTCCATATTAGGAATAACCTAAATCTATAATAGGATAATGGAATTGCTACTATATAGTTATGACGGCGGTGCGGGCTCGTTGGGCCGAAGGGCTGTTTCCCGTGCTGTGTTGCTCTATAAAAAAAAACAATACTTTTCACTGTATCTCAGTACATGTGACAATAATAAGTCAAATCAAATCGAAAATCCTATTGCCCTCCCTCAGCTAATGAATCATTACTCTTCCATGTTGAACATCGCACAGAGTGGCAAGGACACAGAATGTACTCAGGTTGGGGAAACTGAATGCCTATTACTAAGGATGGATCAGTAACACTACTGAGTGAGCTGGCCAACTCCAAAAGGTTGTATCCTCCAGACTGAGGCATGTGGCAGGTAGTAAGAAAACCAACATGAGGGAAAAAGCCTACTTGACCTCATCCTCACCAATCTACCAATTGCAAATGCATCTGTCCTTAGTGGTATTGGTAGAAGTTACCAGAGCACTGTTTCTAGTGAAGTTGTCCCAATTTCACACTCAGAACACCCTTCAGTGTATTGCATGGTGCTACCACTGTGCTTAATGAGTTACATTTAGAACAAATCTAGCAACTTAAAAGTGGGCATCTATGAGATACTGTGGACCACAAACAGCTGCCAAATTCTATTCAATCACAATCTGTAATTTCATGGCTGGACATACCCTCCTGCCCCTCCACCATTACCATCAAGCCAGGGGATCAAAATTAGTTCAATAAAGAATGCAGGAGGGTATGTCAGATGCAATACCAGATATAGCTAAAATTGAGGTGTCAACCTGGTGAAGATACAACACAAGCAAGCAGTACACAGAGCAAAGCAAACCCATAACCAATCATAGTTCTCCAGTGCTACCACTTTCAGTTATGAATGATGATGAACAATTAAACAACTGACCAGAGATGCAGGCTCCACAAATATTTCCACTTCAATTATGGGTAAGTTCAGTATATCAGTGCAGAAGCTAAAGCACTTGCAATCACTTGCAGCCAGAAGTTCCATTTCGATGATCCATCTCAGCCTCTTCCTGTGGTCCCCAGTACCACAGATTCAACCAATTTAAATAATTCCATATGATATCAAGAAAAGGCTAAAGGCTTGTGATCTTGCAAAGGACATGGGCCCTTTCAGTAGTAATAATGAGGACTCATGGACAGAAGTAGCCATACATCCAGTGAATTTATTCCTCTTTAGTGACGTCACTGGCACTTACCTGACCATGTTGAAAGTTGTCTAGGTGAATCCTGCCCACAAAAATAAGGCAAATCCCAGTGGCCTCACCCCATCAGCACCCCCACCCTCCCCCCCCATTATGCTCTGCCCCCTTGGCACTGTCCCATATCGGATGGGCAGTACCAAGGTGCAGCCAGCACTTTGTCCCTTGGGCAGTGCCAGGCCTAGACCTCTGGAGCACTCCTCACTCCCCCACATGCCAAAACTCTGGGGATCTCAATTGCACTTCCTCCCCTTCACTCCAGCAGTGTCGTGCTTGGGGTAGGGAGGGGGGGTAGGTGGGATAAATCTCCGGCCCACTAATTCTAGCAAGGGGTGGGGCAGGACTAAGTCCTGGGCCTGCCAGTAGGATTTAAATTATATTAAAATTACTTGCTGCATGTATTAGGCAGCTCTGCACCGATTTACTGGCACTGGGAGATGTGCGGAGGCCTGGGTGCCCAGCACAAATGTCACAGATCGGCCGCTGCTAGAGTCTCCTAACCTGCTGCACAGCGGGATGGGAGAATCACTCCCCTGGTGTCTGAACAATAGATTGGAGAGATTATAGTGTAAGTGTGAACACCTCGGGGTGATTCAGCAAGACTCAATACAACTGATAATATCTCCGGAAATTGTTCAAAAAGATCATTTGGTACGATTGTAACATCATACCTTAAACACTCTCCTAACCAGCACTCAGACACAAAAACTCACATAGGAAACTTTCGATAGTGCTACATTCCGACTTTTACTAATCATCCTTCCCGCCCAGCAAGGACAATAGACCGAAACTGCCAAACAAAAGTGATGTTTGTTGTACTTACATTGATCCCAAACATGTTATCAATTATTAATGAAGCTTACGTTATTTATACTTTATGACAGTTAGTCATTTTATTGTCAAGTATAATAGCAAAAGGAAAAATAATTTGTATTTTTACAGCATCTTTCATGACCTCAGGATGTTCCAAAATAGTTGAGAGCTAGTTTTTTACAGTCACTGTTGTAATGAATGAATAGCAGCCAATTTGAACATTGCAAACTCCCACAAAAAGCAATGAGGTAATGAAGCAAATAAAGAAGCAAAAAATGGGCAATTTTATGACCCTGCCACACCTGGAGCAGATTACACCGATCCTGGGCACAGGGGCTTAAAATCCAGTTCTGCGCCTGGTGTCAAAAGATTTACAATCGCCCAATCCCTTTTCACTGGTGCGAACCTGACCACTCCCAGGAAGGATTAGCATGAGGTTGATTGGATTTCAATCTGATTAGCAAGATCGGCACACAATCATCCCCCCTGCCAAATGTTTCCACTTCTCCCTCAGGAAGTTACGTTGGCACAAATTGCTAGCGGAGACCAGGCACGATGGCCACGCTGAGGGAAATCAGAGGCCACTGAAACTGCTGGGTACTCGGAGGCATGGCTGAGCAGTGTCCATTCTGCAGTGGGGCAGGGGGGTGGTGGCTTCATGCAAGGAAGAGATTGTGCAAGGGGGGAGGGATCTGCAGAGAGGAGTCATGCATGGAAGAGTCATGCAGGCGGCATAAGGGGGGGGAATGTCAGGGGTCATGTTGAGGAGGGGGCATGATGTGGGGACATGATGTGGGTGCATGTCAGAAGTCATGCAGGAGGATCCACTGGGAGGGCCCCAAAGTTGGTGACATATGCTAGGGAAGCAGTGGGGGAAAATGCTGCCAATGAGGGTGTGCAGTCAATGGGGGGACAGGAGGGGTCTCCCAGTGCATGGAGAGATTGGGGTGCCTTTTTGAAATGATGCCCGAGCTCTCTGGAGCTGGGCTCACCATGTTTAGATCCCATCTCCCTCAGTACTGGTGAGCATACAACTCACTATTCCCCCAAAAAAGTGACTCAGTGTGAGACAATTGTGATCCAGAGTTTGCCTGACAGATTGGTTCGGACTGGTCCAGTATTCTCTCTGTTAGATTTCTTGGGGGGCGGGGGGGTGAATTTCTGACCTATGTGTTTAAAGGCAGTGTAAATATGGAAAATCTGCCGTACTAGCTCCTGTCCAAAAAAAACTCAACAGTTATGATCTGAAATTGTTGTACTTCATCTTGAGTTCAAATGGCTGGCAAGTGCCTAATTGAAAGGTGAGATGCTGTTCCTCAAGCTAACATTGAGTTTCAAAGGAACAGGCCAAGGATAGGACAGTGGCAGAAAAGCACAGAATTTGAATGATATCCATTTGGAAGATCTGGATCCTGCTTGCAGACTGAATAAAAATATTACATATAATGATCAACGAACTTGTGCTTGGTCTCCCATTTATGAAGGATACCACAATGTGAACAATGAATATAGTATGCTAAACTGAAAGGAGTACAAGTCAATTACGCTTTCACTTGGAAGCAGTTTTTGGGGCGTCAAACTGAGAAGGGGCAATGTAAAAGCATCAAGAGTTGGATTTCCTGGGCTCACCTAAGCAATTGTCGTGCAAAGGAGAGTGTAAGTTGAAGATGATGAAGGATTGGATGAGGATGTTACAAAGGGAGGAATCCACCCAAAATGTTAAAAGAGAGGGGAGGAAAAGTGTTTGGTGGGTAGCATCACACCGAATGTGGAAGAAATGGTGCAGGATGACATGTTGAATGTAGATTGTTATGCAGTGGAGACACAATATGATGGTTTATGGAGGGATGGAAAGGGGTGAATAGAGAGTTGCTGGAAACGTGATGGACGTGATAGGTAACCCTGTCAATCTGTGTGGGGGAAATTTAACATCATTATGAGTATTGGTACAACACATGGACTGTAATGGTTCGAAAAGGCAGCTCACCACCTTCTCCTCAAGGGCAATTAGGGATGGGCAATAATTGCAGGTCTAGTCAATGAAGTCCAATCTCCATGAACAAATAAATAAAAGGTGACTGCAAGTGACGGGGTCTTTTCAGTTGTGTTGTGCTGTTCCTCTCCTCTGCCTCCTTGATTTCATTCTTTGGTGTCTGAAAGATGGAAATTAGGAAAGTTTAAAATTAATTGTTATTGAAAAAGGCATGTCACAAGGTTCATTATCACAGATTTTGCACCATGAAATATCATTGAGCTGGTGCTGGGAGTTGAAAAGGAGCATTAGGTAGATTATTCTCAGTGATGTCAATGTATGAGGCAGTCACAACAAAAACCATGAGAACCATCTGCAGCATAGTACTCAGGAGATCTAATTGTACTCGTCCCCTGCCACTGTTATTGTTCCCTTCTATTGTATGCTACCTTACTCTGCTTGATGAAGAGAGGCAGTCAGTGATTGTCTTTCACAATGTTTGGATGAAGTTCCTATCTTAACTGAATATTTGGAGGTGTGTGGAAGTGGTAAGAGGTTAGTGTGAGGCTGGCAAAATTAGTAGATATGTGAGGGTGAGGTAGGATATCTGGATGTTAGCAATTAGGGAATGTTGTTGGGTGAATGACTGAGGATATAATATGAAAGATTGCTTTTGTGGTAAATAGGAGATGTCATGTGAACAGCATTGACTGACATTTATCACCTGAAGGATATTAGACTTCTTGTGGCACTGTGGTTAGGTTCTTGGGGCCAAGTGGTGGGAAGTGATCTTCTAGACCACCAGCTCCAACCCCCAACTGATCATGGTCCTTGAGGGTCTTCTATCACTCGGAGCTCCACAACATCTTTCCTTTGGTCCATCTGCACCACTAATGCCTCCAGAGAACACGTCAGTCAATCTGGATCCTTCTGAATGTGCTGGTTTTCATTTTTAGGAATTTCGATGTGCCAACTCATTTTTCTACATTGCTTTAATGAAGAAGGCTGCCTTTATGTAAAAGCTGGCTGACTGAATGGCATCATCTTGTTATGTGCTGGCCACACTAACAGTGCTGTGCAGAGAGTAGCAGTGCTGTCAATCTAGGTTTCTGCATTGACATCATTCAGATGATGTGGAGTTGCCTACGTTGGACTGGGACAGAAAGTAGTTTCACAACACCAGGTCAAAGTCCAGCAGGTTTATTTGGAAGCATTGCTTCTTCTTCAGGTGAGTGAAGAGTTCAGCTCACAAACAGAGCATATGTAGATACAAACTCAATTTCAAGATAATGGTTGGGATGCATGTCTTAACTGTAATCAAGTTTTTTCAGGTCCAGACAATATGAGTGGAGAGACGGTTAAGCACAAATTAAAGAGGTGTGAATTGTTTCCAGCTAGGACAGTTAGTGAGATTTTGCAAGTCCAGATAAGTCATGAGGGTTACAGATAACGTGACATGAATTCAAGATTGCAGTTGAGGCTGTTCTCATGTGTGTGGAACTTGGCTATTAGTTTTTGGTCAGTGATTCTGCATTGTCATGTTTTGTGAAGGCCACCTTGGAGAATGCTTACCCAAAGGTCCAAGGTTGAATGCGCATGACTGCTGAAATGTTCTCCAACAGGAAGGGAATGCTCCTGCCTTATATACATAAAACAAGTTGCAAAACCACCCCTCCCCTTGTACTTGAGGCCCAGGCCAAACCCTGCAGCCCCTCCCCTTTCAGCAGGATTTTCCTGCTATTCCTACTAGAAAGTTTTCCAGTCTTCCCAACGGCTACTTCTCACCATGGGTTTTCCAGTGTCAGGGGTGTGAACAATGGGAGACCCCTTTGACAGCAACAGGACTGGAAGATCCAGCTCATGAAGGCCACCCCCACCACAGCCAAACATGCCACAGTGGGGAAGATGGAAGATCCTGCCCTGTGTGTCTCTAAATTTCCACGCAATAGAAAACTCATTATGGTGACTTGAATTCATGTAAGGGAACAATTGGCAGCAATAACAAGTAACACCAGGTACTGAACTGGATGCGGCATTAGAGGCAAAAAACCATTACCACAACTGAGTTTTGCTTTTCAATATATTGTATTGTCTTAATGTTCCTTTTACTGTTCTGACTGTAAGTGGTCACTAAATTTTTTGTGTTGGAAGCAGCAGTAATCCAAACATTACAAATACATGAGAACTAATTAATTGGCAGGATTCTGAGAAAGTTTGCTTTCCTTTTTAAACTGAAACTGCATTTTCTTTTGTACCAGCTTTTGTAGCAAGATTTTCTTTTAGGAAGGGAACAGTGGGTTCCCAGTGGGTAGACAGTCCTACCAACATTTTCATGGTAGAATAGTCTAGACAAAATGTACTTCATCTTGATGTTTCCAACCTGGCTTGCCAACTCAGAACTGTCCTGCATTTTCAGGAATTAAAGATTAATCCCTGTATACCACTACAAGTAACAGATGAGGAAAAAGAAAAAAGAATATAAGTTTAGACAGTGCCTTCTACAATTCTAGGCCCTCCCAATGAAGTACTACGTGAAATAAAGCATCTTGAAGTATAGTCACTCATGTAAAGTAAGAATAACGGGTGCATTAAAATACTATGTGAAGGCAACATTAGTCTATGTCAGCATTCTGAAATGAGTTCATAAAGAAACAGTAGATAATTTTTACCATACCCCATCTGTTTTCCACTGTATTTCACAGTAAGGTTCAAACACTTTTTGGAAACTGATCTCCAAGTTTCTTCATCACTTTTACTTAGTTTTAACTTAAAAATCTTTGTTTTTCCAATCAATGGGAAATAAAAACTGACCTTTGAAATTTCAGCTGCCAATTCATTCTGAGCCTGATGTGAGTTGTTGGTGTAGATCAGTTTCACTCTTTGTAGGTTCTTTTGAATTTTCTGTCAACACTTCAGTTTATTATAAAAAGGTATTGGAGATGAGACAAGCAAGTGCTTGACTGATTGGGAAATAGGAGGTGACAAATCATAGATGAAGCCTCCAGAATTACATCTAACCAGAGTTCAAAATGCAAGTTTCTTCCCCTTTAATTTCATGTGCTAAAGCCAATATTATTACTGTCATCAAGAACAGACTTAAAAGCTATCAGTTTCACTGTTAGCTATTTATTTTTAAAGAATGTACTTAAAATAAAACATGATGTTTCAGAAAACTAGGATTGTATTTTCTTTCATGTTTTGCTCCTTACTACACCCTTCCTTTGCTTGCCATGCTTCAGTAGATAGAATTGATTCATTCATGGCTGTTTCATAGATTTTTGAGATTAACTCAAAGAACCAACAAGAAAAAAGGCTCTTGTTTCTTTTCACTGGTCTGGATCCAGGCACAAGCGTAGGTCATACAAAATGCAATGATTACCATTTATTGTGCCTTAGCCAAAACACATTTTTCAGTATTCAGGTAATCCTTGAAAAGTCCCTACGAGGGTCATTGGGATATCATGGACATAACTTAAAACTTACAAGGCAATATTACTCCTTTTGTAAAGTTACATTATTTGCACTTCCTGAATACTTCCTGGTAATATATGATTCTCACATATTTTGCATTAGTATTATACATTCTAATAATAGCTTTCTGGTTCCTAACATTACTGTTACCTGCACAAAGGTTTTTAATTGAGGAAGGAAAACTTGTCACCATCTGTTTGTACTGTTGTGTGGAAAGTTAATTTATGCAATATTATTCCCTCAGGTGTAAAACACCACAAAGTATAAGGTATTTTAATGCTGATCGTTTTGACCTGGTGTAAACCTGGAGCTAATATTTCTGTTTTATTCCACAGGACCTAAGGGGTCTATTTTCATCTGTTGCACTGGGGAAAGTATTGGTTATCGCCTGTAACATATTAAGCTGCATTTATTTTAAGAATGTTGCTTTTATTTTTGCCCTCCCTCCTCCATTAACATAAAACTTTAGGAACGTGTGTAGACACAAAAGAGTAAACAAGCACTGCAAAAGTAAAAGCAGAACATGGGAGTGGTACAGTTGAAAAACACAATTTTTTTTGCTTCAAATTAGCTTGTGAATTTGTGGAAAGACCATGTGGAATGTGTTTTATTTCAACATCAGCCAGTTTGCTCATGATTTCTCAAAAAAAAAGTTTTGTTCTGACTCAGAAATAAGCAGAACATTTTCAATTTAGAAACAGTTTGAACATGCTTTAGCTTAGTATCATTTAAATATTTGTTTCCAAAGCCAGATTACCTTTTTGATATTGCTCCAATTACAGATCCTATTTGGTACTTGGATTGAGAAATGGCACAGCTTCACATTTGGGGGTAAGATTGGGCAACAATGGATGTCTAATCCAAACATAGGAAAGTATATTGGGAGGAATATAAAATCATTTACCTGTTCACTGTTACCTGTTTGGTACTACACCCTGAGATCCATTTCAATTCTTGTGAATCCATATCCCACAAGTTCAAGGTACATAAAATGAATTTGCAAATGGGTAAAGAAAATAAAGGCTTCCTAAATTGGGTCTTTTGCTTTTCATAAATAAAACCCAAGCGGCAATATTTGTGTAATGTGAAATTGAAGCACAGCATATGAAGATTTAAAAAAAAATATTTAACACCATTGGCCTCAAGGCTGTATAATCTCTTTGGGGAAAGCTTAACTTCAAGAAACAAGCAATTTATAGAGAATAGTCACAGTTGACGGTCCAGATCTCTGCCCCCATTTGTAGATTCAGCTCATCAACACACCAGGCTTGAACTGCCACTCTAGCTCCTGGCTACAGTCCTGCTCTCCTCTGTCCCACAAGGCTTATTCTCCTAGACCAATCCTATCTCAAGCTTTCTTCACTCTTGGTTTAAACTGTCCCTCTCGTTTTTCCAAGGGCTGTAACTCTGGTTCCAATGGGAGTCCCAGGGCTGACTGAATCCCAGGCCAATGACATTCATTGATGAGGATCACTGCCACCCAGCTGTTGGTGACTGGCCTGCACCTCGGGTGCAGAGGGCTCACCTGCCCCTCTACATTTATGTTACTGTGGAGTTCCTTTAATCTGCCAAAGTCCATATAACTCTACAATTAGAATTCTGAATTTCTTTTTGGAGGACATATATTCAATTCTGATCCTTAGAAAGAAAAATCTCCGAGTGCTTCTTGTACAACTGTCACTTTCAAATGGCTATAATATAGCAAATGCTTTGGCCATCTTGCTCACATAAAGATCTCATAAAATTAATAAAGAAGAATGACCAGTTAATCTCTAAGTGCAGTCAACATAGCCTCAATGGGCTGAATGGCCTTGTTCTGTGACATTCTGACTCTTTGATGTGATCCATTATTTGACTAGCAATTGTTGAGAGTGAGTGAATGGCAGAATGCTAGACCACCACGTTCATTTACAATTAATACCATACGATATTTAACTTGAACTGGTTCTGTTTGAATTGCTAGGTTAGATATGGTTTCATTGCTGTCCAAATGAAGCAATGTTCCTTTTCTATTACATCAGAGTACCAACACATTTTATGGGCTCAGATCTAGTTGGTGAATTTCAAAAACAATAACATGCATTTATATCATATTCATTGACAAACATACCTAGGAATTCCTCAAGAAACTCATTAAGGCTATAGGGGATTTTCACATTAACTTCATTGCAGTAATAATGTAAGCCTACTTGTAACATTAATAAATAAGCTTTTACAAAAAAACAAAAAAAAAGTTTTAGTAGAATCAAGTACCTTCAGGAGAAGCAAACATGGCACCAAAATAATGCTTTTGTCTATCCCTCCAACTCTGACTTCCTTGGCAGTATTTGGAATCGGTTATGCCATTTAAGAATTGACCAATCATCATACAGTTTAATTTGGCATCAACCTAGATAGTGAATTATTATTTTTAGTTGTTGAACACTCATCCATTGATGTATCGGGGAATCTATTATCAATCAAACTAAACAGATACCAATCTATTTAAGGAATTTTCAGATGGATGTACAAAATCTCCATATAGTCCAAACAATAAAAATTGTCAAGGTAACATTCAGATGAGTTCATAGAGTGTATTCAGGACAGTTTGTCAGAGCAATGTGTTTTGGAACCAATCAAAATGGAAGATTTTCCACACAAGGTGGCCATGAGAAGAAATGTCCTCTTTCAAGGGTCATTAACTTTTGGAATTCACTAACCTAGGGAACAGTGGAAGTTGGGTCATTGATGCATTCGAGGTTTAGTTAGACAGGAGGTCAAAGGCAGCAAAGTGGAGTTAAAGGCACAATCAGATCTGCCATCATCTACTTGAATAGCAGAGAAGGTTCAAAAGGCCAAATAGTCTCACACTGTTTATATTTCTGATGCTGTTACATAAAACTCCATGTGGTTCATTCATGACTCAAAGATGCGACCATAGTCAACTATATCAAGGTGGCATCCTGGATTTGTTACAGAGCTTAACCAGCCCATGTTGGTTCTTATCTTTCACACAAGCAGCAGTCCACGTACCTGTTTGATTATTCTTTTCTTCAGACACCAACCTAACCAAGGACTACATGGCGGCATGGTGGTCAGCACCGCTGCCTCACAGCACCATGAACCCATATTCGATTCCCGGCTTGGGTCACTGCTTGTGTGGACCCTGCACATTCTCTCGGTGTCTGCATGAGTTTCCTCCATGTGCTCTGGTTTCTTCCCAATCCAAAAGATATGCTGGTTAAGTGCATTAGCCATGCTAAATGCTCCCTCAGTGTAAGTGAACAAGCACGAATATTTTCACAGTAACTTCATTGTAGTGTTGATGTAAGCCTACTTGTGACGCTAATAAATAAACTTTAACTATCCTGTTCTCAAACTTGTTCTCAAACAAACTCCTGTAATACCTTCCACAGCTTCATTATTCTGCATAAAAGTGTTCCTCTTACCCTCTCTCCTAAACTCTTACATTTAGTTTTGTACCTGTATCTTCTTATTTTAAACCTCTGAATCATTAGAAATAATCTGTAATTATTTATGTCGTGTCCTCCCTTCATAACTTTGAATACCCCTTCAAATGACTGTCTTCTAATTTTAAAAAGTCTTTCTTCCCATCTTGTAGTTCCTGCCGAATTGTTGTATACAGCCTGAAACTGCAGAATATTTCAACTGCGGTCTTACATAAATGACATGTTACATAAGTTTACTAATACTTCTGGACTTCCATATATCTGTTGCCAAAACACCTTGTATCCCATTAGATTTCTTTTTAAGAAGCATTATAAATCAGAGGTGCCGCTTTTATTGTGATGTGAACAAAAGTCACCATATCACTCTGCTTTTCCGCATCATCTGACCTTCCCCATTCAGAATGTGCCACTTCACACTTACAATGAATTCCATCTATTACATTTTGGATATTCCACAATCTTATTATCATTTCACATTCCTTTGATCCTGCGAATCATTAACAAATTCTCTTGTATTAGTATCACCTGCAATTTAAACACTACTTGCACAGACCCACTATTTAAATTATTGATATACAGCAAATAGAAATGGTCCCAGATAGAACCGTGCAATATTACACACTATGACAATTCTGACAATTAACACTTGTTATTTTTTAATTTATGATCAGTTTTTAATTCAATTTTCTACCTTTTTCCTAATTTCCATATCCTTTAATTTTTATCAAGTTTCCTATTTGGAATCTTATTAAAACTTTTCAAAATGTCTGTGTACACTTGATTAATCTCCTATAAGAAATAAGAGCAGGAGTAGGCCAACTAGCTCTTCGAGCCTACCCTGCCATTCAGTAAGATCATGGCTGATCTGAAGTGAATCAGTTCCACTTTCCCACTTTTTCCCCCAACCCTTAATTCCATTGTCTATCAGAAATCTATCTACCTGTGATTTATATATATTCAACGAGGTAGCCTCCACCACTTCGATGGGCAGAGAATTCCAGAGATTCACCACCCTTTGAATGAAGAAGTTGCTTCTCAACTCCAGTGTAAACTGAACCTTCTCTGTACTCCCTCCAAGGCTAATATATCCTTTCGCAAATATGGGGACTGAAACTGCACACAGTACTCCAGTTGCAGTCTCACCAGTACCCTGTACAGTTGCAACAAGACCTCTCTGCTTTTATATTCTCTCCCCCTCGCGATAAAAGCCAATATTCCATTCACCTTCTTGATCACCTGAGTACCTGCAGACTGGGTTTTTGCAATTCGTGCACAAGGACCCCCAGGTCCCTCTGCACTGTAGCATGCTGCAGCTTTTCACCTTTTAAATAATAATCCCTCCTACTATTATTTCTACCAAGTAGATAACCTCACATTTGCTAATGTTATACTCCATCTGCCAGGTCCTCGCCCACTCACTCAGCCTATCCAGATCTCTCTGCAAACATTCCGCGCCCTCCATGCAATTTGCTTTTCTACTCATGTTCGTGTCATCAGCAAATTTTGTTATCCTACACTCAGCCCCCTCCTCCAGATTGTCTACGTAAATGGTGAACAGTTGAGGTTCCAGCACTGATCCCTGCAGCACTCCACTAATCACCAGCCGCCAAACCAGAATAGCACCCATTGTTCCAACTCTCTGCTTCCTGTTAGATAACCAACCCTCAATCACACTAACACCTTACCCCAACTCCATGCACCTTAACCCTCTGCAGCAATCTTTTGTGAGGCACCTTATCTAACGCCTTCTGGAAATCTAAAAACATCACATCCATAGGTTCCCCCCGTCTATTGCATTAGTCACATCTTCATAGAAATCCAATAAATTTGTTAAACACAATTTCCCCTTCACGAATCCATGCTGCACCTGCTTGACCAAACTGTTCTTTTCTAGGTTTCCTATGCTTCCTATACGAAGTGTATGTTGTAGCTGAGTTTTTTTTAAAACAAGAGTTCAACTAAACTATTATAACTAGCATTAGCTTCAGCTGCTTTTCACAAAGTCACACTTACTGAAGTCATGGGGAATTCTCCAGACATCCTGTTAGGCTAATTGATAGCAACAGGCTTGCCAGAAAGGCAAACAGGTGGGATTTAACTGCGAGATGACAGGTGGCAAACATTGAGTTGAAAAGAGACTGGCTTAAACTAGTTTGAATTGTTATGCATCAGATTTGTTTTAACACCTCAAAGTTCACTCTGTACTTGCATTATGAATAGGAGTATGGTGGATTAACCTCAAATTGTAACCATCATAAATGAGTGAGAGTCTTCTGGTTTAGTTTTTATTATTCACTCTTTGTTAAACCACTTCTCTGAAAATATGGGTAGGGAATCTGTTTTTAGGTCCCTTCCTATGATGCTTCATCATTGTTCCCTGGATTATGCTGTTCCCACACCACATCCCCATTTCAAAGGTATTGATCTGCCTTTATTTTGGCCTTCCCTGGAAAAGGTCAAATGCTATTGCTATTCAAAAAAAAAATCAAAACTACAAGCATATGTTCTATGCTGTACACAACCAACGGCATAGTGCTGTACATGTGACACATTTTCAGGATATCATAAAGATTTTGCAGCTAATCAGTTTAAAGCAGTCAATTTTGTACACAACTAAAATCCAAAAATTGAAAATAAAAATGATTACTTTTTGATTTGGGTTTTTTGTGTTGATGAGAAAGGAATGAAGCCAAAAGGAGAATGATCTTCTTTAAATAATATCATTGGATTTTTTTTATGTTTACCTTGAAGCAGATTGTATTTCAGTTTAATGTTTTTTCTCAAAGGTGGCATATTTCACTATACAGTATTTCCTCAGTAGAAGTGTGACACGTCAGCTATATTTGTCCTGCAATGGTATTTGGACCCACAACATTTAATAGCCAAATATATTCCATAACCTCACTTGATTCTATGATAAGCTTAATACTATTCAAGTTAAAGATTTAATTGGACTTTTTGTTCCTACTTTATAATCACTCCCTCATCCTCTTTGATTTTAAAAGTGGAACTGTTCAATCTATGAACATTTTCGGTACAGTTTCTAACATTACTAAACGAACACTCAGTGGAAAGCAAATAAACCTATTTAGCCACTTTCCTGAAGATAAATTGTCAAATTGAGATTCTTTAGCTTTGTGGTAAATGTGTCATGTCGTCCCATTGGAATGGGGCAGATCTACAAGACACGTTGGAAACGATAGCCTAATGGTTATGTAGTGGACGAGTAATCTCGAGGTCGAGATTAATGATCTGGAGGCATGCATTCAAATTCTGCTCTGGCAACTAGGAAATTTAAATTAAGTTGATTAAATAAATCTGGAATAAATAGCCAGTATCAGTCACGTGAACATGAAACTACCAGGTGTTGCAAAACTTCAATCCAGTTCACTAATGTTCTTTAGGAAATGAAATTGGCTCTTCTTACCTGATCTAGCCTATATGCAACTCCAGACACACAACAGTATGATTGACTTTTATCTTTCTTCTAAAATGGCCTGATAGACTGCTCTGATATATCAAAATGCTATGAAAAAATCTTCACAGCAGTTTATGAACATGGCTCTACTATCTTCTCAAGGACATTTAGGTATAAGCAACAAATGTTTACTTTGTCTGTTATGTTTACATCCAGTAAATTAAAGTTTAGGTTGTCCTAAGTACTAGTTCAACAACAGCATCATTCTACCCAAGCCAGAATGGGTAATGGAAATGTAATTCTACTGTGATTGCAACATTATTTGAGTTCAAAAGTACAATTTTCACTTCAAATTTTCTGCATAAAGAATGCTTTAAAATTCACCAAAAGTGATTGTTATACAAAATTAGGTCAGTTTTCATTCTAAAATATTTGGTAGCTTGAAAAACAGGACATTCGATGATAATCTTTAGTAGATTCTTATTTCTTCCTCTGCGTTATTTTAAACAGCTTGGGGTGCTGCAGTCTACAGTTAATGGAGAACAGGAAGAGGTATAAATATGTTGGAAATATTTTCACAGAAGCTTGAAAGCAGGACATTAAATATATACAAATTCTCCATTAGCATGCTACAAGATGGGAGATATAAGGAATTGAAAACTACGTTAACTCATCATTAAACAATCACAGCTAATTGAATAATGTTTATAACATCTTAGAACTTGATCAAAGTGTCACAAATAATACAAGTAGCACTAACTGAATCATACAAGTTTATTGAAACCTGAAATTCACAATTTTTACTGAGCTTGTAAGATCAGGACAAAGTTGTGACAATTAGTGTGAGGAGGAACGGATAAAATGCCCATTGTAGTTGTATGAAGCAGATCTGTGCCAATTTGTTAGTTGCAATGGAGGAGATAGGAAGAAGCAACAGAAAATCTGAAGGAAAGAAAGCAAGTGAGGAAAAAATTTCAAAATATCATCAAAAGGAATGTTGCAAACTATCTATCCACCAGCTTGACCAAGTGTGGAAGGGAGAACAATACGGGAGTAAATACTTTAAAAACGGACGTTCACGCTAAAGAAAATGTACCACTTCCAGTTTTTTTAAGCACTGTATATGGCATAGAAATTCAATTTGATTGGAGAACATCTTGATATGCAATTCAACAAATTAAAAAGATAACTTTCAGATGATAATGGAAATGATTTTAATTATGACATGATTTCGCCAGTGTTAATTGTCACGAGCATTACTCACAGAAAATAATAAAATACAAAACCTCCCGAAGCTTAGAGCTACTTTTTGTAACATTAGCATATTCAAGTCACCAAAAATTAAACCCTATGTATTCTTGCTTCAGTTTCCAATTATAAGAGTAACAAATCATTACCTACCGAACCTTTAAAAAGCATATTTTCGCAAAAGATATCATTAGAAAATTTTAGCTTTGCACTTATTTCAAATATTTAAACATTTGATTTATAAATATATATTTAAGTTTAAAAAATAAACTGTTAAAAACATTCTTCAAGCTGCTTTAGAGATGCTTCACAAAGATTATAAAATACGAGTATCTTCACGGAACAAGTTTTACAAAAGTGATAGCAATAAGGTGGGGGTGGCGGGGTTAAGTGAACATTTCACTGCAACTCCTGAAGGGATTAAACTCATCTGCAGATAGTTTTAACCATCCCGGGTTCTATCATTTGGATTGAAAGTTTGCTGAGGCACTGTGAACCTTAGTGATTCAAACAAATTCACTTTTGGAGTACATGCTTGGAACTTTCCTCGTTGTCTGTTTTGGCTTATACTTTCCAAACTGTGCCGGTCTATAACTGTAATTTTTCTCCTCTCCACCGAGACATGAACAACAGAGCATGGCACCTGCAATTATCAGGATGGCAGCAGTCGCCCAGCCGATGTAGAGAGCCTCTCCAAGTTCATGCTTCAGAGCCTCTGGAACCAGCGGGTCATAGAAATTCCGAATGATTGTGTAAGCAACCCAAGAGACGGGGATCAGGACAATAATTCCGGTGAGGATAAGCAGTGCCCCAGCTGCTAGCAGGATGCGGCTTTTCACCTGTTCACTCTCAACGAGGCCGCGAGTGCATTTCATCCCCAGGGCGGCGGTGAGGATGCTGAGAAATGCCAGCGCCACGGCCACGCACATCAGAGCGCGGCTCGCCTGCAGTTCCGGGCTGAGGATCAGGAAGGAGTCGTAGATCTTGCACTGCATTCGGATGTTCGCCTGCCGCACGCAGTTCATCCACAAACCCTGCCACCTGTTCTCGAAAGTCACCAGTTTGGCCCCGATGAAGGCGGTCACTTTCCATTGAGGCAGTCCCGTCACCGCACACGTCCCGACCAAGCCTATAACTGCCAGCATCAGACTCGCTATTTGCAGCGCGGAACTCACCATTTCTTCCCGGGTCTGCAGCTGACAGCCACACGCTCTTCCTTCTGTAAAGCGCACAGGGGAAGATGAACCATCGATCAGAGCAAACAGGTAACTGCTGTGTATCCCTTCAACCAGCTGCTCCTTTTTAAAATTAAGCAACAAAATGTTCTGCCCTTTCGTTAGGTCAGTTAATCCCAGACGTAATAACCTGGGACGTTCTCTTCTTTTCGCTGTTGTATTTCTAAAGGAACCATTGGAAAATACATAACAGGGTGGGGCAAGTTCAGCAGCCAATGGAGCGAACTCTTGTGATGAATTATGTTACCTGCAGGGATCTTTCCCCCACATCTTGGAAGTTGCAAACTCTTATGAAATGATTAAAGTTATAGTGGTTGCATTTTTTTTAAGAAAGAGAGCACTGCTTCCCCCTGGCAATCTCCTATTGTGGAGCGTTGACCCTACGCCTCATGGTTTCACGGATGATGCCCATCCTCCAGTACCTGCCTAAAGTCTCCCTTATTCACACTGCGACAGTGGATGGTCTGCGGGTCACTTGACTGCTATGGGCATCACCACAACATACATACTTCCAGCAATGTGGCTGGATGGGG
The DNA here is from genome assembly GCA_024679065.1 of Sphyrna mokarran. Lineage (NCBI taxonomy): Eukaryota > Metazoa > Chordata > Chondrichthyes > Carcharhiniformes > Carcharhinidae > Sphyrna > Sphyrna mokarran. The sequence continues at coordinate 55,343,767 of JAGIQG010000013.1, read as the reverse complement.
CTCAGAAGCAAGCAGCCTGAGCTTTGACAAAGGGTCACCTAGACTTGAAACGTCAGCTCTTTTTTTCTTCTTAGAGATTGCCAGACCCGCTGAGATTTTCCAGCATTTTCTCTTTGGGTTTCAGATTCCAGCATCCGCAGTAATTTGCTTTTATCAAGGACCGGGATGATTTGCAATTCCCCTCCCTGGATGTTCTGTGGTATGCTATAGTGGTATGACCCTCCACCCCAGCCAGCTAGTTCAATCCCCAGTCCCGTCCCCCTGCCCACACACAAAAAAAATTAAGCTTTCCTGATGCATTTGTTCCATGCCTCACTGGATTAACTCATGAAGCCAACAGATAAGTCTCTCAATATTGAAATGGAGCTCAACAACTTTCTGTACATTGTATCAAATAATCAGAAAGTTTTGTCATGTTTTGAAACTTACTTTTTAAATTTGTTGCAGCAGGCATATTGCCTGACTACATAAGCATATTTTTGAGAGTTCCTGAGACAAAGGGCTTCATTCAAGCTCTCTGTACAAGGTATTCGTGTTTTCCTGAAAGCAATACTAAATGTTAGCCCCTGCATCAGAGGAGCTCAGTCATTACTGGGTCCAAAGGGCAGTGGAACCCTTATTAACATTTAACAACATAGTGTAAGTACATGTACTCAAGTGGAAAGAATCAGTTCAAATTTGATTTAAAAATACACTAGAGGTTTTAGATATACTGGGCCCTATTTTACCATGTTGATTCCAAGTGCTGGGCAGAATTGAAACTGAGTGTGTTTCAGATCCGACTTTTAGAACTGTTCTCTGGCACTCTACCTGAAAAAAATATCATTGATTCTGAATCACGCTGCAGTTCCAATCGATGCCTAGTTAAGAAATAGAAAAATGCTCCCCTGTCACATTGCTCTAAGCTAGATAACGCCTCCCCCCCCAGCACTCAGACATTGCCCTACCCCCACAACATAACAGACCTCCTTATTCCTCCCCCCATCATTCCTCCACTATCCAAGATTGATCTGCCCCCTTCCTTTCTTTCTCACTAATTACACGCATAGTGGCATGGATCTCCCACCTCCTCCTCATCACAGAGTGGCAGTGGACCCCTCTCCCCCCCCCCCCCCCCACCCCTCAATCGCATGCAGTGACAGACTCTCCCCTCCCCCATCACACACAGAGTAGCAGCAAATCCACCTCCCCCACCCCTACCCCGTTCTGTATCAGGGAAGCACCTGAACCAATTCCCTCCCGCTCTCCCCCCATCACCAATCTGAGTCAGAGAACCCGACAGAAGCTCTGAACTTACCTCCTCAGAAGCTGGAGTGCCCGGATCAGACCTTTGTGGACCATGTCTGTTGCATGCCGAATCTGGACAGGTGAATGCAGTGGTAAAGGGGGAAATGCTGGTAAGTTTGAGCGGGCAGACCATTAAGTCAATTTAAATTGACGTCGCACCCGTTTCAGGCGAGGTCCCGACAGCAGCCATTTTTGGCTATTGGTAAAGAGGGAACGGGTGTGGACGCAGGCGCAGATCATGCTACTTGCCTCACATATGACTTTATCAAGTTTTTGCATCCGAAAACGAGTGCAACTTGATGATAAAATCTGGCCCACTGAATGCCGCAAGCTGAATGGCCTCATAGTACTAGGTACCCAGGTTCAATTTCCAGCTTGGGTCACTGTCTGTGTGGAGTCTGCATGTTTTCCCGGTGTCTCCATGGGTTTCCTCCGGGTGTTCTGGTTTACTCCCACAATCCCAAAGAGGGGCTGATTAGATGCATTGGCCATGTTAAATTTTCCCTCAGTATATAGGGGCCAGAATGTGGTGACTAGGGGATTTTCACACCAACTTCATTGCAGTGTTAATGTAAGCCTATTTGTGACTAATAAATAAACTTTACTTTTACTGAGTTTCTGCTCTGTTTCCAAGACCCACAAATGATATTTTACTAAACATTGCTTAATTTCAGTACAATGTGCAATCTGAATTAATTCATTCACAATTCACCAAATTGCAAGCTTGGTGTTTCTAAAATAAAAATTAGTATATCAAAGTCCATTGGATTTTTTTAGCATCCAAAAATTATCAGAAATATTTTCAATAAAATTGTGATAGAATTAGAAATCCTGGTACTCCTGTAAGTGGTAATGTGATAGGGATTTTCACTGTTAAATATCCAGTGATTTGCCGCCAGCTTCAAATAATTTCATAACATTTTTCTTCATTACTTTTTTTTCCCTCAGTCACTCAAATTCCTGTCCTCCAAAATAAGACTCTAAATATTTGTTACTTACATATTTCATAATAGCATGGTTTAATTTATTAAATTGTCTTTTGGGCCTTTTAATATCTTTGCTAAAGTTTTTATTTAATAGACCCCCAGTATTTTTCAGTGGCCTCAATTTGAACGTCCCATTCTATCAACACCTGGGACTCTAAACTAATTTGGCTGTTGAAATCTGGATTCCCCTGGATGTATCATAACTATTGGGTCTGCTGAACTAATGGAATATTTCTCTTTAGCTTCTGGTATTTCCTATCAAGTGTCTTGTTTTCAAATAACTTTGAAAATCCAAAGGATTAAGGGTGGCAGAGTGGCAAAGGAAAAAAGATTGGTACAACAACTCCCTTGATGTTTGTGTTAAATTGGATTGAATTCCTTTATCCTTATGTGCATCAGTAGGAGTGATTTTAGATAAAATGGTGCAGAATAGGATGCTCACCTTGGCATTAAAAGACACCATTTACATAGGTGAGTTGTATAAAGTTCATGAGATGAAGTGACAGTTCACATTATGCTACTTGCATATGCAGAGTTCCAAGCAGCAAATGAGCCACCAATAGATCAAGAACCTATGTTAGAGCTGTCCTTCATTTTTCTGAGACCTTACTGCAAGTGTTTTTGGAGGCCGTGGCAGCACACAGAAGCCTGAGAGCAGCAGGCAAAGGCTACTAAGCCAAATGAAGGAGGTAAGGTTGGGTAGTTCAAACTGTGAGCAGCTGCAAAGTTGTGAGGAAGATGTGAGTTTAGCGCTGCAAGTGCTTCAATTATCTTCTTAGGTTTGGCCAGGGGAATAAAACCCCTGATCAGGTGTCAGTGACCTGCTTTACATAATGATGTGCTGTCACCTAAGGAATGTCAGCAAAATCTGCTTTCAAATTTTGAAATTGTCAAAGAAATTCAAGACCCCTATAACTTTGATAGCCACAGACAGGGCATGTCAATGAGAACTTTGGGGCCTAAGGTGATCCTCTTAGGGTATCAGAGATCAGAAACTACCTGTCTGAAAAGGTGAAGCCTCCTGTAGCACTGATGTTCTGACATTAAGACAGCTTATTCTTGGGTGGTATACCCTGTTCCAACAGTATAATTTTCATTGCTTTCTTGTTCTTTATTCCTCTTGTCTGTGTTCCCAGATGTCTGCATCTGCTGGTTATCATTGCCAGTAATTTCTATCTCAGGGTAGCTATTCCCATTGGCAGGTTTGGCCTGACATGCTGTCACATTGACCATCAAGGCTTCCCAATCTTCCTACCCCACTTATTCCATGGTGATTCCTGCCAACTTACCAATTTGTTCCCTACAGCTGTCCTAGTGCTCACAGTCCAAATACGCTGACTAATGCTCGCGTGTTAACAGCTGTGTGACATTGCAAGAGGGCATCTCTGAGCTCTCTTTTATATGCCTCTTTTAAAGTGCCTATCTAATTATCTTACACAGTGATGACAATGTTCCCATGCCTCTTTTCCAAAATTATAACTTTCAATGAACAGTTAAGTAGCTTGTTTTCATTACCAATTGTTCTTCGGTACTTTTCAGGTTAGTTGCCAGATCCTACACTCCAACACCAATATCAGAATTGCCAACACATTGTTAGTGTGTTGGAAAGCAGACATGCTACTTGTCCATGCAAAATTACAGACCTCCATTTCTGTCCAATTCAGCTCATGATCTTTGGGCTCTTTTGTTCATCCTTACCTCAAAAGGACTTTGGAATTTGTGGTTGATCACTGGCCACAAATTTATTCCATCTCCAAATCTGACTATTGTCTACACTCAAATCTAATTCTGCGGGCCTGTGAGCTACTCTGAAAGTGACCACAAGATCACTTTTTACTTTCAAGCTGCTTAAATCATTTATAGAAAAAGCATAGATGATGAAATATAGACATCTTCAGCAACAGCACAAAACAACCAATAGAATATCGGCACTCAATTTTAAACATTACCTCAGTTTCTTTTCCATTAATGTCACCAGGTGAAAATTGAATCAAAACGTCATCCTCTGCCTCTCTCTATTCCTGATGCCATCTGATCCACTAAAAGAAAGAGTAAAACACTATTAAGTGAAGGAACATGAAAAACAAGAGCACGCATTTTCAAAGTACTACTTCAGTTAATGATACATTGAAACTATTGAAAATAAATGCTTCTAGACAACAATAAAATATAACATTTGAAGCAAACTGGACCCACTTTTACAATCATTTCTCTGTTTCCTCTAAACTTGGGGAAACAAAATCACAATCTGTTGGACGGGACTTTTGTTGCCTCTTTAATCACCCTGCAGTTCTTAACACCCAAATTAGCCCTGTGCTTCTGCCAGTCATTAGCCCACCATATGTACTTGATGTCCATCCTGATCATACCAATGAAGACCTAAAGGAAACTCACACACTTCTTCGTTTTTCCAGTGTTACCTCATAAATACAAACACCATTTGTGGTTTTACACAGACTAATGCTTTAATGAGCTCTCTGTAATATAATTCGATGGAACATTCCGTAACAGAATAAAATGAAAAACTAGTTCTTTCAACCAGAATTTTTTTTTTAAGTTCAAGTAATCCTGATACAAAATATGATTGTCATTCCCAGAGTGTTGGCCAGTGACTCACACAATTATCAGAGCCCCCATGGGAGATTTGCAATAATTGACAGTTGCAGACTTCTGTTTGAGAAGATAATTTTGATTTGTAAGGAGGGAGTATTTTAAAAATCAACTTTGGAATATGAGTGTTGTCCATACAGTTATCCTTGCAAAGCTGATAGTGAGCCTTCTTCTTGAACCACTTCAGCCCATGCGGTGATGTCAGGATTTTCACCCTGTGACACAGAAGGATTTAAGCAAGGCAGTATAGACATTTAGGTTTCTCTGGCTGTCTTTAGCATTAGTATTAATTTCAAGAGTATTAAGTTAGGAGTTTTATTTTCTAAATTCACCAAGCTTGTGAATTATATGGATGGCAGCACAGTGGTTAGCACTGTGTTAGCCTCACACCACCAGGGACCTAAGTTCAATTTGGCCTCAGACCACTGGGCCAAGGAATGTTTGTCCCATGGCTGTGTGGGTTTCCTTCAGTGCTCCAATTTCCTCCCACATGCCAAAAATGTGCAGTTTAGGTTGATTGGCCAAATTAAATTGCCCCTTAGTGTCAGGGGGATTAACAAAGTAAATACATGGGGTTATGAGTTAGGGCTTAGTTCGGATTGCTGTCGGTGCAGACTGGATGAATCGAATGGCCTCCTGCACTGTGGGGATTCTATGAGTGTAGCACTGGAGATGTGACAAATGATGAAATCTTCAGATTTTAAGGTGGCGTAAGAGCATGTGCATGCCAGTGGGAGAGAAATTGCAGCCAGAGCGAGTTTCAGTCAGAGTAGGGTTAGAGAATTTGGAGCTGAATTCAGGAGAGGAAAGAGGTGCTCATCTTTAGGAGAGGCAGACCTGCAAGAGGCACTCAAGAGCAAGTGAGAGATAGAAGGAAATCAAACCACACTGTTACAGCCAGCAGGTAAATGACTGGTTGGTAAATAATTTTTTTTATACTTGGCATTGTAGCTGTTGTTGTACACTACATAGAACATTACAGCACAGAACAGGCCCTTCGGCCTTCGATGTTGCGCTGACCAATATAAAAAGCAATGCCCCTCCAAACTAAACCATTCCCTTCTCTTCCATATACTTATCAACTAACCTCTTAAACGCCACCAAACTTGGCGCATCTACAACTGCTGCAGGCAGGGCATTCCACTCCCGAACCACCCTTTGGGTAAAGAACCTACCTCTGATATCCGTCCTATAACTATCACCCCTTAATTTAAAGCTGTGTCCCCTTGTGCTAGCTTTTTCCATCCTAGGAAAAAGGCTATCACTATCCACCCTATCTAAACCTCTAATCATCTTATATGTTTCGATTAGGTCCCCTCTTAGCCGCCTCCTTTCTAACGAAAACAACCTCAAATCCCTCAGCCTCTCTTCATAAGACCTGCCCTCCATACCAGGCAACATCCTGGTAAACCTCCTCTGTACCCTCTCCAATGCCTCCACATCTTTCTTATAATGTGGGGACCAGAACTGCACACAATACTCCAAGTGCGGCCGCACTAGAGTTTTGTACAGTTGCAACATGACGTTGCGGCTCCGAAATTCAATCCCCCTACCAATAAAAGCTAAGACTCCATATGCCTTCTTAACAACCTTCTCGACTTGACTGCCTACTTTCAGGGATCTATGCACATATACACCAAGATCCCTCTGTTCATCAACACTATTAAGAATCCTACCATTAGCCCTATACTCTACACATTTATTATTCCTGCCAAAGTGCATTACCTCACACTTTTCCACATTAAACTCCATTTGCCACCTCTCGGCCCAGCTCTGCAACTTGTCCAAGTCCCTCTGCAAACTATAACACCCCTCTTCACTATCTACCACTCCACCGACTTTAGTGTCATCTGCAAATTTACTAATCCATCCTTCAATACCCTCATCCAGATCATTTATAAAAATTACAAACAGCAGGGGCCCCAAAACAGACCCCTGAGGTACACCACTTGTCACCGAACTCCAAGATGAATATCTCCCATCAACCACCACCCTCTGTCTTCTATCTGCTAGCCAATTCCTAACCCAATTAGCTAAATCACCCTCTATCCCATACATCTGCATCTGTATCACTATTATACAATAGTGTAATTTCTGTGGTTTATAGTTTGTAAAGACTATATTCAGTAGTAATGAAGAGCAGGAGAAAAGGGCTCCTGAGAATTAGATATAATCTGAAACAGAACATCTTTCAGAAGTTAAATTTAAAGGGGTAAGGCATGACAGGAGAGTTCCAAGTTGCGGTTTGCTCCTCTTGCTGTATGTAGCAGGCTGGGGACTGTTCCCGTCCCTTGGGTCAGCATGTAGGCAGGAAGTGTCTCCAGCTACACTTCCTGGAAGCTCAAGTTTCAGAGCTGGAGCAGCAGCTAGAGACAGTGTGGAGCATCCACAAGTTCAGACTCTGCAAGCAGGAAGGGAATGGGTAACACCAGACAGAGAAAGAAAGATAGGTATGTAATGCAAGAATCTCCTCTGGCCATTCCCCTGCAAAACAGTTATACTGCTTTGGATACTGTTGAGGAGAATGACCTTTCTGGGGGAAGCAGTAGCAAGAGTAAGAAGTCTGACAACATCAGGTTTAATTCCAACCGATTTATTTGATAGTAAACTCACAAGCTTTTGGGGTTCCTCCCTTCGTCAGGTGAATGGAGAATTCTGGTTTCAGACAGAGCATATAACAGAGCATATATACAGATAGAGAAGATCAGCAGCCAAACTCGCTGCACCACAGTTGGTTCTGCTGCAGAGGGGAAGGGTAAAAAATATGCCAGGGCAATAGTTATAGGGGATTCAATTGTAAGAGGAATAGATTCTGTGTATTACACTTCTGTGGCTGCAAATGAGACTCCAAGATTGTATGTTGCCTCCCTAGTGCCACGTGCTAGTCAGAGTAGAAATGACAGAACATATTGGATAAATACATGGCAAAAGAGATGGTATCGAGGGAGAGTTTCAGATTCCCAGGTTCTGGAGGAGGTGGGACTATACAAATTGGATGGGTTAGACCTGGGCAAGACTGGAACTGATGTCCCAGAGGAAGTGTTTGCTAGAGCAGTTGCAGAGGATTTAAATAATATGTCAGAGAGGGTGGGAACCTATGTAAGGAATCAGAGAAGGAGGGATCAGGGACAAAAACTAAAGGCAGAAAAGAAAGTAAGAAAACTGATAAGCAGAGAATCCAAAGACAAAGTTCAAACAGGGCTATTCAAAACAATGTTAAAAGACAAGCTTAAAGGTTCTGTACCTTAATGCACAAAGCATTTGCAATGAAGTGGATAAATTAGTTATGCAGATAGATATAAATATGTATGATATAATTGGGATTACAGAGACATAGCTGCAGGGTGACTAGGTGTGGGAGTTGAATGTCCAAGGATATTCAATATTTAGGAAGGACAGGCATAAAGAAGAAAAGTGGTGGAGTGGCACTGCTGGTTAAAAAGGAAATTAACAATTGTGAGAAACGATGTTAGCTCTGATGCTGTGGAATCTGTAGGGGTAGAGTTGAGAAATACCAAAGGGCAAAAAACATTAATATCATATATAGAGCCCCAAACTGCAGTAATAACGTTGGGAATGGCATTAAACATGAAATTAGTGATGCATGTGATAAGGGAACATTGGTGATTTTAGTCTGCAACAGATTTGGCAAATGGCAAATCAAATTAGCCACAATGCCGTAGAAGAGGAATTCTTGGAGTGTTTACAGGATAGTTTTCTGGACCAGTATTTGGAGGAAACAATTAGAAAGAAGGCCATCTTAAACTGGGTAGTGTGTACTGGAAAAGGAATCATTGCCATTCTAGCTGTACGAGACTCTTGGGGATGAGCTACCGTAACATGATAAAAAATTCTATCAAGATGGAGAGTGAAATTGTTGATTCAGACATTAGGGTGCTGAATCTTAATAAAGGAAATTCTGAGGATATGAGTTGAGAAGAATTACTTAAAGGAATGACAGTGAATAGATAATGGCAAACATTCAAGAAACCCATGGGGAAACTTCCATAACTGCTTATTTCTGTCTAGCTCAAAAGCAAAATGAATAAGAGAACTAATCCATGGCTTACAAAGAAAATTAGAGAGAGTATCCAATCCAAGGAAGAAGCATACAGATTGGCCAAGAAAAATAATAGGTCTGAAGATTGAGAGCAGTTTAGAATTCAGCAAAGAGGAACCAAGGAATTGATTAAGAAAGGGAAAATACAGTACAAAAGTAAGCTTGCAGGGAACATAAAGACTGACACTAAGAGTTTCTATAGATACATAAAGAGAAAGAGTTGGTGAAGACAAATGTAGGTCCGCTACAGACAGAAATAGGGGAATGTATAATAGGGGACAAAGAAATGGCAAAGTAACTAAATACGTACTTTGGTTCTGTCTTCACAAAAGAGGACACAAATCAGATACCAGAAATGTTGGAGAATGCAAAATTTAGTGAGAGGGAAGAACTGAGGGAATCAATATTAGTAGAGAAATGGTGCTGGGAAAGTTAATGAAAGTTAAATTCCCCAGGGCCTGATAATCTACATCCCAGAGTACTTAAACAAGCGGTTGTAGAAATAGTAGATGCATTGGTGGTCATCTTCCAGGACTCTATAGACTCTGGAACAGTCCCTGCAGATTGGAGATTAGCAAATGTCACTCCAATATTTGAAAAAGGAGGTAGTAAGAAAACATGGAATTATAGATCAGTAAGCTTAACATCGATGGTGGGGAAAATTCTCGAATCCATTAGCAAAGTCTTTATAGCAGAGTATTTAGAAAGCAGTGGCAGAATCAGACAAAGTCAGCATGGATTTATGAAGGGGATATCATGCTTAACAAATCTGTTGGAATTCTTTGAGATATAACTAATAGAGTTGAAAGGGGGAAACCAGTAGATGTGGTATATTTGAACTTTTAGAAAGGTTTCACAAAGTCCGACCCAAAAGATTATCATGCAAGATTAAAGCACAGGGGATTGGAGGAAGATGGATAAAAAAAACTGGTTGGCAGAGAAGAAAAGAGTAGAAATTAATGGGTATTTTTCAAATTGGTAGTCATTAACTAGTGGGATGCCATAGGGATCGTTGCTGGGACTCCAGCTATTCATAATATATATTAATGATTTGGATGAGGGAACAAAATATCGCATCTCAAAGTTTGCAGATGATACCAAGTTAGGTGGGAGGGTGAATTGTGTGATCCTTCTGAATGACCTGGACAGGTTGGGTGAGTGAGCTAATCAATGGCAGCTGCAATATAATTCGGATAAGTGTGAGGTTATTCACTTTGAAAGCAAAACCAAGAAGGTAGTTTACTATGTAAATGGCTGTAAATTGGGAGAGGTGAGTGTGCAGCCAGACCTGGGTGCTCTTGTGCACCCTCACTGAAGGTAATCATGCAGGTCCAGCAGGTGGTAAAGAAGGCAAATAGTATGTTGGCCTTCATTGCGAGAGGTTTTGAATATAGGAACAGAGATGTGTTGTTGCAATTATATAGGATCTTGGTGAGGCTACACCTAGAATACTGTGTGCAGTCTTGGTCTCCTTTTCTGAGGAAGGATGTTCTTGCTCTCGAGGGAATGCAGCAAAGGTTGACAGGCTGATTCCAGGACTGATGCATGCGAGATTGATTAGATTAGAATCGTTTTCACTGGAGTTCAGACGAATGGGGGGGAAATCTCAGAGACTTATATAATTCTCGACGGGATAAATGAAGGGAGGATGTTCCCAATAATGGGGGAGTTCAGAACTAGACCAATCAGGACGGAGGTGAGGAGACATTTCTTCACCCAAAGGGTAATGAGCCTGTGGAATTTATTACCACAGGAAGTAATTGATGCCAAAACATTGAATGCATTCATGAGGTGGCTGGATATCGCTCTTTGGGTAAATGGGATCAAAGGTTATGGGGAAAAAGAAGGGTTAGGCTATTGAATGATCAGCCATGATCACAATGAATGGCAGAACAGCCTCAAAGGACCAAATGGCCTCCTCCTGCTCCTATTTTTCCACGTTTCTATTTTCTCATTGAAAAGCAGGTTTGCGGTTTCGTAAGCTTTCAGAAATTTGAACCCAAGTACAGTACAAGTTAAAGCCCTTCGGTACAGGAAGAGATACATTTCAGGAGTAAAACTAAAACTCTTTCTTCTTGAGGTTGTTATAACAAACAACAGTTCATCATCTCATTTTGATAGTGTAGGCGGATTACAATTTAGGACATAGTGGGTACCGAGATATTGAACATGAATATTCCAGAGTGGCATAGTAGTACAGTTGTTAGTATTGCTGTCTCAGAGCACCAAGGACCCAGCTTCAATTTGCCTCAGGTCACTGGAGTTTGCGTATTCTCCCCATGGGTACATGGGTTTCCTCCTAGCACTGCAGTTTCTTCCCAGATTCCAGAGATATGCGGGTTAGGTTGATTGACAATGTTAAATTGTCTCTTAGAGTCAGATGGATTAGCAGGGTAAATGCATATGGCCTGGGTGGGATTGTTGTCAGTACAGGCCAAATAGCCTCCTTCAATACTGTAGGGATCTATGATTCTATTCTATGATTAATGTAACAAATTACTTATTGCATCAAAATTTGGATCTGGTGCTGCTCATCATAATAATATTGTACTAAATGTTATTTGTCATGTCTAAATAATTTGCTACCTTTATTTTACTTCTTTCACCTGCTTTTCTTTTGGGCCATTCTCTCTTGCACTTTCCAATTAGTCTTGAATGTCTATGTACTTTCAACAGTTTTTAATATTGCTGGGACACTTCTGGGACAATGGGTTGGTGATCAGAGTGCAGCAGAACTTCTGCTTAATCTTTGCGGAGATCTTTAATCCTTTCAGAAATACCAAAGTTCGTCTATTTGAAATGGGTATGCGTGCACGTTGCTATTGAAAGCCAATGAGTGAAGGTTAGTATTAAATCAATCTTTGCTTACTCGTACTTAATTTGAGAATGTAACAGTACAAACATCCACTTCCAAATTTAACCAACATCACATTCAATAAGTTTTTCTTCATACTCTTTTAGCAATCAAATTAAGAATTGGCAAATAAAATAAATTAAATCCCTTTTAAAGAGACATTACAGCTAAATACAAAATCTCAAATGAAACTTATTAAACTCAAATTAAAATGTGCTGCTGAGTTCAACTGCATCTTCATATGTCAAACCCCAATTACCTACTTTTAATATTCAAATAAGATTCCCAATTAAAAAAATTAATATGCACTGCCAACATTTTAAAAGAAATTAATAAAATAAAATTGCATATTTTATTATGACCCAACTACAGAAAGTGCAGATTTGTTAACAGGGTGGTCTCAATTGACTTAGGTAAATATAGAGTATGATCAGATCCCTGCATAAATAAAGACAATTTTTTAAAAGCGATTCCCCTACAAAAGAGATAATCACACTTAGTTTGCAGCCTCCAGCAACCCCTTCCTTCACTTGGTGCCCTATCAAGGCCATTCACCTGGACAGTGCCGAATTTTTGCGATAGCAGCTGGACCACATGCACCCTTAATAACATGGGTGACTGCCATGTTGAAGCATTCAGCTCTCTGGAGGTTAATAGACAATGGGTTCAAATCCCACTCCAGAGAGTTGAACACAATGGCTTCCAGTCCTAACACAGTCCTGAGAGAGTGCTGCATGGTCTGTGGTGCCATTAGTCAGTTGAGATGTTAATCTGAGACCACATCTTTCCTCTCAGATGGATGTAAAGGATCCAATATTGCTGACTATGGGAATAATTTGGCTCATTTTCATACCATAATTCAACCAATGAGAAGGCAGTCTAGGGTATCCTGAAATAACGAAAATGGTTGAAGAGGTACGTATTCATTACTTTTTCTTTCTTCGGTGATGTAATTAGATGAAGGAAACCCCTCACCACCCATAAAATTCAAATCATAAAGTGGCACATTAAGCTTTTTAACTTAGAATTACTGTTTAATTGCCTCAATATGCTATTACCATCAAATATAAATTGAATAGTACTTTTACATTCAATGATCATATATCGGTCCTTATGACAGTATACTGTTGAAATGTAAGCAGAGAACAGTTAAGCAAGTTTATGACTAATATATTTGTTTCAAGATTAAAACTCTTGGGACTACAATTCATTTGGATTCATCATCATCTTCTGCCTCAGAATTCTCTGCATTAATGCATCATTTCAAGGGCTCCACTTCGTCACTATGGATAATATAAGTTGCACAATGCTGCTTTGACTCACCCTAGAAGTAGTTATCAATTGTCCCTTAGGTATTTTTGACATTATTTCATCAGTTATTGCTACTTCAATTTAGTCTTCTGTTGAACTAAACAGATCTGCTAAGATGCTTTCAGCCTCATTCTGTTGGTATATAACCTCGCCATTGTACTAATACCCGGATCTACCAACCAGACCATTTCAAAAATCAGATAATCATTGAGTCTTCCGTTCTTTGTGTTACTATAGATTGTCCTACTTCTTTCACCAAAGCCGCAAGAAAAGATATTGTCCAGGATTTTTTTTTCAAGGCAGTAAACATCTGATTCAATAGGAAGTCTTTCTCACTGAGAACTTAACAGCAGTTAGACCAGGAGCATGACTGTGTGCAGCACCTAGTGTAATTCAATAAATTAAAACACTAATACTGAATCAAGGATTTCTAAATTAAATTTCCTCAATCATTAATATAGTCTGTTAAATTCATGATACTCCTCCGTTAAATAATCACCTATTTCCCAAAATCTATAAAAGCGTGGTCATGTTTCAAACAAGTTAATAGATAAGTCTTTTTGTAAATTTTACCCAAGAATCCTAACTGATGATTCAAACCTTCATCAGCATCCAATTAATGACCATCTAGCTCACAAAATACTTTACTTCTGATTTTACCTTTGGTAAGACAAACAATGCCAAGGCCATACTTTGAATTCTTTTTGGTGGACTCTTAACTCATGACCGTCAATCAACTTCATTCTTTGACTAGTCATATGGTTCAGACTTTTAAAAAAGCTACAATTATTTCTTACAATAGTTACTAGATTTGAAGACTTCATTTTCTTCTTTTATTTTCAACTCTAGACAACCATTTTCTATGACCATTTTATATTCTAGAAAGACAGTTGATGAAGGATGGGACTGGCGCCAATCTTTACTCAGCCTTAGTTATTCACAAAGTGAATTATTAGAAGCACATGCCCCCAGGTTCAACCACAGCACAATTACAGCAAGTGTCTCCTTATATGCACCTAAATTGAACCCCAATAAATGCCCAACACCTACATCCAATAAAGCAAATATCATGCAATTAAACCGTATCTGAATGTGAAAGAATGAGAATAAATTTCATACAGCACCTTGCTTTAATTATCAGCAAACTCACAGGGCTTAAGAATACACTCTTCAAAACTTACATTGTCTTTTCTGAGGTTTTCTGGTGATGCAATTACTCTGCCTTGCATTGAGAAACTGTCCAGGTTTTCACTCCAAAATCTATATCACAACACCATCAACTCAGCCCTTTTGAGGAATTTTGGAGCCCAATCGGATCAAGTTTAATTTCTGGTCCATCAGTCAAATTATTTACTCCAACTAACAGCTGCCATCATCAAAAGACTTGATTGTTTCTTGTAATCAGAAACTGTTTGAATGCAGGAGGTTAAGCACCAGCATTTATCAGGTCAGATAAGAATTTCATATGGACTGGCACACAGCTCACCATTCTGCCAAAAAGTGACTAAATGTGAGACAATTTCAGCCCAGACCATGCCTTATAGACCACTGCAGATTGCCCTGGTATTCTCACTACTATGATATAGTTATTTTTTGGAAACATTAGGTGAATTTTTCCCAATCTAGGAGGTGTAGAGGAGGTTTACCAGGATGTTGCCTGGTATGATGGGTAGGTCTTATGAGGAAAGGCTAAGGGACTTGAAGTTATTTTTGTTAGAGAGAAGGCGGCTAAGAGGTGACTTAATTGAGACACATAAGATGATCAGAGGATTAGATAGGGTGGATAGTGAGAGCCTTCTTCCTCAGATGGAGATGGATAGCATGAGGGGACATAGCTTTAAATTAAGGGGTGGTAGTTATAGAACAGATGCTAGAGGTGGGTTCTTTACTCAGAGGGTAGTAAGGGCGTAGAATGCCCTGCCTGCAGCAGTTGTGGACTCGTCAAGTTTAAGGGCGTTCAAATGGGCAGTGGATAGGCATATGGATAGCATTGGAATAGTTTAGGATAGAGGGTCATAAAATTGGTTCCATTGGTCGGCACAACATCAAGGGCTGAAGGGCCTGTACTGCGCTGTAATGTTCTATGTTCTATCTAAATTATGATGCTGCAAGGATGTTGACTCCTATCCACCCCTAATGCCACCCCTCTTCCACACCCCCCCTGCCCCCCATTGCAGCATATTTTTCCACCTCCTCCCTGACACAGGGTCGCCGGCATCAGGACCCTCCTGATGGGTTCCCCTCCATGACCACTGACATGCTCCATCCTTCATACTTCACCTGTGCACAATCCAATCCTCCATCATAGCCCCACCCTGCTGGCACTGCACATGTCCCCAGCCATCAAGGGGCTTCAGTGGCCTCCAAGTGTTCCAGTACAATGGAGACCAGTTGTGATTCCCTCCGATCTCATGTGATGCCTGTAGGTGGGAAGATCTTGGGAGAAGGGAGATTACGGCATCAAATGGGCTATGCATATTTAACTGTGACTTTAAATATGCTAATTGATAAGGGCATGGTCCAGTTTAAACCATTAGAAAGAGACAAGGATGGTCACAAACTGTCGGTGTCGGTGACAAAACTGATTTTTAGGCCTGTATGCTAATTTCTCGGATTGGCGTGATCTACGCTAGGCACGGTGAGGACAGGAAATCCATACCCGCTATCTCTGTATCTCTCCATAGATGCTGCCAGACCAACTGAGATTTTTCAACATTTTCAGCATTTACAGTATTTTGCTTTTATCTTAGAACTCTAATTTTAATGTCTTGGTTTTGGGCAGGTACACCTCCCACCTAAACAAAAAGCATAATGGACAGGCCTCTGGACCGCCCCGTTGAAAAACAAGTTGATAAAATATTGGGAAAGGGCAAACTATTTTGAACTCAAACATTCTGTGCTAGGTACCACCCACGTTGCTCACCAGTGTTGATTTGCTGCTGACTTCTGCATTATTCTTAGTCAGTGTATTAAACCTATGACTTGCCTCTGTGTCATGTCTACAATATTGACCATAGATTTATGTTCTTCTCTCTCTTTTGTTGTTCTATGTCAGCAGTAGTCTAAGATCAGTGCCCAAATCATTGACCTGTCATTTTTTTACTCAGATACTGATGAATTTCTGTATATTTTCAACATCTTCCACTTTTATGTGCACTTGTATCCTATTTAATTAAAATCATGAAAATCAGTCTCAAATTGTCAGTGCCAAATTTGATTTCTTATCAAGACTTAACATTTCATCATGTAAAGATAATATTTGCTTGTGTATATTTTTTCCAATGGAGCAAAATTCAAATGATCAGTTGGCTATCAGTCCTTTTTTGGGAAAAAAAGGAAGGTGAGAGAGCTGCAACTTATTTTATATCATGTCAAGTATCAAATGTGACCATTACTGATCTTTATTGTAATGTGTAACAAGGGTAGGATGGCAAGCAACTATATTGTTTAGTGTTGTATTGTGGTAGTCCTTTAGCAAGTGCACTTATTAATGTTCTTCCTTTATTTGTATTAACCAGGTTAATTTTCCTTTTAAAAATACTGATTATCTTTCTCAGTAAGACAAGAGTATCTAATTTAGATAGTAAGAAAACATATGAATGCTGAAAATCTAAGAAAATATAGATCATGTTTGTAATAGGCTGGCTGATTTTTACATTCAACAAAATTATAAAAGGGAAGATTGTGTGGGATGTAGAATGAGCAGCTGATGTGATGTCATTGATTTTACACCATCAGCAAAAGCTAGAATTAAATTCCAATAAATCTCTATACCAGTATTTATCAATAAATCTATACCAGCACTCAATCAATTTGCATTAGCACATAAGAATCCACACTTCATGACAGCATGATTAATCATTCCATGCTAGCCTCAATAAATCCAAGGCAGAACTCAACCAACTTATTTATGCTAGCATTTCAATGGATTTCTGTACTGATTATCAATCAATAACTGACAATGCAAGTAGATTTTGCAATTAAAACAAGACTCAAAAAAATTCTCTTTTATATAAGCTTTGCAATCTTTGTTGTTATTTTTCCAAAGTTGACCTGGGAATATAAGGAAGTCTGCATTTTTTTTAATTAAAAATAATTTGCTAAATAATAGATTGAATCTTTGGCATTCATTTAACCACTCAGCAAGAGTTGTGAACTGTCTGTTATCTGAGTAAGAAATGACAAGAGGGATAAAGCAAAATATTACAGATGCTAAAAAACTAAAATTAAAACTGAAAATGCTGCAAATCTTCAGCATTAATTTCATCAAAAAGTCAACTACCTGAAACTTTAATGCTGTTAAAACACAAAATACTTCATTCTTCATTTAAAGTTTCAAGTAACAAAGTAAATAATTATGATTGGATTAATTAGAAGCTAGAATTAAAAAAATCAAACATTGTGGAAAAAAGAAAAATATTTTTTAAACTTATATGCAATGTTTATCATTATGGAGAAAATATAAAATTAACTTTGCAGAACCAGTGAGGATAGTTATCAGTAAATCATTTTAGCAAGACCAACAGCATCTCATTGAAAGTTCTCATCAATTCAATTGAGTGCACTCTGAGACTTATATAAATAGCTGACCCTTTGGAGGAGTATAGAATCACTGACAGCAACTTCTGGATTTTCACCTGAATCTGCATATGTGTAGTTGCCAGGAGTTTCTGGTGATTTCAGTGAAAAATTCACAAAATTCAAATCATTGTCTCAAACATTGCTCTCTCTTTCTCTATACATACTGGCTATCTTGTTTTTATTTTGTCCAAGCATCGATAGAGATGATCAATCTTTTGGTGCAAAAAGCTAACTCCAAGAATGTGTACACCAAGATGTTATATTTTGCAGAAATATATCTTTTAGATAAGAATAATATGAGATTGATGTTCTGAAGTTTTTAAGATTTACCTTTTGGAACACAGGGAAAGCTTTGAAAAAAATTCCTGCAGAGGTTTACTAAAGATTGCAACAGAAAGATTGGAACAATGGAAAGATTGTTCTTTTTTCCATGATCCCAGGTGAATAGTTGACCATTCATTCCATTAACAAACGGGCTCAGGCAAAGGAAATGTCAATGTTCTTACTTCCCTGACTGAAGTAAACCCTTCAATGTTTGCTCAAAGTTTTCAGTTGGGTTAATAATTATGTTAATGAGAAGTTAAACTGAAATTTCAGAGGAACACAGAGTTAACTACCTGATCACAGACCTAAGGATCTGAACTTGTTAGCACAGGAACACAATGGGAAACTAAACGTTCCTTGTAGGTGTCTCAATATTTCCTAATTGACATTACCAGTTGGAAATTATGGACATCATACAAATTATTCCGATTAACAGATGATATTATATGAGAGCAGCAGATGTGGGGGGGTTATGTTGAGGGATTTGTGAAGGGGAGTGGGTGGCATGGATGGCAGAGGACCCAAGATGGAGAAAGCAATGAGCTGGCCACAAGTGGAGTTAAATCTGATGAACAGCTCAGTTTCAGTTGAATTTCAATAGACTAAAGTACAACACATTAATTCAAGGTATTGCCAAAGTAGAAATGGCTAAAGGCAAAAAAAAGTGTCAAATTACCATGGAATAGCAAGAAAACAAAGCATACAGCAAGCTTAATTATACTGTTAGGTTCAGCAAAGTATAAATCAGAAGATATCGCTAACCATTTTCTGAATCTGCACTCTTTGCATGGAACATTGGAAATATTTTGGGGGGAGCAGTGGATGCTAAAATTTACATAGTGCATAGTTGGAAATTTTGATGAGAGGAATGTCTGTTTTATTTTAAAGTGAAGAAATGAAATGAGCCAATCTGTTCACTCATCTAGCATCTAAAATTGAAAACGTTTAAATGGCAAAGACACAACCTAATTATTACTTTGAAACTATATCCAAAACAATTTTTAGGGAATCATACTTTCTGCCAATAGATGATTGTCATTTTGGTAGTAAGTGCAAATAAACAGCAGGTACTTATCAATGAACCATGAAGAACATGTCTTTCCACATTCAGATACAGCCATTGATCACCATGTGAAAATTAAATCAACAAATCAAAACATAGTTGCGACCACTTATTAAAGTTTTTTAAAATCCTGAAGTTCCTCTGTGTTGGATGGCGTTTGCTTGGGTGTCTTGCAATATTTCATCAAATGTCACCATTCTTTATGTGCAAGTTCGGATTTCAAATTGCTGTTAGTGATACTTTTGTATCCATATGATATTTACTTATATATCATTTTGAGATTTTACTTCATTTATTGCAATCATGTCTGATCCAGTTCTCACTTTGTGCCACGCTCACATTTATCCCCAATAAATCATTAAATAGCAATTATTCTCTTTCCCAAATTGGAGCCAACTGAAGATAGTTAATTCTATAGCTGGATCCATTCTTTCTGAGTCCCCGGTCCCAGGTAAATAGTCCATAAGGATCTAACTTGGGATGAGAAACATGAACTATTACATGACAAAATGATGGCTTTGGATGTTTTCCTGGACATTCACCAAAAAGGACGAATCAGCATGACACTGTTATCAGCAATAAAGTGGATGATGAGATAACACAGAGATTGGTGATTATCTTTCTAAATCCTCATCTAGTTTTGTCTATTCTATCCAATAATCCATTAGTGGTTACACTTAAGAGACAATTTTGCTGCGTGGAAAACAAAGAGAGTGATGGATATCCAGAAGCAATGTTTAAACCTGCATTAATTATGGATGAATGTTACATATTAAATTCAACAGCAAAAAAAAACATCAACTAGAAAACAGCCCTGAATAGAGATACATCTCCAGGGTTATTGCTGTATGATGACTGAAATTCATTTTTTATCACATTGGATTCCAGAATGTTTATGTGTTTTGTGGGTCACACACTTTTATTCAGCTTACTTTTATGTGAAACTCAATAGCTATTCCTCTGAGATGGGAAAATAAGAGATATGCTGACATTGGTCCCTTTTGATAGGACATATCATAACTTATGCTGCAGTATATTCAATTAAAAAAAACTTGTAATTTATATGGTGTCTTTCATAACCTCTGAATGTTCCAAAAAGGTTTTCAGCCAATGAAGTACTTTTATCAACAATGAAGTGGATGATGAGACAACACAGAGATTGATGATTATTTTTCTAAATTCTTCTCTATTTTTCTCTATTCTATCCAATAACCCATTAGTGGTTATACTTTAGAGACAATTCTGCTGCTTGGAAAACAAAGAGGATGATGGATATCCAGAAGCAATGTTTAAACCTGCATTAATTATGGATGAATGTTACATATTAAATTCAACTACAAAAAAAAAAACCATCTACTAAATAACAGTTGATGGGCCACATCATAACTTATGCTGCAAGTATAATCAATTAAAAGGAACTTGTAATTGTCTTGGTGTCTTTCATAACTTCTGGATGTTCTAAAGAGGTTTTCAGCCAATGGCGTACTTTTGGAATATAGTGACTGCTGCAGTATGGGAAACAACTATTTGCGAATAGCAATCTCTCACAAAGAGACTAGTGATAACAGTCAGATAATCTGTTTCAATAATGCTTGACTGAGTGACAATATTTATCACAATTCATGGCTCTCTTTCTTGTTCTTTTAAAATATGATGCCTTGGGATCTTTTACATCATCTGAAAGGGTAAATGGAGCCTTGGTTTAACATCTCATCATCAAAAGTGCAGCCTTCACTTGGAGAGAGTTAGCCCAAATTACATGCTCAAGACATTAGAACTAGGCCTGAATTCACAACTTTCTGGTTCACAAACAAGCGTGCTACTCACTGAAATTAGCAGAGGCAGAACAATTGGAACTTGCCTTCACATCACTGAACAAAGTTTATTTTCTTCAATCATCAAATTTACATTCCTATCTATAAGTAGGAAACAATTTATCTGTTCTGATTGCTTTTTTCTGAATGTATTCCTCACTTGCATATAATTGGTTTGAACACTATAGCAGGCTGTACTTTTGAATTTATATGGACAAAGAATCATAGTAAAACTTAATTTTATTTAGATTCTAAGGATTATGTGTATAATCTTCTTGCCATGCAGTCTGTATGCACCTACTATAAATAATACACTAGTGCTGAGCCATTAAAATGAACAAAGAGGACAATGTTGAAACATAAAACTCAAAGTTTTATTGCAGAACTCAAATGTAATCATCCTACGGGAAGAACTGGGGAAATGATTTTTATAACCAAGAATTCACCCGAATAGCAAACTAATAAATACATATGATACTTGGATTTTAAACATGATCTGATGATTCAGTAATAAGAGATACCTAACCTAAGAAGCAATAGGTCACAGGTAAGAGTCAGATATAATGGCTTCTCTTAACCTCTTGCAGACAGGAGATGGGTTACCAATCATTATTTTTTCCCAATTTAAATTGCAACCACTGCTTGTATGGCCTGGTGAATTAAATCTTATTGAGTGGAGCTAAAGATTGTTTTCTTCATAAAGCTTTAACACAACAGAGTACTATTGATTTTTGGCAAGTTCTATAAGCTTGTGTGGCAAATTACTTGTAATTCAATCAGGCAATTCTGTGGTTTAAATTATTGAAACATATTTTTCTGCTACTGACTTCTGCATTCTTCTCTAGGGCATCTGATGTAAGATGTGAGCCCAAACTAGAGACCATAATAAATCACTAATAAACCCAATATGGAATTCAGGAGAAATATGTACTCAGATAGTGGGAATGCGGAATTTACTATTGCATAGGACAATTGTGAAAAATAGCATAAGGGCATTCAAAGGGAAGCTAGATAAACACATATTGAAAAACATTAATGGAAAAGGATGTTGATGGGGTGAGATGAAATAAGGTGGAAGAAGACTAGTCTGGAACATGAAGATAAGCATGAACCTGTTGGGCTGAATGCCCTGTTTCTGTGCTGCAAATATTCAGTAATACAGTGAACAACATCAGTACCTTTTTATTTGTAGAAACAATCTGTCTTTTCTTCCTTGGTCAGGTTGATAGATCCACATGAAGTATAATCTAACTTAAATAAGTCAGATTGAACGTGTAACATAATCACTGATTTTAGAATATATAGACTATTAGATCTCTAGTGGAAGTGGGAATAAACTCAAGGGATAAATTTGACTTGCACCTAAATGGATGCCTCACTGGTGAGAAGGTGGCAATTAATCTGTTCCCATGTTGAACTGGTCAGCAATTTGGGCCCGCACGTGGGAAAAGTGATTTCAAGAATGGCCCAACATCTTTTGTTGAAATAAAGCCCTTATCCACAAGAATACTATAGTGCATGGTATATAAGTTGACCTGATGTATAATACGACCCAATTTTTCCGGACCCAAAGTCATGGCTGGGAGTGGTTCCTGCCAGCAGGATTTACAACTGCTCCCCATTAACAGGAGAAACAGACATCCTTGCCCTGCTGGCACGGACAAAGACCATTGAGACTCCCCAGGAGGTCAGAGCTAAAGGGGGAGATGCGCCTTGGGCAGTGGCAACCTGGCACCTTGGCAGTGCCCAAAGGGCAAACTGGCACTCTGCATCATGCAGTGTCAAGGGGGCGGAGGGACCCACTTCAACGCTACAAGCAGAACCTGTGGGAAAGGAAGGGAGGAGGCGGTTGGGGCTGGCCATCGGTGTGGAGTGGTTGGAGAAATCAGGACTAGCCCAGGGAGGTCTGCTAGGTCAGCGATCAGGGATGAGGGGTCTGGAAGGCCAACAATCAGAGTGGTTGTGGGGCATGCCAGCAACCAGAAGGCTGGTGATGGGGTGCCAGTGTGCATGCGCCTATCTCTGTACTGATAGATCGATGCCTGCGCAGTGGCCCGCTCAACATTATGCTGCCAGCCCACCACTTTCCAGAAGGAATCACACTGAGGCACTCTGCACGAATTGTAAAAGATTGATTCTGCTGAGTACACCCAAAAAAAAGGCATGAAATACTCCCATTTCCCTGCCCATTGGATATTTATTTTTGTTTTAGGAGAGTCCCGCCTATATTTTTGCATGTACTCAGCATATGAGGTGATGCCCCCCCCCCCCTCCTCCCCAAGTTCAGTTATGACATGCAATACTCATATTAGTAGACATCCTCAATTTTCCATCCCAGAAATGCATGTTTGACTGACTGGTGCCTCACAACTGGCTGAAACAGGTCAGGCAGGCAAAAAAGGCTGTGTTTTGCAAAATGCACCAGAGTTTAAGACACATCCATACAGAGCAGACAGTGAATAGCAAATAAGGAAGAGAAATTGACCTCTGGCAATACAAATTAAACAAGAAGCTGGTACAAGTGAAAAATCATACCATTTGCTACCTTGTCAAGAAACTGTGAAGCAGAGAGGAAATTCAGTCCTAATGAAAATCTGATGCAGGAACAGAAGAAGGTATCTGTCCTGAAGAAGATGCTTACGATCAATTGTACCAAGAGAAGAGAGACTAAACACTGGCTTGATCTTGAGTATCTGAATGCATGCTTGAAGATCTTCAGAAAGTTTGCATTCGTCATCAGAAATGCAGTGCTTTTATTCACACTTAAGTGGGCCAATTCAAACCATTAGTCTAGCAAGGATTTCAGAGTAACAGCTAATGGGTTACTGTATCTACATTATGGGACAAAAATTACTTGTGTTGCATAAAAAGACTAAAATCACTCAGAAATTACCAAAATACTTTGATGCCAGTTTCCAATGATACATCAGCAGACAACACAAGAGCACATTTAGCCATTATATCACATCAATAACATGGATGAAACACCTATGTATTTCAACATGCCCAGTTACAGAACTGTGGAATGGAAAGGTTTGAAAACAGTTCTAGTGAAAACCATAGCACAATAGAGAAGGCAGTATTCATGCCACACTCATCTGCATGACTGACAGAATTAAATTAAAACCAATAATCTTTAAATGTGAAACCATGTCTAAAATCAAATTCCCTGCAGGAGTTTTTGTGCATTTCCATGAGAACAATGGGATGATTGAGGATGGAGTGAAGTTGTTCATCAATAATGTATGGAATAGGCATTACAGTGCCTAAGTAAAGAAATGGAGTTCAATACTGTTGGACATGTTCAAATTACATATAACCAATGAGTTCAAGAGGTGACTGTGAAGGAAGAACATGGGGTTCTGACATTCTTTAGATGTGTGCCTCATCAGGGCAAAAAAATCTTCAAGGCAATTCTCCCAAAAATGCTGAATTGGCGAGAAAACTAATGTAAACCACTGCTGTTTTTTTCAGTTCAACTTCAGACTCGAATCTCCCATACTGTGCAATGCAGAGGTCACAATCATGAATCTCATTATAAGCTCAGAAGGGGGTAGGGTCTATTCACATCGGAATCTGACAGTTCCAGAACTCTGCGCATGCACAGTGGCCCTGAATCATTAGCCTGCAGTTTGCTGGCCAGCCCGATCACTGGCCAGCCTGTGACCCCCACATTGCTGCACCTCCAGCACTCCGTCCATGGCCTGATCGTGGCTTGCACAACACTCCCAGGCCAGCCCTGATTCTCCCTCCTGTCTTGGAGCGCCTCTATCTCCAGTCCCACCCCTAGCAGCGTTGATCCCTCCACATCCCCACCCTAGCAGACTCCTCCACCCAGGAGGCAGACCTCCCCCTTTCTACAGACCACTTCCTCCCTTCAGCCCGCCCCGACGGATTCAAATGCAGAATAGCAGTGGGACCCTTTTGGTCCTGTGCACAATAGGCCTGGCTTTGTCTTGCTTCCTATCTTGCCACTTTGCCCTTTGTCCCACCCCATTGTCCCCCAAGGCCATGTCCCCCTCTTGTCCACGCTCCTTTGGTACTGTCCAATGCCCAGTGGTAAATGCCAAGAAGCCCTCTGGGCATGGACACTTTGCCCCTTGGGCAGTGCCAAGGGCATAGACTGCCATGGTGCCCATGCCCTAAGGATATCTCCCTACCACCCTACCCCCGGGGCCCTGATTACCACCTTTCATTCCGGTGGACACTCCTGCTAGTTTCCCACAAATGGGGAGCTAATACAAAATCCCACAGTAGTGAAATACTCCTGGTAGGGCAGGAGATGCGATTGGGCCCAGAGAATTCCATGCTGGGCCAATAATGAGATTTAACATACCTTTAAAAAATATTTAAATTACTTACCTCTTTTCCTGCTGGGTCCCAACTGCTCCAGTTCTCTGGCTCTGGGAGACAAGCATGCATCAGGAACACATTTGCGAATTCTGCAAAATGGCCGACGTGATTCTCCCATCCCAACATACAAAAAAATGTATGCATTGAGATGTTTCTGCCAAATGAAATAGGCGGATGATTAATATGTGGTTTTGTCATCAAATTGTGAGATGGTCATAGTACCCAAATTGTCATCAGGATGTTCAAAAAATGCAGAATATCTAATTCAGTGGGTGGAGAGGAAGAGTATATATTGTGGAAGGCTAATTCTGTAAGTGAAAGTGCCACACCTAAACCAGAATAGGATTCTTATGATCATGCCATAGCTAAAGAAACTTGAAATAAATTTAATGCATTCTTTGTGTTGAATGTCAGTATTTCCAATGTTGAATGTCAGCATTCTCGTTATGCCATTGGTGTGGGAAGGGGACAAATATGTCCCATTTTTACGTCAACACGAAACACAATTGGACAACTCAAGACTTTCAGCCCTCATCCCCAAGACCATCAATGAAAATGGGAGCAGAAAATCCACCATCCCTCAGTGTTTCTACTACAAAGGCTATTTTGTTTGTTGTAAATTTTGACCTGGACTGTACTGCATTCTATGACGAGCTGCTGAAAGACAAATGTGCCCTTTGAAAAATTGCTTCAAGCAACAAAAATATTCGAAGGGAACATGGCCTGTATATGAGAGCAGGATGAGGATAGGGTAGAGACATCTAAAGAGCAGTAACCATTTAATTGCAAGTACATACTTTCTCTTTGTTACTAATAATCAATTTTTAATAATGCAGCACTTATTTTTAACAGGGTCTCAGTGAACTTCAACTTAGTTGAAAAATTAGTATAGCATGGTTCTGATTGATTGTCATTGAATAAGAGTAACTTTATCAGATACACCACATTTAATTGTACAGCATAGTTTCAATTTATCCAAGGAATATTATCCAAGTTTTCAACAGAGGGAAATACAATCAATCAAGTAATTTATTATAATTGAGAAGATTCTATCCACAAATATAAAATCAGATTGTCAGGGCCAGTAAGAGTGTTTAATGGGTAATTATCATAAAATACCTATAGTGCAGAGGGAGGTCATTCAGCCCACCCAGTCAGCACCAATCACAATCCCACCCAGGACTTATCCTTGTTACCGTACATATTTACCTTTAATTCCACTGACACTAAGGGGCAATTTAGCATAGCCAATTCACCTAACCTGCGCATCTTTGGATTGTGGGAGGAAACTGGAACACTCATGCTAGCATGGGGAGAATGTGCAAACGCCACATAAACAGTGTCCCAAGGCTGGAATTGAATCCACATCTTTGGTGCTGTGAGGCAGCGGTGCTAACCACTCTGCCACAGTGAATTTAGAAAGCTGCTAAAACAAACTCAATTACATGCTCATTCAACAAAGTGAAATATTTCCAAGGGCTTTTACAGTAAGTTTAACACTGCAGTACAGAGACGTGGAGAATCACTAACAGCAATTTTTGAATTCTGCATTATTCCTTCGCATTTGCAAACTCTCAAATGTCTGTCAGTTTTAGAAAAGCAATAATGGAGAACACTCAGTTCTCCAGTTATTACCATCACAAAATCAATGCCATCATGATCAAACACAGAATTCAGAGCGCTTCATGTAGTTGTTGAATTTACAGGAGCGAGTGAATTTTCCATCCAAATTGTGAATTAAGAATGTTTGGCAACATACAACATTAATATAAAATAATGCAATGTGCATGCATATGTTTTAAAATAATTTTGTTGATTTAAACTAAATTACTATTGATTTTTAAGGTGGTTTAAGAGCTCTGCAAATAATGATTTTAGTATGAGAATCAAATATGCAGGAAAGTTTTGAAAAACATGATTGTATAATTCAACAGTTTGTAACCAGTTTAAGTGTGTGTTTTCAAAATTCACAGACCTTGTCAAAAGCAAATGTATTTTGACTGATGGTTAGTAAGAGGTTGATAGTTCCTAGCAAAAATGTTAATTAAATTCATTTTGCATAATTTATTCTCTAATATTGAATGAGAAGGATGTTTTAATTAATAAATTTAACAGTGCTTTTAATTTTTAATATTACATTTTTCAAGTAATAGGGCTTTTATTTATGTTTTAGGTTGGACATGTTTGGACAGATTCTACCTGAGACTAGATGACTGTGTTAACTTTTTCCATGACGCGTGATTTGATGGGCCTGATTTTACCATTTTGATCCTAAGTGTTGAATCTGGAAGCGATCCAGATCCAATTTTTGGATTCGTTCTCAGGCGCCCCCATACACCCTCTGCCTGAAAAAATAAAGCAGTGATTCTGAATCATGCTGCAGAAGCCTGTGGCTGGGCTTATCACACCTGAAATGCTGCAGCTCCGATCGAAGCCTTCGTAGTAAAATGCATACGTAGTAAAAAAATTTGAAAAATGCCCTAGCCCAGGAGCGATGGCCCCCCACAGACATTGCCCACCCCTACAAACATCACCGTCCCCCTTATCCACCCACCCCTCCCCTGCTTCACAGACCAACAGCAGCCTCCCACCCCACTCCCCATTCCCATCGATTGCATGTGGAGTGGCCGTGGAGCGGCCGTGGAGCCCCCTTTCCCTCACCAAAGAATGATTTGAGCCATCTTCCTCCTCCTCCCCCCTCACCAACAATCCCCCTGACCCACCTTCCTTCTTCCCACCAAAAATCAATCTGATCTGCCTCTCCCTCCCCTCCCCCCCCATCAGAGAATGACCTCTCCCTCTCCCCCCACCACCACAGTTCCATCTGTGACCCATCTCCCTCCTCCACCCCGCCAGAAATCCATCTGGCCCACCTCGCTCCCCAGCTCTGCACAAGAAATCCATCTGACATCCCTCCTCCTCCCCTCCCCCACCAGAAAGTGATCAGACTCACCTCCCTCCCCACACCCCCCACCACAGAGCAATCAGACCCATCTTCCTCCTCCTTCCCCCCCAATCACCAGAGATCCATCTCACCCACTTCCTTTTCCAACTCTGCACTAGAGGTTCATCTGAGCCACCTCTCTCTCTCTCCACCCACCAAGATCCATCTGACTTGCCTCCCTTTTCCTTTCCTCCACCAGAGAGCAATCAGACCCATTTCCATCCTCCTCCCCTCCCCCACCAGAGAGCAATCAGACCCACCTCCCTCCTCCTCCCCACCTCCCCCCATCAGAGATCCATCTGACCCTGCCTCCATCCTCCTCTTCCCATCGATCTGGGTTAGAGACCCGTTCTGAACTTACCATCTCGAACCTGGAGCAGCCATATCTGTTTTGCACCGAATCTGGACAAGCAAATGTGGTGTTAAAGGGGAAAATGCAGATAAGTTTGGGCCTGCAGCCTGTTCAGTCAATTTAAATGCATGCACCCATTTCAGGTGTGGTGCTGATTGTGGTCATTTTAGCTGCTTGGTAAAGGGGAAACGGGTGCGGACATGGGCATGGATCATGTAATTCATCTCACGCCCAACGTTACCAAGTTTTGTGCCTGAAAACAGGCCCAATGCGTTGGTATAATCAGGCCCAATATGTCAATTTTCGCTTGGAGTGCTCCTCTGTTTAATCTAGCATATGATTGAGAGTATAAAATAGCAAACAGAATGGTTCCACGTGCAAATGCAATGGCAATACACCACTGAGTTAGCCTAGGGAAGTTCCAGGTTCAATCTATAAGATACGGACCAAAGCCACTGGGCAGAACTTTCCAGTGTTCCCACAATGTGTTTTCCAATGATGGAGGCAGCTTGCCACTGCCTACCACTGGGATGTTCCCTGTTTTGCATGGTTTACTCATCTCACTAGGGAACCTGACGTGGGGTGTTGTTTCTGGTGGGACTGGAAGAACCTGCTGAAGAGACGTGATGGAAAATCCCACCTATTGTCTTCAGCTCACACCAAAATCTCCAATCTCTAACAACTAACTTCATTCCTCCCCCTGTCAACTATCTGACATTGAATAATATGCTTGCAACTTTGGTGTTTCAGCTGACCCAGAGAGAAGCTTCCAACTACGTACCTGCACCTATTTCCACCTCCATCTGATTCCACCCTTGTCTCAGTTAATCTGCTGCCAAAACCCACACCTATGTCTTTGTGACATTTAAGCTTGGCTATTTTATTACACTCCTAGCTATTCTTCAACATTCTATCCTCCAAAGTGAGGTCATTCAAACTCTGATGCCCACATCTAAACTTGCATCAAGTGCCATTCACCCACTATGCTTGTGCTTGCCCTCCTACCTTGGCTCCCATTTTAGCAATGCCTCAATGTAAGATTTCTGATCCTTGTTTTCAGGTTCTTCATGGCCTGTCCTTCACTATTTCTGTAATTTCCTCCAGCCTCACAATTCTCCCATATCTGTGCTCCTCTAAATCTGACGTTGTGAACAACCTCAATTTTAATTACACTACATTGATGGAGGTTCTTTCATCACCTGGAGTGCTAAGCTATGCAATTCTCTTCCTGAACATCACTGCCTTTCTACTTTGCTTTTCTCCTTTAAAGGTGTTCCTTAAACCCTATTTCTTTGACCAATCTTTTGACCACCTTTCCTGATACAGCCTCATCTGGCTTAGTGCCAAATATTTTTTGTTAACAAAATGTTCCTGCAAATCACCTTGAAACGTTTCATTATTTTAAATATATAAATACATATTGGTGTTGATGATAGTTGGGGCAGCTTTCAAAGCAGTGGTCAGCGGCCTTAGCATGTGACAGAGAGGAGAAAGCTAAAATCGGCAAGAGTTTGTGCTCAGAATTCTCTGGCCCTTCATGTCAGAATGCTCCATCCCACTGCAGTAAATGGAGATTTGGCTGAGTGCCAAATTCTCCATCCTCTCTGACAGCAACAGCAGGGCATGAAGGGCTGGAGCCCTTGTGTCTGATTCTGCTGAAAAGTTTTCATGAGTGGACTTTGGATAGAAACAAGAATTAACTCATGTGAGCTTCAGACTTGAGCCCATGACAGGGAGCTATTCCCTCTGCCAGCACCTGATCATGAATTTTAATCAGTGGTAGATGCGACAGAGATTAAATGCTCTCTCACATGTAGCGCTAACTTCGAAACGACATTGGCAAAGTAAACGTGCTGAAATGCGGCTTGGTTTACAATGTTCTTTCACAATGCATCTTAACTGCACTGTCATTGAAACTGGTGATTCATCAAAGAAGCATGCACTGCACTATGCCAACAGCTCAACTGCTTTCTCAATGCTTGGTTTCATCATAATCTTGAAGTATCAAGGTGCGTATCCTACAGTCCATTAACTAAGACAGTCAACAGGCTCCAAGTATGGTGCCAGTGCAACAGATCTGAAAACAGCACAACCCACATTCATTTATGCTGGCTAGTTGCCGAGGAATTTGAGAGGCAAAGATCATTTTTCATGTTCTTCTTCCAACGCATGTATTTTTTATATCTGTTTGCAGAAAGCCACGCGTTACAAAAGGTAGTGGGTGAAGATAATTGGAGTCACCAGATTCTGATAAGGAGATGCTGGGTATGGAGGCAATAAAGGGAGTGGAAAAGATTGAGGTCAGGTTATTACCCCAATTCTTTACGATCTTCTACTTCTCATTTCTTATTCACTCTTCCGTACACAAGCAGTCACTGTACTATTTCAGTCCAGCTCACCACAATTCTTACCATTATCGAGGATTATTTCAATGGACTCTTACTATAAATGTTTTAGAATATGTTCTTCTGTTTATTTGAGTACATGGGGAGGTAGTGTTACTGTCCATTAACTCACCTCAGGCAATTATTTCACGGGAGCGAGGGCTACCATGCCAACCACAGCACAGCTATATCCATATGTGGGTGAGATGGGTCAATTAATCAGCTTCAGCAGGAAATACATGGGTGAGGTACAAAGAACAGGTTAAGAGGAGGAATTAAGTACAGCTGGAATTGCAGTTTGATAGCCAGAGAGCCAGCTCAAAGATTCTTTTAAACGGCCAATGAAGTCTTGGGCACACCACATTCACACAGTGCTGGCTGAGAACCAAACGACAGGTCACCATGGCAACAATAGTCACTCAAGTGATGTGATGGAATCCAGTTGCTGTGGTGATAAGTTCAGATATATCAAGCATTTCAAATACTATACAAACACACAAAATAAGAGCATTGGCCATTCAGCCCTTAAGCCTCCTCCACCCTTCAATAAGATCATGGCTGATCTGTTTGTCTTTCATATTTTACATTCCTGTCTACCCCCCGAAAACCTTTGATTCCTTTGCTGAGAAAAAATCTATTGCCTTCTGAAGCTTAGAATTCCAAAATCGCACAATCCTCCGGGGGAAGAAAATTCTCCTCCTCTTCAACCGGCACAGTGGCACAGTGGTTAGCACTGCTGCCACACAGTGCCAGGAACCCGGGCTCAATTCCAGCCTTGGGTAATTGTGTGTGTGTGTGTGTGTGTGTGTGTGTGTGTTTGTGTGGAGTTTACATGTTCTCCCCATGTATGTGTGGATTTCTACCGGTTTCCTCCCTCAATCCAAAGATGCGCAGACTAGGTGGATTGGCCATGCTAAAGTGCCTCTTGGTGTCCAAGATATTTGGGTCAAGGGGATTAGTGGGGTAAATGCATGGGGTTACAGGGCTAGGGCAGGAAGGTGGGCCTGGGTAAGTAGTTCTGCTGGATAGTCGGTGCAGATTTGATGGGCTGTCTTGACCGGCCTCTGTGCACTGTAGGGATTCCATGATTCTGTTTTATGAAAAGGGCAACCTTAATTTTAAAACAGTGCACCCTAGTTCTGGACTCACCCAAAAGAAAGAAAAAACATCCTTTCAAATTCACCTTGTTAAATATGATCTTATATATTTCAACTAAGTCACCCCTCACTCTTCTGAATTCCAATGGAAATAAACCCAGTCTGTCTAGCCTTACCTTGTAAGACAATCCACTGATTCCAGGTATCAATCTAGTAAACCTTCTCTGAACTGGATTGGGGGTGGGAATAGGCACTGATGGGGTTTGGGGGAGGATCCTATTTGGGTGGTGGAGAGGGGTGTTCTGGAGTATTCCTTGCAAGATTCAGTCTCAGTGCTGAAAACAGTCACACCGAAGTTAGAACTGCTTTTATTTCTTCAAACTCTTACAGAGTAACTATGAGGATAAAACTGGTAGAACCGCCTGAAATTAGAGACTGAAATTGCTTTGATGGGTGGTTCCAAAACAGTGCAATTGTCCGAGGAAGTTACACTTCTAGACAATTGATGCATAAACCCTCTAGTGGGAACTTCCCAAATGGATTCCCCAGTGCATCTCTGGGGTACCCCCAAAATCAAAAAGGCTTTGGAGCTAGGAAGTTACATCTGGAACGTTATAGATAATTGACTACAATTGATGCTAGTGTGTGTTTTGTCTGAATTCATAGTGTTGAAAAACCGGCTGCAAACAGCTATCACGTAAACTTTAAAAAACCTCCTGTCCTTAGTTTTGACATTTTGAATATAGCCAATATAGTGGCATAGTGGCAGGACTGCTGCCTCACAGATCCAGGGGCCTGGGTTCGATTCCCCAGCTTGGTTCATTGTCTGTTTGGAGTTTGCATATTCTATGTGTCTGTGTGGGTTTCCTTTGGTGCTCCGGTTTCCTCCCACAGTCCAAAAATGTATGAGTTAGGTGCATTGGCCATGCTAAATTGTCCCTTAAAGACCAGGGATGCATAGATTAGCGGGACAAATATATGGGTTACCAGGATAGGGATTGTTGTCGGTGCAAGCTCAATGGGCCAAATGGCCTCCTTCTTGGAGTTTTCCATGATTCTAAGAATGAGTAATAGATTTTGCCATTTCAGACCTTTGGAACACAATGCTGTTTGTATTTTGAATTCCTACCAAAGATTTCAGTGATTTGTTGCCAGATGTGAAGACTTTGACAGTAACTGCCATTAAACACATGTCTTCAGAACCTATCAATATACTTCATTGACTTTTAGAGAAATTTACATTTCGACAAATTCTTTGTACACTCCATCTTACTCATTGTACAAGTACTGATTTGAGGCTTTGTCAGCTTAGTAATGATAAGGATATAATTTGGGAAACGTACTGCAAATGTCCAGCTCATGCATAATATTCTCCATGACTGCTCAAAACAAAATCATATGCCAAATATTAGTACCAACCCAGCTACCACAGTGAGTTACTGGGAGCTGTAACTATTGAATTCCACACAACAACAACAGCGTGACATCATAGATGTTTCTAGCACAGAAGAAGGCCAATGTCTCTGAGCATTACCAGAACATTCCCAAACTAATCCCAATGATTTGCTTTCTTATCATACAACAAATATTTTTCTATTCTTTCCTTAAACAAAGCAATCATTCCTGTGTCAACTGCTTCCTGTGGCAAAGCATCCTATGTGCTAATATTTACAGAAAGAAATTTCTCTTAACTAACTCTCTTTCTCAGTGATAATTTAAATTTATTTAAACCTCTTCACTGAACTGCCCACAAGTCTTTCTCTCCTTCAGCAAAGCCCTTCGTAGCTATAGAGTAAGACATTTGAAAGGTTAATTCTCACTGCTCTGTCCACAGAAACTGCCTGATCTGCTAAATACCTCAAGTATTTTATATTTCTATTTGGCTTAAATCTTCTCTTGATCATTCCTGCTCCAGTTTCAGTGGGCAAAAACTTCTGCTCTTATGGGTGAGAACTTGGAGAAAGGCAGGTATTTACTTACACTCCCTACACTCTGCCATCTTTCTGCCTCCACCAGGATTAAGTTCCAGGTAGGAAGGCCCATGGTTAGCCTCTCTGCACTATTATTAATTGAGATTCTTAAGTGATCAATTAATGACCAATTAATGGTTTCATCCCATGACCAGCAAGATTAACCCAGGTGTGTTGCCATGTGTTATGAATGAAAGTGAACCTGTACGGCTGCTCATTTCAGCAGGGGGCGGGCACAAGGATGGTTTCTTGCTCAAAGCCAATTAGTACCTGATCATCATGGGACTGGAGGTCAGCAAGAAGGGAGTCACCAAGAAATATCATCTTCTGCCTGCTCTTTCCATGACCCCCACCCTTCAAAATCTGGAACTCTGAATGTGTCCTTTTGGCACAGCTTTGCCTTGCTCAATCATGCTGCTGGGCATAAAAGCTGCTTAGATCCAATTGGCTGGTAGCTCTCACCAAATGAGATTTCTGCCACCAGGTTCTTGATCCCAAGAAAAGGTCCTGCTCTGGCCTCTCCACTGCCTGATTGGAGTATGGTTTGATGGGCCTTCACGGTTCTTTGCCAGCTATTAACCTGCAAGTGAGATCCCTGGCACCACAACAATGTTCCACCACCAATCTTCAACCTAGTTAAAATGTCAACCACAAGTGATATATAATGTTGATAATTTCATCTGAATTCAGTGCGTCTATTCTATATTCAGCCTAGTCACTGCAATTCACTTCAGAGGTATTCTCTTAATTTATGGCCTTCATAATGCAGATTTGAGAATGTGGGGCTCTGCTGTGGACCAGGAAAACTAGAATACTAAAATGTGTGACATCAAAAGTAACTTTTTATCTGAAACATCCCAGTTAAGTCAGGGTGCTTCCATCTAATGGCAAATATATCAGATTTTATTTTGTGAATCATACCAGGAGCATTAGTGTCACCTAAATATTCAAAATAATGCAGCAATTATCAATTTGAATTATGGTCACAGTTCTAGCAAACCTATTTCAGTAGCAACACTTTTCAGCCCACAGTGGAATAATAGTGCAGAGTAAAATATGTTGATTAATTCAAATTATATCTGAGTGCAAATTAAACATGTTTGAATGATGTGTGCCTTTCAGCAGTTCCAGGCAATCATATGTTCACCATTAATTATTATAAACTAGTCAATTGTTGCATGGACCGAAACATATTTGTCACACAGTGCAATGTTCACACAACAAATGCATTTTCATTGTCCTGAAGCATGAATGATTTATGGCCATATAGCAGCATATTTTATTGTATTAAATGCATTGTTAGCTGTAATATATTTGCCAAACAAAGGAGTGGTGCGGTCCAACAAAAAATTACTGTATAAAATAACACACATCAACAAAGACCACACAAAAAGCTTTGAAGGAGCACTTTAGAATCAGATCCTGTATACAAAGATAAAATGTTCACCAAACTAAAAAAACTTTTAGAACAAAATAAATTACATTAAAATTTACTGTAATCACTACTGTAATCCACTTTTGATAATGATAGCCCAATGCTGTTCGCCTCTCATAAACAGTGAAGTGTCTAATTGAAAATCTGCTAGACATCTCTAAATCTGGCAACAAAAAACTACTGTAGGTCTTTCAGTCCTCCCTCTCTGCTTTGTCCTGATAAGGACTCAATTGGAAGAATTTATGATACATGGTTTACTTCCAAAGTATTATAATGATGCTGGTCCCAGAATTATAGTGAAGTATGTTCATTTTAGTTAGGCCTATACTCAATCAGAAATTCCAACTGAACTGTCCCCATCATCTATCTGCTTTGATTTCTAAACTGCTTTTACTGTTTGTTGAATCAAGATTCTCTCCATTTCAAATTTTTTTATCACACTAGATGGAAATCTGTCACAAACATTAAAAGCTAAATATTAAGTTACACCTTAAAATATACGTATCTTGCTATTTCCATAAATTAGATTCTATTCCTTGGCTTCATAATTAGAATGCTAAGAATGGATGCTTAGTCTTCCATTTATTTTACACAAAAGATAGTAAGTGCCTGGAATGTGCTGCCAGAAAAGATGGTAGAAGCAGATATAACAGCAATGTTCAGGAGGTATTTTGATACATACATGAATAGGCAGAGAATAGAGGAACATGGAGTGCATAACATGCAAAAGGTTTCTCGTTTAAAAAGGTGTCATGTGTCAGTGCAGGCTTGGTGAGCCAAAGAGCCTGTTTCTGTGTTGTACTGTTCTTTGTATCTTAAGTCATTGATTTTACAATTGAAAATTCTTGGATCAGGTCTCTCCTGCCCTACCCTATACCTCCTCCCTTCTCAGACTTCTGCCCGTTTTTTAATGAGAACATGTTTATAACTGAAAAAGCTTTGTCATTCCGTTCATTGCACCCCATTCAATGCATCTATTTCTGATATGGCGTTGAAAATGAGACATCGTTTCTAAGGTCATTGTTTTTACACAGGAAACAGGTGAAATGTAGAATTTGATCTGGTAAACACAATTTAAAGATCCCAAATTCCATGTAGAGTGGATTTGATGCCAATCCCCCAAGATGAGTATGGAGGCAGGTGGCATTTAATTGGACATAGGGTGGTGAGTGTAGATCCTTCTATCATCCTGTCTTGTTCCAAGTAAGTATGCTGGGACAAAAAGGCTCATGGATCACCTCGTCATCAACTGAGGCCTTTAAGTTACTCAATTTAACCTCCACTGCTCACAATGGGCGTGGGACTCATCGTGTGGGAAGCCTGAAGAGTGGGTTCTGCTCAAAGGGACTCAGTGCTTGACTGGAGAACCTACGTTGACAAGAGTCGCCGAGAGCCATGCTCTGCCCTTGCTGTTGGAGCTTTGTCCTCCCAGTCCCCTGTGACACCCATCTCACCCTCACTCATCTTTGGATTGAGTTCCTCGACAATCCTGGGCCTCAGTGAGTACATTTCTGGCAGCAGCTATTTCTCCTGTTGACGCTGCCTGCAATGCACAGTTGTCAGCCCCTGATTGACCCTCAACTCTTGAAGGGGTGGGGCCAGGGGGAGGGAGTGCAGGAATTGTGTCTCAAAGGTTCTTGGTCCCAGGGATCTGCTGCTGCCCACTTCACTTAATATGAAGAGAAATCTCCAAATGAGACACTGTGGGGTTCTTCCTCCAGTGGCTAGGTGAGAACCTTGTTGCCTGCATTAAATGACACCTATAATCAAAACAGTGAAAATAAACCAGTGGCCTAACTATAATCATAACAGCACAGAATGAAATCCCTGAGTCAGAAAACAAGGAGGGGTTTTGGGAGGATCTCGAGAATAAAATGAAGGCACCCTAAGCCTAATGTTCTGTGGAAGGTGAAGAGAAGCACTCCTATTCCATATATAATCCCATAAGGAAAGTTTCAAAAAAAGGTAAAACTTTTCTGTTGGGGTCTCTTCTCATCCCAGATCCCATCTTCATCTAGTGAGAGTACCACAAAGGCTTCCCTAATCCAAGTAAAGCAACATTGCTGTCAGTGCCCAATGGAATCATCAGAATCCAATCTGCATGTTAAAGAAGCTTCCAGCCAAATTCAGGTGAATGCTCTTGTTACCTGTTCAGAATATCAAATTAAAACAGAAGACAGAGTGAAAAGTGCAAGACGTCAGTGAGTAAATCGTTCAATTTAAAGCCGTTCTGCATTGCTGAGAAAAATCACATAAAAACAAAATCTGACTAGTTCAATCATCATAAAGCAGTAGGCCTGCATGCGACATAGTAATGTTTTATTATGGAACCACATCAAAGTATGTGTCCATTTAACTATAACCACAGTGCAATCTGACCCTAGATCAAAATCTTTCTCTGCTGTGTGGGCCTCTGCAATAGGTAATCTTCACTATTTTTACAATTAATCTCATTGGCATGTAGCTGTTAATTACTTCTGATGGCCAAATTTTTGTTTTAATGCCACTATGAATACTGAATAACCCCATCATTAAAATATTGTGCACCACTATATTTATTCACTCCAGAACATTTCACAAAAAATCCTCTGTTGTTGCGCTAATTGTTAGGACAAATGTTGAAAATCTAAAACACAGTCTGATTCCACTTGCAACTATTTGTAAATTATATCACACGCTACACAAAAGAACAGATTCCATTTCCGACCACAATATTTTCTTGTTTGAAGACAAGAAAATTGACTCCAATTGGAACTCAAAGAAAAATAGCAATGTCCATTCAAGTAACAATTCAAGTTACCTATCGTAACACATGTACACTGCTGTCAAGGAAAAATTGTATCCTTTGATTTATTCAGTACTGTAGTTCAAAGTCCACAATAACTTGAGTTTTATTGACATGGAATAGTTGTACTTCTCACTTAGTTAAGTGATACCTTTAAACTTTTCAACAAGAGAGTGTTGCTATTTACTGTTATCCAGAGAAGGAAACACTGGATAAAACCTTGGAACAATTAGCAAAAGCTAACCAGCTGCTTCAGAAATAATGGTACAGCCATAAAAAGTTGACATTTCAAGAACAAATCTGAATATAAACTTATGATATATGGCAACAATAGTGAAAGTGCAGTGCAACATGGGCCAGTTGTAACTTAAGCTGCAGGTCAAATTAACATTTCATCACTTGTAGAGCAAAAAAAAATAAAATGTGACAGCGCTGTCTGCAGAACTAGTGGATTTAGAAATTCTTGGAAGGGAGTGGAGAGGAAAGCAGATTTTTATTGTTGAGTGGAATGTTTAATGCAAGCTCCTGAAAAGGGCTAATTTATTTTCATTTTAACTGGTACCTCTTAAGAAATGCGAGCTGCATGATTATCCACATTATTTGACATAATGTTGACAACTTGCCATTTGCACACATAGGTCTGAATGCTAAATACATGACAAAACTGCAGGTGTCAAGTTCACTGATACCAGGCCTGGGCCATTCTAGTTCGTGGAACTCATTTATATACACCAGGCCTGACTTTAGTCTGAACCCTGTATCAGTGATGTGAAGCCAGCAAGCAGATGTCGAGTGAGCAAACTACGAGAATGACACAGGGGTCATGCACAAAGAGTCCTTGGCAAGGTAAATTAAGTCTGAACTGATTGCTCCTGCACCTCTGGGGACCCAAAACACCTAACCCCTTTTCTGGGCCTGCTGACCTTTGGGGCCAGATTTTACTGGCAGACTTAGTTCAGGGCAGCAACCTGGTTAAAATGCAGTTAGGAACTGAACTACATCATCGAACCTCAGTCCTCATCTCCCTGGAGATGGGTCTACATAGACTGCTCTCTTGCAGTCAAAATTTCCCATCAAAATGGCATGCATGGCTCTGAAAGTGCCACACTTGTGAATATTTTAATCCTGCCAAGGAATCTGTTTGTCAGGTACAAGAGAGGATTAAAATTGGGGCTTAAAACTTCTGAAATTTCTTTTTGCCCTACTGGTAATTGTAACTATGATTTGATAACACAATTTGAGAAGGTATAAACAACACATTACCTTATTTATTTCTTCAGCTATGTAACAGCCTTGGAGAATATACTGGCCATGGGCTGATCAAATTTAACACAAGCTATGTTTCAGGACCATAAGAGCATGAACAGCTAGTTATTCTAATGGTTAAAAAAAAGGAAATAGCTTAAAAAATTATGGGAGCCTCCTCAACAACATTTTAAAGGTACAACATTAAAAGCGTAAAAGTTGATAGGATAAATACATATCCATGATCAGATAGAATAAATAAGTGTGCCCTAAATTGATTTGTTAATTATTCAATAATGAAGCAAACAGGAAGAACAATCTCCACAAATCCTGGACAGAGAAAGATGAATTCCACTGATAGGAACTTATGGAAATATCTTTGAAGTACAGCCAGGGAAGCAGAGAATTGGATAACTGTAGTTGAAGTGTAAAACAGCAAGAAATTCTGTTCTGCAATTATAAGAAGATAGTTAAAGAAAGAGGCGAAACGTCTCAAAAATACCCCAACTAAAACAGGGGTTCAGCATAAGTCAGTAACCTATCGACTGATTCACAGGAGGGGACTTGCACAACATAGCCTCCTTAGAAACTATAATCTAAAAAGAATTAACAATTTTGATTGAACTCAACAGGATAAAGGGGTTCATAAACAAATAACTCCTCAAAATATTGTTCTCAGCATATCAAAAAGATAGTTTGTGAAACATTGACAGCTATTTATAAAGTAGTTGATAAAGACTGGAGAAGTACAATTTAGCATGCTAAGCAGAACAGATAAGGTACCAAGGAATGTAATGAAAATGATAGCAGGAGTGGTAAACAGCAGCAGAATAGCTGCAGAAAGAGAATATCTTGCTTAAACACCCCCTTGACAGTTTTAGAGAAAACCCTCTAAGAACAGTGCACTAAACTTCCAATAAACATTCGACAATTCTGAATTAAGAACTTAAGTTGGTGAGGATTCATGTTAAACTTGGAATTAGATAAGAAACTGGTTGATCGGTAGAAGATAGAATTGTCACTGTCCAGAATGTCATGAAGTGGTGTCCAATTCTCTGCTTGGAACCTCATCAATTACGCATGAGTGAGTATCTTGCTGAATCACCTGACAGCTCAGAGCTGATTTGCCCGCCCACCAGCAGCTGAAAGTCCCAGCACAATATTTAAACATCTGTCCAGCAGTCACATCACTCTCTCCAGTTTCCTTGACTTCACTAGGCTGTCATCAACCCAGCAGCAAAAGTCTAGCCTCAAGAAGAAATTTGTACCCTCATTCAACTACCATTCCCTTGTGGCCTTGATTCAAGTGGTGCAAAGGCCCATCCTCTACCTCAGGGATGGCTCAAGGAAGAATAGCAACTGGAAGGTCATTTCCTAGGAAGTCAACATGACTGGCAACTGTGCCAGAAACAATAGGCAGTGCAGCGAATGATCTCATCTGCTCCTTCAGGGTAAGTTCCCTCTCAACATCCTCAACTATCAAACTCTCATCATAATATCATGTACTCTGTTCATGGATCTCATGCATTCATTAGGTGAGAGACACATCAACACTCACTCTCTCTCAGATGCTTTCGCACATCTACAATCCCATCAGTCATTTGCGCACACTCCATCTTTTGGCCCTTTTGCAGTGGGCTCACCCCACACAGGGAACATGCATTTCACTCAAAATCTGCTCCATCTCTCTGATCACATACCTTTGTTTCATCTTTATACGGGGGAAGTTGGCACATGACAAAAGAGAGCAAGCTCAGACAGGGTCAGCAGATATCATCGCCTTCACTGAATCTGAGAAGTCTACTAATAGTTTTGCTGGGTGGACAGGGATTACTCCTGTGGCACTGGAGATTAGCCTTTCCCAACAACCTGTGCAGAGACACATACCTAAGCGGGTCATAGATGTAGATTACACTTGGGACCTCTTTCTGGAGGACATCTTACAAACAGAGCCCTGCAGCAGGCAGAGGTGGGGGCAGCCCAGGTCTCAGGCACTTGGAGAACTGCTGGAGACCAGTCACCTGCTCAATCCCAGTCAAATGGTAAGCTCTGGAAGCAGCCATCGCTCACTGGTAGAGATGCAAAGGGAGGCAGTGGAACATCAGACAGAAATTCGACAGTCACTTGGCAGAGGAGAGAGAATATAGCGGAGCTTATCCACGTTCTGTCTGAGATGGTGGCTGCAATATGTGAATGCTTCATGGAAA
The DNA here is from genome assembly GCA_024679065.1 of Sphyrna mokarran. NCBI lineage: Eukaryota > Metazoa > Chordata > Chondrichthyes > Carcharhiniformes > Carcharhinidae > Sphyrna > Sphyrna mokarran. Next base: position 55,302,105 of record JAGIQG010000013.1, on the reverse strand, counting down.
GATTGACTTCCACTATTAGAACTTTGATGCAGCAGGATTTTCACTCAGCTATGTGCTTCATGGCCACACACTGATGGAGTACCAATAGAACATAAGTGACCTTGACCTCTTTCTAGGTACGCCATTGCCTGCAGGGATCAGGCAAGGGGGCCCTTTAGTTGACAGGGAAAATGAGTGTCAGCCTGACCCCTGCTCTGGCCTCCTCTCAGGACACTACAATGATATGCAGCAGTTCAGATTCCCCTCTACTCTGTGCCTGCAGCCATTCCAACTGCTCAAGCCATCAAAGGTATTTCTGTTCCTGAGCAGGAGAACCTTACGTGGCTGAGGCCCTCCAGGACCTAGGGCCACCAGAGGACACCCCCCAAGGTCATCACAGGCATCAAGAGTTAGCAGCAGGCTGCCTTCACTCCTGCTGCAAATGTCAAGGCTGCACCAAATTGTGCTGGTAGGGTTAGGCAAGTTTAAAAAATGTTACTGTCACTTCTGATTCATAGGTGTGTTATCACTGTAAATAAATTGTACTTAACAAAATTTATTGGATTGGTTTGTGAATGTTCCAGCCGACTGAAAGTATCTTCATTTTGCTCCTTGAAATCCTCTTATCTTGAGGTCGAGCTGTTCTCTCACTCAGTCACTGTCCCGTTTTAAGATTAATATTCATGTGATGTCAACCAAAGTGCAAGTAGTCTTTGGACCTTTGTTGTCATGGAGATATGTAAATCTTTATTAAGAGTGTGTAATGTTTGAGCACCTATTCCTTCAATGCCAGTAATGGTGAGGACAACTAATCAGGAAAGATACTCTAGCAGCATCTGGGTCTCCTCAGTGTTAGTGTCCGAAGCCAAGATATGCATTTTAGGATGAGAGGCCTAGGCTGGTTCACATTTCATTCATGGCAGTGTTTTCATCATTAAGTCATGTCAAAAGCTTCAAGCCTCATCACACATGGCTGCCAATCCTCATTGGATGTCAAGTTCACAGAATAACGCATTAATGGGTCATCTATGGCCACAGCTAAGATCAAATCCTGGTGAGTCATGATGTCAGAATGTCCACGTGTGAATGCAGTAATCATCCTCCCAGTGATGGTTCAGCTATCACTGAGGTGATAGGGAATGGCTTGGAGGTCTAGGGGAGATGTTTTGGGGTAACCTGATTTGATTTTACTCCTCCTGCAACTTGTTGGCTATTAAAGTATCACAGGCATGTCTCCCACCTCTTCCTTCCTTCATCAGTGCTTTCATACTGTCCCCGTGCTCCCTGCACCTCCTCATCTTTATCTTCAGTGAAGCTCTCATCCTCCTGTAGTTCACTCTCTGGCAAGAGAGTCTCTTTTCATGGACAACATGTGGAAGACACAGCACATTGTGATCATGAGGGAAACCCTCTGCAGTGCTTATTGCAGAGAGCCAGTTATGTGAATCACATCTTCAGAAATCCTGTGGTCTATGAGGAAATGTGAGCTGCATTGTATCTCTCTTCAGCTCATGTCTGAGGGCAATGCATCAGAGTCATCATCCAGTGGGTACCTCTTATCTTCCAACAGCCAATTCTACAAATGTACTGGCCCGTCAAATCCCAGACAATTGGATATAGAATTGAGGATATAGAAGTCATGGCAACTTCTAAGATAATGTACACACATGTATAGGTTCAGCTTAAGATGATCACCAGTTATACATTGATAGAATGGTAGCTCTTGCAATTTATAAAATCTGGGAGTTATTGACAGGAAGTCAGTGTAGTGACATGGGTGCAGTTTATTGCACTCTACTGTCTTGGGAAGCTGAGATGGCTGTAAAGCTGGTAAACATTTGCCCCTGTCTATCCTCATCAAGAGCAAACTTGACATAATAATGGGCCTTCCTATAAAGTATATTAGTCATCTTTTTTATGGAGCAATATGTTGCTGATTGTGAACTGTCACTCAGATCCCTTGTTGATGCCAAAAAAGACACAAGGCAAAGAAATTGAGAACTGTTATTACCTTCAAGGCCACTGGCAGACATAAACCTCCAAACTCGTGTGGTGTCAGGTCTTCATGAAGAATTGGCACATGTGATAAATGAGATCTCTGACCAGTCATAGTCATGCCTGGTATTGCCTCTCAGTAATCAGGGATGATTCACATGAACACTCTGTAATAGTTTGTGAGGATCACCATTGTCCTTATTCACTTTGGAAACAGGAATTATGTTAATTATCTCATTTTAGATAAGAGGCTGGCAGATAGGAGTCATGAGTGCAAACATTCCTGCTGTGAAATTAACAGGAGTCATAGATGATAGGCTATCCAGGGTTTGTGTGGATCTCAGTCTGAAGTCAGGAATAGGAGAAAATGCAGAAGAGCAGCAGACATGCAATAGGAGTAGTTGTTGAAAGTATATGTACCCCAGCTGCAGGGAGGAGCAGGACTGAATCCAGTAGATGCTAGAGAATAAGAAGTGTGAGGCTGAAGGTAAATCAAAGACACAGTGAGGGAGGGTTCAACTGTCCTATAATGGAGGTGAAACCTCTTGAAGTCCCAGAACAATGGCATCATGCAAAACCAAAGATTGGTTCTATCTGGGATGGATACGAGGCAGTGTGGAAGACCACTATTCTGGGCTATGGTGCTCCTTCGTGAGATGCACACTCACTTGATGGTGCCATTACAATGGACATGATCTACATCAATTACACAGGACAGAGAACTGATTGCCCAGGAAGAAACAGCAAGGCAATCATTTCATTCCATGTTGTTAAAGGGAAAGTCCAAACTCAGTAGCCTTACCACAAAGTTCCAAATCGGCACAGTGGAAAGTAGGAAAGCAGCCTTGGAGGGTGAAGACAACAGTAAAAGGGGTACAGCTGCATCATTTCTGCTATCCCATCAGTAGAAAGTCATGGGTTAACAATTAAAGCTTTTCATCATTTTGAGATTCGGGATGGGCAGCTGTTTTAATGAGTATTCATGAGATGCAAATGGCATTCATCTCATCAGGCAGTGGGAAAACCAACCCGTCATTTGGAGAATTTCAAGTTCTTTGACCGCAGGATATCTGACTTTTCAGCTGCCGGAGGATTCTCTGCTTATCCACACAATAAATGTGAAAATCTAAATGATGTGGGTCAGACATTATCCAATTTATAGCCAATACTTTCAATATCCTATAAGTTTATTATAATATTATTGTTTTGCCGCACATTTCCTCATTTTGAATTTTGTTTTTTTTGGATTAAAACAAAACATAGGGTAGAGTTCCTAAATGATGTAATTAAGGGGCTATTTTCATCCGGTTTTACAGTTATGAGCATTCTTATTCCATTATGTAGCAACTTAATTTACTGTCATTGGTAAATAAAGATGCCCAACAGCGCATTACTATTTAACTAGGTCGCAAATTAACTCACTGCTCCATACAAGTTCCACAAAGACTATTTTCCATTAGCTTTGTGTGTATTACAATAAATACTTCACAGAGGAAAGCTTCCTAGAAATTATGTTCCATTAGGTCATCTGAAAATGAAAACTGCGTCACAAAGCAACATGTACATGAGATTTATGAAATCTTGGCTTCCCAGGCCATGGAAGAGTCTGTCGCAAAGAGTGTGGTCATACTCAGTAGAACAGAAACAGCAGAAAGGGGTAGTATAAATAAACCATCCACAACATAAAGCAGAACAGTCATGTTTATGTTCACCCACAGCTCGTATTGCTAGAAAAATTACACTTTTCCGAATACTCTACAGTTGTACTTCAGCATAAAGCTGGAGTTAAATCCAGAGTAATTCACATTGCCTCCTTTTCAGCTGTATGTTATACCCATTCCTTTTATCTGTCTTGGGCTGTAGCATATATTCACTTCCCTTCTGGGGCCAGGAGGAGCACTCCTCCTTTTAACCCCACACACAAAGTTTAAAAAAAAAACTTACCCAGAAATACTCTTTAGCTTTCCAATCCTTTTAATACTATCTTTCATTACCAGGAAAAGTCAAGATAGGTTCCTTGCACAGGTCAAAGTTAAAATCACTATTGGGGCCTAATGACACCATCTAACCCCAATTATGATAGATGTGAAATCTATCATATTTCACATCCTGTGAAGTCAGTCCCAAGCCTAGTTAGAAAAGGAGAAGAGTCAGGTATGAAACTAGAACCATCACCTCTACAGAAACAGTAAGAAGTAGCCATACCAATAAACCCCACTAACGAAAGAATGGTATTCGAGAATGTACATAAAAAGGGATTGGATAAATCTGAAAATCTGACTCTTGGAAAGCCCAATCCACAACTCCAAAATCATCAACACTTGAAACCTCCGAACACTCAGTGGCAGAAAATGTTCTACAGGAGATGAGGACCTATCAACTTGACATATTTGGCTTCAGTGAGATTCAGCGGACAGACAAGGATGAATCAGAAGTGAAGGCACAACAATCCAGCACTCCAAGCATGGATATGATATCCATGGAGTTGGCCTCATGTGCAGCAGATGCTCAGCAAAAGCATTAGTTGGGTGGAGGCCAATAAACCATTGCATCATCGCCACTAGATTATACACAAGGCATATCAAAGTCACTGTCATGCAAATTTATGTACTAACAGAGACACACAGAGAAGAAAGATGTATTTTACCACTAATTGCAGAATATACTGGATGAGGCAACTGGATCAGTGACCTCAATGCTAACCGGCGAAGACCAAACAGTATGGATGGGGTGCATGGATTAATAGGTATGCTCAATGGAAATGGTAAATGTCTGTTGGTCTTCTACAATAGCAATGGGTTCAGCATTGGGAATACCTCCTTCAAACATGAAGACATCCACAAGACATTGAGGTCCCCAGATGGTAACACCCCCCATACTATATATGGATCAGCATCCCTACAAGTTGTCCAGACTTGTTGAGGTGCTGATGTAGGCTCAAACCACCATCTTGTGTTCAGTAAGATCCATCTGAACTGAAATAGTCAGTCATCATGAAGTCACAATGGCCATTTTCAATAGAGAAACGGAAAGACATGGACATGTCATACATTTTCTGGCTGACCCATCCTAACAAATTCAAAATACCACCCAGGTTGAGTAATATAGAAGAAAAATAAGAAATCTTCAAAAGAGGGAATAAGGAGAGTGCAGAAGTCACCACTGACAAAGGAGAGGAGACAAGAAAAATGTTGAACCAGGAACAAAGAGGGAAATTGATTGATTAATGAAAGAAAGCTAGCCAGGAGCAAGAAAATAACATTGAGTAAAGACAAGTAGATGATGAGAAACAGAGAAGAAACAAAACTGTGAAGAAGAGCTGACAGAGAGACAAACAAGGATGCACAAGAAGCAACAAATTAGAATAACTCCAAGATGATGTACAGGATTGTATAGAAACTGACTGGTGCAAGGAGTAACACCACTTTAACAATCAAGAGCAATGATGGCAGAACACAACTGACAGATGAGAAGCAGGAGGCAAGCTGGATGGAACACTTTTGGCAGATCCTCAATCAGTGTAGCCCCAACTCCATGTTCAGGTTTGGTGACAGCATGCACCTCAACAGCTGAACATCAACCTGGACAAAATTGCCTGACCAGAGGTTCAAAGAGTAATCAAGAGCCTGGAAAACAAGATGCCTAGAATTGACAAGTAACAGAAAAATTATTGAAATATAGCAAAAATACAATCACTACAGAGTTCATGATCTGTCCCACAAGATCTGGATCACAGAGAATGTCCTGGTGTTAGTTTATCAAAGGGGAACTAGGAAAGCTATCAGAACAGTTTACAGTTTGTATTTTACTACAAGAAGATATGTATGCTGAAGCCAGGAGTCAAAACCACCAATCACATTTTTGGAGATTTTAAATAGTAAATCCAAACATTTGTTAAGAAAAGAAAACTTGAATACACAGATTGAAAGCCAAAGTAGATGCTACCCTTTGTGAACAGCAGGCAAGTTTATGCCGTGATAGATCATGCTGGGAGCAGATCTTTGTGCAGAGAAACATATGAAAACACAGCTACAGTAACAGAGCGTAATTATTATCACATTGATTTCAAGAATGTTTTTGAGACTATCCATTAGCAGTAATTCTGATACATTACAAGGCATCCTGGAACTGTATGTTCACATCTTCAAAGCCCTATTTTGTGACTCCAGCAGCTTCAGCAAAGCCATCACAGATTCTTTCAACATCATCACAGAAATGCAGCTATCTGCATACTCTCCCCATTCCTTTTTCTCTTGGTTACTGAGTTCATCATGAGGAAGGCAATGGTGACTGTAGACCTTGCATATCCATTAGCAACCTCACTGTTTGACAGATCCGGGTTTCACAGATGATGTGATCTTACTGACCGTAGAATTGCACCTGCTTCAAGACATAATCATCAGTCTCGAGAGCAGCAGTACCAAGGTTGATCTACGCATCATCTGCATAAAGACAAAGACAGCAGTTCAGCAACAAAACTTTCCCATCACTACTTGGGGAACAGAACACTGAGTATGATCATTACTCCTCCTACCATGGAAGCGATACCTCCAGGAGTCAGATACATAGATCATTGATTCTTGTATAGACAATCAGCATCAGTCTTCCAATATCTATATGTGGTCTGAGTATCAATATGGCCTTGAAACTGCAATTTTGTACATCCTTAATCGAACCAACCACAATCTTTGCCAGTGAGACATGAAGGAGAATGGTAAATTTGGGTGTTGTTAACTCGTGCTGCCACAGAAGAGCATGGCATCACAAGGTGAGACAGTATCGACAGTAAAGGAATGCAGCAGAGGACTTGTCAGAGGCACCTTCAGGACAATGTGACAGAGAGATGGCTGAGGCTGGCAGGACATATATATCTTGTACGTCACAGACGTACACCTCGATCGTGCCAGAGTGACAGTAGAATGGAGACCACTAGAAGGAAGAAAGAAGACAAGGCTAGCCAATTAACACCTGGAAATGTGCATTTGAAAAGCTTCTTGACGGGTTCACCACCTGGGCTGAAAGAAAATAAATTGCAATAGTGTTAGGCTGTTAGAGGACCTCGCTGCCCATTGTCCGCACAGTACCAGAGGAACTAAATTTAAGAAAGAATTAGGTGGGGTTTTTTTTGGATGGCTATAAAGCCTTTGTTAAGATCAAAAATTGTAGGATTCAATGGGCTTTCTGATGGTAGGTAACTTGAGGCATTTTAACTCTCCATTTGCGCTGTTTCTGCTGGATCATTACGGTTAGATGTCCCCCAAGAATTTCTGGAACATTTATTCCTGTGAATAGCATATTTTGTTTTTGCCAAATGCTTTATGCTAAATCCTGTACCCATTTAAGGACAAATTCTTCTCATGAAGTAAGAGCATCCTGTAACTGTCAGTATTTTAATCAACAAGTGTTTGGATCTGGTTCAAAACCTAGCTAAATTGAATGCAATTCAAAAATAATGTGTTGAAGTTGGTGCCAAGAACCTTCTCTCTTAGTCAAACTGTATAGAAAGATGGGAAAAAATTGAAACACTAGTTAAACATTTTCTTAGCTTCTGGCACAATTTTATCATCTTTGCTAACAAAAATGGGTCGAATACAGCTTTGATCTTGAAACAATTATCTAACATTGCTGAAAACCAATTAAACACAGTAGCACCATTTTCCTAACAAATGATCTAACATAATGTGAATCTTACACACTTACATAATGCTCAAGAGAAACCAAATGGATCTGGGTGGCAAAGAGAAAGTGAATCATTACGTAGTATATGTCCTCACAAACAAACCATATCTGGGTTTGTTTATAATTTTTATTCAGTGGTAATAGTAACCTTGCTGGGAAGGGATACTAATCCAATCATATTAAGCACTCCTACCTGAGATACAAGAGAAAAATAGGTTAGATTTTTCAGAGGTGAGCAGGATTGGTACTCCAATTGGTTGTAGAAGCTTGGAACTTAACTCCCAATCACTTCTTAAAACGTCCTTTTTTTGGTGCTAACTGCCAGATTTAGAGCCTTTGTTAGTTCATGAACTTGACCCACTGAACCCAGGAGCACATCCTTCATCTCATGATTCCCGGAGCCTGGACCCTGGAGTTGCCATCACAATCCAATTACCCACCTGGGTTCATGGACACAGGCTGATTACCCACCTGGATTCATGGACACAGGCTGATTACCCACCTGGGTTCATGGACACAGGCTGATTACCCACCTGGATTCATGGACACAGGCTGATTACCCACCTGGATTCATGGACACAGGCTGATTACCCACCTGGATTCATGGATACAGGCTGATTATCCACCTGGGTTCATGGATACAGGCTGATTATCCACCTGGATTCATGGACACAGGCTGATTACCCACCTGGGTTCATGGACACAGGCTGATTACCCACCTGGGTTCATGGATACAGGCTGATTACCCACCTGGGTTCATGGACACAGGCTGATTACCCACCTGGGTTCATGGACACAGGCTGATTACCCACCTGGGTTCATGGACACAGGCTGATTACCCACCTGGGTTCATGGACACAGGCTGATTACCCACCTGGGTTCATGGACACAGGCTGATTACCCACCTGGGTTCATGGACACAGGCTGATTACCCACCTGGGTTCATGGACACAGGCTGATTACCCACCTGGGTTCATGGACACAGGCTGATTACCCAGCCTGTGTTCATAATCATATTCCGATTCCACAACTGTGTTTATCAAATTACACATCAAGATGACAGATTGTGTTGGTAGGTATTGAGCAAAATTAAAATACATTATAGGGCCTGATTTTTCTTTTTTCTTTAAGAACATCATGTTTGAATACTGGTTGATTTAGGGTCAAGCTTCAGCGGCATTGGCAACTGAATAGACAACGGAGCCAGTTGGGCTTCTGCCACAGGTCAGGCAGGTGAGCTCTTTGCCTTCAACAGAAACAATTGGGCCTCAGGTAAATACAAGTACTCACTGTGTTTAAAGCTAGTTCAGGGTAATGGAGGGTGGGGCGGGCACTAGGTACGGGGCAACAGCAGCATCTAGAACGAAATGGAGAAACAGCTTTTACATATAGGGTTTCTCACACAATGCTATCATCCAGCTGGGTGCAACTACATTGTCCTAATTTCATTTTGAATTATCTAATCAAAGTCAAAACATCACCACTCCCACATAGTTATTTCTGGTGCTCCCCATGGATCCATCCTTAATCCCCTCTGAATTTCCATCTACAAGCTGCCCTTTGGCAACATGATCTGAAAACACACTGTTAGTTTTCACATGTAGGCTGACAACACACAGTTCTTACACCATTCCTCTTGACTTCTTAACTGTCGCAAAATTATCAGACTGCTTGTCTGACATTGAATACTGAATGTGAAGCAATTTTCCCCTATTAAATGTTGAGAAGACTTAAGTCACTGTCTTCGGACCTCATCACCAACTCCACCTCTCTCCCTGGCAACTACATGAGGCTGAACCAGACTGTTCGTGCTCTTCATATCATATCTAACCTCAGGTGATCTTCTAACCACATATCTCCACCATTCCTAAGGCTGCCTTCATCCAACTTTGTAACATTGCCCACCTTTGCCCCTGTGTCAGATTATCTGCTGCTGAAACCCTCATCTATATCTTTGTTACCTCTGGGTTTGATTATCCCAGTGCACTCCCAGCTGGACTCTCATAGAAACCCATTCTTAACCTGAGGCCATCCAAACTTTGCTGCCTATTTTTTGAGTTGGACCACATCTTGGTTCCCTATCCTTTCAATGTTAACTGATCCCAGGCTTCCAGTTGAACAACAGCATAAATTTTAAATTCTCATCCTTGTTTTCAAATTTCTGTTTAGCCCTAACCCTCCCTATGTCTATAACCCTCCTATTTTTTGCCTTCATCTAATTCTAACCTCTTCAGATTCTCAAATTTCAATCACTTCATCTTTGGTGGCTGTGTTTTCAGCTGCGCAAGCGTTGCATTCTGAATTCCTTCACTCCTTAAACTTCTCTGCCTCTTGAGTGGGCACGGTGGTATGGTAGTTAACACTGCTGCCTCACAGCCCCAGGGAACTGGGTTCAATTCCTGGCTTGGGTCACTTTCTGTGTGGAGATTGCACATTCTTCAGGTGCTCTGGATTCCTCCCACAATCCAAAGACATGTGGATTAGATACACTGGCATGCTAAATTGCCCCTTAGTGTCCCAGGATGCATAGGTTAGAGGGATTAGTGGGGTAAATAAGTGGGATTACAGTGATAGGACCTCGGTCGGATTGTTGTTGGTGCAGACCTGAGATGCTGAATGGCCTCCTTCTGCACTGGAAGGATTTCATTTCTTTCCTCTTTTAAGAATTTCATTAAAATCTACTGCTTTGATCAAGCATTTCTTCGTCTGCCCTAATTGTGGCTCTGTGTCAAATTTTGCTTTATAAAGCTTCTCTGAAGCAACTTAAAACATTTCATTATGTTAAAGGCATGACATAAATATAACTCGTTGTCAATCCAGGTTATTAATTCCAGAAGTGCAAAGAACCTCGTCGCACTGGTCAATCAGCATGGCAAGCTGGGAAGATAGCATGAAAGGGCCAAGAATCCGATTCCGACCCCGTTAACTAATGAGAAGGACTTGCGCCCAGGAAGGCACAAAGCCTATTTACATAGAATTGCCTCATTAACATGTTCTCACCTGGCTCAGTATGCCTGCCTCCCACCTCGCCAACAAGACAGAGTTTTCAAGAATTACTGCTATTCTGCAGTCGTAGGAACCAGGCACCATGGCCACATTGAGGGGACTGGAGGTCACTGAAACCCTGGGGTGGTTGTAAGGCCGTGTAGTCCCCATTGGACTATGCCAGTCTGGCAGTACCCAACCGGCACTCTGATAGTGCTCTGGGCACAAATGTGCCAGCAGGTGTGACCTGAGTGAGGGAGGGGCCCTGAGTAGGGTTGGAGGAGGCAATGCATGTTAACAAGGGGCTTATGCAAGGGGTGGGTCTATGCAATGGGATAGCTCTACAAGTGGGATGATCATGCAAAGGAAGAAGATTTGCAAGGTGGTATGGTTGTGTGGGAGAAGAGTTGTAATGACATGGGAGATATGCCAGGGGACTCATCAGGAGGGTTCTCATGCCCTATTTCTGACAATACATATTGACTGGGGGATAATGCTATCACCGATGATGTGGGGGGAGTCCAATGTCCTTGGGAATGGTGGGAAGAGGTTTCCCACTTTATTAGCAGAATGGGGCACCCCGCCCAATTGCGCTCAAGTATCTGAAGCTAGTTCACCGGCATAACGAGCCACCCCGCCACCACCACCACTATCCCCTCCCCACCCACCACCACTATCCCCTCCCCACCCACCACACAATGAAGGAGTTCACAACTGTCAAAGAAATTGACAATGCCAGAAGATTGGAGTGCTGAGTTTGCCCAAAAGACTGGCATGGAGAACTCCTGTTTTCATACTGTTATGATACTTAGAAACTTCTTCTGAAAATTCCATCCAATATGTCAAACATAACGATCCTTAAATATTTAGATACCTAGTGCAGCTTCAGAGGAGCATAGGACACAATCACCAGAAACCTCTGACCTGGCCGTGGCTAGATTCTCCAATGCCACCTCAATGAATGGAGATTAGGCTGAGTGACAGAAACCAGAATTAACATTTCAGGTCAATTACAGTTTCTGTTTTTATTTAAGATTCCGAGCTTCTGCATTATTTGCTTTGGTATCTGAATCTAACTGACTGGAAATGGAAGAGGTGAAGTCATATCTTACTGCAATGACAATGGCCCATGTACTAGACAACAAATGAGTAATCGATAAACTGACTCAAATTGTTGAAATCCTGGATTAATGATTCACTAAATTGGTCTCCATTGCCACGGATGGAGATTAGACTGAGTGACAGATTCTCCATTCCCACTGGCAGCAGGATTGAGAGCGGAACAATCTGTCCAATATGTCTGTGCCGATCATGTTACTTACGTTTAAATTTCCAGCTTTTATATCATAAAATATTAAACACCATGTTTTTACAATAGTACTACATGTTTCTTCACTGCTCTGCATTTCAATAGTTTGCCTTGCTAATTCTTAAACAGCCCCAGGTTAGGTTGATTCTTAAAGTTACACATGGTGATATCATGAAACCATCTTTTCATCCGCCTAATAAAAACAGAAAATGCTGGTAAGTTGCAGCATCTGGAGAGAGCAAACCAGAATTAACATTTCAGATCAATTACCTTTCAACAGTTTCCGTTTTTATTTAAGTTTCCCAGATTCTGTATTATTTGCTTCGGTATCTGAACCTAACTGACTGGAAACGGTCAGAGATGAAGTCATAGTTCACTGCAATGACAATGGCCCATGTACTAGACAACAAATGAGTAATCAGTAAAACTGACACAAGTTGTTAAAATCCTGGATTAATGATTCATTAAATTGGTCCAAGGGCTCTGCTCCCTTGAATGAAAACTCACCCAGTTCCTTCATTAAGCTACCTGGTTGAAGTTGTTCTCTCGTTTATCAATTTCTCCTTTTATTCCATTCGCTTCCTTCAATTTGCAGGTGTTGCAATGGGAACCCATGTGCCTGCATGACCACCCTGTCATAGCACCCCCTGCACAGCCCTCCCCCCACCATAGTTTCTGCTCAGGCTCCACGCCAACTCAGGTCACACTTCCTTGACACTACCCCAATATACTGGCAGTGCATAACTGGGCATGCCCAGGTGTCCCAAGGTATTGCCAGTGTGCCAGATTGGTGCTGTCAGGTGGGCACAGCCCAATAGGCACTAACCAACTATGCCCTTGACCATCCAGGGGTTCCAGTTTACCTCCAAGCCCGCCCATCATGGTCATTTTGCCTGCTCTCCACTAGAAATTCACGCCCACGTAATGTCCCCTCGGCGAAGTGGGAACATTCTGGCAGGAGCGAGTAATCGTATGCTAAACTCACTAATGAATTCAAATCAAGTCAATCGCATGCTAATTATCCTTGCATACTTTTTAGGCATGATCTGGTTTGCGCCAGTAGAAAGGGACTAGGACGATTGCAAACCATTTCATGCCAGGTGCAGAACTGATGTTTTAGGTTCATACATTACTTTCCAGGATCGGCGTGATCTGTGGCTGGCGTGTTGAGGTTGGAAAATCGCCCCCAGAATCCAAAGATTTCCCTTTGACATTTGGTGACATTTACTCTTGCTGAATCCTTCACTATTGAAGCGGTGGCACAGTGGTTAGCATTGTTGTGTCACAGCGACTATGATGGGGTTTCGATTCCTGGCTTGAGTCACATGGAGTTGGTGTATTCTCCCCGTGTCTGCAAGGGTTTCCTCTAGGTGTTCTGGTTTCCTCCCACAGGCGTGCTGGATAGGTGCATTGTCAATGCTAAATTCTGCCTCAGTGTACCCAAACAGACACCGGAGTGTGACAACTAGGGGATTTTCACAGTAACTACATTGCAGTGCTAATGTAAGCCTACTTGTGACTCTAATAAATAAACTTTAAGCTTTATCAGTGCCTTGGGAGTTACTATTGACCAGAAATTTCACTGGACTAGCCATATAAATACTGTGGCTGGAAAAGCAGGTCTGAGGTTAGGCATCCGGTGGTGAATAACTACCTCCTGACTCCCCAAAACCAGTCCATCATCTACAAGGCTCAAGTCAGCAGTGTGATGGAATACTCTCCCCTTGTCTGGACAAGTGCAGCTCCAACAGCATTCAAGAAGCTTGATACTATCCAGGACAAAGCAACCCACCTAATTGTCACCCTATTCTCAAACATCCACTCCCTCCAACACTGCCTCACAGTAGCAGCAATGTGTACTTTCTACAAGATATTCTGCAGGATCTTATCAAGATTCTTTGGACAGCACCTTCCAATCTAACAACCATAATCAATTAGAAGAATGAGGGCAGGAGACACGTGAGAATATCACAATCTGGAAGTTTCCTCCAAACTACTCTGCATTCTGACTTAGAAATACATTATCCTTCCTTCACCATTGCCTGGTCAAGATCCTGGAACTCCCTCCTAACTGTGGCATCGGTCTACCTTCACCACATGGATTGCAAGGGTTCACAATGGTAGATTACCACCACCTTCCCAAGGGAGATTGGGGATGGGCAATAAATACTGGCCTAGCCAGTGACACCCACATTACATGAATGAATTTTAAAAATTCAGAAACGAAATGTTGTTCATGCATGTAGTTGAAGCCAAACTAAACAATGATTTTTATATGTGACTTGCGGATATGAAGCATCCACTCAATGGAATATTACTTAAAAAGCATAAGACTTGCAAATGTTATTCAGAGAGAGGTAGATGTAGCTGTAGATGGAGCACAAAATGTTAGCATATAAATAGGGGACTGAGAGAAGGTGAATGTTTTTCACTCAATCTTTGCATTTCTCTATGCTGGAGATTTGAGGGCACTGCATCATTGAATCTTTTAAGGCTGCGATAAATCTTTGGTACCTCAGGGGATCAAAGGATGCAGGGAACAAGCAGGAAAGTGGAGTTGAGGCCCAAAGTCAACTGCGATCCTGCTGAATGAGGGGCCATATTATCTTTACCCACTCCTGTTTCTCATGTTCGTATGTGAGAAGAGGTTATAGTTTTGTCAGCTGTCTTGTGTTTCAAATATATTTTGTTCACTTGCTGTGCTTGTTACACTGAGCTGAATCAGAAACTTCTGTGGACCTGATGCAGCTCGACAGTGGCAGATTTCCCAAGGCTTAGCAAGAGAGTAAAGAGTTTTACGAATATCTGGGTTTGTGCTGCACTTCTCCCATCGCAACTCACAACTTTTCTGGTGGATCGAGGTGAGACATGCGTGTCTTTGGCTACGTACTGGGATTTACACATGCACCGGGAATACGTGCATCTCCCAGAGTTGGAGAACAGTCACCAATCAGACCACACTGGAAACTGGCAGAAAGGGAGGTAAATCTTTTAAAATCTTTTTAAAACATATTTTAAATATATCTAGTAGGTCATTATTGGGACTTTTTAGTACCAATCGAATCTAACACCTAGCCAGGAATACTTCATTCCATTGGGAATCAGACTAGCTCCCCATGTTCAGGGAACAAGCGAGAAACCCTGCTGAAATGAAGAGGGTCAATCAGGGACCCCCAGGGATTGGGCGGTGAGAGGGTGGAGTCCCCTGGGCATGGGCACTCTGGCAGTGCCAACCTGTGCCCCTTGGCACTGCCCAAGGGGCAAAGTGCTCATGGCCAGAAGGCACCTTGACACTGTGTACTTGGCATTAGGCAATGCCAAGGGTAGGACTTACTGTGGGCCTATGGGCAATCAGTGGGAGTGGAGGGGTCTCGCTGCCATTCTGCAGACAGGATCGGTCTGGGATGGAGCAAGGGCAACAATTGGGGAGGGGGAATCTGCCTCCCGAGGGGTCTGCAAGGACGAGGGGTGTGGTGGGATCACCACCATTGCAGGACGGGGGGAGGTAGCTCTGGGATGAGGGGGGCATGTGAATTGCTGTGGGGGCTGCAATTGGGCCATGAGAGACAGCTGGAGGGGCAGCACTGTGGTGGTCCTGGGCTGGCCCGTGATTGAGCTGTCGGGACAAACGGAGGGGGTCTGACAGATTGGGACCACTGCACATGTGCAGAGTTCCAGAACTGTCAGACTCTGGCACGAAAAGGCCTGCCATGGAACCCCGCTCCCTGCACCCCCCACCCCCACCAATGCTCCCCACCCCCCCAGCTTTTTATGATATTCACGACTGGGACCCCTGCGGTGCTCAGAATGCGGAGATTCAGGTGAGAAGCTGAACTGACAAAACATTCAGGACTTAGAACAGTTTTCCTGCCAATTCAGCAATTTTGGGGGAATTGCAGCCCACAATGCAAAACAATAAGAGTCTATTTCCATCTTAACTTCAGGTTCTTCTAAAACAATATATTTAAAATCATATAAAATATATACTTTAATTACTATAGAATCATAGAATCCTTACAGTTCAGAAGAAAACTAATCAGCGCATCTAGTATGTACTGACAACAATTCCATGCAGGTCCTATTCCCATAACATTTACCCTGCTAATCCCCCGACAATAGGGTCAATTTATCATGGCCAATCAACCTAATCTGTGCATCATTAGATTGTGGGAGAAAACTGGAGTACTCAGAGATAAACCGCGCACGCGCGCACACACACACACAAACAATGTATAAACTCCACGCAGACAGTGGTCCGTGGCTGGAATTAAACCCAGATCCCTTGTGCTGTGAGGCAGCAGTGCTAATCACTGTGCCACCATGTCACTCTTATGTTATACAAGATGAATTATCTTTTAATTGCAGAAATTTTCTTTGCAATCTCGTAAAGCAGAAGTTATTACAGGGAAATTACACAATAAATTGTGATCATCAGGAATTGAAAGGGTACTGCAACATAAACTGGAGAATTTAAATGCAATCACATCAGATTGTTACAAAGTATGACTTATAAATGTTTTGTAAAATCAACAAAATATTTTAATACATTAAAATATTAAAGAATATAAAGTAGGTTAAATTCCAGATTCAAAGTACAGCATGATATATCTCAGCAAAGATTGCATACAACTGTGATTTGTAAAATGAATCAGCAAATTAGACAAATTCTTAGAGGCATGCCAAGGGAAGGTCACTTGGGCTCTTGACCAAAATTCCCTGGATTTTTTTAGTTGGATGAGCTACATTACCCATGTTAAATAAACTATAATAAAGGAGAAATTCTCCTTGTTATAGTTGCTGCATTCCATAAGGAATGGAAAGACAACTAAGCCATATTACGAAAACCACTGGTATCAGTATCTGTAAGGGGTGTGTTTTGTCCAAGATACTGCACAATTTGTCAAAAGTACATACAATTTGTAACCACCTTCAAACACTCATGCTATTATTATGAATGAAAAAGCTTTGTTCAGTTTGGAATATATTTTTAGCTACCTCACAGATTTGCATTTCCTGGTATTAGTCTTAACTTCTAAGAACGTAAGAAATCCTTCTCTACTTTTTTTTAAAAGAAGATATACAAAATAACACAGATTTCTTTTTCTGAAGTTAGCCTTGGCTCAATGTGAACAATGCAGCTAGTTACAATGTTGACATTCTGCCTCTCTAACCCAAAGCTCAAGTGTTCAGGCTTGCATTCTGAAACACACATCAACAAATTTGAGCACATGAAGGTGACAGGACAAATTGGCAACTGTTATGATCCCCATAAAGACCAAGGGGACATTTCTCCCAGCCCAATGCTGCTCTAGCAGTGCAACGGGCTGAGACATCAGTGGAGGCTGTTTGACGGACTTCCCATTGGACACCACTGCCTTCGTACAACTCTGGCTGTAAGATTTTTGGAGTCATCAGCTCCAGACCGAGAATTGGCTGAAGTCTCCAAGCCATTTGCACCTCTACCCCTGCCACAGGAGTGGTTTAATTCAGCAGGGTTTATATCTGCTCTCAGTTAACAGGGAGTAGGCAGCCTGACCTCACTGGATGGTTATGATGTGGAGATGCCGGCATTGCTCTAGGGTAAACACAGTAAGCTGTCTCACAATACGAGGTTAAAGTCTAACAGGTTTATTGGATAGTAAACGTAACGAAGGAACAGTGTTTCTGAAAGCTTGCAGGTTTACTATCAAATAAATTGGTTGGACTTTAACCTGGTGCTGTGAGGCTTCTCATTGGATGGAATAGAGACCATGGATGTCCCCCTCCTCAGAGTTTAGAAGTAAGGGGGCGAGTGCAACATAGGGCAAACTGGCAATGCCCAAGAGGCACTTTGGCATTGCCCACTGGGCATTGGGTAGTGCAAAGGGGCGGGGCCTATTGCAGCCGATTGGTGGGAGGGGGGGGAAATTGCTGCCACTCTGCACAGGGAGGAAGGGATTGGCCAAGTGGGGATGGCGGGATATGTGGTTAGAGAGATCTGGGCTTGCCCAGAGAGACTCAAAAGCCAGTGATTGGCAGATGGTATGGATCAAAGAGGCAGTGACGCAGTGTCGTGGGGCTGGCCAGCAATGCATTGATCTCCGCTTTGACAGATTGGCGCACGCCCAGTGGCTTGCTTCGCGCTACATTGCCGAACTCTTGGACAGGAATGGGCCCCGCCCACTTATTTTCAGAGTGAATTGTGCTTGGGCACGCTGCAGTGTCAGTGCAG
Source organism: Sphyrna mokarran (assembly GCA_024679065.1). Lineage (NCBI taxonomy): Eukaryota > Metazoa > Chordata > Chondrichthyes > Carcharhiniformes > Carcharhinidae > Sphyrna > Sphyrna mokarran. The sequence goes on along the minus strand of JAGIQG010000013.1, from coordinate 55,283,947 downwards.
AATGTCAGTGATTCATTCTGAAAATCACATTGTAAAATCAGCCAGAGTTATTCCAGTTTTCATGCAAATTTGGCAGTTAGAATTGTTTAGGGAGAATCACGCCCCAAATAGTTTTTAAAAATAAATTTGAACTTTCAGTTAGTAGTTGAAAAGGATGACACACACAAGAATTGACAAATGACTGACAGCATTATTGACTAAATACTATTTTCTTTTTGTGAGCAATTTCTACACTAAACTACAAAGAGGAATATTCTGTTTTTATACTTTCAATCTGCCAGCAGTAGCAAAGCCTATCCCAATGATTCTTGCTCTATGGCTCCAGAGGAACATATCTCCCAGATTATTTACATGGCTAGAGAACACATCTCTTTGACCAGAAACCATTTCCTTCTGACATTCCTGCATAGCAAATCATCAAAACCCTTTTTACCTCTAGCTTCTCCCTCTCCCCTGGATCCAGGCAGATTAAAAACACTATCTGGGAAATCCAGTGATATTCTAGGGAAGTTTGTAACCTGATCATTACAATGGTATCCTTCTCCATGACAGCACACATGATATGAGCCTTAAAACTAACTAGAAATGCTAATTTGCTATCTTTGAGAACCCAACGCTCTTTTATCTTAGAACTAAATGGATTGTTTAAAGCATAACTGTTTACATCCTGACATTCTCAAATCTTTTCTGGGACTTCAGAGACTCACAATCTTCACAGTTAACTGCCATTGTTGTCATGCATAAACATTTTGTACCTTCTTCCCAGCAAAATAATCTAAGTCTTCCTTTGAATAATTAAACCACCCAGGCACGCACTCAGAATGGGTCACATGACTCATTGCATTTTTTTTACTTTAATATTAAAGACACAATCCCAAGATGTAATAAACCTTATAATTATAGCACAACACTGTTAATAAAGCATATGGGATCCATGACTTTATACATAGAGACATATGGCACTGAACTCAACAGTGCATAAACACAGCTGAAGAGATTGTGTTGTGTGATTTAATCAAGGCTGTTGATAATAAAGCAACTTGGGGCTTTATTATCAAACTTATGCTACTCCCCTTATTTCAATGATTTCCATTTCCGCCAACACTAAATGTACTGCTGAGTGCTGGACATATCAGTGGGGGTCTGGAGGGGCAATATCATAAATGGTTGGCACCATTTAAAGGAAAATGCATCCTGAGAAGGGGAGTTATAGTATGGCTGGCTCAGGTGCTGGCAGTTATGCAGGAAGCCACTCTAACCTGGGAAAACATTGAAGAATAACACAACGTGAGAGTGAATGGGCACCAATATGTTGAGCGCTGCACTGGAGGCGTTGGTAGAGGAGGCAGAAAAAAGGAAAGATATTCTGCATCCATACATAGAGTTACACAAGGTCCTCCAGACACTTGCTCAGGAGGCAGTGGAATTAGATAGCTGTAGAATTCAATGCCAGGAATCAAGGCTGGAGGATCTGACTACTATAACTAGAGAGTAGATTGACTTCATACAGGCTGTCAGGATCATTGAAAAAAATCTTCAGAAGACATATCCCACAGCTACATATATATTGCTCAATGCACCACATCTCCATCACTTAGCTAACAAAAAATCTCTCAATCAGAACTCAGACCTAGTGTTTATATATTCCATGGCATCCTCACACACTTAACAATACAGCAAGGTTCATATTCCCTATTCCCAGTTTGCATACACTACAAACTATTCTACTTTGGAACCCACATCACCCAGATTGCTTCAAGCTCACGGATACACATTTTTTTACCAGAAGAAATATATATTTAATAATTTAACATTAAGTATTCCCGTTCAATCAGTTTTATGATCAGCATTTGGATTACAGTTGATGAGGTTTTGAACCGAGTAGGATAATCTCATTGGAACTATTGCAGTCTTCTGCATTGTATGGTGGAGAAACTGTCAATACCGCAGCCACACACAGCACTGTGTGTTGAAACCCCTGCTCTGTAACAGGAATCCAATTTTTTTCTAACCAATATTTAAGGGTGGACTTCCTTTGTTCAAGTTCTTCATTGCTGTAGACCTTGGCAACTAGGAGGCATGAATAAGGCAGTGAGTTTCTCAGTTGTATTGTTTTCACCTTCATTGATTAGTTCCACTGTCTGAATTGCATAGCCCATAATAGTCACAATAGACACCTTCCCAGTGTCCACGAAGTTTACCAGAACAATGCTTTCTGATACAGGGTCAATGGTAAAGACCCAGCCTTGATATGCATTTTTTCATCTGCAGTGACTTTTACTTCTTTGTTCAGATATTTTTCCCATTCCAAAGGTTTTTATGTAATCCATTCACTCATATTCACTGCACAAATGCTCACCCAATCGAGGAATTCAAAGGCACTGGCTCAAGCCACTCACCTCCTTATCCTCTTTGTGTAGATAAAGATGTCCCAAATTCAAAAGTGGCAGGAGCTAACTAAAGGCAGACAATCTTAAATTCCATGAAAACATGCTGCTGAGCATTACTAGGATAGCTATTGCTAAGGCCCTGACCAGTGATGGAATTAAAAATATTGAAAACAATGACATTCTTATAATTAATACTCTTTATCATATCTCACGTCCCCTTCATCTCACACTTTCTTCTGATTCAGAAGCTGAAGATGGTGTAAGCCTGCATCTCTTGTTTCATCACTCTACAACCTTTCTCCTTTGAGATATTCAAAAAGTAAAATCTGGACAGGCAGTGGAAAAATGGAAAGGAGACAGTTGAAGATGAAAACACAGCACTCCCATTTAATTCTATACTCATGGATACCATTGTTTGTTTCATGGGATAACATAGAAGCAAGATGTACATTTAGTGAGATACCAAGCCCAAATGGCCTGCAGTCAGAGCAGGGGAGAAAGATAGCACAAATGCCAGTTCACTGGATGCTGAGTTCTGATGCAGTAATTCCAAATAGAACACAGAACACTACAGCACAAACAGATCCTTCAGCCCACAAGTTGTGCCAACCATATCCATACCTACAAAGTCTATCTATAACTCTCAATCTCGTTAAATCCCGTTAAATGTAAACATATAAACTTCAATTGGGGAGCTTGCCAAAAGAGACTTATAGGTACATGCACAAATATGCTTAGTCCACTGAGAAGCCTGCTAGCAAGCTCATATCGAGAAAGAGTCTAGTACCATCTTGGCACAGGGTATTTCCATTGTGAAACTGGTGGCCGGTTCCAATTGCAACTTATGCACCAAACTATACTTCAGTATCTAATTGCCAATGTTATAGTCTCTGTTGCAGCAGAAACAATAACCACCTGATCAGATATCAGTTGACCATGACAGCATGGAATCCATTTCTGTTCTGGTGTAGGATAGGCAGTTAGTGCTGCAAATTATTGTGCTTGCAGTCAATGTTATTGTGCATCATAGGCAGCCTGCAATTCCAGTGAAGTATTCTACCTCCTTCAGTGAACCTAAATACAGACCCTTCACAACAGCAGACAGCAAACTGTGAGATGTTGCAAATATCTCCAACACCAGGTTGGAAGGGCAATGGCCATGGTCAACATCACAATCACTGGCAATGTGGACTTTGCTCTGCTGTGAGGTTGCAGCTGTGACTTCAACAGCGGAAGAATTTCAGTGAGCAAGACACATCACACATTGCTCTTCACTGAGATTCAGATAGGAGAATTGTTCCCTGACCACCTTTGGCAATTATGGCCAAAGCCATAATTATGCCACAATGGCCAATTATGGACAGTCCTTCTCCCCTTTCTCCCTCTTCTAGTAACTTGCCCTACTCTGCATGACCTCTGTTCATTCCCCAAGTCATGCTATATTTCAAAGGAATACTTACTTTTCCACCCAAGTCAGAAAGCAACTGATATGTACAGAAGACTTGAGATCATCAAAAATTTCTTCAGCAGATGCTCTATCTCTTTCTGTAGCTTCCTTTGGCAAATTGAAATAGAAAGCATCAAATACTTGTAGAATCAAAGTAATAGCCAGAAGAAATCAATCAGTAACTTGTTAATGAGCCATTTAATAGCTCTGAGGGGGTACTTCCTGCTGTTGAATGCGCGCTCAGTTATGCAAGAAGAGTTCAAAATGGCTTTGCTGTCATCAAATCAATGAATCATGTCAGGAACTGCTTGGTCTACATACTTTTGGCTGACTTTCACTGGACAGGCTAATGCCCTCACCAATAGGCATCTGACATAATTTACTTCGTGAGCATGTATAGCTCCAAAATGGTATCCATGTCATAGGGACATATGTACTGTCCAAATATGGATGCAAAAAAAAATCTCAATTTCTCATGCTTAGAGCATGAAAGCAACAAAGTTTGGCAAAATTCTGATAAATTACTGTCTGGATTTTAACTGGAGTATTATGTCCAATGACTTTAGAAAGGGTGTCAAGGCATTGTATACAGAGGAAATTTACCAGAATAGTACAAGTGATGAGAGATTTCTATTATTTGGAGAGAATAGAGAAGTTGGGATAGTTCCATTTATAGATAAAAAGGTTACAAAAATTTAATAGAATTGTTCAAAGTTATCGGAGATTTTGACAGAGTAAATGAAGGAAATCTATTTGCACTGGTAACCAAAGCACACAGATTTTAATAAATTAGCATAAACGCTAGGACGGATCAGATAAATTCTTCTGCTGAATTGCATTTTCTGAAAAGGTAGTGAAAGAAAACTGAATAATAATTCTGAAAACTGTATCAAGATCTCTAATTAAAAAGGAAACATTTTACAGCTATGGGAAATGAGTGGGAGATAGTTCACAAAGAGTTCTTTCAGGGAGTTGATACAACTACAGTAGAAAAAATGGCCTCTTTCTGTGCTATATGATTCTGTCATCTGGCTAACACTGCAGTGAGGGAATGATACATTATTATAGGTGCTGTTTTTCTGAAGAGCTGTTACACTGAGATCCTCACAACCCTTTCAGATTTCGAAACAGTGTGTGAAGAAGATCAGGGAAATTCTCTTGGCTGATTTCTTATTATTGTCACATGTATTAATGTACAGTGAAAAGTACTGTTTCTTGCACACTATGTAGACAAAGCATACTGTACTTAGAGAAGGAAAAGAGAGGATGCAGAATCTAGTGTTACAGTCATAGCTAGGGTGAAGAGAAAGATAAACTTAATACAAGGGAGGTTCATTCAAAAGTCTGATAGCAGCAGGGAAGAAACTCTTCTTCAGTTGGTTGGTACGTCACCTTAGATATTGCATCTGTTTCCCGATGGAAGAAGGTGAAAGAGAGTTTCTTCAAGGCATGCAGGATCCTTGATTATGCTGGCTGCTTTTCTGAGGCAGCAGTAAGTGTAGACAGAGTCAATGGACGGGAGACTGATTATGTGACGGACTGGGTTTTGTTCAAGAATCTTTGTAGTTTATTGCGGTCTTGGGCAGAGCAGGTGCCATGCCAAGATGTGTTACAACCAGAAAGAATGCTTTCTATGGGCATCTGTAAAAGTTGGTGAGAGTCATAGCAGACATGCAAAATTTCCTTAGCCTTCTGAGAAATTAGAGATGGTTGATGGGCTTTCTTAACCATACTGTCAGCATGGGGGACCAGGACAGGTTGTTGGTGATCTGGACACTTGAAAATCAAAATGGAGGGGAATTTGGCCACACATTCATCGGACTTTAACATCTCATTACACCAATCTCAGGTCCCTATTTGCTTCAAGATAACCATCATCCACCCGAAAGAAAAAACAAGCAGTGTGCCGTCATTATGAAGTGATCCGTCATTATGAAGTGATTCAAAAGGTTAGTCATGCACAAATTTTTCCTTGCAGGTAGTCTGGAGTTGTGAGTATAGTAACCTTCATATCACTATACATAGTTCTTACCTTAATAAACCATTGATTCGCTAATCTATTTGGCACTGTCCATCTTTGCAAGATACCACATTGTGTTTTTCTCTAAATTATAATAGTGACTGCATTTTAAAAGTACTTCATTGGCTGTAAAGTGCTTTGGGATGTCCTAAGGTCATGAAATATTCTATACAAATGTAAATCTTCCTTTCCTAGTGACATCAGGACCAACAGTAACATTATAATAAGAATGTACAATTTATTGAACTAGGTACAATACAAGCTGAGGCAGACAAATTGGAAATTCTGTCATAAACAATGAGCATCGAACTTTCAATATGGAGGAAGTTGCCAAAATAGGGATCAAATATTTGTTTGTTTCAGTCTTATAGTACAAACCTATAACAACCATGAAGATTTTAAGAACCATCACAGTCAGAAGTACAGAAAATGTAGAGGGAAGCAAAACTTGCACTTTTCCCACTATCAGGATATCTCAAATCATTCCACAGTGTATTAGAAACATTGACATCCACAAACTTCCCTCACCAGTAGCAGTTAACTTTAATTATCTTCGGATCAATATAGCACTTCCTGAAAATAAATACCTGAGCGTAGTAGTAAAGGTTTAGATCAGCTCACTAGCTATTGCCCATATATTAGATTAGACAACACTGCTCACATTCTGTAGCACAGTAAGCCAGAAGATGCATTGTTTTGAATAGGCAGGAATACTAAAGCACATAAAATAGCATTTTAGTACAAAAGTCAATTGATGTGGAAGTTGTCATTATAGTTGCGTGTTGGAACAATTAATCAGACAAATTACAGTTCAAATGATAGACGAGAGAGGGAGCTGACAAGTGACAGTTAAAATCATTGGGCTTTAGTGAGAGAAAGATAATTCAGGAGTTGTAGAGTATAATTACTCTAATTGTTAGGACCATTGTTCAAAATGTATAATTGTTCTTACATTAATAACTAATGCTGAGCTTTGAAATAGTTTTCATTTATTTTGACTAACTTCCCTGGATCTGTCCAGCTGTTGTAAGATAAAAAGAAGGTTGGTAGGGCCAGAGATACGATTCAATCCTGCAGGAAGAGTGACTAAGTAAGTAGGTTGAATACACAGCGTAGAGTAACTTCTGACCATGATTAAATGTGACAGTGAAATGTTGCATAAAACTTTTACAGGAAGTTTTCATTGGCAGCCTTCCATCTCGTAAGATGCTGGTGCATGCTATGGTGATCAACTCTATATTAAGCATTGTGACTCAGGAGAACCACATTGGTATTGCAGTCTCTGTCACTTTTGCTGCAGAGGAAGCCAATGGGTTGAGAAGGTGCACGATTGGCTGGCTTTTGTTTTCTCTGTATGCTTTCCTCGGCAGCTGAGCTGCTTGCCTCTGTCAGTGCCCTTTCAAGCAGTTGACTTCCAGTGATCATGGCCATTGGTGAATGTTTCTCAGTTCTCTATGTCACTATCCATCATCTTTATTTCTCATTTGTAGGAGTCCATATAACAAAGATAGGGAAATCCAAAAGACCGTAACCCAGTGAGCTTTGAGTGTATCACTGTCATTCATCCAATAAAGGTGATTATGTCAGTGCAGCTGTCAATGTCTTAGCAACGAGTGTGTGCTAATGGAACATGCTCCAGTATTGGTGATCTTGTCCTGCCAAAGCTAAGGATTCATTTGAGACACTGAGGTGAAAACTATTCGGCCTTTTTTCCCATTTAGCAGATGTTGTCCAGGTCTCACTACTGTAGAGGAATACACTGCGAATGCAGATTGATAGGCTCAGTCTAGTGCTCTCAGTCTGATTGCTGTTCTTCATAGTTTGAAAATAACAGCTGCACCATTTGTGATGTGTGTCTTGGTTTCAAACAAAATATTGCTGGTGATTGCATAGTCTAGACATGTGAAGTTATCAACAATCTCCAGCATCATATGGTCAGTGCTATAGAAATATCCTGCACCATGACCATTGTCTTCCTGACATTAGTTGTTAAACTAAACTTTTTATGCACGTGAGAGTATGTTCACTTGCCACTGAAGGTCTTCCTAATATAGAATGTTGGTTCGGCATAGAGCAACTCACTGATGAGGACCTAATTCACCTTTATCAGGATCAAGGAGGGGCAAGGCTACACAGCTTTCCATCAGTTCTGCCAAGTTCATACCCTTAGAAGGTGACCTAAACGCACATGATGAAGAGAAAAATATACAAAAAAAAAGTCAATGTCAGACACAACCCTATTTAACCCCACTGCACATCTCAAAAGGTTCCAATGTTGCTTCATCATAGTTCCTCCATCATGCTGTCATGGAAAAAAGAGATCAAACAGCTTTGGAGGACAGCCAATTTTCTACAGCAGCTTAAATAAGACTGCTTCAGTTCACATGGTCAAAATCACAATAGTGAGAGCAATGAAAGCAATATGTTAGTGTTATGTTAGTAACACCTTGTTCATGGCGTTACTCTTCATTCTACAATTAACTTGAGAATTAACAATGGATTTTCCTATTTGAAAATCATCTTGCAATTTTGTCTATGTGCGTTTAGCCAGGATCTATAGATGGCAGCACAGGAAAATGGAATCATAGATTGGCAACAAAACAGAAGGGGGTCATTCATCTCATTGTGTTCCTGCTGGCTCATTGAAAGAGAAAATCACCTTAAATCTGTAGCCCTGCACAATTTTTCTCTCTACCTAATTCCCTCTTGAAAGCCTCAATTTAACCTGCCTTGTAAGTTTGGGGATATGGGAGCATCTGCTGTAGTGTTGAAGCAGATGAGAATATCAGGCAGGATGACTGTTAAGTGTGGAAGCATTACCAAGGGATCTCTCAGGGTTCAAGAGTAGAAAAGGATTTTAATGTGGAATCATTGGAAGAGATGTTGCACGTGGCAATGGAGGAAAATATTCCTCATTAATTAATGCATGCTTAAGGGCCTCACTCCGCCACCACTTTACTTGTATTCATTCAGCAGTGGGTAGGGTATTCACAATGTGGGGAGCCCAAAGAACAAACCCAGTCTGGTTTGCTTGAGGATTCCCAAGGTATTAGAGGGGATGGGGTGATTGGCACCTTCCTTGTTCAGTAGTACTCAATCTCTGATTGAAGGACCTAGCATTGGGAAGAAAGCGGCCTTTATTAAAAGCCAACCCCAGCCCTTGCTGCTGACCCCCAGCTCCCTCCATCCTGTCTGCTCCTCATGTATGTCCTGTATCAACAAGGGACTCCAGGCATCAAGTGGAAGAATTACCAGCAGCAGCCACCACTTCCTTGTCTACACTGCTGAGCATTGTTCAGCTGCTGGCCCCTGATTGATCCTTAATGCTGGGAAAGGCCCATCTCTGTCCAATTAAATACCTGAGATGCACTTCATATGGCAGCTCTTGCTAACAATAGGCAGTGGATCTTTTGTCAGCACTCCAGCTGGCTGGCAAGACTTCTGTTGCCTGTATTAAATATTACCCCATTGTTCAGGTTGACCACCTTTCATTAGAACTAGAAAATATTAGCAATGAAGAGCTTATAATCAAGTGCAAAGCCAGGGTAAAGCAGGCATGTTTACTGGAACAATGATCCATGATCAGGATTAAGGGAACTGATTGCCTATTTTTCTTTCATTGATTGTATGGCTAAATCAGGGAATGATACAACGCAGTCTAACATACCAGTGCTGGTAGACCTACCCAATTGGTTTCATTCCACTACCCTTTCACTCCAGCCATGCCTATTGTTTTCCCCTCAGGTTTTTATCCAATTCCCATTAGAGATTTATTATTGAATTTGCTTCCAGTGTTCTATTAAGTTGAGCATTGCAAATCTTAACAACTTGGTGCATTTTTAAGAAAAACTTTGTTAGCCTTCCCTTGGGTTATTTTACCAATTATCTTAAATCTGTGTCCTCTGGCTTCCAACTCTTCTGCTACTGAAAACGATCAAGATTTTGAACATCTCCATTAAATCTTTCCCCTAACTTTCTGCACCATAAGGAGAACAATCCCAGTCTCTCCATGTATCTGAAGTTCAGAATCCCTCCCTCCTGTCGAGTAAATTCTGCCTGCATCCTTTCTAACGTCCTTCTAAAATTGCAGTGCTTAGAATTGGTCACAACTAGATCCAAATCAGAGTTTTATACATTATGACTCTTATACTTTGCTTTTCTACATAAGGACAGAATTTTCCCTCCAGGGGTGGGAGATAACAGTCGGAGCACTTTCCAGGCCCCAGCCCTAGAGGAAAAGTTCATTCAGAGATACTCCCTTAATTGACATGGAGACAGGTTTGCAGTTAAATTAAGTTTGGTAGGCAAATCCCTCAAATCTGGAGAGCCAGACAATTCTCCAAGCTGGAGTTCAGAGGCCTCCTGGCTGGAGAGGTTTGAAAGGCTGCAGTGAAGAGTAAGTAACATATGGCATTTCAAACAGATGTGCCTTTCTCATCAACTTTAGTACAAATGGAAAAAGCAGCCAAGTCAGCATGGGCTGAGGGTTGGGATTGGAGAGGGGGGGGGGTGAAATCTCTCAAAGGGCTAGCCTTCAGCTGTACCCACTATCCAAACAGGTAGGGAAGCCTGGAGCACCCTTCCTGCTCTCATCTAATGCAGGGTACCACCCCAGGTAGTTAAACTGCACCCAATGTGTTGGAAAACTGGAGACACCCCAATTGGAAATTCCCAGTCAACATCCCTTAACTATTGTCAAGAGGGATTTCATCAACCTAATTGGTTACCTGCCTCAGGGGAATGGAACACTGTGCTGACCCCTTGGTCTCAGGTGAAATGACTGGGATCTGGAAATTGGAACGCTGACATTATTTTTGAATGCCATCTGTTCCTGGTTTCGACCTTGGTGACATCAAAAAGAATCAGCTGTATGGGCTGAATTTACTGGTGCAGCATGGCCCTTGCCCCTAGATGTCAGTGAGGACTCACCATTTCTTCCCACTGCCACTTGAAACCTGTAGGGAAATTATAAATGATGAAAAATCACAGATTTGAAACATGAACTCTTTCTTTCTCACAGATGTTGCCTGAGTATTTCCAGCAGTTTCCATTTTTACTTCAGATTTGCGATATCTGCAGTATTTTGCTTCTGGAATCCTACTTCTGATTTTATGATGAAAGATCATTAATGAAGCATCTGAATATAGTTGGGCTGAACATACTGTCCTGAGGAACTCCTTAAGTTGCAACCTGGGGCTGAGAACAATCGACTGCCTACATCCATCTTCCTTTCTGCTAGGTGTGACTCCAGCCAATGGAGAGATTTCCCCATGTTTCCAATCGACTGCAGCTTTGCTAAGGTTAAAAATGCCAGTCAAATGCTACCTTGTTGTAAAAAGGCAGTCATTTTTTTCTCACTTCCAAAATTATTCAGCTCAGAATTAGCTGGACCAAGTCCGTAATGAGAGCTGGAGCTGAGTGACCCTTGCGGGACCAAAACTGTACACCAGTGAGCAGGTTATTGCTGTGCAAGTGCTGCTTGATTGCACTCTTGACAACATCTTTCATCACTTTGCTGATGATTGAGAGTAGGATGATGGGGCAGTAATTGGCTGCCTTCAATTTGTCCTACTTTTTGTCAAATGGAACTATTTGAGCAATTTTCCACTTTGTCAGGTAGATCCAATGTTGTAGCTGTATTGGCACAACTCGATTAGAGTTCTTGGTTCTCTGCTGTGTTATACATCAAAAATGATCCTTTTTGCTTTTAATCTCACTTCCTCCATCATTAAGGGAGCGCTAACTTTGGATGTTATTCCTAACCCCCTCTTGGGAGAATGTGTCCAGCCTACAGTTGAATAATATCTTCTGTGAAGAGTCCTCATTGCTTATATATTGTTTCCCTGCCAAGCTGTGATTCCAGCCCACCTGGACCAGAACACCACCCACCCCCCTCAATTCACTGAAATTAATCTTCCTCAATAAGTCGGAATTGCACTCAGAATTCAAAGCAAAATGATGTGTGCCCTTCCTCTTTATTTGTGTTCCTCAAATTCCACAAAATGAGGACTATTAACATCATATTTGTAAACAGCGACAAAGATAACCTTATGTTTTTAACAAAGAACAATGTAAAGGGCGCCATCTGCTGGCAGATCTCAGAAGTTACACCGCTAGAAGAGTGAATGAACCTAAAAATCAAGGCACAATAAACCAGATTACACATCTCATTAATATTATTGACTATATACTATGGGCGAAATTTTGCTTTAGTAAAGTTTGTTAGTGAACACACACTCATTGGAGTGATATGTAGTAAGGAAGAAATTCCCAGTAAACCGCAACTCCCCAAAATAACCAAATGACAATAACCAATTGAAGAAATTACCAACAAGGTTTTTATTTTGTAACTGTTGCTTTAACGTATAATTTAAGCATGAATTAATGAGTGAATAATATTTCAAATAAAATGGTAAATTTCAATTTAAATTATAAATGCAATGGTTCATTTTTTTTTAGAGCAACACAGCATGGGAAACAGGCCCTTCGGCCCAACGAGCCCGCGCCGCCATCATAACTATATAGTAGCAATTCCATTATCCTATTATAGATTTAGGTTATTCCTAATATGGAAGACTCTCACTATAGGGACAATTTGTTTCCCAATCAGCCTAAGAGCAAATTTTTGGGTTGTGGGAGGAAACCGGAGTGCCCGGAGAAAACCCACGCAACCACGGGGAGAACGCGCAAAACTCCCGCAGACACCGGCCCAATTCCAAGTGTCTGCACAGCCACATCGATAGTCTCTGAGCTGTCATGGTGCCCTTCAGATGGTCCACATAAAGCACTAATTTACGACATGAGGTACCAGGCAACCCATGAATCAACATCCAAGAGCTGTACTCGCACCACCTGCCAAATGCATGCTCAATGTTGGTCAAGTATGGACCAAATTACCTGTGGAAAAAAAGCCATAGTTAAACAGTCCTAATATATCCCTCTATCTGCATACCGCTCATGTGGCTGTCCAAGAGACCCTTAAACAGCCCCAGCGTGCCTGCTCCCACCACCTTAATCGGCAGTGCATTCCACACCCCCACTACCCTTTGTGTGAAAAACTGCCCTCTAATATTCATCTTATACATAGCCCCCCTCACCTTATGGCCATGACCCCTCGTCCTATCCATTTCTGAAGGTGGAAAAAGTTTACCACCATTTACTCTATCTATACCCCTTATAATCTTATACACCTCTATGAGATCCCCTCTAAGCCGACGTCTTTCAAGGGAAAACACCCCCAGTCTATCTAATCGTTCCTCATAGGACAGTCCTTCCATACCAGGCAGCATCCTGGTAAACCGCCTCTGCACTCTCTCCAAGGACTCCACATCCTTCCGATAGTACGGAGACCAGAACTGGGCGCAGTATTCCAAGTGAGGCCTAACCAAAGTTGTATACAACTGCAACATCAAACCCCTACTCTTGTATTCTATACCCTTTTCTATGAAAGCTAACATACTATACGCCTTCTTTATCACCTTCTCCACCTGTGAGGACACCTTAAGAGACTTGTGAACCTGCACCCCCAAGTCTCTCTGCGTCCCTATGCTCCGTATAGTTTTACCTTTTATCCTATAACTCTCTTCTACATTTTTCCAGCCAAAATGCATCACCTCGCATTTATCTGGATTAAATTCCATTTGCCATCTATCTGCCCAGTCTACCAACCTGTCTATGTCCTGTTGTATTGCCTGACACTGCTCTTCTGTACCCGCCATCCAAGCATCTTGGTGTCATCAGCAAATTTGCTGATCTCACCACCTACCCCAACTTCCAAGTCATTTATGTAGACCACAAATAGAAGAGGACCTAGTACTGAGCCTTGTGGCACTCCACTAGTGACAGGCTTCCAGCCGGAAAAAGAGCTTTCCACTACTACCCTCTGTCTCCTCCTCCCGAGCCAGTTCTCGACCCATCTACATACCCGACCCTGTATCCCATGCGCCTTCACCTTCTCTATCAGTCTACCATGAGGAACCTTGTCAAACGCCTTACTGAAATCCATGTAGACGACATCAACAGCATGTCCTTCATCAACTTCATCATCTTACAAGACTACAGGCACCTGTATTACTGCTCGCATAAGCATGGCACTATGTGCCTGCAATTCAATAACACACTGTCCTTTATTCATGCAGGGTAAATCAGGGGATATATCAAACAATAATTTTGGCCTTATTGTCATGATTATGATTATTATCAGACACACTTCTGGGGAAGTGCACATCATTTTACCATCTTTGAACTATTCACATTGCATTCAATGTTGTAGGCCTTTGCAGCCATCTTACTCATTACCTTCAGGAGTTCCACTTTGCTTTTCTGCCAAACAAAAGAACTGACCTCTTCCCGAGAGTTATTTGCTTCTTTTCCTGAAGAATTGTCTGCATTCCTCCTTGTTTCTTTCTGCTTTCTCTGTGTCTGCATGTGTGCCAAATGCTTTAATTCTCCAGTTCCCCTTTATTTGCCTACCATTAGGGCTGCTGCCTTAACTTCTTTCCCACTTCCAGGTCAATGGTCACCAGGTCACAAAGACTAGTATTTCTTGCTATCCAAGAAAATTACAATTGATCTCTTTACAACTTATGCAAACTCTAGGCCATTTCCAACATTTTAAAAAACAATTTCATATCTCACACACATTTTTAAAAAATTACAAGTTTCTCGTCCAGTACAATTGCTGACAGTACAAGTCAGTGGTCAGCAGTTTTAACTAAGTCAAATTTTATATTTTTTGATTCCTTCTTTTTTCCTCTATTAGCCAATCTTTTTCCCTTTCTTAATTTATTGTATTTACCCTCAGTTGAGACAGTCCAATCTACCATCCTTCTCAGACATTCCTCTGCTTATTTTTCAATCCTTTAATGTCATTAATGTCTGTGTGTGCCCGGATATTCTGTTATTATCACTGTGCTGTTATAAGCTCACACTTCCAGGAAATATGAGGGTAATACTCTTTCCAAAACCTATGCATGCACCAACAACTAATGGGGTATGCCAAGAAATACCTGCTCAAGCAAAGTCTGTCCCCAAAATTGGCAGAACACTGGCACGGTGGTTAGCACTGCTGCCTTATACTGCCAGGGGCCTGGGTTCAACTTTGGCCTCGAGCCATTGTCTGTGTAGAGTTTGCACATTCTCCCCATGGAATAGGATTAAGGAGAATCCTAAAGCTTTCTTTCGATATGTTAAGAATAGAAGATTGGTTAGGGCAAGATTATGGCCAGTCATAGACAGCAGTGGGAAGTTGTGCGTGGAGCCTGAAGAGATTGGAGAGGTACTGAATAAATATTTCTCTTCGGTATTTACGCAGGGTGATGTAAATGTAGTTATGGAGAACACTGAGGTACGGGGTAGCAAACTGGAAAGTATCGAAGTAGATAGGGAGGATGTGCTAGATATTCTCGAGGGTTTGAAGTTGGATAAGTCCCCTGGGCCGGACGGGATTTACCTAGGATTCTCTGGGAGGCAAGAGAGGAGATTGCAGAGCCTCTGGCTCTGATCTTCAGGTCGTCGTTGGTTACGGGTGTGGTTCCGGAGGACTGGAGGATAGCGAATGTGGTCCCGTTGTTCAAGAAGGGGAAGAGAGACCTTCCAGGGAATTATCGGCCAGTGAGTCTTACTTCTGTTGTGGGCAAAGTATTGGAGAGAATTATTAGGGATAGGATTTATAGTTATTTAGAGAGAAATGAATTGATTGGGGATAGTCAGCATGGTTTCGTGAAGGGTAGGTCATGCCTTACTAACCTCATTGAGTTTTTTGAGAAAGTGACCAAAGAGGTGGATTGGGGTAAGGCGGTTGATGTAGTATATATGGACTTTAGTAAGGCGTTTGATAAGGTGGCCCATGGTAGACTTCTACAGAAAATGATATGTGTGGAATAGAGGGTGATTTAGCTAATTGGATTAGGAATTGGCTAGCAGATAGAAGACAGAGGGTGGTGGTTGATGGAGATATTCATCGTGGAGTTCGGTTACAAGTGGTGTACCTCAGGGATCTGTGTTGGGGCCCCTGCTGTTTGTAATTTTTATAAATGATCTGGATGAGGGTATTGAGGGATGGATCAGTAAATTTGCAGATGACACTAAAGTCGGTGGAGTGGTAGATAGTGAAGAGGGGTGTTATAGGTTACAGAGTGACTTGGACAAGTTGCAGAGCTGGGCCGAGAGGTGGCAAATGGAGTTTAATGTGGAAAAGTGTGAGGGTATGCACTTTGGCAGGAACAATAAATGTGTAGAGTATAGGGCTAATGGTAGGGCTCTTAATAGTGTTTAGGAACAGAAGGATCTTGGTGTATGTGTCAATAGATCCCTGAAAGTAGGCAGTCAAGTGGATAAAGTTGTTAAGAAGGCATATGGAGTCTTAGCTTTTATTGGTAGGGGGATTGAATTTAGGAGCCGCAGCATCATGTTGCAACTGTACAAAACTCTAGTGCGGCCGCCCTTGGAGTATTGTGTGCAGTTCTGGTCCCCACATTATAAGAAAGATGTGGAGGCATTGGAGAGGGTACATAGGAGGTTTACCAGGATGTTGCCTGGTATGGAGGGCAGGTCCTATGAAGAGAGGTTGAAGGATTTGAGGTTGTTTTTCGTTAGAAAGGAGGCGGCTAAGAGGGGATCTTATTGAAGCATATAAGATGATTAGAGGTTTAGATATGGTGGACAGTGATAGCCTTTTTCCTAGGATGGAGAAAGCTAGCACGAGGGGACACAGCTTTAAATTAAGGGGTATGAGTTATAGGACGGATATCAGAGGTAGTTTCTTTACTCAAAGAGTGATTAGGGAGTGGAATGCCCTGCCTGCAGCTGTTGTAGATGCGCCAAGTTTGGTGGCGTTTAAGAGGTTAGTTGATAAGTATATGGACGAGAAGGTAATGGTTTAGTTAGGAGGGGCATTGCTTTTTATTTTGGTCGGCACAACATCGAAGGCCGAAGGGCCTGTTCTGTGCTGTAATGTTCTATGTTCTATGTTCTATGTCTGTGTGCATTTCCTCTGGATGCTCCAATTTCCTCCCACAGTCCAAAGATTAGGTTGATTGGCCATACTAAATTGACCTTAGTGTCAGGAGACTAACAGGATAAACATTAGGTTTATGAGAATAGAGTCTGGGTGGGATTGTGGTCTGTGCGGGATTGTGGTCTGTGCAGACCTGATGGCCTAAATAGCCTCCTTCTGCACTGTAGGGATTCTATTCTATGATTTTATGAAAAAATTCCCTCTCTGATAGTCAGGGTACAGCACATCAGTAAACCTGACTTCTGAATGCGTGGGCGCTCTCTCTCAAAAATGCACCAATCTCAGTGCACTGGGAAACCCCTCTCTAACCTTCGGACATGGGGACCCCCGTCCCTGACACGATCACCAGCATGGGGATCATCCCAATGGGTCCTTGGCCCGACCCCTAACATGTTTTTCTCCTCCCCCAATCAGGACCACCAATTTGACCCCCAACAAGGTCACCTTCACGATCCAGCCCTGCACGAACACCCTGTCAGACCACACAAGTGATGTTGCAAGGAGATTCTTTCTTTGCAGTTTTCTTTTACAAAGAAAAGTTTACATGTTTTGACATTACTGAAGTGACATCAATTCTTGTAGTCAGATGAAAAGGGAAATACGATTCAGTGCCAAATGGGTCTGTTTAATATTGCTTGACTAAGAAACAGAAAAGATCACTGACTGCATATTTTGAAATTTGGTGAATAAAAATAACTTAAGCCATTCAAACAAATCCAAATTCAGGATTAAGGGAGAGGGAGCGCCCATCAGGTTGTCTCCAGGGAGCAGAGCCAGGTGAAATGTATATTTTGCAGGTCACGCTGCAATTGTTGATAAACAACCTTTAGAAGCTATTGTGAAATTCTCACCGTATCCACCGCGGGAATCATAGCAGGCGAGGTAGAAAATGCCATGGAGCTTGGGCAGCAATTTCCTGCCTTGGGGCACATGCGACCAGAGAATCCCATTCTACATCCCTGTTTTTTGGCTACCATTAAATGCCGTGGCTGGAGTGCCTGATTAAGGTCCCAGTGACTATAACTGCTGATTTTCATTTTAGGAAAGACTTGCATTTAACTAGTACTCTTCAAGATCTCAGGATGCCTTAAATCATTTTACAGCCAATATTTGGAATGTAGCCACTGGTGTAATGTAGGATACGGCTCTTACTAGTAATGTAGGAAACAGGACAGTAAGGTCTCACATTTAGCAATAAGGTTAGAACCAATCATTTGTTTTATGATGAGAGTTGAGGGACAAATGGCCAGAAATATCAATATCTGCTGCTGTTCTTCAAAGTGGTGTTATAGAACAATTGATGTCCACCTGAAAGGAGGCTTTGGCTTGGTTTCATCTGAAAGAAGACACCTCTGATAATGTATGTTTCCTCAGTACTATAATAATTGGCAGTCTAGATTTTTTGCTCAAGTGTCTCAGATGAGGTTTGAATTTAAACCTTCCAGTTCAATTTGAAGTGCAATCATTGAGCTATGGCTTACACCTAAAAAGTATTGTGTGCAGTTTTGGTCTTCTTTTCTGAGGAAGGATATTCTTGCTCTTGAAGGAGTTAGCGAAGGTTTACCAGGCTGATTCCAGGATTAGCAGGACTGATATATGAAGACAGATTAGGATCGTTTCGCTGGAGTTCAGATGAATGACAGGAGGGGTCTCACAGTCTTATAAATTCTAATAGGACTAGACAGGGTAGATGCAGGAAGGATGTTCCTGATGATGGGAGTCCAGAACCAGGGGTCAATCTGAGGATGTAGGGCAGACCATTTAAGACAGAAGCGAGGAGACATTTCTTCATTCAAAGAGTGGTGAGCTTGTGGAATTCATTACCACAAGAAGTAGTTCATGCCAAATCACTGAATGTATTCAAGAGGCAGCTAGATATAGCACTGGGGTGAAAGCAGGATTAAGCTATTGAGTTGGACAATCAGTCATGATCGTGATGAATGGCAGAGCAGACTCGAAAGGCCAAATGGCCTTCTCTTCTATCTGCCATTTTTTTATTTCTGTGCTCTGGTAAACAATATTCTTCTCATCATCTCTAAATGCATAAAGTAGTGGGAACAATAGTTGCCTTTTTTAATGGTCTGAACAAAATGAGCTTGCCAATTGCCTTAACAAAAAATGCATTTGGGGATGGAAATAGAGAAGATGGTTCTGAATTGAAGCAAGTACTTGGGGAAGAAGCACACATTTCAATGCAACAGTTTCTGTCTCAGTTTTGGTAATGATTATGACCAGGTAATAATCTCCGATGGCCACAGATGTCAAAATCTTCCATTTGAATCTGTAATAAAGACATTTTGCTGCAACCCTCAGCCCCTAATGGACTTTACTTGCATGCAAGACAAACATTGATACATTTATCACCTAAATCTTTGGGGGCTTTGAAGCATGCTCATCTCCTTGGTCCTCAAAGTATTAAAAATATATCATTTTTCAGAGAGAAGCTTCACTGGAAATCAATTAATCAAACGACATTTGGATCAGTGGAAGTATTTTTCCTTTTGACATATGCACATTGCTCGAGGACACTTCCTCACTTTTGTTCATTTGTTTAAAAAGGCTGTTCAGATTCAATCCTTGGCAGATATCCATTATGCCGATAGGTAGAAAGTCACGAAAGTGCATCAAAGGGCATTTATATTACACAACAACACAGTTGAAATGACAAATCACTGATGCAGTCAATACAAGTTAACACAGGCACTGATATATATTCTGCCATTTCCTTCTTTCCCACTGCACTAAATTAAATTTTCTGTTTATTATATTCAAATATTTACAAACAGAAAAATAATACATTTTAATTGCCACTTAATTTTTGCCGGAAGCAACTGGTCAGACTGGCACTTCAAGTTTTCCCCTTGCACAAGTGAGTTTCAATATTCTCTGTATTTTTTTCCCCAAGTGCTTAGGTGATTTCTTTAAGCGGACAACCCATTTAGTTTCTTTTTTACATTTTCAGGTGGCTGTGCATGTTCGTATGGTGGGGTCAGCAACATGTCAGACAAATTGAATTTATACTGGGTTTCTGCTGAAACAAAAAATCCTGTTTTGAATGCCATAAGAGAACAAACGACATGTTGAACTACCCCTTTGGAATATTTACGTTAACTGTGGGAAGGCACCATTATATTTTCAAGAGTACAACCACAGTCAATAACTAAAACCTTGCAAATACTTCTAGTACCTATCTTATCTGAAAGGTAACTTAAGTAAACACACATATTTGCAAGAGGATTCCTAATTTCACATGTTTTATTATGTTTGAAGAGCATTTACAATTCTTAAAGTCAATGAACCTAAAAACATAAAAATAGAATTTTTTTCAGCTTACAAAAGAAATATATTAGGCAACTTCTGATGTGCGCATTAAAGCCTGGAAATATGTACAAATATGAATATGGCAATAATATAAGTACCATCAGACTTGTTGGTAGCATAATGAATCCTAAAGTAGTTTGAAAAAATTATTTATTCAAGGCTTGCACTTTTTGTTCATATAAACACCTGATTTATATCACTGTCATAGTTGTATGGTTACTGTTTGTAATCATTTTTGCTGTGTTCTGCACTAAAAGGGTATTCTTTAAACAATTATAGATGGAATCCAATTTGTACAATTGATTTCAGTATGTTCTGTAAAAAGTACAAAGTTAGTTTGTAACAGATACAATAGTTTTGCTTGTTCAGTGAATTGCCTAAAAATAAACCAAAAATGAAATTATATTTTTACACTGCAACAATAAATATACATTAAAGCCCTTTGGACAATACATTACAGGAGTGTAGAGTGAAGTCACAAGATTGTTCATATTTTTGAGTGTTCAATCATGACAATTTTTAATTGAGCTTAACAAGAGAGCATGGCTTCTGAATTGTTCCAGCTGCCTCCAATTCAGTGGAATCATCCCTATAGTACATAACAGGTCATGAAGAGTTAGCACAATGTGCTTAGCAGGCATATCTGCAGAAACAGGTCTGCATTTTAGATTTCATTATTTCCTTTTTCAGTTGAAATGAAGTCTTCACGTTTTACCCAGATCACCTCTGCTGCATTATTTTCCACTACACCATTAGCTCCTGCTGCAACTCTTTGCTTTGTAGCAAATGCCATTTTTGATGGTGATATTTCTGGTGTTTGGGGCATGGATAATTTTCCATTCTCACAAAGTCCATCTTTTGTAAAGCTCATTGCTTTTAGCTGCTCTTGTAATTCTTTTGACAAAGTTGAACTTTTCACTGACTGGCAATATTCATCATCATCACTTAGAATATCAGTCTCTTTGACATCTTCCTGCTCTTCATACTTACCAAGATCAAACTGCTCCTCTACCCAACGGTCAGTATCATTACAGGTCACTGGTGAGTGTGAAGAATCATTATTTTGACTATGTCCAAATAGATCATCTGCATCAATAGTGAATCTGTTCCTGGACAGTCTTTTTTTGCCTAGGCTTCGGCAGGGAACTGAAACTTAGGGAGGGTCAAAAATACACAAAATTAGAACCTGCAGCACTTTGCCTGCAGCAAAATCAAAACGTGCTAATAATTTAGTGGCAACAGAAAAACATGATCAATGTCAGCCTAATCACAAATAAATCTAGATTTACTGTAGACAACTTTGCAGAATAATTGCTCAACACATTTGAACAACATTATTTTGTTGTTATTTTAACAGCAATGTTAGCTTACTTAAAATAAGTTAATAACTGCTTAAAAATAGTTGTATCTGTTCATCCAGCTGTATCATTTTTAGTCTACAGATCCTAATAAGTATTAGATATTTATGACAATTTTATTTAATATATTTCGTAGAAAATGTGCTGTAATTACTGAGTAGAGGAAAAAGGGCATTAGTACACTGGAGTGAAAATGAACCATACTGGAGTGACACATACCTAGAGCTTACAGCAAGAGATTGGAAAAAGTTGTGCAACTTCGGCCAAAGATCATAATAAACATCAGTGAGATAACACCATCAAATGTTTATATCCCTTCTCTTGGATTATGGCAAGAGATTGGGGAAACTGTATTTAGAAATTTTCTTTCAATATTTAGCCATCCAAAAACCATTTTTTATTTTATACGACCATACACAAATGGTCATTAAAATATAGCATACCAGTAGATTAATGCTGACAGATTTAAAAGCTGAGGAGTATTGATAACTAAAAGTAAAGACCTTGAGAAATCAGATAGGAATGCAAGAAATACAAACAGTAATAGATGAAACCTGCTTCGCCATTCAGTATGATCATGGCTAATCTCTGACCTAATTCCACATTTCAGCCCAATCTTCATATCCCCTTGGTTGTTCTAGAGCCTAATAGATCTTTTGAAATAGTATCATTTTATTTTCAAACACACAGTCCCTGTCATGTTCTAATAGATAAAAATGGTTATAGTTTTATAATCTTGTGGTACAATTATCTGCCATTTGACTTTTCCATATGGGTTCATAGTTCTAATTACTCAAACTATTAAGTTTAATCATCCATGCCCTGAACTTGTAAATTTGCTGCAATTTCCAAACCAATCCATAGAGTTTAGACATCCACTTCTGCTGACAAGTTCTGCAAATTGTATTTTTATCTAGATAATGAGGATTTTAAAAAAATAAATCTGGGAAGGAATGTCACAATATAAAACTGAGAAAGATAAAATTGGGACAAAACTGTCTTAATTTCTGCTTTCATAGTTCAGAAACAAAGAAGCATTGAAAAGTATTTTCACAAATATGGAATTACACACTGGCACATGACAGGAACATTTTGTAACATGACGCAGTATGAATAATACTTTTGATGTAGATCTGACCCCTAGAATTCTTACCAGCTCGATTCACAACTGGTCTTGCTCCTTTCAGTGCACACAGTCTCTTTCCTCCAAAAGGCATGTATTGCTGGGACTGTGGCAAACTTTCTGTTTTTAGAAGCTGCCTTCGATGTTTGTCACGTAATATAGACTGAACTGCCTTGATAAAGTCCCGTTTGCCCTCAGGAGTACTGAAAATTTCCAAAAAAGTGTAAATCATGGAAAAACATTTTAAAAGATATTTTAAAAATAAAATTCTACACATTTAGGAATGAAATCGGGCAACAGTAACAACAGGTTACCTGCTACAAAAGTGAAAGGTTGTCTCAGGTCTTCCTTCTGACTCAGATTTTGTGTGAACAATTTCAAAGACACAATCAACTTCCATATCTAAAGGCAAAAAAAAGCACATAAAAGCAATGGATTATGAATAGTGACTATGGAAGGCAGTGTTTGAGTTCTTATCATTAAAGGACCACCTTGTAATACAAGGACAAGATCAATGCAACTTTTAATAGAAAGGACAATGACATTCCCTCAACTCAAATCTTCCTTATATATATCAGTAATAATTCCTTAGCTTTCTGCTCTGCCTGCAAAATTGGTATCTGGCAGACTGCTGAATTTCTAAAGCAGTTGTGTCATAAATGTGGAAAATTATTAGTTCACAAAAATCAATGATCTGGTGTCAAACTATGGAAAAAGAAAAGGATAGTTTATTTACTTCAGTTGAAGTTCAATCTCATTAAACAGTATATTCATCACCATCCAACCACAGAAAGCAGAGGATGTGGAAAAGTAATTCCAGTGTACACAGATCAAGTTAACCTTCATTCTCCTCTCTATATGAGCACAGCCTCAGTTGGATGTTTGCACTCAGTTTCTTCCTTGGAGGAAAGAGCATGGCAATGATGGCATGTAGTGTACCTCCTCCCAGCAGAAATGCTAAGTAGTAAAAGTGTTTGGAGGCATGGCATGGCCAAGAATATGGTTCAAAGGAGAGAAGTAACAAGGCAAACAAGGGGAGAACTCCACAGGGTATGGCCAATACAGTTGATAGAATATGCTACGGATGGTGGAAGGTGGAGGGACATGCACAGCAAGCCACAATTGGAGGCCTGAAGCAAAGGACTGTAACAAAGGGCTGGAGGAAGCTGGGTTGGTTGAATGATTTTTGGGGTAAAAACAAAGGTTTGGAAGTTGATGGATTGGAGGACAAGTTAATTTATGGTGTCATGTATTAAGTATTTTGATAAATGAATCCTCGCTCCCTACACCATTGAGAGTGTTTCACCAGCCAATTTAATGTTAGATATTGCATACATCTCGCCCAAATCCCCCAGATTGATTTCATAAAGTAGATGCAGATAGGTTTGATTCTTATGAAATCAAATATCATGTTTATGAGTAGCAATTTTCATCTGCTTCTTTCATTTATTAACTTTTATGTTGTGGGAGTTGTAGATAGCACTTGATACAGATTGCATTTATGTTTTTAGTATTGGGTAGTGGTATTAGAAAGAGCAACAACAGCAAAGAAGCAAAAGCAATAAAAATTGCTTTAGATCAGAGGTATTTTGTGTACACAATAAAATGTTAGTCCTGTTACGACTATTTATGCACAGAAGTAATATTTACCTAAAATTATCTGAGTGGGAGTGTAATATGAACCTCAGTGGGTTTATTCCCTGCACTATGAAAAGAATAATTCTTGATAGCACATGGCCACCAGAGGGTGGACTTGGAACTTTTTTCAAATAATTCTGTCTTTGAAACTAATCTGTTTCAATAGCAAAGTTATTGCTATCCAGCTCAAAACCATCACAATTTTTATAGGCTGCGAATTTCAATACAGTGCCACTCCCCATGCACCATGAGCTCACACTAATAAATATCTGGATTTCAAAATTAAGTCAGTTATTGGTTTCAACTTTATGACAGCAGCACATTTGGTGTCCATATTCCTATTTAAAGTCTGATGTGAAGTTCAGTGTTGAGGCTACTGCTTTCAGGGCCAGTACATGAGGCAATCTTGAGCTCTCTGTATATTATCTTGTGTGGTTAAATATCAAGACCAGTGAAACACCCTCAAGGATGTGGGGAATGTAGGTTCATTTATAAAAATACTTAATATATGACACCATAAACTAGCTGAAGCAAAAGAACCCCCAAACATAAGGGAATCTTAAGGAATTGAATTATTTTCTACTTTCTACCGTGAATTTTCGTGCCTTTAATGTACACATCTCAGTTCATGCTGAATTTATTAATTTCAGAAGTCATGACTGGGTAACATACCCCTACAAATGAATCATCAATGAAGACAGGAGGTGTCCTTTAAGGAATGAAATCTACCACCCTTATCTGGTCTAGCCTAGGTGTGATTCCAGAGCTACAGCAATGTCATTGACTCTCAACTGCCCTGGGACAAATAGGGATAAACTCAGTAAAGTTTTACAACACCAATTTTAAATCCAACCAATTTATTTGATAGTAAATCCGCGAGCTTTCGACTTTATAGCCTTCATCAGGCAAATGCAGTGTTCTGATCTGCAGAGGCACTCATATCCACACAGACAGTTACAGATTGCTGATTAGAATGCGAATCCTTACATCTAACCTGCTATTCAAGTGTTAAAGTGGCTAACAATGTGTGTGAAGGGAATCCTGAGCATTGGTTAGAGAATTGTGTACTTTCTCCAGACAGCACAGTAAGTGAGGTAAGTAAGTAAGTAAGTGACACACGACAGCGCAGAGTTGCTGAGCAGAGACTGATAGCCAAGTTCCGAACACATGAGGACGGTCTTAACAGGGATCTTGGCTTCATGTCACACTATCTGTAACGCCCGTAACTTGCCTGGATTAGCAAAAAACCTCACTTACTGTGCTGTCTGGAGAAAATACACAATTCTGTAACCAATGCTCAGGATTCCCTTCACACACATTGTTAGCCACTTCAACACTTGAATAGCAGGTTAGATGTAAGGATTCGCATTCTAATCAGCAATCTGTAACTGTCTGTGTGGATATGAGTGCCTCTGCAGATCAGAACACTGCATTTGCCTGACGAAGGCTCATAGCATCGAAAGCTCGCGGATTTACTATCAAATAAATTGGTTGGATTTAAAATTGGTGTTGTAAAACTTTACTGAGTTTACCCCAGTCCAACGCCGGCATCTCTACATCATGACAAATAGGGATGGGCAGTAACTGCTGGCCAGTCAGACTCCCATGTCCCATGAATGAATAACAAAGAAAACCACAATGGTCCAGCATTCCACTGCAAAAGCTTCAGTCTTGCTATTGTTTCAGCTATTTTGTTTTGTAGGTATTAATACAAAATGTGATTTCATACCTGTAGTGGTAACTGATCGAATCTGCAGGGCCTGAGTTGGAATCATATGACGAAATCTGAATGGGTCCCGGTCATCTGAGACAGATACTCTCTGAGAAATGTTTCCCTATTACATCAGGAAAGGTGACATTTTATCTTCAAAATTTACTGGAAGCAAGTAATATTAGAAAAGCAAATGTGCTTAATTGAATGCTTTTTAATAACTGCTCCAAGCGACAATTTAAGTAAGTTGGCAACTGGCCAAAATTGAGCCACAAATTTTCATGAATAGGTTATTATAGCTATGCTAATGACTTTTTTTTAAACAAGGAAGGCATGGGTAGCTGTAATTATAGAATGCCTCAATTTACACATTTAATACATCAGCTTCATATTTTTCCGATCTCTTCCATTCTTAATTTGGGTCTCAATTTGTAGTACTTGTTATTAAACATCTCAGAGCATGCCTTGTGCTGCAAAGATACTGCATCAACATAAAAACAGGTCTTTAGCCAGACTGACGACAGACGGAACCAAACTTCGATCAATTTACACTTTTTCTAATTGTGAAATGACTGACAAAAAATCATTTCAGAAATGTTCTCTCCCAAATTATATCAGAACTAAATCATCAATTTATCACCTCTTCCTTCCCATTAATAACATAAACACATTACTCAAATATGATTTTCGATTTATTTGACAAATAAATGCTCTATCCTCAGAACATGAAGAAATTAAAATAGGCTGGCCACCATTCACTCCTTTATAGCTAATGATTTGCCTGTATAATATTCTTTAAGTGTTAAAAGTCGCAAACTTCTCTCCCCCCACAATCAGAATCAATTTTATTTATTTATCATAGGATTGTCTGTTTGTAATGTGCTTCGTTACTCAAACAAAATACCAATTTTAAAAATATCTATTATTCACAAACTTCACATTGCGTACCAGGGTTATTTTTAGAAGCTTGAAAAGTAATCCTTTACTGAGAAATCAATTTGCAATTTTAAAATTAAGTTAAATTATTTTTATCTGTTATTTTGTTGCTCATTTCATATAGAATCTAGTTTACACAGTTTCTATTTAGAGTTTACCAACTATTTGTGTAAATTATTTTGTTGCTTCATGCCTACGAAACAATGAATGTGAAACTACACATTTGGTGCTCATAGCAACTACATAAAAATCATTCCTGATATTCAAAAGCACAGAAATCATGTTCAAAGCAATCATTAAACTGCCTTGAAAAGAATTCCGGCATTTTGATGTTTTGTTAATGTAATTAAACAGGTTCTATCAAGATTAAGTAAAACTGTCTCCATAAATCGGTGGTTGAGATTATTTGACAGACTATATTTAGCAATGGGTGGGAAGGGAACTAGTTCACTTTAGCTACTAATATGGCTTGGTAAAATTATATTTCAATTTAATGTTAGATATTAGCAACATTTTTGTTCTGTGAAATAATTTTAGGCTTAGCTGCTATTGATTATGATTCAACTTCAGTTTTGGCCATTTATACTTTAGCAAAACACAGGAATGTTGTCTTGCCATGGCTTTATTAAAGACATTTTAAGCCTTGTTTTTCACAACCAAAATAAAAATGTTTTTATTTACATTTTTCTTGAACAAAGCATTTATTAAACATACTAATTATAGACTTCTATACCTCATAAAATAGTGTTTATTGTAATTTATAATAGAAAACTTACCAGTTTCCTTTTCTGCTTGAAACCATCTTTATACACAAGGACAATGGCAGTTTTGAACACTAGAAACAAAGTAAATTAAATATCACTGAAAGAAAAAGTGTAAAGCTATAAAATCTTGTACATAGAAATTCTTTTACTGCATTCATTCTATCACTTTTGCATCAATACAAAGTGGTTGAGAGTTTATATTGTGGTAAAATTGGTAAACAAATACAGCAAATTGCTGAGCTTAGTAAAATCATCGGGTGTCAGACCCCTGTCAGATGGCTAAGTTCCCAAATACTTATTGTTAATACAGCAATGTATATTGAATTACATTGCTGATGCCCAAATGCAAATCTTTAAATTGCAACGTACCAAATGCTGCTAACTCAGGATCTTTTTTACACTTCCCAAAAGATGCAGGTGGATTGAGCCAAGTGATCGTACAATGGAAAAGAAGATCCCCCATTGAAAGATCCACAACCTGGAAATTAAAGAGACATTATATATATTTATAACATATAGGGTGAGATTCTCAGGCCCTCCATCTGCGTTTCCCACTGGTGGGAGGTGGCACGTTATTTCCTAGCAGTGGGATTCTCTGGTCATGCCTCTATCAATGGAAATTCCCACTGACGTCACTCCATGACAGCAGGAATCCCATGGGCATTTGTGCACTGCTGGCAGGACCAGAGAACCCCGCAATGTGAATGGTCAGAGAATTCCAGCACTGATACTTATACATGCAAACACAAACAATGATCTTACAAATGTCTGTGATTAGAACAAAGAATAAAACAGCACGGGAAACAGGCCCTTCAGCCCAACGAGCCCACGTCGCCATCCCGATGTTCCCACCTCTACCCGTGATCCCTGTCTATGTTTATAGATCTATGGATTAAAAACCAAATTTGAGACAATTTAGGAAGAATTTGTTTTGCCAATTAGCCTAAGAGCACATCTTTGGGATGTGGGAGGAAACCGGAGCACCCGGAGAAAACCCACACGAGCACGGGGAGAATGCGCAAACTCCCACAGACACAGGCCCAAATCCATGTATCTGCACAGCACAGCGATAGTCACTGAGCTGTCGTGTTGCCCATCAAATGGTCCAGGTCAAGCGTACACTGACGACGTGAAGCACTAGGATACTCTCGAAAAAAATCCAAGAGCAGCCCTCTCACGACCCATCGCGTGTATGCCCCTCGTTAGACAACAAGGTGGACCAAAGCACCTGTAGGATAAAAACAAGTACATTAATATCATCATCTATTTACACACTTCCCATGGACTCCCAAGGCTCATGATCCCTATTTTAAATCAGTTTTCTATACCCCTCCATTCCCATTCTGTTCATGTGCCCATCTAGGTATTTCTTAAATAACTCCAGAGTGCCTGCCTCCACCACTTTACTTGGCAGCGCATTCCATACCCCCACCACCCTCTGTGTGAAAAAACTCCCTCTAGCATCCAAATTATACCTTACCCCCCTCACCCTCAGCCCATGACCCCTCATGCTATTTGATTCCAAGCTAGGAGAAAACTTAACCCTGTTTACTCTAACTATACCCCTCATAATCTTGTACACCTCTATTAGATCTCCTCTAAGTCTACGTCTTTCTAAGGAAAACAGTCCCAATTTAACTAACCTCTCCTCGTAACTCTGACCTTCCATACCAGGCAGCATCCTGGTAAACCTCCTCTGCACTCTCTCCAGAGTCTCCACGTCCTTCCGGTAGTAAGGCGACCAGAACTGGACGCAGTATTCCAAATGAGGTCTAACCAACGTTTTATACAACTGCAACATTAAAGGCCACCTCTTGTACTCTATACCCCTTCCTATAAAGGCTAGCATACTATATGCTTTCTTCACAACCTTCACCTGCTCTGCCACCTTCAGAGACTTGTTGCACCCGTACCCCCAGGTCCCTCTGGTTTCTATACTCCTAATAGGTCTACCCTTTATCATTTACCTCCCCCCTACATTCTTTCTCCCGAAATGCATCACCTCACATTTATCAGGATTGAATTCCATCTGCCATCTATCTGCCCAAGCTACCAGCCTATCTATGTCCTGCTGCATCGCCTGACAATGCTCCTCACTATCCGCAAGTCCAGCCATCTTTGTATCGTCTGCAAACTTGCTGATCACTCCACTTACTCCCTCTTCCAAGTCATTTATATATATTACAAATAGAACAGGTCCCATTACCGAGTCCTGCGGCACACCACTAGTGACCGACCTCCAGCTAGAAAAACACCCTTCCACTATTATTCTCTGTCTCCCATTACTAAGCCAGTTACCTATCCGTCTAGCTACCTGTCCTTATATCCCATGAGCCTTGACCTTCTCAACTAATCTCCCATGAGGGACTTTGTCAAATGCCTTACTAAAATCCATATAGACGTCTCAAAGGGTTTGTAACCATATCAGTTTGCCGTTAGGTGGGGCCAATGGCTGCCATCAGAGATGCCTTAAATCTTTCTTCTTGACCAACCCAGTGTGAAGCCATATTAGATACTATTACGCTGCTACATTTCAGACAGTTTTTCTAAGAATTTTTTTTTACAAAGATACAAACATGTTAAGAATTTTCAAAGAACCAGAAGTTGCTGAAAAATTACCAGCATTTGAATTTTACAGTTATTGAAGTGCAAATTCATCAACAGCATGCAGCAAGGAAAAGATGCCCTGTAAATTAACATTAGCTTTGCAGAAAAGGCATCTTGGAGTTCACCTCCCCATGATGCTATTGAAGTTGCTGCATTTACACATTGACTACACATTAAACTTGCCGCAGAGCGTCAAGCTGAATAATTCATAGCTTAAGTACTCTTCAAACAATGTGATACCTGTTAACAATTGCCGATCAATCTCTGTTCCACAATGAATACACAGTTCGAAATGGAATCACATTCTTTCAGCTTGTTATTTGTACTTGAAGATTTTAAAAATGACATTGTATTTTTTCTTTAAATTTCTTTTTTTTTGTTATTATTTTCCTTATCCAATCTGTCGTTTCCTCTTCATTTCACTTTCTATATCTTAAATTATACTGAATTCACGCATTAACCCCATTTCTCTGTGTTTGCTCTGAACCTTGCTCACCAAGGTTCAAGTTGCCCTGCTCCCTCCATTATCATTTCACATTCCAGCTGTAAGTATAGGAACAAGTCAAACTACCTGGGCAAGCTATAAGATGCTTCACTCCAGCAAATTCTGAGTCATTGCAATGCTTACCCACCAGCCTGCTGTCTTTATTTTTCTGTGAAGTGCCTGGAAATTTTTGTATATAAAGGTGCTATACAATCGCAAGCTGATGCTTTTTGGGTGCAGAGGATGAGCAATGAAAAACAATCAGCAAAATGTAGGGGAGATGACAGTTGCACTAAATGTTTAACACTAAGCCTTTGGTATTGTTAGATCAGATCAATTATTTTTGTGAAGATGACATCTGTTTCAGAATTTTTAGGAAAAATGAACGTCTCATTTAATTAGAAGCGTAACCAATGGTTTGTTATCAACCGTTGACCATTTTGACTTGCCAGTAGTAGTTTAGGTGAAGAAAAGTAACTGAGTTTCATTTTCTAATTACAAATTTGTTTCAATTAACATTTTCCTTTGTTTTTTTACTCAGGGATGTCACGGTCGTTGGCTGGGCCAGTGTTATTGTCCATCTGTAATTGCTCTGGAATTGAGTGGCTTGTTATGCCATTTTCAGAGGGCATTTAAGAGTGAATCACATTGCTATAGGTCTGGAGTGACATGTAGACCACATAATGTGAGCGTGGAAGATTTCCTTCCCTAAAGGGCATTGGTGAACCAGATGGGTTTTTACAATAATTGACAATGGTTTCATGGTTCGTAATTCATCATTAGACTTTTAATTCCAGATTTTTTTTTGAACAAATTCAAATTTCACCATCTACCATGGTGGGATTGGAACCCGATTCCCCAGAGCATTATCTTAGGTCTCTGTGTTACTAATCCAGTGACAGTATCATTGCTTCTACATAATTTTTTCTGTTAGGATTGTTTTTGCCACATTGTAACTGAATGGGGCAAAGTCATTGCCCATACAGTTGCAGTGCCTATGATGCAATTTCCAGCAACACTACAGGTAGTAATCTGCATTAAAGAGCATTGTTTAGAATGCCTGCTATTCATTGTCCCACTCCAAATCCTTTGCTATCTCACTTGGTAATCCCCTTGTTGTTTCGCTTATTGCCCTACTTACCCCTCACTCACTGTTCTTTTTGGTGATCCTCTTGCTGCTCAACGCCCTGCTTCCAAGATCTGACCCTTCACTATTTCATTCACTATCCTGCTCTCTGACCAGCAGTAAGTGGAGTATGAAGTCTCACAACACCAGGTTAGAGTCCAACCAGTTTATTTGATAGTAATCCCACAAGCTTTCGGAAACAATGTTCCTTCGTCAGGTGTGTGGAAGGTTCCTAACAAAATGTGAACCTTCCACACACCTGAGGAACGAACATTGTTTCTGAAAACCTGTGGGATTGCTATCAAATAAACTGGTTGGACTCTAACCTGGCGTTGTGAGACTTCTTACTGTGGTTACCCTAGTCCAATGCCAGCATTTCTACATCATAGCAGTGTGTGGGGCAGCAAGCAGTGTATTGAGGGGAATGTGAGCAAAGAGTTGAGTAAGAAGTTGCATGATGTAGCAAGGTGGGAGGCAACCAAAGCAGCAAACAGGGCAGCGAAGGAAGTGACAAACAGAGCAGCAAGTGAAACAGCAAAGGACACACTGGTTGAATTGACAAATGGAGTAAGAGGTGAGGTGGACTTGCTGTTCCAGGATAACAGGCTCACAACAATGGCACCAGTGGCATCAACTTCTTATTCCATTGCAGTGGCAGTAATGCTAGTATAGTCAGATAGTGATTTTTATATTTTGTCCAGTTTCCAAAATAGTCCTGTATATCATGTATTCCCACCCCTCCTTCTGCTCATCTGCTGCTGAAACTCTCATCCGCTATTCTAATGAACTGCTGGCTAGCCACCACATACTCTTGGTAAACTTGAGATCATCCTAAACTCTGCCATGCACGTTCTTAGGTACATCAACTCCTGTGCATCTATCATCCCTTTGCTCACTGACCAACATTAAGAAAAAGCTAGATTTGAAAATTTTCATCCTTGTTTTCAAATCCTTCAATGACCGTGCCCCTCCATATTTCTGTAATATTCTGTTGCCCCTCAACCCTCCAACATATGTGAGATTTTAAGAAGCAGCAATTTTATTTGCTCCACCATCTGTAGAGACTTTCCTTCAGCTCTTGAGCTCTGGAATTCCTTCCCTAAACCTCTCCACCTCTCTTTTCTCTGTTAAAAAGCTCCTCAAAACTTATCTCTTTGACAAAGCTTTTGGCCACCAGCTAATGTACCATTATCAAATTTTGCTTCACAATGTTGCTGTTAAGTGCCTAGGAATGTTTCACTACATAATTTGTGTTTTGCAAATACTGATAGCTGCTATTGCCTACTTTTGTGTGAAATAATCTTTTAACATGTGCAGGTTTAATACATTGTTTGACATGAGGGACATTTGACTGCACTCTTCTCTAAAGGAACGGAGAATTATCTTCCCTATACCCTTTATGTGAATCCAATCTCTGTTGTCATAATATTTCATAAATAAAACCCGGGTTAAAGACTCTGGTGCAAATATCCCTCCCACCATTAACTTTCCCAGATAAGCTGATGATTCCTGGAAAATAAAATGTCAGTTCATTGGCTCACTTCATGGCTCATATCAAGCAATGAAATTAAATATCTCAAGAATTTTTAACAATGAATTAAACCTTTATTACATAAAAGATAATAAATTAAATAATCTGCTTGATTCTAATAAATATTACAGAATGCACAATCTGACTGTTGCATGCATCTACAGCTGCTTAACAGGATATATAGTTTTAAGAATGGGTTAAAGTCTTAATTTTGTATCTGAAGAAAAATTATCACATCATAATTAGGCATATATTGAGGCATTAACAACCTGGTTTTTTGGAAGAGGTCACCTTCAGCATAAGAAATAAGAAGAACCATGAAATGAAAGGGAAGGAAAGCAGCTTGATGAAACACATTTTGTAATAGTATGGATGTCAGTTGTGGAGAAACTCACAGTCAATACTTTTCTCTATCATTTCAACATAATAACGGCAAGTGAGGAAGATAATCTAGTTTGTGTCAGTCAGGGCATTGGCAAGGAATGAAGTTATATAAAAAGTGTGTACGCATTCCAGGAAGTTAAACTGAATACTTTCCTCACCTCTTTTTTCTCTCCAGTTTGCTCAGATATCAGCTGGTCAAACACAGCACCGTATTCTTCATGTAATTTCTGCATTTCATTTATGTGGCTTGCTACTTTATTCATAGCTTTCATTGCCACTGAAAGGTAAATGAAAAAGGATTTTAGTGCGTTCCAAGAAGCAATTTTGCACTTATTGTTTAGATGTTTGCTGTACAAGAAACAATGCATTTATTTTCAAACACTTTGTAAAATTTCACAGCTGACAATAGTTGAATTGGATTCACTGATGGCTTTGTTCCTTGTGAAGTAACTTGCTAATGTAATTGCAAGGGATTTCCCTCTTGGTTGAGTGGAAAGATAGGCACTATGGAGTGGTATGCAGGCCAGGGAGATTGCAGATTCCAATCCAGACCATGGCGTTAGTCCATTTCAATTGGGTCAGGGTATGATACTACAATTACTCTGCGTACCCAAGGCTTGGACACAAAGTATTAATTAAAAATACATCCCATTTCTGATCACTATTGGAGCCCCGATTTCTACGCAGCTGGACTTTACTGGTGTATTTAGGCCCCGACCCTCCAGTATAACACTACGAAATACACGCCCTTGATTTTTTTGCAGTGTCGTAAGATCTGGAAACAAAACGATCAGTTTTCTCACCACAAACACACTGCCATTTTTGGTAAGGTTTTTCCTGCAATGTCTACTTCAGGACTGGATACCACTTTTTAGTAAGTATGTAAAGCCATAAAGACGCTGCTGAAAATATACCAGAGCATTACTGGAGAAGTTGGAATAGTTTTCCTTAGAAAAGAACGTTGAGAGGAGATTCGATAGAAGTATTCAAAGTGATGAGGGGTTTGTAGATAGCAGATAGGGAGAGAAACTGTTCCCATTGGTGGAAGGATCAAGAATTGGAGAGCATAAATTTTAAGGTAACTGATAAAATAAGCAACATCAGGGAAAACTTTTTCAGGCAGCAAGTGGTTAGGATCGGGAATCCATTGCCTGACAGTGTGGTGGAGACAGGTTCAACTGAGGCATTTAACAGGGAATTAGATTGTTATCTGAAAAGAATGAACGTGCAGGTCCACAGACAGAAGGGAAGAGATGCTGGGGAGTGGCAAAATATGAATTGCTTCTTCACAGAGCTGGCACAGACAGAAAAGGCCAAACCATTTCCTTCTGTGTTGTAACTGTGATCACTTCCACAACACCAAGTGATAATCTAGTCTGCATAACACTGAGCAATCAGGATGGCTAGTTGCTGCAACAAAAGTATAAATGGATTTATAAAGTCAAGTAAGTATTTTGTATAAATTTATAGAAAGCTTATTTCGCGAAATTCTGATGAATTTCTTTAACCGTTTTCTGATGTCAATTTTTTTACTATTTACAATTATGTCTTTTGTTGTAGAGCTGCTATTATTTCCTCTTCCCTATCCATCAATACCATTCAAAGAACTTAGAGGCTGAGGCATTTTTTATTTTCGCTTGTCCGAGCAGCAGTACTTATAATACTTCACCGAGTAATTTGAACCATTTTTATTTTTACTTTCTTGGCTTTCCAGGCCAAGAAACAACATTTTCTGTTTATGCTCAACAAGAATGTGATAAACACAGTTGTAGTCAAATACCCACCCTGAAGATTGGCATGGGAAGCATCATGAAAAAGGACTAATTTCATGTTTTTTGGCAACCTCTATTTGCCTTTCCCTGAATTTAATTTCTTTCATGTTTTGTTTTCACTCAGTTGTAGCATGTTTCACCATAATACTAAGTTTCATACATCATAAGTGGCATGGGTGTTGTCTGAGCGCATAACCAATTTAATTATCCAGTCAAGTTTCTCAACAGCTCAGTTTCTTTTCTGGATAGATGATCACCTTTCTATGAGGGCCTGGCACAATTCATCTGGATACAATTAACAATTTTGAAGTGATTCATGGTTACCCCCGACCTATTCTACTTACTGTCTAACCCTATGTGTTTAAAATCCCAAATATTACATCCAATCTTAAATTCTTCTTTTACATTACTTATAATAAAGTGCTCAAATTCCACAGATTTCCTTCCCATAGAAAATCATTAATATACATCCTAAGAATGTCAACTCATTTCTCTATGATTCCACTACAGCATTGCAGGATCTGCCTTCAGCTGAAAACAATCTACTTTCCAGCGAGAGAGACCAAACTGAGAAATTCCAGATCCCCGATGCATCATTTGATCCATAAACACATTGTTTCCACAGCTTCCCTTCTACATCACTCACTTTTTCAGGTGGTTCCATATATATTTCTGAAATTCTTCACCCTACAAAAATTCACCTCTTGTATCAAGTGACTTACATTCTCATGAATAATTGGCTAGACAGCTAAGAAAATCTTCAGGATCATTTTCCTGGGAGTCCATTCTAACATCTAGATGATCAATTCACTTATCAATATCGTGATCCACGAGTTTTGTTTTAGTTTTATATGTCCAATCAAGAAGTACTTTTTCCATACATTGGATGTAATATTTGGGATTTTAAACAAATAGGGTCAGACAGTAAGCAGAATAGGTCGGGGTAATCATGAATCACTTAGAAATTGTTAACTGTATCCAGATAAATTATGCCAGACCTCACAGAAAGATGACGTATCCAAAAAAAAAACCCAAGCAGTTGAGAAGTTTCACTGAATAGTTAAATTAGTCCAATCATGAAGTACTTTTCCCATACACATCCACCTATGTATAAGCTGGCTCACCCCTATTTGGTCCATCAAGGTAGGCAGCAAATTCTTTCCAACTATCAACCCTTTCTGTTTTGCCTCTCATCAATTTATCTTCAAATTTGTTTGTGATCACCAAAATTTCCTGATCATGAGGGTTTCTACTTCAAGGATCATTCTTTGATTGTTCTGCAGTCCTTGTTCTGGCCAAACACTGGCTTCCACATGCTCACTCTGTCTCTTTCTGGACTACTATTAATGATTTGTCCCTTCCAGAAATTCTGTTTCAGTGCGTTATCTTTTCCGAGAATCAGCATCGCATCCAAAACCACAATGGAAATGCACACTGTCTTTTCTGGCTTTCCACATTTTTACATCAGTTTGCCAATCCATTGACTTATCCATCATCTTGAACATTTAGCCAATGTCTGAACTTGCTGATGCCTTTTTCTGTTCTCCTTACAATGATCAAATCCCTCCATTTACTGAACCCTCTAGTATGCATGTTATCGTAGTACTGACTTTTGTTATTTGCCCTTTGGAAAAATGGTCCTACTCCAGGATATTGTCTATTGTTATCCAGCCCCTCTATCTACTGTATTCTCCTTCTCATAACCATCAACGATGAGTATATGATGTACAGGATCTCCCTTCATTTTCTTCTGATTGCTCAGATTCCGTAAGTTTATAATCAATCCTGATTATTCTACATTACGTACCCTAGTAATTTGATTCTCTTGTTGGATAATTACTGTCTCATCACTGCCTATCACTTCACCTGGAACTTTCTACTCTTCCTGATCCCTTCTTTCGTAGATTATAAATGTGCAGGATTAAAGTTTGTCTCTGACTGTCTGCTCGTTGAATTTTTGCTTAATGGATGCCATTGTCACTGAAAGTAGGCCATTCAAGTGCGCAAAGTGTGACCAAACATTACAAAAAGTAGTTCAGGATTTCTCCCATAGACCAACTGATTTGGACTACAGCCTTCAACCATTTGAACTTAATTCTTTGCATGCCAGACCAGATGTTATCTGACCAACCAAGTTGCAAGCCAAGATCTTATGGAATATCTCATCCATCACCACAATTTCTTTCACAAAACCCAGCACTGAAATGTCTTTCAGCTGTAATGTTCATCATTACAATGTTCATATTTTCACACCTCTCTAAATTCATCATTGGCAAATCCCTATTGTCAGTCAGATTTGCAGCCAGGCCCTAATCTGGTCTCTATCCATTTTGATAATTTCATCCATGATCATTCTTTCGACTTTGTTATGCATTATTGTAGAAATATTATTGCAGTTTCTATGAAATGTAAAATGAAAGTATTTCTGTTCTTGTTTCATATCTTTAATTCCATGGCTACTACTTCCCATGCTCATGTGATACTTAAATAGGTGATGGTGTCCTCCAATACATTTTGCATATATTATACTTTTTAATAATTGTGGTTGCACATCCACAGTAAGGGTCGAAGTTCTATTTGCTTCAGTTTTGGGGATGACAATGCATTAAAATCACTGCAAAGAGTGATGATTTCATCAAGAATAGCTGCAGTAAGCCACTTTATTAAGTACAGACGCAGTGTCTAGTGAGATAATCTTGCTAAGCAAGCCAACCATGAAAAAGGAATAGATGAAATTTGACATGGAACATGATAAAGCAGTTGTCTCTGGAAAGTCAGTAAATTTGTAGTTTATCTAGTCAGGATATCATTGTATCCCTTTACCAAAATCTAGTATTCAGAATCAGGATATTAAAAAAAGTGTTAACGGCATTAGATGATTGAGATTTGATAAAAAAGAAAATGATCTTAAAATTACATCGATAATTTGCTCATTCTTCTTGTCACTGATTAAAAATTCTACAGGATGCACATGTAGTTTTTTTTTTAAGCATATCATCACACACACTTTTCTCCTTTTTGGGGAATTGTGACAAATAACGAAAGGATTCCTGAGTTGATTATCAACACACTGAACCGTGCTATGAATACTCTTTCCATGGCCAACAAGTCCTGGTATTGGACTTGAACCCAGAAATTCTGGTCCAGAGGAAGGGATGCTACCCACTGTGCCATAAGTTCACAGAGTTTATTAAAGCAATTATGAAAAACTCTATTTTAGACAATACACCATTTAATGATATTTTGAATCACATCTGAAATATCAATATCTTCTGGGCATTCCTGGGTTAATTATTAGTCTGCTCCTGTTATCTGCCAGATCTGCCAAAAAGATCTTTGTTTTTATTTTTGTCTGTGATTCCTCTGTTGTATTGATGCATGCACTGATATCTGAACCCCCCATCTTTTGTGACACCGCCAAATGTCCCATTTGTGTCACAAAGACTGCATTCCCAGAATTTTTTTTAAAGTATCCAACATCTGATCCAAAAGTGTATCTTTTTCCAAAAAGCTAGCTCCAGTTCAGGCCAGGAATCTACCCACGTATGACACTATAACAATCCGATTATTTGGATGCAAGAACTGAACAAGGAATTTCCAAATTTTGCAATCTTTTAAACAGACTATTAACTTTCATAATGTATTCCTCTATTCATTCTGATTAGGGATACTAGATTTTGTTAAAGGGATGTAATGATATCCTGTCTAGGTAAACTGCAAATTTACTAACTTCCCAGAGACAACTGCTTTATCATGTTCATATTGTTAATGAAATCACCACTCTTTGCAGTGACTTTACTGTGTTGTCATCCCCAAAACATCCATATTTCTAAATTTATCATAGTCTGACCATGCCTCACATGCACATCATCTCTCTTACAAATTTTATCCATAAAGCTTAATAAGTGATCTAAACATTTTTCTGTGACCAATTGACAGCCTATTGCTCAGAAAAATATCTACCAATTTATCTTTCTCTCGTATGAATCAACAGTATCGAGGCCATACCTCATTTTCTCCTTGATAAGAATGTGACCTGTGCTAATACATCTGCTTTTTCCCTTTGGCCATAATGTTCAGATTTAAAGCACACTGGTGGGAAATCGTACCCTGACGCTTTGCACTTGGTTTCAGCGAAGTTATTCAAATTACAACATTGTGTGAAAAATAATTCTTAAGTTTCCAATTGTCATCTTTGAGCAATGATTCCCTGCTACCATGTTAAATGTATGCAAGTCAGACTTTGAAGTACGAAATAAGGGAAATCCACTCTCCCTTGAGTGGATTTATTGGCAGCATTTCAGATCTTTGGCTCTTAACCATCCACCTAGTGTCCCAGCTGCCTCTCTTTATATTTCCCCGAGCTGAAGTGGTCACTACGAGAGGACACAGATTTAAGGTGCAGGGAAGCAAATACAAAGGAGATGTCAGGGGTAGGTTTTTCACTCAGAGGGTGGTGAGTGAATGGAACCGACTGCCGTCGGAGATTGTTGAGGCAAACTCACTGGGGTCTTTTAAGAGACTTCTGGATGAGTATATGGAAAAGAATAGGATAGGGGGTTATAGATAGGTCTGTGGATTGGTAGATGTGATCGGCGCAACTCGTGTTTGTGCTGTATTGTTCTATGTTCTATATGCGCTCTCAGTCCTTAGTCAAATAATGCCCCTCAATTGTGTACATCTTTAACAAGAAAATCAACCAACCATTAACATCACAGCAACATGACTCTACATCAATGTCACAATCTAAGTAAACAGGATGAAATCAAATTTCTAAATAGCCAATTTATTGAAGACCAGCAGCACTGCATTAGAGAATGGAGTTCTTGCCTCTGGGCAATTGCCTTGAGTTGTTCAGAGGAAGAAAATCCAGCATGCCAGAATTCTGAAACTGATACCCTTGTGTGACTTCTGGGAAATCAGGACCTGCTCTTCAGCCACAGCCGATGGCATCCCATGAGTTAAACTGAGTCTTTGTCAAGTCTATAAAAACAGCTACAGCATTGGCACTTGTTCAACAAAAGCCAAAAAAAAGACTATGGTTGTTGCAGACAATCATCACAGCTCCAGGACATCACTGTCCGAGTGCCGATGTCCTCAATCCAAGCACCTTCATCTGCATCAATAACTGTCCCTTCATTATAAGGTCATCATTCCACAGTATTCACAATTCCTGCAGTAATGAAGCAGTTTACTGCAGAATCTGGATAATACTGAGGGCTGTCAAGTAGCTTGTAACATTCACAAAGTGCTAGATAATTATCTAAAACACAATGAAGCTCAGTAATTTTCCCTTACATAATAAATAGCACAGACATTAGCTATCCAGCATCAGTGTTCCACTTGAGCCTCTTCCCATCATTCCTGATCTAATTCTATCAGGATAACTTTCTGACCCCTTCGTATACTTACCTAGTTTCCCTTTAAATACATCAAGAGCACTTTCAATAGTACTACCCACAATACTTTTAAGGCTGCCACCTACCAGAAGTTGAATTAGAACAACCATGTCAACGTTGATTACATAAAAAGGTTGAGATTGGGCATTTTGCAATGAATGGTTCACCTCCTCACTCCTCAAAGCCTAACCACCAAGATAGAAGCAGCATCACTACAAAGTCCACTATTACCTATTCGATAAAACTAGGGATAGGCTATAAACATAGCTATCCGAGCGTAACTTATGTCCCATGAATAAAGGAAAGTATCAACCAATCCTTCCTTTAGACATTGCACTACAATGAAAATCCAAATTCATTGTCCTAAATTTAGAGATGAAGAATGGTCATTTGTGCAAAGTGCTGGAAAATCACAGCAGACCATGGAACTATACACATTAGTCATCAACTTATGGAGAAAAGGAGAGAAAATTGGTAGTTACTTGTTCAATCTTCCAAGAAACTGTATATTTGGCTGGTCATTCTAAAATCATAAATGAAAACCAATAAAAACATTTGTATACTTACTAAGAGATATATCTTTTTGCTTCAGTAAATGCTTTAGATTAGTATGAGAAACTACAATATTTCTGTAGCAACATGAAGATAGGTAGCAGGGCAGCACAGTGCACAGCTGCCCCACAGCACCAGAGACTCATTTTGATTCCTGGCTTGGATCACTGTCTATGTGGAGTTTGCACATTCTCTCTGTGTCTGCATGGGTTTCCTCCGGGTGCTCTGGATTTCTCTATAGTCCAATGATGCATGTTAAGTTGACTGGCCATTCTAAATTGACCCTTGGTGTCAAAGGGATTAGCATGATAAATACAGAAGATTATGGGAATAGGGCCTGGGTGGGATTGTTGTCAATGCAGATTTGTTCGGCTAATGGCCTCCTTCTGCACTGTAGCTATTCTATGTTTCAATAATATACAGGTTTTATTGAATATATTCTATACAACTGAAAATATTATGACTTGGGTTATTACATTGATATGTTAATGTTAAAAATGAATTAAATATTAGTGATATTCCATTTCTGAATACATGAAAATCTATCAAGTTCCCATTAAATCCTGAAAATGTTGTTGGATTGATTGGTACAGCATGACCATTATTTCTGAGAATGTGCAAACATCATGCAGGAAGACATTTGCCAAAAAAGAGCAAAAACAATGTCATACTCTTCTTTCTGTAAAGCTTACTCATGACTTTATTTCTATTGATGGCAAATCACCATGGATTCCTTTCACAAGCTTTATTTAAGTACATTGAACAGGGAACAAACATCCAGTTTGACAAAAGCTTTTCTGAGCTTGTAATGACTGCATAATTTCTAAGATAAGAAACTCCCACTGACTTAGTTTTGGCTTGAGATAGCAATAATCATCCCATGACTCTGTCATATTGTTCCATGGGCCAATGTTTTTAGGATTTCAGACATCACAGAGAACAGTGAGTGTTTTTGGTCATCTGACGGACTCACAACTGACACTCTCCCAGCTACAACAAACCATCGGCTCAGTATGGAAGTCAAATATTACCCACCCTCCCAAAACCAGCGAGCAGCAGAGTTGCATCTGAAGTTTACTGGTTACTTGCAAATAAGATCCAAATAACATTTGAAAATGTTTTGGGCTTCCCAATACAAGGCTTTGAAAGTATGTCACAGCCACTACATCAACTTTGCATCAATTTGGGACAATAAAGTGTGCCCCAAATCAGAATTTCCTAAACTTACATACCTCTAGAATAGAGGATTGGAGTCATGTAAAAGACAAGAGAGATGAGGAAAAGTTTTTGGTCTTAGTATTTCTGTGACAGAATGTTAATAGTAGTAAGATAGGTTGTACTAGACTTAAAACAAAAAAGACAGATGATGGAAAAACAGTGATAAAAAATATGCAGAAGTAAAGAATTTTCATTTGGGATAAAACCTCATTCTGTTATTTTCATAATTTAAGGAAATGGGTATTTTCCTCAACTTGCCAGCAGTCTTAGCAGGATAATAACTTGTCATAAAACTAAATTTGTTTTAAGATAAATACGCAAGTATACTGTCTTTTTTTTATTCATTCATGGGACAATGCATGTTGTTAGCTGGCCATCATTTATTGCCCATCCCTAGTTGCCCGATGAGAACAGTTGAGAGGCAACCACATTGCTGTGGTTCTGGAGTCACAAGTAGGCCAAAGCAGGTAAGGATGGCAGGTTTCCTTCCCTAAAAAGGCATTAGTGAACCTGATGAAAAACAGCGTTTCCGACAACCAACAATAGTTTCATGGTCATCTGTCGATTTTTAATTCTAGACTTTTTTTTTTACTGAATTCAAATCCCAAAATCTGCCGTAGTGGGTTTCAAACCCAGATCTCCAGAATATTAAATGAATTTTTGGATCACTACTCTAGTGATAATACCACAGGGTCATCACCTCCCCTAACTTTCATGGATATGAAACTACAGGATATATTTTGTTTCAATAGACATTGGGAAGGCAGGTATCCTGAGCTACCGTTTTGCTGTCTTGTGCATCTATTTTGTGCTTTAGCCTCATTAAAGGGTCCAGGTTAAATGAAATCTAGTCTGAAGGCAATTCTGTGGTTTTCATGCCAAGTTTGCTCTCTGAATTTTTCAAGCAAGGGAAGCTGCATGTGCAAAAAGGCTCTGAAAGTGCCAGGAATTTTCTATGTTGTTTTTCTGTTGCAATTTTACAGTACGTTGCTGATTACACTAGAAGTGTAACAAATTATAAAGCATAAAAGTAAACCAACAGCAATATTCCATAAATATATATATATAGAAAAGAAAGAAAATGTTGAAAACACTCAGGTCAGGAAGAATCTGTACAGAGAAGCAGAATAACATGTCAGGGACAATGATTTTTTTTATATCAGAACAATGGTCCATCTCCGTAGTATTGCACATAGGGAGTGAAGATCAAGAACAGGATTCAGGTCAGGACGTTTTAATGTGCAGCTGGGGGAATGGGGATAACTGGACCTAGGCAAGAAAAAGTAAGGAAGAGAGGAGGGAAGCAAAGAGAGTGAGAGACAGGGAATTGGGAACGGGAAGAGGGAGAGGGAGAGAAATGAGAGGAAAACAGGATGAGCAAACTGAGAGGTGTAGGGATCAAGAGAGGGAAGGAGCAAAAGCTAGGTTAAGTTGTGTGGAAGATTAGCTGACAATTCTCTCAACTAGTTAGCTATCACTCCTTTACTGGAACAGTCCATGTGAATGAGGATGTAATCAAAGCACAAATCAAGTACTAGCTCCACTACTGATTTCAGTTTTTACCTCACTGAGATTGTGGCAAGGCCAGTTTTCCTGTAAGAAAGATCTTAACAAAACAGATAGGAGGGGTAAAAGTGGTCAGTTAACAACATTATCGTTAGCCAAGAAAATGCAAGGTTAGAAACGAATACGTCTGAACATTAAGATTTAACAAAGCTGATTCTGATATTAGTTATATTTATTTTAACTGAGGAGTGGGTGCAAGCTTATTCATGTCTCTGGGGTACGGGATAAAGTGTAAACTGCTCATTATCTGAGGTTTATCATGAAAGCATTTAAGATTTTTGGAGATGATTAGGCCCAAAAGTAGACATTTACTAAAGTTGAGAGATTGCATTCAGCAAGTCGTACGGAAGAGTAAGACCACATTTTAAAAATCTACTGCATATT
This sequence comes from Sphyrna mokarran, assembly GCA_024679065.1. Taxonomy (NCBI): domain Eukaryota; kingdom Metazoa; phylum Chordata; class Chondrichthyes; order Carcharhiniformes; family Carcharhinidae; genus Sphyrna; species Sphyrna mokarran. The sequence goes on along the minus strand of JAGIQG010000013.1, from coordinate 55,239,199 downwards.
TGTCAACAAAAATACTCCCTCAAGGAAGATAAGTCAAATGTAAGTCACTATGGAACAATTTAACTAATGCTGGCATCAAATAGCTTGAGAATTGAACTGTTCAGCCATGATATAGTTGCTACAGCAACAGTTCATTTGTGATTTAACATCATGTGACCTTTTAACATGGCAGAGCCCTATCTACAGATAAAATATTACAGGTAAAGGTCAATCTTTTTTCCACAGACAAAAATACAACATTGGAGTTTCAATATATTTTGAAATTATATTTTTTGATGGACTCGGCATAAGAGAAGTGGCAAAAGCATGTTTTAAAACCTGTCACAAACCCAACAAAATCTAAGGAGTTCAATCAGTCATCTATTATGCCATTCCATAACAAAGCAAAAAGACCTCAATAAAAATTAACTATATTTATCATTTATTATTTATTATTTTAAAAATCAATTGGCAGCAAACTCATGTTCACAGTTCTGGTATCAATATATGCGGTCTTGTTCGGGACTTCAAAGGCACAACCCACCAACATTTCCTTAAATCTGTTTGTGCCTTTGATCTTGCACGCTATTGTTTCTGTAATCATTTAGAAGTTCCTTTTCCCAGAATTGATCAATCTCTTTTTTCACTTCATGGCTACTATATTATTAAAATAAACTTACATTATTTTGTCTCAGATATTTACAATCTTTCAATAGTACATGTCTCTCTGGAAATATAGCAGGCAACTTTAAACCACTTTTTTATTTGCTTCTGTAAACTCATATTCAAACTCTCCTGGCATTCTACTTAGCATCATTTCAAACCATTTGTCTTTACATTTCCTTTATTGATGTATGGCTTTGCAGTCTACTGTCTCTAATTCAATTAAACCAGTCAAACCAATACAAGCTTGTTTCCTAGTACATAATAATGATAATGCAAAAAATAAATATTTGACTCTCGTTTTCCTCACATCTGTTCTCTTCCACAACTGCACACAATCACAGCTCTATTTGATTTCTGGATGATAATCTCTGCATTAACTTGTTGATTAGCAAATATAATACACCAAAGACAGAATATTCATTCAGCCTCTTACGTTCACTGTTTAACTCAGACAGGTTGTCTCTCCCACAATCCAATCCCCAATAACAAGAGGCACAAAAACTCATCTATCCCATTTACCAATTGGTCATGTCAATCCATATTTATTTGGTGAAAATAAAGTTTATTCTTCAAAATAAAATTTTCTCATTATCAGATCATAGTTGAAAAATGTTATGCATGTAATATTGTTTGGTGACAAACTATTACATCATTCTGTAGGATTGACAAAAATCCATGCCAATAATCCAAGACACACAATTCACATAGAACTAAAACTAACACAACATTCCAGACAGCAAACAGGCCCAATAACTGAAATTTGCTGAGTTTCCATCTAAAGGATTTGTATTTGAAGAAAGAGAAAAAAATAGAAAACTAGCTTCACTACTATTACCATAATACAATGAAGGTTCATCCTGAGTTGAAAAGTTGGGTTTATTTTCTCTCCACAGATGCTGAGATTTTCCATAATTTCAATTTTTGATTCAGATTCCAGCATCTGCAGTATTTTGTTTTTACTGCAATAGTGAGCATCATTTTGAATGAATTCCTCCAGGGTTGGGGGAAAAGAGAAGTTAGAAGGAAAATTGGGCCAATATTTCTTCTGGAAATTAATATCATAATTAAATTAAGAAATTTTTTGACCTATGTAAAATATTATGGGCTTCCACTGAAATTTACTGATTATTTTTTGTAAAGTAGTCTCATTAGACTCATTCAAGAACCAATGAATTTTTTAGGTAATATAATGACAAAGATATCTAGATACCACTAGCCAACCATTTTAAAGTATTCACTATTATCTTAGGATTTAATAAGTAATTCACTTGTCTTCAGCACTTTATACATACAGCCAGTTCAATGAATTTGGTTTCACTGTTATATAAACTGTTATATAAGCAAAATAAATTAGTGCTATTGCATTCATGCAGAATAGTATCTAACTGAGGATTGCCATGCAGTATTTCATCTTAAGGACTGAGCTATTATATAAATTATACAGCATAGAATCAGAGATTGCTACAGTGCAGAAGGAAGCCATTTAGCCCATCGAGTCTGCACGAATCACAATCCCACCCAGGCCCTATCTCCATAATCCCATGTATTAACCTTATTAGTCCCCCTGATACTAAGGGGCAATTTAATTCACTTAACCCCCACATCTTTGCACATCAGTGAGAGAATCCTGAGCAAGTGTGAAATCAAAGCATAACCGATTGAACAATATATTAGTCAACAAATAATAACACTTTATCAATATCCCACATCAACAAGCATTTTTTCCCTTATTTATTCTTGTTTCTTCACCTTCTTTCACCATCACTTTTCATTCCTCCTCACCCTCACTGTCACATCTCTCACTCCTTTCAGGTTTCAGCTGGTGTTAGTCTCTAACTTTCTCCCTAATGATGCAGCCGTGTAAACAGGCATGAAGTACTCAAAAATGAATCTTCCCTGTTGATAACAACTTGGACAATGAATGAGGACTAAGCACATAATCTGCACATTCTTACCAGTTAGATGATAATGTTCCTCGCTATCTGAGTCTGTAAGAGAGATCAATTCCTTCAGCAGAAGGGGATACTTCAAAACACGCTGAATAGGCTTGATCAGGTAGGACTCCAAGGTTGATGAATGCTGCTGTTTAGGATTTTGGGCATCAAGGAAGGCCTTAAAGGCTGGATTAACTTTGGCTAAATAAAAATAATACAGAAAGTGACAAATTGAAACTGGCACAAAAACAATGATGAAACTAATGAATATTTTGTTAAAAATATTCTATATTTGGAAAGGAAGGAGTAAAATCTTCAACAGCATTCTGGTTTTTTTAGTTCAAACCATAATTTTCTTTACATACTAAATTGCTGAATTTTATGCTTACACATTTCTTGAAAGCCATTTAATATTTCTGCATAAAGCTTATCATTATGTAAGGGACATAAGGCTTTCATGATGATGTATAATATGCAATCTAAATAATGTACAAGCTGTAATGCAGTTACCTTTAACAAGGACCTTAGGAACCTTTGTGTGACTGGCACAGAATGCACTGTATAGCTTGAAACGATCAGCATAGTACAGAAATGAACCACCCAATGAGAACAGTACTTTCTGCAAGAGAAGCACACAACGATCAATTAGCAGTCTGATTAATACAATTCCAGCCAATAAACACTGATGTTATCTGTAAGTCAGTCTTCATCCTACAAAGTCTGCATTTTGTTTGAAGGTTACGAGATTTATTCAACAAAGTAATCCTACTTTCAATACATATATACACTGATTGGAAGAACAATGATTCCTGGTCTGAATAAGGATTCTTCTCATTCTGGCATCTGAACAAGAAATGCCACTCTGTTCACGTGTCTATCTCCAGTGGCCACCAGGCTCAGAGAGCATGCTGATGGTCTGATGTCTGTCACTTTCTGATACGCGAGTCACATCTACCTGGATAGGCAATGCCTGGCTGCAATGATCTGACATGTCTCTATAATTGAGACCAAGACCCTGATGGAACTTTTTGTCCACTTTTAGCTCATCCACCCATTGCAGGATTTTGTGATAGGCAATCAATGGTAGTCCTTGCTTATTGCGCCACAAGGTGCTGTAATGTAGGTGTATTGGATTTGATGTAGAGATGTCACCTACTACCTTGCCAAACCAAAACACCTGTCCCTGTAATCCATAACTGCTTATTCATCAGGAAGGGTCCTGTTTATTTTGTAGACAGTCTCCACATTTGGAGGTTATTCCGCTATTCCTCCTCTCAGTGAAGTATTGGCCCCATATTGTACAAAAACAAAGACATCATGCTATGGTTCATGGCTGCAGTTTGCCCCAGCAAATGAAGACATATTCCATCCAGATCAGGTGAATGAGTCCTGTCAAAGATTTGAAGGAACTCTGTCTTTTTTTTAAATCTTATTCAATTTCTCTACTACCTCCTTTTTAATTAGCAACATCCTCTGTTTTTAGTGAAGGCAAATGCAAAATACTCATTTAGGGCAGCAGCCATGCCTTTTACTTCTATAAGAAGCTTTCCAGTTTTATCCTTAATCAGCCCACTCTTCCACAGACTGCACTTTATATATGGATCATCCTTTTATATACTTCTTAAATAAAATATTGGTAGTTCTACAAGCAAATATTTCCATTAGAAAAAAACTATTATATAGCAATGTGGTATTCTTATTGAATCTAGATAAGAATGTCATTCATTACTCATAAAGCTAAAATAAAGTTATAAAACTACAAGTTATAAGATTTAAAAAGTGAGCAGTTTAGATGATGAGGATATCACTTTAATTTTAGCAAAATAACTGAGTTAGTTACATTGTGGCTATTCTGATATCTGTGATTGGGAAGGGTGGTAAGTTGAAACAGTAACAATTTTACATTTGAGATATAATCTTAATGTAGAAGAATTTCTCAAGATGCTTCACAATGGATAAAGCTTAAACAAAACTAATGACAGTACAGCAGAGGTGACCATAGACTTTAAAAAGTTTATTTCAGGATGAAATAAATTTTGGAAGGTGAGTGCCAGAGATTAGGGCTGAGGCAGCTTAATGTGCAGGAAAGAGAATACTGATAAAAGTCATCTGTGGGGGATTGAAAGGTACAAGAGATGAGAAAGTTACACAGTTAGAAGATAAGTTAGCCATGATGGGGATGACAAGGTTTGAATGCAATGTGGAACAAGTGCTAACTTAGGAACTTAGTGTAGGTGGGAATTCAGTGTCAAGGGGAAGGAGATGAGCAAGTAAGTGATTGGTTGGTGAATTTTAAGATAATAATAACCCCTTTCAACTTTTTTGCCTCCAGGTCTTTCCAATTAATATATTCAGGTACTTTCAGACAGCTGCATGTAAATACTTGAGGAAGGTCATTGATGGATTGTTTTCCAGGACTGGCAATTACAGCAGCCTCATCTGTGATAAATAATAAATGGATTTTCAGTTTTGTGCCTCTGCCTGGCTTCCCAAAAATGCAAGGTGTCATCAACTGCATACAAATATCAAAAATCTGTGCATCCCCAGATCAACAGCAGTATTTGTAAACTGCAAGGAATTCCATTTATCAACACTTAGCTGTTGTGCAAACCCAGAAAGTATTAAAGCAAGTGTGGCAGATTCAAAGGGAGTTGCAATGCAATCTGCACTGATTGTTGAGATGCACTTAGCCAAAAACCTCTAGGCTTTGGAGTCAAAGAACAAAGAACAAAACAGCACTGGAAACAGGCCCTTCGGCCCAACGAGCCCACGCCGCCACCTCGATGTTCCACTTCTACTTGTGATCCCTGTCTATGTTTATAGATCTATGGATTGATATCAAATTTGAGACAATTTAGGGAGAATTTGTTTTGCCAATTAGCCTAAGAGCACATCTTTGGGATGTGGGAGGAAACCGGAGCACCCGGAGAAAACCCATGCAAGCACGGGGAAAATGCGCAAACTCCCACAAACACAGGCCCAAATTCATGTATCTGCACAGCACAGCGATAGTCACTGAGCTGTCGTGTTGCCCATCAAATGGTACAGGTCAAGTGTACACTAACGACGTGAAGCACTAGGGATACTCTCGAAAAAGATCCAAGAGCAGCCCTCTCACGACCCATCGCGTGTACACCCCTTGTTAGACAACAAGGCAGACCAATGCACCTGTAGGATAAAAAATGCATCAATATCATCGTCTATTTACACACTTCCCAGGGACTCCCAAGGCTCATGATCCCTATTTTAAATCAGTTTTCTATACCTTTCCATTCCCATTCTGTTCATGTGCCCATCTAAGTATCTCTTAAATAACTCGAGAGTGCCTGCCTCTGCCACTTTACTTGCCAGTGCATTCCATACCCCCACAACCCTCTGTGTGAAAAAATTGCCTCTAGCATCCAAATTATACCTTACCCCCCTCACCCTAAGCCCTTGTAACACAAAATGGTAGCAAAGAACTAACGCTAAGGCCCCTTTGTAACAAGAGCCACTGTGTGAGGCTCAGCAGTCCAGCCAAAAGTTCACTGACTTTCAGCAGGACCAGACAATCCCATCCTCAGACATTCAGACCAGATTATTAGACAGTCACCAAATTCCTGACTTTCATTAGAACAATTTCAGAGTTAAAAAGTTTATACAAGATATAAAAGTTGCGTTCTCAGAATGAGATTAAACACAGACAAGACGCTATTAGCACATGGGAGAGAGGGTATTGAATCTTCGAAATCCATCAGGATTTGGCAGTCCTGCCAAAGACTGTTCTACCTGTGCAGGAGCAGACTCAAGCTTTCGCAGATGAAGTAGCATATCAGGTGTTGACCATATTTGGAGAAAATGGGGGTGACAATAGATGAGGAATAGAGGTTTTTTGGTGAAGTTCATATTCCAATGCACCTTGTATCATCATTAATCATTGCTCTCACAGGGTACTTGCACACATTCTCCTGCCTCACTACTGGACAGCAGCTTGATATTAATCACTGGCATAAAGCTAATGATAAACACGAGGCACGTTAGTATTCAGAGACTGTACGGCTGTAGTGAAGACTTGCATGGAATAATCTGTCAATTCTGAGCTTCATATTATTAAAAAGATGAGAACTAAAAGGCCATGACAATCAGGAAAGATTGAAGAGCTTGGATTTGACAGGATATATACAGATCAGATATTTTAAGGTGAGTGAAAGGAGAATAAATACAAAATAGTCCATAAAAAATCCAACAGGAAATTCAGGAAAGACCTCTTCACTCAGAGAATGGATAGAACATGGAATTTGCTGCCACAAGGAGCTATTGAGGAATTGAGCATCATAAACACATGATAGATGTTGAATTTATGGATTAGATGAAAGGAATCAAGAGGCTCACATACATAAAAACTTTCATGCACACAACCCAAAAGGTCTTTCTTTGTACAATGTAACCATAATTGATGGTCCATTGAATTGCCAATGTACTCCAAAGAAGAAGACAATCACTGTATGACATCATTTATGTTTGCTTTGGATACCTCCATTCTTTCTGACATTGACAGCAGTGAACATAGAAGGCCTGCAAGTACATTCAGATTTACTATTTCCCTCTCAATATTTATCCTTTCTTTTCTCCATGACCTATGGGTACAATACCAGTACCCAACTGAGAAAAAGTTTGAGCAGGAATGTGTTTTCTGGCACTGACTGCTACCACTGCCTACTCTTATTCATTCAAGACATGAGATTCACCAAGTGGGACTGCATACCACACTCACTGGCATACACCAGAAGCAGAAAAGTTGGTAGTAAAATGAGTTAGCTTTCCATGTTTAAATTATATATTACAATGTGCCAAAATATCTTCTAGGTTCCAACTCACTATTCCATCCTTCCTTCACTGCATGTTAGCATTCAGAGACTGTACAGCTGTAGTGAAGACCTACATGCAATAATCTGTCAGTTCTGGTCTTCATATAAGGTAAGGTTTTGGGCCCCATATTGTACAAAAGCAAAGACATTATGCTAAAATATTATAGAACATTTAGACCCCAGTTAGAGGACAATAGTGAATTTGGAGCATCTTGGATGAATGCCTAGGCCTTGAAAAGAATTTACACAAATGGCAGAGATTAAAAAAAAACTTCAGCTACATGGAGACTTCAGGAACTGGGCTGGACTTTCAAGCAGGATAGTTAATAACAGATTTTGTGGTGCTGTTCAAAATTATGAATGGTTTCATTACAGTAAATGAAGAAAATCTTTGGTAACCCAAGGGCATGGATTTACGGAAACATTTTATTTAATGTTCTGATCTGAAATGCACTAACTGAAAAAGTAATTGTAATAAATTCAATAATAACTTTCAAAAGGAATTGGATAAATATTTGAAAGAAAAAAAATTGTTGGATTACGAGAATGAACAGGAGATTGGGATTAATTGAATAGCTCCCCGAAAGAGCAAACAAAGGCAATGGGCAGAATGGCCTTATTCTGTACTGTATTATGGTAGGATGCTATGAAACATTTGTTACTACAAATCCAGTTAAAGTTTTCAATTTGCATTCATACAAACCTAAAAATAATACAGCCAGGTAGCAACAGCAGATGTTGCACGGAGCAGTTATGCAACACCCTACAGATTTTCTTGAGCTTTACAAGAAACATGAATATCATCTTAGTCATATAAAAGACTATTAAAACACCTACTGGGTTCTGCCTTTCTGCTTGTGCTGTGGGTTTTTCATACAAACTTGCGTCATGGATTTTTTCAATATGATTTTTCACCAACTCTTGTCATTATTTCAATCCTTTTCCAAGTGAGATTTTACTTACTGGAAAAAAATGATCAAGGCCATAACAGAAAAAAATACAAGGGGGAAAATCTGCACGTCATGCAGGAGAAACTGATCGTAAATTGGTGAACTCAGAAACAATTTTACCTTGAACTGATTAACTGTTTCAAGCTTTTCAAGGTCTGAAACCAATCGTACACCATCTTCAAGTGTTTTCAAGAATTCCACTTGGAACTGAACCATTTCCCTCAAGTTTCCAAAAAGTACATCAAGCTGAAATAGAAACAAACCAAAAGCTTTATTCACACAAAAATAATAAGTGGGTGCCTTTTGGCACAGCTGTTTGAAAATTATTTTCATTACCTCATCTTGAGTAAGAAAGACTTCTTTCTGCAGAGGTTTCAAATATTTCTCCAAGAGAAAATTCAGATCCTGTGAACCAAACATCAGACTTTAGGCAGATATACGAGAAATGATTTTGAACCGTTTTTTCAGTAAAAATTCTCAAGTTTAAAGAGTCAGTCTAATCTTATACTTCAATGCACTAGGTTTAACCTCTTCATAAATCTATACTTGGGTTAAAACAAAGTTAAGTTAGAATTACTGCACTTTATTTTTCAAGTTTGAAAAATTAGCAATTAACAGATCAAAGTAACATTCACAAGTAATTCACAGCTATTTCCACAGAGACAGCTTCTGCATCATTTCAAACTGATCATCTTAAAAATATATGGATTTAAATGTTCACTAAAAACAAAAAATGCTGGAAATATATCTTTTATCAGAACATTAAAAATATTTGCTGCTTAAAAGCAAATCACAAAATAATAAGGCTTAAACAAAACGTATTTGTAATGTAACATTGCCCCTTAATGTCCAAGGTGTGTCGGTTAGGGAGATTAGTCATGGCAAATGTGTGAGGTTACAGGGAGGGGTGGGGCAGATGACCTGGGTAAGATAGTCTGTCAAAAAGCTGATGCAGACTCCATGCACTGAACAGCCTCTTTTACATTAAAGGGATTCTATAAAATGTCTGTTTGATAAATTATAAGCGCAAACAGGCACAATCATTACAGTTTGATGAAATTAACTCCTAAAGCACTAAAGTGTTCTCATCTTACTGTAGTGCAAAAGAATCATAGATATTCACTCTAAACACTGATACTGTAAAATGGCTTGCTTTTGAGGAAAGGGTGCCACTACCTGAAATCAGTAGTTAGCTCCATCCTTCATTGAACAGACAGGTAGTTATTTTGGTTTATTTTAAATACAAAGGTCACAAAGTTTGCCCTCTCAAAACTTTCAATTTTCCTCTTTTGAAGGCAGTTACACATAGGAGGATATGCTTCCAGTAAATTGCCCAAGTGGCTTTTCTTCATGTGTCAACACTGTTATTAGCAGATTAATCTACCATGGAGAACATCAGAGGAAAATCTGATTATATCTTATCAGACATGCACACATTCTGTATGGCACGATCACTAGATAACAAATGGGAACAAAACTTCCCAATTTCTTTTGCTCTAGCAACCCAAAAGTGGTAAGGCAAATTATAGAGTCTCTCTGCTACCTCAAAGTCTGGCAATCCACACAATGAAAGCTGAAAGGACAATATTCTGTTGGGGGAGGTTGGACAAAATAGACAAATTTAAACTGAAGTCTAAAATCTTATGCATACATACTACTTAAAAGCAAGATAATAAGCCATCTATCATTAAAAGTCACATGTCTTTTTCAAAAAAATCAATTCCTGTCACTGCTACATTCTGTGCTCCCACCTTTACATATGTCTGTTCTGTTTCCACTAGTTCACAAATGACCTTGCGTAGTTTATCAGCATCAGTTAGTTGTCGAGCTGGTACTTGGTGGGGTAAAGAATCCAAAGGCTGTGATGACATGTCGGGTGGGCTTAATTCATGCAGACCACGACAAAATGCTGTTACTTGTTCTGTACTCTAGGCAAGAAAATAAGTATTTGAAGTTTACTTTTAAAATAGCTTTTGTTCCAAAAAGTATATTTAAACTTTTAAAGAAATAGATCATATTATCATATTTTATACAGTTCCCAGAGTGAGGTAATGTTCAGGGATGATACCTTCCACTGTGTTCCTCAGCTTGCAGCTATATATCAACAATATAACACATTTGATTTAATTGACCTAAAAAAATCCTTCATACTGTCAAATATTTACAAAAATCTGCAAGAGAAGAATTGAAAGTACATACTTTCTAAGTTATTGAACCATGATTACCCAAACCAATACATCAAATGCTCACGACAGATTTAATCTGTTTGAATCTTGAGGATAATTTGACAAAGAATTTGAATGCCACAGGTGTTAAAGAATCAAAATCGCAGTCCGCTGCAAGAATTCAGAGTAATATCATGATGTCAGCCAACATATCACATTGATTTGATGCCAGCACCACCATTTTGGAGCTCAATGAACAGGGAAGAGGAATGTGTGGACAGAAGGTTTCTCAGTAGGTTTATCCACCCAAGATATTCAGGAAGCAATTCTCCTACATGAATCTCAGTGAGGAACAATTGGGTGAGACACCTACACCTCACTAAAATCACCTAAAATCTGCCATCTCTCAGCAGCATCACAGCAAAGTAAGCATTGGCTTGCTAATAACTGTGAAAGCATCATGGTGTGAACATGGCTCTTTCCAGGCTGGAAGACATTTGTAACATTTCCATCCACCGCTACACAAGGGTGATCACTGATGGGCTATATTCAAAGCAGACAGACAGCATTTCATTCTCTCTTGCCAGAGACTAGCAGGCACAGTGCACAGGCAGCTTCGCTAGGATTATAGGGTTTTGAATGCTACTATTTTCTACAGGTGCTTCACTTTTAGGTGCTGCCTATAAATTCTGAGATGTACCTCAGTTATATTAACTTCCTCACCCAAATGGTGTGCAACCACACGCAACAGATCATTCAGATCAATACCCAGTATCTTGGCATGCCTTAATTCTATGGCAGACTATTGTGCTATCAGCCTACCATTAAAAATATCAGAAGATGGCTCCTGGGTAACAAGAGCCATCTGCTGATTACACATGGCTGACGACTACAGCATGCATACAATGAAAGCATGCTGCCAAATGAAATGTAATACACAAAGCACTAGCACACTAAAACAAAGTTGTAGCTGCCTGGGCTGCTCTGGAGAAGCCCTGCAGCGCTCAGTGGAAAGGATGTTAAGATTCCTGATAGGCTGCTTTATGCTGCACGACCTTGCGATCAGAAAGACACAGTGCCTGTCACAAGCTGCTCTTCTAGCAGCTGAGCAACAGGAGGATGAACAGGAAGAGTGGGAAAAGCACAGGTAACTTAAACAATCCCTTGCTGCCTGGGATATGCATAAAAAACACTTTTCAATTCATTCACAGAATCCCTACAGCACAGGAGGAGGCCATTTTGCTGTGCAATGTCATCTTCTATAATCTGTCTCATTGAGTGCTCATCCGAATCCTCTGTGGCAGAACTTGTGTACGATCACACCGTACACCACAATGGTAGCACTGAGTTTGTACTGACCGCAATCCACCCTGGGCCCTATTCCTGTACTCCTGTAAATCCCCCTGACATGAGGATCAATTTAGCATGGTCAATCAATCTAACCCGCACATCTTTGGAGTGTGCCCCCGTTAATGAATATTATAGTATCTATTTGCCACAATGTCAAAACAAACAGTCAATACAAAGTAAAATTTCAAACTAAATTTATAAATCAAAGCATGCCATGTTGTGTACAAACATCAACAAATCACCCTTATGTATTTCCTTAGTGTCTATTTTTAGCAGCAGTATTCCAGCATGAGCAGCAACACCTATGGGCAATGGACCAGATGGGTTTTGATGGCAATCAATAAGGATTTTGTGGTCACTATAATTGAGAATAGTTTTTTCTTCATTAATTCCAAGTGATTTTTTTATAAATTTAATTTAAATTCCATGGTGAGATTTGAAACTATGTCCTCCAAGTATTAGCAGGACCTCTGGATTACTAGTCCAATGACATTACTACTATGCCACTATCTCTTCATTATACAACAGATGTCAGAGTTTTCAATGCAGCACGTGACATTGCAGTGTGTCTGGGTTCACAGTAGTACTAATGACGTTGTCCGTCATATCCACGTGGGAATGGGAGGCTCCAAGTTGCATGCAGAATTACAAAATTGGTGCCCAACCCCTTCACAATCCATTTCATTGCATGCAGATACCTGAAGGCTTATTGCTGCACTAACATTTTGCTGTGCAATGCCATCTTCTATAATCTGTCTCATTGAGTGCTCATCCGAATCCTCTGTGGCAGAACTTGTGTATGATCACACCCTACACCGCAATGGTAGCAGGCCATTTGTGCCCATATAACACTATGTCCGGATCCTGCTTATAAGCTTTCTTCTAAATAATGTAAGGTGTTAGTATCTGAGTGACACTACGAGATCAAGTGTCAATGTTTCTTCAACATCATGGTTTTCTTGCTGTTCCATCATTGCCTAGCCAGGTTACAGACCCTATGTATCTGAAAGGAGAAAGGCACAAGGGTACAGCAAGGTGACAGGAAGTAAAAGGTACATGCTTTACCATCTACATCTTTTAACTAAACATAAACTGTGAACTAAAGAAGAAATGGGATGTAAGGAGGAATATTCAGTATGAAGAGAAAGTCATTTTTATATTTTGAGCCCTACCAACAGATAAAGACCATTTCCTTAGAAATAGCTGCTCCAATAATAGCCAGCACTACCCTCTATTGGGATAAGGATATGTGGTCCTAACAATCCTCTACTAGTTAGTGCATGCTATCTTGGCTAATTCAGCATCTTGTCCTACATGAAGGACTGCATCAGGAATTGTTTATATTTGAATGATAGGGCTTTCATGGTCAAATAACTGGCAGCTGTTTGCAAGTTGTAAGATGTGGATATGAGACTTGCAACTGGGCAAAATGAGATTGAGAGGTGGGGTGAAATTATAAGTTTCAGGTATGGTTATGCTTGATAGAGATTTTTGGTAGATACGTGATGGGGTATGGTGCATTGGGCAATCTGAAAGGCTAGTGATGTAGTTGGTGGCACACTGCATTTAAAAGTGTATTCACTAACCTTGACCACTTGTGCCTGGTCATTGAACTTCTTGTGGCACTGCATGTAGGCTCTTGGGATTGGATTAAATTATGAATTTAATTTAAATTCCATGGTGAGATTTGAAACTATGTCCTCCGAGTATTAGCAGGACCTCTAGATTACTAGTCCAATGACATTACTACTATGCCACTATCTCTTCATTATACATGGCATCTTCTGAGAATTTCTGAGACTGCCTCATAGCCCCCTTAAGATAAATGGCATCTCTCTTCCTTTGGTGCCTCTTTGAGCAAGTCTCCTACTACAGCATCAGCAAACTCTGAAGCCTGCTCTCTGCCATGTTGAATTGTTCATCTTTCTTTGCTGGATCAGAATCAGTTATAGAATGGCTTGCAGCATCTGTTTCAGCAGCTATGCATCTCCACTTTAAGAGGCCTTGACTCACTTTAATTCCAGTTTGCTTTCACTCAAGTTAAACTCTTACAAGTTTGGACCTCCTGCTGAGGCAAGCAACTACTCAATAGCACAGTTCAAGCTACATGCACGCTGCAATCATGTTAATTAGCAGGCATACAATGTTGGCAAACTGCATACATTGGAAGCAATGTTAACTCCACATAGCATTCCCTCTGCCCGTTTTCAAATTTAGCTCCCCAATTATTTTTCAAGAACAAAACATGTTTAAATTCAGAAAAACAAAGTACTTTTACTCTAAAATACTACCCGAGATTGCTATTTTCAATTTTTTATTGTTCCTTGCACTTACCCACTTTGTTAAGTCTTGTTCTGTGCCTGAAAGTTGCACTAAAAAATCCAGGTTATCATTGAGCTCCACAGAAACTCACTCCATTGATTAACCCAAATACGAGCTCTTCAGGGAATCCAAAATTAAAACCAGCTAGTTTCTACTTAATGTTGCAAATTCTAGAAGAAGCACTGCCTGTACTGTTAGAGTAAAAAATGCTTTCATTTAAAAAGGCATTGCCTGGGGGAGGAAGAGGAAGTAATTTACTTTGAAAATACCCAATGTTGTGTTTTCCTTCTTTTTGCACAATTCTCAGAGCCAGGCTTATCTTGTATACGTTCTATGATAATGGAATTCTCGAACATTTACCCGAAGTATTGATTCTTAGTTAGTTAACAAGAATATATATTTTGCTAATTTGGGCTTTTCACAGATCCACAATTGAAAGGCTAACTTATTTTTCAGTAAATACAATTCCACAGTACTGATATAAAATATACATTGAAACTTTGCAAGACACGAGTCTTTCAATTTTACAATGGAACACAATTGTACAAATATTTAATACATTTTATTGCCATTTTTTCCCATTATCTGAGTGCAGTTTTAACCTATTATTATAAATGGGTTAACGTATTCATCGAAACAGCAGGGAAGGATTTTTTTCAAATTCCCATTCATCCATGGGGTGGCAAGGTGGCACAGTAGGTAGCTCTGCTGCTTCACAGCATCAGGAACATGGGTTCAATTCCCAGCTTGGGTCACTGACTCCATGTATCTGCAGGGGTTTCTTCCAGGTGTTCCGGCTTCCTCCCACAGTCTGAAAGACGTGCTGGTTGGAGTGCACCAGCCATATTAAATTCTCCCTCAGAGTACCTGCTTGTCCCTAAACAGAAAATTCTACAGTGACTAATGTAATTTTAAAAAACCTTGTGATGGCAGAGGTGGGACAGTTGTGACGGATGGTGTTATGCGGGTAAGAGAATGACTTAACAATTAGTGTGAGTGAAAAATACAGGCATACAATCTAATTGCAAAATCTAAACTGGCAGCTTTCCAGTGGAATACGCCTACAAGCTGTGGCTGCTTGATCCCCACTTCCTTCTTAGCTCGAGTACCACTAGGTTTATTGAAACCGTTATGGGGAAAGTATTGCCAAAGCAAGAACTCGGCGTTTAGCAAGAAAAAGTCACAATTCAGAACAGCAGCACTGGGCAGACACTGTGACATAGATCAAGAGTGGCAAGAAAATAGGATTTACCAATAGGAAAGTTAAAATCTTCTTATCAACACGGAAAACAACTGGAAAATTACTGATATCCCATTAAAAGGGTGGAAGCAAAGGAAATAATACCAGTAATTATACTATCAAATAACAGAGTGACACTATTCCAGCTGAGTTAAATCATTGGTTTAAAAATCTTGTAACATCCTTTTTTGAATTCTGTCCAATTGAAAAATCTTTAAATTCTCTCTTTAGTTGTTCGAGCATGCTTGAAGTATTTCAGGAACTGCAGAATCACCAAATTAAAAACACTGAAATTAAAATAATCTTTGAGGACAGTTAGATTGCTCCAGTAAGACTCCAAGCAGACAGTTTAACTTGGTCTGTTTAAATAAATTAACCTCCAGCAAAATTTTAGTTCTTCTTTAAATATATAAACTAGTTCAACAATCGAAGTTTCGAGCCATTGTTAGACTTAGTCAGAACAGTATTGCTTCTAAAAGACTGAGGAGGATTCTGATGCAGCATCTTATTCTGTGGTTAACTATACTCTTGCATCCCCATATCAGCACAAAATGTTACAATTGGCTAAAAACATCAAGGCTGTTTGGAGGTATTATTTGGCTGGGAATTTGTATACAGTTTATACTGATCAAAATTCCAGTTATTCCCATAAAATCTGCCAACACATGACTCTATTTAAGTTTCAGTGTCTGTAGGTCCAAAGAATTCCAAACTTCCTAAATTGTCCATTTTTCCCTGAAGTTTTAAACTTGAAGAAACATTAAAGGTGTTTGACAAAGTCCCTCATGGGAGGTTAGTTGAGAAGGTCAAGGCTCATGGGATACAAGGACAGGTAGCTAGATGGATAAGCAGGCTCGTTGGGCCGAAGGGCTTGTTTCCCATGCTGTTTTGTTCTTTGTTACTGGCTTAGTAATAGAAGACAGAGAGTAATAGTGGAAGGGTGTTTTTCTAGCTGGAGGTTGGTCACTAATGGTGTGATGCAGGGCTCGGTACTGGGACCTCTTCTATTTGTAATATATATAAATGACTTGGAAGAGGGAGTAAGTGGAGTGATCAGCAAGTTTGCAGACGATACAAAGATGGCTGGACTTGGGGATAGTGAGGAGCATTGTCAGGCGATGCAGCAGGACATAGATAGGCTGGTAGCTTGGGCAGATAGATGGCAGATGGAATTCAATCCTGATAAATGCGAGGTGATGCATTTTGGGAAAAGAATATAGCAGGGAAGTATATGATAAAGGGTAGACCTATTAAGAGTATAGAAACGCAGAGGCACCTGGGGGTGCAGGTGCACAAGTCTCTTAAGGGGGCAGAGCAAGTGGAGAAGGTTGTGAAGAAAGCATATGGTATACTAGCCTTTATAGGAAGGGGTATAGAGTACAAGAGCTGGCCTTTAATGTTGCAGTTGTATGAAACGTTGGTTAGACCTCATGTGGAATACTGCGTCCAGTTCTGGTCGCCTTACTACCGGAAGGACGTGGAAACTCTGGAGAGAGTGCAGAGGAGGTTTACCAGGATGCTGCCTGGTATGGAAGGTCTGAGTTACGAGGAGAGGTTAGCCAAATTGTGACTGTTTTCCTTAGAAAGACGTAGACTTAGAGGAAATCTAGAGGTGTACAAGATTATGAGGGGTGTAGATAGAGTAAACAGTGTTAAGCTTTTTCCTAGGATGGACTCAAATAGCACGAGGGGTCACGGGCTTAGGGTGAGAGGGGTAAGGTATAATTTGGATGCTAGAGGGAGATTTTTCACACAGAGGGTGGTGGGGGTATGGAATACGCTGCCAAGTAAAGTGGTGGAGGCAGGTACTCTGGAGTTATTTAAGAAACACTTAGATGGGCACATGAACAGAATGGGAATGGAGGGGTATAGAAAACTGATTTAAAATAGGGATCATGAGCCTTGGGATTCCCTGGGAAGTGTGTAAATAGATGATATTGATGTAATTGTTTTTATCTTACAGGTGCTTTGGTCCACCTTGTTGTCTAACAAGGGGCATACACGCGATGGGTCGTGAGAAGGCTGCTCTTGGATTTTTCGAGAGTATCCTAGTGCTTCACATCGTTAGTGTACACTTGACCTGGACCATTTGATGGGCAACACGACAGCTCAGTGACTATCGCTGTGCTGTGCAGATACATGGATTTGGGCCTGTGTCTGTGGGAGTTTGCGCATTCCCCCCGTGCTTGCGTGGGTTTTCTCCGGGTGCTCCGGTTTCCTCCCACATCCCAAAGATGTGCTCTTAGGCTAATTGGCAAAACAAATTCTCCCTAAATTGTATCAAATTTGGTTTTTAATCCATAGATCTATAAACATAGACAGGGATCATGGGTAGAGATGGGAACATCGGGGTGCCAGCACGGGCTCGTTGGGCCGAATGGCCTGTTTCCCATGCTGTTTTGTTCTTTGTTCTTTAATATTCAAATAACAGAGTAATAAACTTACTCAGGTGCCAGGATTAGCTTAATTACAGTAATAACATCATCAAATCAAACACTTCCAAATTATCAATCCTAAACCGTTGTGCTTTTTGCCAACTTGATTTAGCTTTTTCCAAAACGCAAGTCCCAATTCAGGATTTGAACAAATAATTCAGACTGACAATCTAGTCCAATACTGTGGGAACGCTTTACTGGTATTCCATCCTACATGACAGAAGATATTAAATGTAGATCCTTTTCACCTATTCCAGTGGTTTAGAAGAATACTCAAGGTCTATTGCTATTATTGTGTACAAATCCAAGGGGTTGTCCAGCATTCTAGCCAAAATTCCTCCTTCAACTAATGCCATCAAAAAAGAAAATTGCTCAATTTCCCATTGTTGTTTGGGGAAATCTTGTTCTGTCCTGAATCCTTACATCTATGCATTACACCAGGTAATGAATTGTACATGACCGTGTAGTCGCTGCTGGGGGAGGTACTGGAAGCAGATATGAAAGTAACTTTTAAGGGCCGTCTTGACAAATACATGAGCAGGATGGGAATAGGGGGATGTTTCCCAGAAAGGGTAGGGGTTTGAGTTCAGTCAGCAGCGTGGTCAGTGCAGGCTTGCAGGGCCAAAAGGCCTGTTCCTGTGCTGTAATTTTCTTTGTTCTTTGAAGCTTCTGCAGATGTGCAATAATCTAAATACTGGATGATGAAATGGAGTTTTGGTTTCTTCAACACATGTGGAAAGGGAGAGGAAAGTTGGGTATAAGATGAGAGAGAAATAAAGGGAACAGATAAAAGATAAAGTACTATTGTAGTTACTGACTTACTGTTGCAATCATTATCCCATATATGTAACTATATTTAGAACTTTATTTGAAAAAAATTGAACGCTCATAAATTTGATTGAGATTTTTTAAAGGGGTAACCAAGAAGGTAAATGAGGGCAATTGACATTGTCAAAGACTTTGCTGCAGTCCATGTAGACGAGGTACCACATGATAGATTGTTGCATAACGTTAAATCTCTCAGGATCCAGGGTGAGGTAACCAATTGGGTACAAAATTGGCTTGATGATAGAAGACAGGGTGATTGATGAGATTGTTTTCAAACTGGAGGTCTGTGACCAGCAGTGTGCCTCAGAGATCAGTGCGAGGTCCACTGTTACTTGTTATTTATAGTAATGATTTGGATGAGAATTTAGAAGGCATGATTTGCTGATGACACCAAGAGTGGTGGCACAGTACACAGTGAAGATTTTTTTTTTAGGATTGCAACAGGATCTTGATCAATTGGACCAATGAGCTGATGAATAGCAGATGGAAGTTAATTTAGATGAATGTGAGCTGATGCATTTTAGTAGATCAAATCAGGCCAGGACCTATTCAGTTAATGGTAGGGATTGGGTAGAGTTATAGAACAAAGATCTAGGAGTACAGGTTCATAGCTCTTTGAAAGTGGAGTCACAGGTGGACAGAGTGGTGAAAAGGCATTCAGTATGCTTGCTTTTATTGGTCAGAACATCGCATACCGAAGTTGGGGCATCTTATTGAAGTTGTGCAAGATATTAGTAAGGCCATACTTGGAATACTGTGTACAGTTCTGGTCACCCAATTATACAGTAAGAAGTCTGACAACACCCAGATTTAAATCCAACCTATTTATTTGAAAGTAAACTCGCAAGCTTTCGACTCTATGGTCTTCGTCCGGTGAATGAGGTGTTCTGGTCTCCAACAGCACACACACCAGCACAGACTGTTTACAGATTACTGATTAGAATGTGAATCTTTACACCTAACCTGCTATTCAAGTCTTAAAGTGGCTAACAATGTGAGTGGAAGAGCTTGAGCACAGGTTAGAGAGATGTGTATTGTCTCCAGACAGCACAGTGAGGTTTTTTTGCTAACCCAGGCAAGTCATGGGGGTTACAGATAGTGTGACATGAAGCCAAGATCCCTGTTAAGACCGTCCTCATGTGTGCCACATGTAGTGGCAGATGCAATTCCTTAAAAGTGCACACAGATGCTATGCCTCAGATACTACATTCTATCATAGCTACAAAACAATTTTAAGGTGCTATCTGCTTCTGACCTGCACTCTAAATTCCAGAATAAAATTGAAAAGTACATTCCTATTTCTAAAAAGCAATTCAAGTTTGAATGACCTTGTATTTGTTAATTTGATTAAAATTTATTGGGACACAAGTCCACTTTAGCAGTGTGGCACATAGAATTACACTTAAACAACAAAACAGCACGGGAAACAGGCCCTTCGGCCCAACGAGCCCGCGCTGTCACCCCGATTTCCCCCCTCTACCCGCAATCCCTGTCCATGTTTATAGATCTATGGATTAAAAACCAAATTTGAGACAATTTAGGGAGAATTTGTTTTGCCAATTAGCCTAAAGCACATCTTTGGGATGTGGGAGGAAACCGGAGCACCCGGAGAAAACCCACGCAAGCACGGGGAGAATGCGCAACCTCCCACAGACACAGGCCCAAATCCATGTATCTGCACAGCACAGCGATAGTCACTGAGCTGTCGTGTTGCCCATCAAATGGTCCAGGTCAAGCGTACACTAACGACGTGAAGCACTAGGATACTCTCGAAAAAAATCCAAGAGCAGCCTCTCACGACCCATCGCGTGTATGCCCCTCGTTAGACAACAAGGTGGACCAAAGCACCTGTAGGATAAAAACAAGTACATCAATATCATCATCTATTTACACACTTCCCAGGGACTCCAAAGGCTCATGATCCCTAGTTTAAATTAGTTTTCTATACCCCTCCATTCCCATTCTGTTCATGTGCCCATCTAAGTATTTCTTAAATAACTCCAGAGTGCCTGCCTCCACCACTTTACTTGGCAGCGCATTCCATACCCCCACCACCCTCTGTGTGAAAAAAACTCCCTCTAGCATCCAAATTATACCTTACCCCCCTCACCCTAAGCCCGTGACCCCTCGTGCTATTTTGAGTCCATCCTAGGAAAAAACTTAACCCTGTTTACTCTATCTATACCTCTCATAATCTTGTACACCTCTATTAGATCTCCTCTAAGTCTACGTCTTTCTAAGGAAAACAGTCCCAATTTGCCTAATCTCTCCTCATAACTCAGACCTTTCATACCAGGCAGCATCCTGGTAAACCTCCTCTGCACTCTCTCCAGAGTCTCCACGTCCTCCCAGTAGTAAGGCGACCAGAACTGGACGCAGTATTCCAAATGAGGTCTAACCAATGTTTTATACAACTGCAACATTAAAGGCCAGCTCTTGTACTCTAAAACCCTTCCTATAAAGGCTAACATACTATATGCTTTCTTCACAACCTTCTCCACTTGCTCTGCCACCTTCAGAGACTTGTTCACCTGCACCCCCAGGTGCCTCTGCGTTTCTATACTCCTAATAGGTCTACCCTTTATCATATACCTCCCCTCTACATTCTTTCTCCCGAAATGCATCACCTCACATTTATCAGGATTGAATTCCATCTGCCATCTATCTGCCCAAACTACCAGCCTATGTCCTGCTGCATCGCCTGACAATGCTCCTCACTATCTGCAAGTCCAGCCATCGACTGCAAATTTGCTGATCACTCCACTTACTCCCTCTTCCTTCTTCTGTCATTATTCTAAGGCAATATTTCTTGTGAGAAAAATGATAAGTGATCTGCACTTGAAAAATGAATCTGGTGAATTACACTTCAAAATATCAAAATTATACATATATTTACGTATTAAAAAAGATTGAAAGAAAGATTTTCCTGATAAATGTTTAATTTGGTCTCTTCTCACGAAGAATTTAAAAGCAACTGTCAATCTATAAAAACTTGTTTTAACAATTCTCTGATTAATCTTGGACTACGCTTACTTAGTTGGATCATTTTCTCCCAGGACTATCTCAGCAATGATTTAAGAGGATAGCTTAAACACAGCTCCATTTTAATAGCTAGCCTGCAACCTGACCACTCTTGAACAATACCACAGGCAATGAGCTATTTACGTATAAAAAATGTGGCCTACTTTGATGTTAATCTAATTCGCATACATGTAAACAGGTTTGCAATGCTTCTGGCATTTAAAGTCATGAATGTCACTCAAAGTTTTGCTAAGGATGATTGCTCTTTATGTTCCACACACAAAAAATACTAAAACTTCCATTATTCCAGGCCCTGCCTTAAACATATTTTTAAAATATTCATGACCTGAAAAATTGATTGTTTTGTCCCTAACATTGCTCTCAGCATTTTATAATGACATACTAAACAGCTGGGCTATTCCAGAAAACATTCAGTCAAGATGACTTATAGATTTTCTTCACATCATGCTTAGCTAAAATTGTCCTTCCTGACGTTAGAAAACAGCTAGAATAACTTTTTAACTAATCTCATTTTTACATGAGTTTAGTTCAAAAGGAAAAGTTATGCTAACATTGAAGCATACTGCTCATTCAAATCACATGGATCTTATTGAAGAAAATTTACTTCACTACTGGTTGAAAATATTATTAGATTTTCATAAGAAAGAAAAATGGCAATTTATTTGTTGCCATATAGCAATAGTTAATTAAGCTTTATTAAAAAGTGGCAAAGCACATTGAAAGGATTTCAAAATCCAAGCAATAATCCTGTGCTTTTAGGTGGACACAGCCAAAGATAATTATCCTATTGGTGAATGATGACTTTTTCAAAATCAGTATACTCTATGAAAAAAATAACCAGGAAATCTTTCTATTTTGTAATCTCATATCCAAGGCACAACTTCAGAAAATGTGACCTGATGCGTACAATATTGTATTCAAGCCATCGAGGCTAGTGGCACTATCAAATTATTCACATTGATTTCAAAAAGAATAAGACCGCTCATTCATCCCTATTTGCTGTGTTTACAATTTAATTCCAATTAGACTGGTGTGGCTTCCTATTCATAAACATCAAGAGCAGAACAACAATCAGCTTGCAGTTAGATAGAGTGCTTTGTCACACTGAAGGGTAGGAATTGTTCCGTCAGGCAAAAAAGGTAGACTACAGGTATAGAAACATATTACTAGATAAAATGCAGTTGGGGCAAATTAGTAAACTATGCTTGCACGGATTTATTGTTTAATCCTGAGAATAAGGCCAACTAAAAAGTACATAAGATTTAGGAGGAGTAAGTCATTCAGCCCTTCAAGCTTGTTCCCGCCAATCAGTAAGATTATTGCTGATCTAACCTGGCCTTAATACTACCTGTTTGCTTGCCTGCGCCCATAACTCCCGTCAGTCAAACATCTAACTCAACCTTAATAACTTCAACGACCCAGCCCCCACTGCTCACTGAGAGAACTCCAAAAACTAATAACCATCCAACAGAAGAAATTCATCCTCAATTCTGTCTCAATTGGGAAACCCTTTATTTTGAAACTGTAACCCATGGTTCTAGATTCTCCACAAGGGAAATATCCTCTCAGATATTTAATGCAAAGCCGCCTCAGAATTTTACTTGTTTCAATAAGATCATCTCTCATTCTCCTAAACTCCAATTAATATAAGCCCAATCTGCTCAACCTTTCCTCATAAGGCAACCCCCTTCATCCCAGGACACAGACTTGTAAATCTTCACTAAACTGCCTCCAATGCAAATTATGTTCCTCCTTAAGCAAGTTAATCAAAACTGCACACTGTACTCAAGATGTAGTCTCACCAATGCCCTGAACAGATGTAGCAAGACTTCTGGACTTTTATACTCCACTCATCTTGCAATAAAGGCCAACAATCCCTTTGCCTTCTTAATTATTTTGCTGTACTTGCATGCTGCCTTTTTGTGCTTCAGGTACTATCCATCCAAGTCTTCAACTTGTTGTAAAGTGTTGAGTATAATTCAGTAGGTCCGAATGCAGTCTCCATGGTCTTAAGGCAATTGACTGTGTGTTTTATTAACTGTAAGAAATATTTACATGCATATACTAAAGGATTCAAGCTAGAGCTCCCTCCAACTTGATAGTACGCAACTCTATCCCACATGGGGACAGAGGCCCAGTTTGAAACCTATTGAAATTAAGTGCAAGTTTTAAAACCTGGAGACAGAAGAGGAGGTAATTGTACTTGCTACTGGAAGACTCTCAGACAGAAAAATTTTGGGGGAAACAAGCCAAAATAGGCATTGCTATGCAAAGCAAATGAAATGGACGGCTTTTGTGTTAACCACCAAGTAGAGGGTTATTGAGGGCTGAATCAATGTTTGAGGAAACAAGGACTGCAAACAGATAACACACATGGATTCACAAGAAGGTACTTCCAATGGGAAGTTCATTTGATTATGTTTACAGGTTAAGTAATTTTTTTTGATTGAGATATACATATATTAAATTAGCCAAACATTTAAAAATATTCGGGGAAATGTAAAGTGGTCCACTGGATTAAAAAAATTTAAACATATACAAATGTGCTCACTCAAGGGATGTGAGCATACTTGATAAAGCCAGCATTTATTACCCATCTCCTCAAGAAGCCGAATGTGAATGATCTTCTTGGATAAAACCTGAATGTCTTGCTAGACTATTTCAGAGAGTAGCTAAGAATCAATCACATTGTTGTGGGCTTGGAGCCACAAAAAGGCCAGCCCAGGTAAGAGCGGCAGTATTGCTTTCCTAAAGAACACAGAAACAGAGAATATTACAGCACAGTACAGGCCCTTCGACCGTCAATATTGTACCAAGCTATGTCCCATCCCAAGATCAAGCTATCCCCTCCCTATAATTCTGGAGTGCTCCATGTACTTATCCAATAACCACTTGAAAGTTCCTCAAGTGTCTAACTCCACTATCACAGCAGTCTATTCTACACCCCAACCACTCTCAGACTTCCCTCCTATATCTCCCACCATGAACCTTATAGTTATTCCCTCTAGTAACAGCTACATCCACCCAAGGAAATAGTCTCTGCACGTCCACTCTATCAATCCCTCTCATCAGCTTATAAACCTCTATTGAGTCACCTCTCATCCTCCTCCGCTCCAAACAGAAAAGCCCCAGCTCCCTCAACCTTTCCTCACAAGACCTACTCTCCAAACCAGGCAGCATCCTGGTAAATTTCCTCTGCACTCTTTCCAATACTTCCACATCCTTCTTATAGTGAGGAGACCAGAACTGAACACAATATTCTAAATGTGGTCTCACCAACGTCCAGCATAGTTGCAGCATAACCCTATGGCTCTTAAACTCAAATCCCCTGTTAATAAAGGCTAACACACTATAAGCCTTCTTCACGCTTCTATCCACTTGAGTGGCAACCTTCAGAGATCTGTGGACATGAACTTCAAGGTCTCTGTTCCTCCACATTCCTCAGAACCCTGCCTTTGACCCTGTAATCTGCATTCAAATTTGTCCTACCAAAATGAATCACCTCACACTTATCATGGTTACTGAACGTTACTGAACAGATGAGTTTTTAAAACAATCGGTAATTTCAAGGTCACCATTTCGGAAACTAGTTTCTTATTTGAGATTTATTTCATTAATTGAATTCAAGCTCCCCAAGTAATAGGGTTTTGACTGATGTCTCTGATAATTAGTTCAGGCACCTGGATTACTAGTCCAGTTATGTAACCACTATGTTACCATATCCCTATGCTTATTAGATATTTATTTATTTTCCAGCAGCATTTTAATTTCATTTGTATGAGTTGTATGTCTATTTAGGATTTTGTCTGCCTTTAATTGAAAAGAAGCTGACAACAAATGATCATCACAGGCGTAAATGGAGGAGGCTTGGTTTGTAATAAGTAATGGGTTTTCTTCATGCACTTTCAATTTTAATTAGTTTCTTTAATTAATTAATTGGTTCGAACTCACTCTATACAGCAAGAAGGAAGAAATATTTTTCACATCCTAAGTTGAAGTTGATACCAGTGTCATAGATGTGTCAAAATAACTTCCTGGGATGCTAGGTCTTAAGTATTACCTGTATCAGGGCTCACAGTCTTCTTTGTGTTCAATGCAGTCATATTATTTCATGCCATATGGAATAAACCAAATTGGCTGGACAAGAGAATCAATGACAGATGTCTCAGAAGAAGGAAGGCTAAGGACAAGCCTGAGATTTTTGACTGCAGATACATGCAAATGAGCTTGTGCTAGGGTATGCCACATTATTATATACTTATGGAACCCATTCCTCCAGTTCACAATCTTTGACTCGATGTGGTGCGCCTATAAAGTTTTGCTGGAATCCATTGATTATGGGACTGCTTAGCACTATCTTTGGAATGCTGGTTTTGGCATGCAGGATGCAATTAGGTAAGTTTCACTAGTTTGATAACTCATCCAGGCATGCCCAGTGTTGCTCCTGGCATGCTATTCTATATTCTATCGTGAAACAAGAGTTAGCTCACAGCTTGTTGTTAATGGAGAAAAGATAATGTGCTGGGTTGTGAGCTTGCAGATTTTGGCATCACACAATTCAACTTCTCATGGGCAAGAGTGACTAATCCAGCCATCCAAAGCAGGGCATCTAATATGTCTTCACCCTGTTGTACTTCGGATAATATGATTGCCATGCCACATAGTGGAGTGTGTTCTCACTTGAAGACAAAACTAATTTTCATAAGAATTCTTGTGTCGCTGCTATCAGTGAAACCCTGTGCTTGCAACAAGCTGGTTCACCACCCATAGTACATTTTGTACCCCTCATTATCTTCAATTCATCAAGTAATGTTCAACATGGATTGTTCAGTTGTAGAGAATTGGGTGAAGTGCATGGTAAAATAGTTAGTGATGAGGAGGAGATCCCTTTGCCTTTTAGAGATTTTGAACTTCATTTTTAATTTACGAAGTAGGATGAAATTAGGATACAGTAAGACCTCCCTGCTCATTTTGCTGCAAGGCAAACAGAGTAAGCTCATGCAATGAAGACTGTCACAGGCCAAAAACATTTCTTTGGGTGAGCCTCATTACCATATATGTGGCAAGGTACATGCATATTTGGAACAGGTTACTAATTAAGGGGTATAGCGAGGAGAAGAAATTCAATGGTTCATCTGCAGAGCTAATTCAATTGCATTAACTGGGTGTGAAGTCGTGCAATCCAAGTAATGGCCAGTGAAGGTCACGGCCAGAATTTTACTGGCCTGTCCGCCCCAGGAATCGGAGGTGGCTAGCGGCGAATCATGGAAAAGTATGTTGACCGCAGGTTTGATTTTACGGTTTCAGGATGAGTGAAGCTGTAGAATCCCACCCCGTTGATTTGGCATGTCAATTTCTGTACGGCCAGGAGAAATATTAATGATGTATTAACGTATGAAGAGTATTTGCTTTCCCCCCCAGTACTTCAATTGTATCAGGGTTCGTTTAACAACGTAAGAGCTTTACTTGTATTTTATAATGAGATTCCTGCCCATCTCTGACTTGAGCCTTGGCCTCTAATCTAAAGCTTCAATCAAAATGGCAGAAAGTGGAATGGCATCAAGAACATGCAGAAAATCAGATCCATGGCGTGCCTTGTTGTCATTCTTTAATGGCTGTTAATAATTGGAATGTTTCCATCTTTTATCAACAACATGTGCTTGCACATTAGGATGACAGTTGCATAAAGAGGCCTTCCTAAGTGAATACTTAAGACATTCTGTATACCATTTCAGAAAGTCATCTGTTTTCCTACCACTCATGTATCTGTTTTGACCTCTCCACTCATCTTCCTTTCCCCATTGCTCTGATGCCAGTTTTAATCAGCCATTATTAATGTATTTTCTATTAAAAGTGAGGATTTAGGAATTTAGGGGGAAAAAAAATTGAATTGCTTCCTGACGGATCTAAACAAGCAAAATCATGAGTAATTCAGGATCAATGCGTTCATGTGTTGTTTTTGCTGATTGCATGGAATAATTTTAGGGGCAGAAACTAAAGGTTGCTTTTGATCCAATAATCCACAAAACCATGAGATTCTAATTTCATATCAACTATCATACAAGACAAAATTAACTCTTGCAAAGTCAAGTTACCATTTTGATATATCCAATGTAACATTGGAGATGTGAACAGTAGATGGAAATCATACACTAATTATGACTTTTCAATTCATTATATTAAACTAAAAATCATATTGTTGCTACACTGCACACAATATTCTCCTTTATTGATAGATAATCAGACATCAAAATTCATAGCTGAGAGAGAGCTAAAAGTGATAGAAATTGAAGTAAGAATAATATCAAAAAAAAAAATAAATAGGGAAAAGACAAATGTGAGCAGAAATTTTGGTTGCCAGCACAACCCAAATGAGGAGAGGAAACTAAATAAAATGGTTGAAACAGTGCAGGAAGGTTTGCATTCTGTTAAACGGTTTATTTTTAATATAAAGTTGAATTGCATTATTCTCACCTACCAGTACTGTAACCTAGCAACGCTCTTCAGATGTATGCTTCTGCTGCAGAAAATAACTGGCATTATGTGACCTTTTTTACTTAAGTTTCCCACACAGCCAACAATTTTCTGTTAAGTGGAGCAAGCGACCTATTAACGTTAGTCAGAATTGTTAATGATTATTCATTCTTAGGTGCAGGTATTGCTAACAATCTACATGTTCAATGTTTGACACAACTATGTTCTAGGCCCAATCATCTTCTGATGCTTCATCAATGACCTTCCCTCATTTATAAGGTCAGGAGTGGGAATATTAGTGCAGATGTTTACAGATGACTGCACAATGACAATCACCACTCACGACTCCTCAGATATTGAAGCAGTCTACACGCAGCAAAAACTAGACAATATTCAGGCTTGGGCAAGTAACATTCGTGCCAGGCAATGACCATCACTAATCAAAGAGAATTTAACCATCTCCCCATAATGTTGAATGGCTTTACTATTGCTGAATTCTCCACTATCAACATTGTGGGTGTGTTAACATTGATCAGAAACAGAATTGGACCAGCCACATAAATACTGTAGCTATAACAGCAGGTTAACAAGCTAAGAATTCTGCAGACTATACGTCACTTTCTGAATCCCCAAAGCCTGTCCTTCAACTAGAAGGCACAATTCAGGATTTGATGAAATGCTCACCACTTGCCTTAACGAGTGCAGCTCCAACAACACTCGAGAAGATTCCAGGATAAAACAGCCTGCTTTACTGGCACCCCATACACCACAAGAAAACATTCACTCCCTCCAGCACTGACACACAGTGGCAGCAGCGTGTACAAGATGTGCTGCAGCAACTCATCAAGACTTCTTGAACAACGCCTTCCAAATCTGCAGCATCTACCATCTAGAAGGACAAGGGTAACAATTGCATGGAAACACCACAATCTGCAAGGTCCTCTCCAAGTCACACACCACCCAGCCTGGGAACTATATCATCATTCATACACTTCACTGCATCAAAGTCCTGGAACTCCATTCCTAACAGCATAGTGGGTGTTCCTAGCCCACCTACTCAGGAGTAACTAGGGATGGCAATAATAGCACCGACATTCCATGAATGAATAAAAGGAAACTTTGATATTCTAAGCCACTTAAAAGAGGGTTAAGAATCAACCTGAACTGGAGTCACATATAGGTCAGACTGATAAAAGTTTGCTTGTAGTACAACTGTAGCTACAGGCTGCAAAAGAGCTATCGAGTTAGATCCTACCTTTCCCTTCCTAGTCCTTAGCCCTTTGGTTACGAAACAAAGACTTTCTGCCTCTAGCACCCCTTCTGCTAGTGAGTGGGTGGGAAAAAAATCTCTCTCCCGTCTAACGCATCTATTAATTACCCTAATTATTGAACTTTCTGTCAAATGGAAAAGGTTTTTCCTATCCACTCTATCTAGGCTTCTCAATTTAATTCAGTTCAATTATATCTCCCCTCAGCCTCCGCTGTTCCAGGCAAAACAACATGATCCTATCCAATTATCCCTCATAGTTAAAATTTTGTTTCACAGGACAACAGGAACCAATTGAGTTTTTAGAACAATCTAACAATTTTTATTTCTAAATTTTGTGTTAAATTCTAATTTAGTTTGAATGTTCAAATTTCCATGGTAGAATTTGACTCATGCTTCTAGATGATTAACCCAGTAAATTTGTCTTTAATACTAACATATCTCAATGATAAGAGGTGTACAATATTTTTTTTCCACCCTTCGCATCTTTGCACTTATCAGCTTAGTTGAGATGAGGCATTTACCACGAAGGGAATTACAGATACAAAACTCCGTTGTACCTATCTCTGTATATTGCTGCACTGCATTACATTGCCATGTCATCTCAACCAACATAGTTTTCAAACTTGCAATAAAATTATTGTAATAGTACACATAAAACTCAAAACAACAAAATTATTTGCTTATCAGATATTCAGATTGTTCAAAGGTACCAAATCGAATTGCAAAAATATATATAATTGTTCTATAAATCAGCCATTTTATAACAAATAATGATAATGTCAAAGTTGAATTATGTTTACACAAAATAATAAAAGATAATAGAAGCCTTGTTTGTAAAATAGACTAATCAGTTTTTTTAAACAACCATTACAATCAAATATAAAAAGCAGCTCAAAGGATTTTAGTATCTATTAATTTGTTATCTATACTGTATAACAAATAGAATTTCAAATGTTCACGTGCAATCAAAATGCTGATAAAGCAAATACGATTTTTAAAAAAACTCAACTGTAGCTATTCCCTAAAAGCATCGACAACATTTTCAAAATTATATATGGCTTGATTATTCACTCATACCTAGACGAACAATAATCAGATTCTCACCAAGTAAAGCATCTCGTAAATCGAATCACAGGATCCTTTGATGTCCTGGTCTTTGGCCTTGTGTTTTACTCTCCAAAAGACTGACATTGTGAAAAGAAGCCCTTTACCTAATGAAGAAATCTGCTTTGTTATTGTACATTTGTCATCAGTTTTCATCAGCCGGAATCTTAAAACGTGGCAGACGGTTCATCAATGGTAATAATTTTTGTTTTTCCTTCATTTTTAAAATAGTTCAAATGTAAAGACGCTGTGCTTACTGTTCTTTCTATGCTATGCAGAGCTGCAGTACAGAGAATCAGTTCAGAATGGAGCAAATGCTGTAATCCTATTCTAACTACCTCAACCTTAAATCCTTCAATGTTTATCTGAACTAGGATTCCAGTATCTGTTACAGCATGTCCAGCAATGAAGAGTAGTTCCTGTCAACAAAAGTGTTCTCATCGAACATAGCAGCAAAAAGAACTAGCAGAAACATGAAAGACAGCCTGCTGAAGCTGACATCGGAATGTCACTGTCTGCTTCCTAGGGCGCTGGTTCATCCAATTGGTTTAGTTCCCCCACTGGAATACTAATACTCAATTGTGTGAAGCTGCACTGAACTGCACAAAACTATCAAACACTGCAAAGAAAATTACCGGAAATGTCATCTATGGTTCTATGCGGTTGAATGGGTTGCATGTAAAAAGGATACCAATGTTTACAGCCTTGTAAAAGAAAGGCTCTTCTTTGAAGCTGAGTTTCAGCTTCTGGCCAATATCACAAAGGAATTCTATATTTTTTCTTTGCTTTTTTTTTCATTCTGATCTGCAAATAATTATTCACACTCTAAAATCAACGGAATGATCTAATGTCATTTACAACTGCCGCAAAGATTCTGTAGGAATAATTATTCATAATCAATTTTCCTTTCTAATTTCTTTGAATTCAGCTACAGCACTCGTCACTTCAGAGGCAACCAGCAAAGAATCCTGAACAGATGGCATTTTCCCAAAATACAAAACAGAGGCACAGCTGTCTGATCTGAACATCATCCACATTTTTCCCATTAAGACACACTCGAATAATACTGTCAACTCGAACAAAATAATCAAGTTATACAATGCAGCAAAGTGCTAAAATCTGTAAACATTACAGCAACTGACAAAGACTAAGTATGACAAGTTTAGCAGAACCTGCAGTTCTAACTATAAGCTGAAATTTCACAAAAATTTCAAAACAAA
Source organism: Sphyrna mokarran (assembly GCA_024679065.1). Lineage (NCBI taxonomy): Eukaryota > Metazoa > Chordata > Chondrichthyes > Carcharhiniformes > Carcharhinidae > Sphyrna > Sphyrna mokarran. The sequence continues at coordinate 55,207,373 of JAGIQG010000013.1, read as the reverse complement.
GCAATTTTTTACATACTTGATTGTACTTTAAAGTTCATCACATGCCAAATATAAATAAACACTAAGTAACTACTTCGCAAAGTTAAGGAAAAAAATGAAGGTCACAGTTCTCTTCAGCTGTTTCTATAGAAACAGCTGGATCAGATACTAATCAATTCTCAGTCAAGATATGAAAGGTTATTACAGAAATTCCTAGAAAACCTTGGTGGAAGAGCTTAAAAGATGTTAAAGGCTTTTCTAAACTAATAAGTATATCTGTTTAGCCTACCTTTGTAGCATCAGTTTCAAATCAGTTTTTATCTCAAAAACGGCAAAGATGCTCTCAAACTTCAGGTATGTTTCATTCATCTGAAATACTAAGCATTGTTTTACTAAAGTTGCCGCTGTTACAGTCTTGAAGACTTCAGTATAATGCATTTAAGGGTGGGGTATACAAGTTAAAACTTGTATTTCATATACTTGAAACGCAACATCATAAAGAACTTCAAGGACAGTGATGCAAAGCAGAGAGAGTTTTCAAAATGCACATCATATTTATTTTAAAACAGTGGGTGGGATTTCCCAGCCCTCCCTGCCGGCAACAGGGGATTACCATTGACTTTGGTGGGACGGGAAGATGCTGCTGCCGGCCAATGGCAAACCACCTCTCCCTTGGACAAACATGCTGTGGAGACAGGAGGGGGCTGGAAAATTCTGACTTATAACGATTTATGCACAAACAACTTCAAACTGCTTCAATGTATTTTTTCCTTTAAACATGCCTATTTTATAAATTTCAGTGAATAGTATCAACAAAGTTTTTAATATTAAAAATTGTTCTGTACATTTTTTTGCACCGTTCTGTATCATATCTGGCAATTCTACAAATCAATATGCTGTATAATAATTTTGCTACTGTAACACTCATGGAGAACAGCTTCAAATATTCTCAACCACACCCACTAATTGCAGTGTTCACTTCATTGCTTGAAACACCTCAAAATTTGTTAATATTGAATAGTAATAATTGCAAATATTCTCACTAATGAAAGTTATTTCTTTGTATTCTGCTTTAAGAGATGGTTATAAACTTGCAAACTACTTTACCACTACAAACGAACAAGTCAGTTTACTTGGGTACTTGCATTCAAGGAACTAATGCCTTAGTTATATAGGATCTTCGCCAGATACCATCTGGAGTATTATGTTCAGTTCTGGCGCTGTATTCAAAAAGAATATGTTTGCACATTCTCCCAGTGTCTCCATTGGTTTCTTCTGGGTGCCCCAGTTTCTTCCCACAGTCCAAAGTAGTGCAGGTTAGATACACTGGCCATGCTAAATTGTCACTTGGTGCCAGGGGAACCAGTAGGCTGGATGTGTGGGGTTATGGGGATAAGGCCTGGGTGGAAATATGGTTACAGCAGACTCGATAGGCCGAATGGCCTTCTTTGCACTGTAGGGATTCTATGATTATACCAACCATAGACTTAATAAATGACAGACTTACAAGAATATCAGGGCGTTAAGGAATAAATTGAGGACAAGTTAGGTAAACTTGGGTTATATTCCCTCAAGTTCATCTGATTGAAGTGTTCCACGAGACAAAAGAATTTGACAGACAGGAGACAGAGAATGATTTCCTCTGGTGAGGAAATCTAGAGTAATGGGGAATAATCATAAAATTGGAACTAAAACAGCGTTTTTCAAACTATGGCCATCTCCTCCATTGGGTGTCAGAGGTCACATTTGGAGTCACAAGTTTCCCCTCCTCTGAGCAGCAACTCTGGAGAGCAGACCACACAATCCAAAGGCACTGACGGGACAGACCAGGACAGATATTCCACCAAACACATCATGAAGTGGACAGTGAGCCAAAGATGTTCTTTAACTTCAGAAAAAACTTCTAACAGCAACTCTGAATGGATCCAGGCTGTTTTTTGTGCTGACTTGGCGCAGCTAGAAGTTGCCAGACATGATCCATATGAGCATAAGATATAGATACAGATTGTGTCATTTGATGGCGGATCAAATGGCAGTCATGATCCGCCATTTGATCATGACTGATGTGTTTCTCAACACTAATCACTTCCTTAGTGAAGGAAAAAAAGTTTGCAGCTGCCACTTACCTCTCCAGCTCAAGTGCCTGAGCTGGAAAGGTAAGTGGCAGCTGCAAACTTTACTATGCTTCTACTCCTGTCTGCTTGTTGTACAGGTTCCTAAACAGCCTAGCGACTCTATTTCACAGACCAGCAACTTGACCAAATTAGGACAAGAGGAGAAGGGCTGCCGAGTGAATGAATTGAGGGAGATGGAAACAGTAGGGAGTTTGTTTATAAGGTGAGGAGGGGGATTGAAAGAGGTGCTATTAAATGAGTGAGAGAAGAAGGTTGGCAAGGGGGGCTAACGAGTAGGTACAGAGGAGATGCGTGGGGGGAAAGAGGGTTGGAGAAAGGGTTACAGAGAAATGTGAGTGAAGGAGAAGGTGGGTTAGGAAGAGGGGAATATGTGTGTGGTTATGGGAGAGAGGGAGTGCATATGTGCATCAGTGCAGGACAGAGGGGCTTCTCTGAGTTTTCTTTTACCAGGGAATATGGAAAGCTTGGTTGAAACTTAAGGTCATAAAATAATAACCTTCTTTTACAAAGTTGTTTAAAAAATATTCATATTTATATAATGCATTACTATATAATGATCTACATATACTATAAATTATCTACAATAATCAGACAAGTAATATTACAATTTACTTTGTTGGCCCCTGAAGTCATATTAACTTTCAAGTATTCAAATTGGAAAATAATTTGGAAAGCACAAAGATAGACTATTTCAGGTGTGACATCAGGGAGGCATTTTTTCCATACAGATGGTGGGAATCATAGACTCCCTATTGTGCAGAAGGTAATCGTTCAGCCCATGAGCTCTGCACTGATAACCACCCCACCCAGGCCCTATCTGCGTCACTCCACATATTTATCCTGCACATCCCTCTAGCCTACATATCCCGGGTCACTAAGGGTTAATTTAGCATGGTCAATCAATCTAGCCCTCACATCTTTACAGACTGGGAGGAAACCCATGCAGACACAGGGACAATATGCAAACTCCGCACAGACAGAGACCCAAGTTGGAAATCGAATCCAGGTCCCTGGAACTATGAGGCAGCAATGCTAACCACTGTGCCACTGCACTGCTTATGCCAAATGCGAGATTCTGTTCCTTAAAAGACTATGAATGTTCGGTGAATTCAAAATTTCAAGACTGAGTTTGGCTGTTTTATTATTTACAAATACCAGTGGCTAAAAATCAAAGGTGGGTTAAAGGAGTTGAGGTACAGATCAAACATGACCTAATTCAATGTCAGGACACGCTCAAGACATGTAAGTTCTATTCCTGTTTCTGAGCTAATCATTATTGTGGTAATTGTGGAATTACAGCAATCAGCAGGATAACTGTAATTCAGAATATCAGAAAATTGTAGCGAAGTTGGAAAGGTTACTCCTCTGTCCCCAATACAAATAGATTGTAATAGCACAGAAGACGTAAAAACAATTATCAGCTGATTCAGAGTTGGGCTTGCCAACACAGATATAGAATTATTAACATAAATGTTACCAACATATCAAAAAGGTAATAGCAAAATACACCTTAGTCTTCCAGACTGAACAATCTTCAGCTACTGCTTCCATTTTTTTGGGCAGATGTTGGTAATGATTCTGCCACTGTTATTTACGCATCCTCTAGATAGAACACAGAAAAACTACAGCTCAAACAGGCCTTTCAACCCTCAAGTTGCCAATCACACCTCTACCTACTAGGCTCACCTATAACCCTCAATCCTATTACGTCTCATGTACTCATCCAGAAGTCTCTTAAAAGACCCTATCAAATTCGGCTCCACCACCACCGACGGCAGCTGATTCCACTCACCCACCACCCTCTGAGTGAAAAGCTTACCCCTGACATCTCCTCTGTAACTACTCTGTAGCCACACCTTATTTCTCTTTCCAGTTTTGGTGAAAAATCATCGATCTAAAATATTAACTGTTTCTCTCTCTACCAGTGCTGCCTGACCTGCTAAGTATTTCCAGTATTTCTTTATATTGTGAAATTAATGTGAAAACAAAATCTGCAAGGGATATCAAAGGTTCCAATAAAACTGTGCCTACCACTGACTTCTGAAGGGAGCTATATATGGACTTCATGTGTCTGTTTATTTGCATTCTGCTTGCTGCAAACTTTGCTGAAAAATGGATGCAAGCAGCGAAAGTATTCAGAAACTCAAATGCATCTTTTAAAAAAATAATTCGGCCTGCAATTTTATGCTGCATATTGGAGGCAAACAGGCACTCGGCTCTTTCATTCACCCTTGTCATCACTTCATTGCACGTGTTACCAATATTTTAGTGCAAAGACAGATTTCACTACCTGGATTCAGAGAGCAGCATAGTATAACAATAATTTAGAGAAGACAAATACAGAACTTCACTGACTCAGACTTCCAAGATTGCCTTGAGGAAATCAAAAGCAGCATGGAGAGATTCTTAGGATCTGGATACTACTCAGCCACTCAAAAATGTAGCTCATGTCATTTCAAGGGATGGGCATTGTGTGAGAGCTTCCACGATTCCCAGTCTTCAGAATATTGCTGCACAAAGTTCAAAGACCTCATCAGAGCAGGCAAACTACCACCTGGAGGGCGGTGAACTCTTTAAATGATACCTTAACTCCTTCCTATATTGCTTCTCCTCCATGATACTGGCACATCACCATGCTCATCACATGGCAACTGCTGCACTTCAAACATTTCAGTATAAGTTAACCAGGGATCAATAGCAACGGAAACCAAGGAAACAGTTGCCATGCCACTAGCTCTCACTCTGATATTTATAAACAAGACCCTAAGATTTTTCTGAATTCACTTTTAGCTAGCACAGCTAAAATCCCAAAAGAATGGTAGCTTAGTAAATTTATGCTGGGACACTATAATGAGCCATAGCTACCTGCACTATTCATTGGCTGTACATCTGTTTCAGGGTAGGGAAGGAGGAAGGGTAGAAAATTGGGCACCTCTGCTGCCACTTAAAAGGTAGCAAGTTTATCTTAAAGGAAAGGTATATTCTGCTTGAATAAAGAATGGGGTTCTGCTAATAAACATAAGAGGCAATTAGAGGCTAAATTATGAATCAGAACTACAAGGCTAATCTCTGGATTATCACTTGAGCCACGAGCAAATTGGCATAGGGTAAATAAAGTCAGAGAATTGAATGCATGACTCAAAGACTAGTATGGAGGAATTATGTTTTCATCGATGGGGCAATAGCACCCAGGATTCAAAAATAGGGAGTTATACCTAGTTTATAGGCCCCCAATAGTAGCTGCAGAGCAGAATATATATCAAGAAAAATATATTTCAACAATCATGAGCAATTTTAATCATAAACATTAGATAAATTAAGTTAGCAAAGGTAGCCTTGAAAATGAGTCTACAAAGCATCGCTATGAGAATTTCTTAGAACAAAACTTTCTGGAACTAACCAGGCTATTTTACATCTAGCAATGCAACAGGATTCAGTAATGAACTCATTGTAAAGGATCCACTCGACAACACTGACCATAACAGGGCAGAATTTAATATTCAGTTTAAAGATAAGAAATTTGGGTCTGAAAACCAGTGACAGAAACTTAACTAAAGATCATTAGAAAGGGATGAAAACAAAGCAAGAGGGTAGCCAGGGAGAGAGTTGGCTTACTCAAGGTCAGGGAGGGAGAGAGTCTATGCATGGAGCTGGAGAAAATGGGCGAGGCATTAAATGAGTACTTTGCGTCAGTATTCACCAAACAGAAGGATTTGGTACATGATGAATCTGGGAAAGGGTGTGTAGATAGTTTGAGTCATGCTACGATCAAAAAGGTGGTATTGGGGTTCTTGAGAAACATTAAGTCTTCAGGACCTGATGGGATATACTCCAAAATATTAATAGGGGCAAGGGAGGAAACTGCTAGAGCCTCGAGAGAAATCTTGGTATCCTCACTGGCTACAGGGGAGGTCATGATGTGGAGATGCCGGCATTGGACGGGGGTAAACACAGTAAGAAGTCTCACAACGTCCAACAAGTTTATTTGATAGTAAACCTGCAAGCTTTTGGAATGCTGTTCCTTCGTCAGGTGAGTGGAAAGTACTGATCAGAGGACATATAAAGATACACACGGTTTACAGAATATTGATTAGAATGCAAGTCTTTACAGCTAATCTGTTATTCAAGTCTTAAAGGTGAACGCAATGTGAATTCATTCACATTGATTAGTTTGATTAGCAAGTTTGCAGATGACACAAAGATTGGTGGATTTGCGGAGAGCAATGATGACCATCAGAGGGTACAGCAGGATATAGATCGGTTGGAGGCAGAGAGATGGCAAATGGAGTTTAATCTGGACGAATGTGACTTAATGCATTTTGGAAGATTTAATAAAGATACAGTAAATGGCAGAACCCTTAAGTGTATTGATAGGCAGAGGGATCTGGGTGTACAGATACACAGGCCACAAAGTGGCAACACAGATGAAGAAGGTAGTCAAGAAGGCATATGGCATGCTTGCCTTCATCACTCAGGGCACTGAGTTTAAAAATTGGCAAGTCACGTTAAAGCTTTATAGAATCTTAATGACACCGCACTTGGAATATAGTGTTCAATTCTAGTTGCCACATTACCAGAAGGATGTGGAGGCTTTGGAAAGGGTACAGAAAGGATTTACCAGGATGTTGCCTGGCATAGAGAGCATTAACTATGAGGAGAGGTTGGAGAAAATGGGTTTATTCTCACTGGAACGACAGAGGTTGAGGGGCAGCCTGATAGAAGTCTACAAGATTATGAGGGGCATGGACAGAGTGGATAGTCAAAAACTTTTTCACAGGGTGGAAGAGTCAATTACCAGAGGGCATAAGTTTACAGTGTGAGGGCCAAAGTTTAAAACAGATGTACGAAGCAAGTTTTTTTTTTTACACAGTGGGTGGCGGGTGCCTGAAACTCACTGCTGGGGAGGTGGTGGAAGCAGGCATAATACTGAGTTTTAAGGGGCGTCTGGACAAATACACAAATAGGATGGGAATAGAGGACATGGTCATCCAGAAGGGTAGGGTGTTTTAATTCAGTTGGGCAACATGGTTGGTGCAGGCTTGGAGGGCGAAAGGGCCCGTTCTTGTGCTTTAGTTTTCTCTGTTCTTTATTCAAGATTTAATTTCTTTACGCGCCTCATTATTGCACCTTTGATATTTGGAAAAGTAAAGACACCTTCATTGATGCCAAAATCCAAAAATTTGAAGCTGCTTCCAAATCAGATGTTGGGCAAGATTGTTTGGCCATGCTAAATTACCCAAATGTCAGAAGAACTGGCTAGGTTAAATGCTTGGGATTATGGGAACAGGACCTGGGTAGAACTGTGATCAGTGCAGACTCGATGGACTGAATGGCCTCCTTCTTCACCATAGGATTCCATGATCTATGAAAACAGAGTTGGCTACAATGGACTGGGAAAATAGGTAAAACAACAAAATGTTAGAGAAACAGTGACAGTCATTCAAGGAAATATTTTAGAACGTAGAACACTACAGCGCAGTACAGGCCCTTCAGCCTTTGATGTTGCGCCAATCTATGAAACCAATCTAAAGACCATCCCACCTATGTTATTCCAATATCATCCATACATTTATCCAATGACCATTTAAATGCCCTTAATGTTGGCAAGTCTACTACTGTTGCAGGAAGGACATTCCACGCCCTTACTACTCTCTGAGTAAAGAACCTACCCCTAACATCTGTCCTTTAGCTATCACCCCTCAATTTAAAGCTACGTCCCCTCTTGCTAGCCATGTCCATTCAAGGAAAAAGGCTCTCACTGTCCACCCTATCTAATCTTCTGATTATCTTTTGTGTCTCTATTAAGTCACCTCTTAACCTTCTTCCCTCTAATGAAAACAGCGTCAAGTCTCTCAACCTTTGCTCATAAGACATTCCGACCATACCAGGCAACATCCTGGTAAATCTACCCTGCACCCTTTCCAATACTTCCACATCCTTCCTACAAAGCGACGACCAGAACTGTAAGCAATACTCCAAGTGTGGCCACACTAGAGTTTTGTACAGCTGCAACATGACCTCGTGGCTCCGAAACTCAATCCCTCTACCATTAAAAACAAACACACCGTACGCCTTCTTAACAACCCTATCAACTTGGGTGCCAACTTTCAGGGATCTATGCACATGGACACCAAGATCTCTCTGCTCATCCACACTACTAAGTAACTTACCAGTTGCCCAGTATTCTATTCTTGTTACTCCTTCCAAAGTGAATTACTTCACACTTTTCCACATTAAACTCCATTTGCTGCCTCTCAGCCCAGCTCTGCAGCTTATCTATGTCCCTCTATAACCTGCAACATCCTTCCATACTGTCCACAATTCCACCAATGAGTGTCATCTGCAAATTTACTAACCCATCCTTTCACGACCTCATCCAGGTCATTTATAAAAATGACAAACAGCAATGGCCCCAAAACAGATCTTTGCAATATACCACTAAAAACTGAACTCCAGGATGAACATTTCCCAACAACCACGACACTCTGTCTTCTTACAGCTAGCCAATTTCTGATCCAAACTGCTAAATCATCCTCATTTCATGCCTCTATAACTTCTGCAATAGCTTACTGTGAGGAACTTTATCAAACACTTTATTTAAAATCCATATGTACTACATCAACTGCTTTATCCTCATCCATCTCTTTGGTCATCTTCTCAAAGAACTCAATAAGGTTTGTGACGCATGACTTATCCTTCACAAAATATCCCAAATCAAATTATTCCTTTCTAAATGATTATAAGTCCTATCTCTTATAATCCTTTCCAAAACTTTGCCCACAATAAAAGTAAAGATCACTGGTCTGTAATTACCTGGATTGTCTCTATTCCCTTTCTTGAACAAGGAGGTAATATTTTCTATCTTCTGGCACTATTCCTATAGACAATGATAACCTAAAGATCAAAGCCAAAGGCTCTGCAATTTCTTCCCTAGCCTCCCAGAGAATCCTAGGATAAATCCCATCTGACACAATGGACTTATCTATTTTCATACTTTCCAGAATTGCTAATACCTCTTCCTTATGATCTTCAATCCCATACAGTCTAATATTTTGTATCTCAATATTCTCCTTGACAACATTGTCTTTTTCCTGTGTGGATACTGATGAAAAATATTCATTTAGCGCCTCTCCTATCTCTTCAGACTCCGTGCACAACTTCCCATTACTGTCCTTAACTGGCTCTAATCTTACCCTAGTCATTCTTTTATTCCTGACATACCTATAGAAAGCTTTAGGTTTTCCTTGATCCTACCTGCCAAAGACTTCTCATGTCCCCTTTTTAGCTCTCTTTTTAGTCCTTTCTGGCTAACTCTCAAGCACCCTAACTAAGCCTTCACATTTCATCTTGATACAAGTCTCCTTCTTCCTCTTCACAAGAGATTCAACTTCTTTAGTAAACCACGGTTCCCTCGATGAACCACTTCCTCCCTGCCTGACAGGTATATACTTATCAAGGACGTGCAGTAGCTGTTCCTTGAATAAGCTCCATATTTCAATTGTGTCCATTCCCTGCAGTTTCCTTCCACATCCTATGCATCCTAAATCTCACCTAATTGCATCATAATTTCCTTTCCCCAGCCATAACTCTTGCCCCTCAGTATATATTGATCCCTTTCAATCACTAAAGTAAACATAACTAAATTGTGATCAATATCACCAAAGTGTTCACTACCTCCAAATCTAACACCTGGCCTGGTTCATTACCCAGTACCAAATCTAATGTGGCCTTGCCTCTTGTTGGCCTATCTATATACTGTGTCAGGAAACCCTCCTACACACATTGGACAAAAACTGACCCATCTAAAGTACTCAAACTATAGCTTTTCCAGTCATATTTGTAAAGTTAAAGTCCCCATAACAACTACCCTGTTACTTTCTCTCCTATCCAGAATCATCTTTGCAATCCTTTCCTCTACATCTCTGGAACTTTACGGAGGCGTTTGGAAAACTCTCAATAGGATTACCTCTCCTTTCCTGTTTCTAACCTCAGCCCATACTACCTCAGTAGATGAGTCCTCATCAAACATCCTTTCTGCACTATAATATTGTCCCTGACTGACATTGCCAAACCTCCCCTTCTTTTACCACCTTCCTTGATCTTACTGAAACATCTAAACCCCAGAACCTGTAACAACTGTTCCTGTCCCTGCTCTATCCATGTCTCCAAAATGGCCACAACATCAAAGTCCCAGGTACCAACCCACGTTGCAAGTTCACCCACATTATTCCGGATGCTCCTGGCGTTGAAGTAGACACATTTCAAACTACAATCCTGCCTGCTACTACACTCCTGAGACCTTGAAACCTTATTCATCACCTCACTACTCTCAACCTCATGTGCAGTGGAGCTACAATTCAGGTTCCCATCCCCCTGCTGAATTAGTTTAAATCCTCCTGAAGAGCATTAGCAAATTTTCCCCCCAGGATATTGGTACCCCTCTGGTTTCAGATGTAGACCATCCCATTTGTAGAGGTCTCGCCTACCTCAGAATGATCCCCAATTATCCAGGTATCTGAATCTCTCCCTCCTGCACCATCCCTGTAGCCATGTGTTCAACTGCTCTCTCTCTCTATTCCCCCCGCCTTGCTAATACGTGGCATGGGTAACAAACCAGAAATAACAACTCTGTTTGTTCTCGCTCTAAGCTTCCACCCTAACTCCCTGAATTCCTGTCTCCTCCATCTCTTTTCCTACCAATATTTTTGGTGCCTATGTGGACCACGACTTGTGGCCAGTTCGCCTCCCCCTTAAGGATCCCAAAAACACAATCTGAGACATCACAGACCCTGGCACCTGGGAGGCAACACACCAACAATGATTCTTTCTCCTTCCCACAAAATCTTTTATCTGTCCCCCTAACTATGGAGTCCCCAATGACTAACGCTCTACTCATCTCCCCGCTTCCCTTCTGAGCAACAGAGACAGACTCTATGCCAGAGATCTGCACCCCATGGCTTACTCCTGGTAAGTCATCCCCTGCAACAGTAACCAAAATGGTATACTTGTTATACAGAGAAACTGTCACAAGGGATCAGTGCACTGACTGCTTCTTACTCGTTCTAACAGTCATCCAAGTATACTCATTTCTAGGAATAATTACCTCACTCTAGCTTTTTTCTATAACTGTCTCTGCCTCCTGAATGATCCTGAGTTCATTCAGTTGCAGCTCTATTCCCTAACACGGTCTTCAAGGAGTTGGAATTGGGTACACTTCCTGCAGGTATACTCAGCTGGGACATTAATGGTGTCCCTCACCTCAAACATCCCACAAGACGAACATTGCACTGCCATCCCCGATAGTGAAAGAGAAAAAAGAAAAAAAAAGCTTACCTGTTCTCACACCAAATCTTTTTTTTGCTATTTTATAACTCTGAACAAAGCCAAATTTCATACAGAAGGACAATGAGAAAGGAATTAAGGAAGGCATAAATTTGAAAGAAAAATGCTATGAAAATTAGTGGTAGGCAAGAAGATTGCAAAAAAAATTTAGAAACCAGCAAAAAATGACTTACAAAAAATGAATAAAAATTAGAGTATTATTGAAAGCAAACTGACAGGAAATATAAAACCAAACAAGACCTTAAAATATATTTGATTTGTTATTGTCACTTGTATTAGTATATGGTGAAAAGTATTGTTTCTTGCATGCTACACAGACAAAGCATACCTTCATAGTGAAGGAAAGGAGACAGAGCAGAATGTAGTGTTACAGTCATATCTAGAGTGTAGAGAAAAATCAATTTAGTGCAAGGTAGGTCCATGCAAAAGTCTGGGAAGAAGCTGTTCTCAAGTCAGTTGATGTGTGACCTCAGAATTTTGCATCTTTTCCCCAATAGAAGAAGGTGGAAGAGAATATGTCTGGGGTGTGTGGGGTCGTTAATTATGCTGGCCATTTTTCTGAGGCAGCAGGAAACGTACACAGAGTCAGGTTGGTGATGGGAGGCTGGTTTGTGAGATAGACTGGGTGACATTTACGACCTTTTGTAGTTTCTTGCAGTCTTGGTCAGAGCAGGAGCCATACCAAGCTGTAATAACCAGAAAAAATGTTTTCTATGGGGCATCTGTAAAAGTTGGTGAGAGTCGTAGTTGACATGCCCAATTTCCTTTGTCTTCTGAGAAAGTAGGGGTGTTGGTGAGCTTGCTTAATTATAGTGTCAGCATGAGGGGATCATGACAGGCTAGTAGTGATCTGAACACCTAAAGATCTGAAGATTTTAGGATCTGAACACCTAAAGATTTCTACATCTGAAATAGAGGAAAGTAGCTAAATAATGGTCTCAGAGGATGATGAAACTAGGAAATTAATAATAAGCAAGGAAATGGCAAAAACTTTGAACAAATATTTTGTATCTGCCTTCATGTAAAAGACTCGAAAAGCACCTAAGACTAGTTAAAAAAAAACAAGGAAAATGGGAGGGAAGAACTTAACACAATCACTATCACCAGAGATAATGTACTTGGTAAACTAATAGGATGTGATAGCTTTCATTCTAGGATCCTAATTGAAGTGGATACAGGATATGTGGGAAAAAGCAAGTTGTGAAGAGAATACTGAATCTATAGATGGAGCATAATGTGGGAAAATGTGAGGTTGTCCACTTTGGTGTGAAGAATAGGTAAACAGAATACTATTTAAATGGAGACAGACTATGGAATGCTGTGTTCTGAAGGGATCTAGATGTCTCATACATAAATCGCAAGAAGTTAGTATGCAGGTACAACAAGTAATTTGGAAAGCCTTTATTGCAAGGGAATGGAGTATAAAAATAGGAAGTAAAATGAAAGCAAATTACTGCAGTTGCTAGAGATTTGACTTCAAAGAAGCGTATTTGGAAGATTCAACAGGTCTGGCAGTATCTGTAGAAAGAGAAACTGAGTTGAGTCCAATATGACTTCCTTGAAACTAAAAAGGTAGAAATGTGATATGTTTTATGCTGTTTGAAAAAAAATGGGTAGGATCAAGTGGAGTAAAACATCAAGGATAAGTTAGAAAGCAGGGGAAAGCAAATGGCAAAGCTGTCATGGAATGAAAGGCAAAGTGAGTGGTAATGGTAATTCTAAAGAAACAAAGCAGCAATCCAGAGTTGATGTTAATAGCATAATAAAGATCAGTGCTATTCGAAAGCAAAAACACAAACACAAGATTTAGAGTGGCAATTGGGATAAAAGGATATCCGAAACTGATTCAAAATTCAACATAAATTCAAAATTTGTGGTCTGAAGTTGTCGGACTTAGTGTTGAATCTAGAAGGCTGTAAAGTTCCTAACCAGAAGAAGAGGTACTATCCCTCCAGCTTTTGTTAGACTTCAATGAATTACTGTACCAAGCCAAGGACAGAATTGTGGGCACATAATTAAAATAGTGAATTGAAAGATGTACAAGTAAATCTCTAATTCACCTGGAAGGAATGTTTTGGCATTTTGGAATTGGGACAATGAGGAGGTAAAACAGCCTCTGTTATTGCATGGGAAAGTATTGTGAGAAGGAGATGAATTGTTGGGGACGAGAGGGAGTAAACCAGTGTCTTGCAGAGGGAATGGTTCCTCCCAATGCTGAACGAAAAGGGGAAAATGTGTTTGATGGTGGCACTACGCTAGAATTGACATTGTCAACCACAGTTTGCTGGGACAGGGAACGGGGTAGTGGAATCCTCAGTTGAGGAAAACATAGGACATGCTGAGAATGCAGTTCTGAAGGTAGGATCATCAGAACAGGAAACTAAATGAAAAAAACTGAAGGAATGGAATCGAATCTTTACAGAAAGCAGGTGTGAAGGTGGTGTGGTCAAAGTAGCCTTAGGAGTCAATAAATATTAGTAGAATGTCTATCCCCAGAAATGGAGACACAAGTCAAGAAGATGGACCATGAGGTGATAGAGTGGAAATTGGAAGCAAAATTGATTAATTTTTCCAGTTCCAGAAGTGGCCCCAATACAACCATAGACGTACGGGAAAAAGATGTGTGAGAGGAGGCCAAGTAGGACTGGAACAAGAAATTCTCCACATACCCCATGAAAAGACAGACATAACTAGGGTCCATGCATGTCACCACAGCAATGCCTATTATTTAGAAGAAGTGAGAGAAAAAAATGTTCAATGATAAAATAAGTTCAGCCAGGTAGAGAAAGTCAAGGATGTGGTGGTAAATGATTTTTCTCTCTCTGCCAGATCCATTGAGTTTTTCCCAACACTCTTCTTAGAATTTATAGGGTATTGATGAGACCATACCTAGAATACTGCATAGTTTTGGTCTCCTTATCCTTTTAGAGAAGGTTGGCTAAATTGATTCCTGGGATGAATGGATTATCTTATGGGGAAAGATTGAGTTCAAACCAGCCCAGTCTCCAGGGCAGATTAAAGGCTCCGGCATCCAGAAGTAAGCTGTATGTGATTAAAGTTCACACTTTTATTGTGAGTATTATTACTTTCTATATGTATTGAGGGGATTGCATTGATCTAAATTGAAGCATATAACGTTTTTGAGGTGGCTTGACTAAGTAAATACTAACAGAATGTTTCCCCCTCATGGGAAGATCTGAAACCAGGGTCCACAATTTCTAAATAAGGGGTGTCCCATTTAAAACAGAGATGAGAGGAATTCACTACCTCAAAGAGCAGTGAAGCTAAGTCACTGAATATATTCAAGGCCAAGTTAAACAAATTTTTGATCCTTTATTGTGTCAAAGGTAATGGGGGAAATGAATGAAGACCACAATCAAATCAGCCACAATCTTATTGAAGGTTTAAGCAGACTGAAATATGCCTTTATTCCTTATATTAAAAGGAAATGCTTCTGAACTGCAAAATGGCTGCTATATCTACAGATTGTATCTCCACATTATTAGATGATATTTTTGAGGTTCTACTGCAGATATCAAACAGGAGGAAGTAGACCTTTCTCCCCTCAGGAACAAAAATACCTCCAAGCATTGCCAGATATTGCAGAGAATTTCAATATCACAGAATATGGCTATACTGCCAACTCCAGATAAATGGCAAGGCTTCACACAGAACACAAAGGTCATTTCCTCCAAAATATATCAATTGCAGAGCTCTATCTACGTAAAGCCTCTTCTGACGGTTCTCAAAGTTGTCATGCAAGCTCAGAAAACTATCATTGATTTTACAAGTTATTGTTGCTAGATTGACAGTTTTTCACTTTTGCAATTTGTTCTTGAGCAAAGATGGAAGTATGCTATGGCTTTGTCCCAGGAGAGTAGACTTGGCCAAATGGGAGAGGCAGCAGCTTTCCTCTCTCATAATGAGAGCATTCCTGCTCTCATACAGTTAGTGCCGGAGGTGCAGGTGGGCCAAAGTGTTGTAGTCATGCCAAAATGCTCCTCTCTGCAGCCTTTCAGCTCCATACATCCAATCATTTGCTTATGACATTGCAAGGGCATGAGAAACATGTTGAATGTTGCCCAAGCTGCAGTAACACAACATTCTG
The DNA here is from genome assembly GCA_024679065.1 of Sphyrna mokarran. Taxonomy (NCBI): domain Eukaryota; kingdom Metazoa; phylum Chordata; class Chondrichthyes; order Carcharhiniformes; family Carcharhinidae; genus Sphyrna; species Sphyrna mokarran. Next base: position 55,191,809 of record JAGIQG010000013.1, on the reverse strand, counting down.
AGAAGTAGCTCTACTTTGGTTATTGGAATACCCAAAAAGGACAGTATCTAATCCCTGCACTGCTCAGCTGATAAGAATTTGTGTCAGTCCAACATTGATTTCCAAAACATTAAAAGGTGCAGTCTCACTGTTATCGTTTGTCTCAGTATTTTTGTCCTGTTGTTTATTTGCGAAACATGCACACACACATACACGCGTGCATGCACATACACAGAAAAGCAAACAGAAATACTACATGAGTGATATATTCATGCATACACACCCACTTAACCAATCAAGGATCTTTGGTGCTTGAATTTCTATTTCTTCACTGGCATAACTGAAACATTTAACCTAATTTACGTAAAGTGAGGCAAAGACACTTAATCTGACTTGGTGCAAATCACATTTTGTACTGCTGAATGTTATAAAGAAATAAAAATAGATGGACTATGTGGCCTCGAGGCATACAACGTTGGCATACCAGTAAATAATATCTAATCTCATGAGTTGCTGCTAGTAACTGACAAAAGGATAATATGCCCTCTGGAGGCTACACTGTCAGCCAATTCACAACAAACCAGTTTGATCAATTCAAATGAAGTATCAAACCATGTGCACCAAGACCAATGAACTGTGATTTCTAATTATAACACAAGAATTGACTATGAGTAAAAGGTAACTACTATTGTTGGCAAGCTAGCTCCGATGAAGAAACAATGTCAGGAAGATGATAAAAAACGATGATGTTATACCATTTCATTCAAGCGTAACAGAGTGTAGCTTAAAAATACAAAACTTAGATTTAAAACAAAAATACAAAAGCATTGTCACTTTAATGCTCGATTGTTTAGACATTCTACATACTGTATTTATAAATGAAGGATTATCTGATGAGTTAATTTTTAAACTTCATTTATTAATCGACAATCTATTAAAATAAATATGTTTCAGCATTGTTAGCTAAATTTAAAGAAGTTCCAATCACTGCTGTTCAACCAACTAACCAGTTAATTAAATGAACATGGAAGCATAGAATTTTCAGAGTTAAGACTTTTGCTGAATGAACTTGGTCAGAAAAAGAGAGAAAGCTTTAAGATAAAAAAAATTGAACAAAATAAGTCAACTTTAATATATGAAGCTGAAGTTGAAAATGAAATTGAACATTGTAAATGTACATTATAATGTCAACAAAAGAACTGATAAAATGCTTCGGTCCCTCAGTGAGAAAGCAACCATCTCTATGTAGCATTGCGAGTACCAAAGCATTCCTTACACAACCATATGTTAGAATAATATCCATTAGATTGCTCTACTTGATATATTAAATAAAATTATCTGATAAATTCAATGCACAATCTGGTGTGAAACAAAGTTGCTTGATGTTGCTGCTCCTATTTTTGCTGGCAATTCATTGGATTTTGAGACAAACAACATCAAACATGAAATGGCACACAATGCATCCTCAGAGGACAGCTGGAAGATTTAGACTTTGCAAATGATTTGGCTTTATTATCACACAACCACATACAGATACAAGATAAAACTGGTCACTTGATGCAAATATCAGACAAAGTTGGCCTTAAAAGAAAAAACAAAGATAATGCGAATAAATACCAGGAAGAATTCCATTAAGATAAGGAACACCGAGCAGGATGAAGTAACGATTTTACCTGAGTAGTATCATAAGTACTACTGGTGGGACAATCAACGATGTAAAGATCAGAATTGGGAAGGCTAGAGTAGCATTTATCACTCACTCCAATGCCTGGAGATGAAGAGAAATCACAAAGGCCACAAAACTAAAAACCTTCAACTCCAACAGAAAGTATATTCTCCTTCATGGCTCCGAAACACAGAGGATCACCAAAACAATATCGACAAAAATCCAGTCCTTCTCCAACAGATGCCTCAGGTGAAGCCCTGGAATACACTGGCAAAAAACTATTAATAATATTAGGCTATGAGAGGGGACAAAACAAGACCCAATGGTCCTGCAAAGGAAAAGGCGAAAGTAGAATTGAATAGGCCATCCCTCAAAGAAGTTGAAAAACATTACATGGCAGGCTTTCACATGGAACCGGCAAGGAAAGCGAAAGCAAGGCAGATTAAGAAACATATGGAGGCAAGATACAGAAAGAGGTGATACCCAAGAATGATACATGTCAACAACTGGAGAGTTGGGTCCAAAACAGCATTAGATGGAGAGAACTTGTCTGTGGCCTATGCTCTGTCAAGGAGTGAAAAGGCCAAGATGAAAGAAGATTATAAGGCTTTGGTATCCTAGTCATAAGAAATAGGAGCAGGAGTAGGCCATCCAGCCCCTCGAGCCTGCCCCGCCATTCAATAAGATCATGGCTGATCTGAAGTGGATCAGTTCCACTTTCCCCCCATAACCCTTAATTCACTTGTCTAACTGAAACGTATCTACTCATGACTTAAATATATTCAGCAAGATGGAGAATTCCAAAGATTCACCATCCTTGTTCCTCCTCAACTCCGATCTAAACAGCCCACCCCCACCACCTTATTTTGAGGCTGTGCCCTCTAGTCCTGCTATCCTTTCTAAGTGGGAAGAATCTCTCAAACTCTACCCTATCCATCCCCTTCATTATCTTATATGTTTCTATAAGACCCCCCTCAGCCTTCTAAACTCCAACGAGTACAAACCTAATCTATTCAATCTCTCCTCATAGGCTAACCCCCTCATCTCCAGTATCAGCCTAGTGAAGTTTCTCTGCACTCCCTCCAAGGCCAATATATTCTTCCGCAAATGTGGTGACCAAAACGGCACACAGTAGTCCAGCTGCGGCCTCACCAGTTGCAACAAGACCTCCCTACTTTTATTTTCTATCCCCCTCACTTTAAAGGCTAACATTCCATTTGCCTTCTTGATTACCTGCTGCACCTGCAGACTGGATTTTTGCGATTCGTGCACAAGGACCCCAGGTCCCTCTGCATCGTAGCATGCTGCAGCTTTTCGCCTTTTAAATAATAATCCCTCCTACTATTATTTTTACCAAAGTCAGCCTGTTCACTGTGAATGATGAATATCAGTTGTCTTAGACAAAAATTTATCTACATTCATTAAAAATGTTAGGCAATATACTTTGCATTTCTCCAGAACAAAAACAGTAGCAACTTCCTATGTTTCGGATTCAAGCATCTCAAACTCTGAAAAGAATTTAATTAACATTTGCAATAACTGACTGATCCGTCCAGACCATTAATGAGACTATTACTATATTACCTCCTTTATGGAAGTGTAACCTGTGTAACAAATGCAGATAGCCCACAATCTGTTTTCTATATTGTATACAGAGTAACATGACAGGTGCAAAGATGCCATCTGCACTTATTTGCAAAAATGTAGTTATTCATGCTGTTACTGAGCAAGGGACCAATCTTGGTTTTACTGTAAACCGAAGCTATTCAAATTGTCATCCACAAACCCTGCCAATTTGATCTGTGAAACCCTGATGACTCGGTTGCACTTATTTTCTTCTGATGCTTTGCCTAATCTGAGTAGTTGGAACAGGAGGTTTACAAATATCAGTTTTTATTACTGTCTCATTGGCAAATACACTCTAAATCAGATCACCAAGAAGAATCAGCATCTACAGCATGGCATATATGCAACTTAATACAAATATTTATTTAAACTTTATGTGAGATCCTTGAAGTTTCAGAATGTACACTTCTACCTTCTAGACAGGCAAAAAGCTTGAACACACATTGTTAACCATGTCTATGTACATGTGCATATGGGTGTCTGCGCATACTTGAATAAATCTTGCTTCTCTTTTCATCTTGCATGACAGCAATGCCAACAACTTGTATTTTGACCTGCTCTGAACAAGCCTGAACGCAATATTCCTTGACTTGCAAATAAGGTTTTCAAAATCCATCTGACATTCGCTGGACATTCAGTTCCAAAAATTTTCCCTTTGAGAAAAAAAGATGTGCCCAGAAACGTGGCATTCACCTCTCAAAAATTTGCCAAAATAAAATCTAAATGCAGCAGAGAATGATCCAGAGAAGGATTAACTTATTAGTTTATTTCACTGACTCCAATAGATCAATCTGCATAATGCCGCATACAGTTCAATAAAAAACTGCGGGTTTGAAAGTAGAGCAGCAACTTTTTTTGACCTGGGCACACATGAACATCAGAAAGACTTAAAAGGGCATGTCGCCAGAGATTTCATTTTGGTTAGTTTTAACCTATCCCATCAAATGGAAAGCTGACAGGATCAAATCTGTTGGCCGTTTTACCCCCTGCCCAATATTAATTTCCAGTGTAGCAGGTGTGGATCTGATTCTGCAAATTCCCTGCCAGCCTGGTTAAGTGAAAATTACAACTGAAATATTTCACAGGTCATTACGAAAGGTTAGAAGCATAATGGGAACACAATATATCATAAAATTCAAAATCACTTCTGTCATCATACATTAAATAGTAGGGTTAGATCACAGAGGAACATGAATTGCCAATTCATTAGAATTAATTTAAGCAGGTCCACATACATGTAATAGGTTACATAATTCCTCCATTTAATTCCTTCACAATATGTAACAGCAAGATAGCAGGAAGTTCACAAAACATTGCAGAGTCAATTTTACATGCAACCAGATAGGCTAACTGTGTGGTATACTATTATCTGAGCCTCCTCTCTATTAACACTAATTACCCTAAGTGATTGTGCAGGCAGACTTATGCATAAGAAAACATGATAACTCTGTAAAGAATATAGAAAATCTCGAATAATAACATAAAATTGCCAAATGAAACAATGCCTTCCTCTTTTTCTCCTCATTAACCAGAAGCAATCTGGCTAAACTCTCATCATCTTACCTGTCTTTATATTTTTAGAAGACAGATAAGCATAAGCATGAACACAAACATGAAAGCCCTCAAATTTCCAAATAATTATGTTTTACCACAAAATGTTCCCTGATTTTGTCTTCATTTCTAGAGTCCTATATGTACCAAATTAATACCAACCCCTTTAATCAAGACAGTTGGATACATATTGTTTCTGCCACTGGTTTATCATGGCTTCCGGACATAATCCTACAGCTTCTTTGACAGTACCTTCCAACCATCAAGAAAGCCAAGATGTGTGGGACAAGTGTAAAGGCAATGCCACTGGCCTGGTAATACAGAGACTCACGTTAATGATCTGGAAACCTGAATACAAATCCCACCATAGCAGCTAGTGAAATTTAAATTCAATTCATAAGTCTGCAATATAAAGCTAATCTCAGTGATGGTGACCATGAAATTATCAATTGTAAAAATCCATCTGGTTCATTAATGCCTTTTAAGGAAAGAAAACAGCTGTTCTTACTTGGTCTGGCCAAGTGATCCAAAAGCCACAAAGTGGTCTCAGCTGTGAAATAGTCTGGCAAGCCACTCAGTTCAATGGTAATAAGGAATGGGCAATAGATAGTGGCCTCGCTATGTGAAACCCAGATCCATCAAAGAATTTAAAAAAATGTATAGAAACACCATCATCTCTAAATCAGAATACCAACTTGGACTCAGATGGGGACTTTCATGGAACAATGTGCAGAAAAAGGTTGCCACCATGCTTGCAGAAAATATTGGAGCATTGGCCAGAAAGCCTGAAGTGCAAAAGAAATGCATAACAGTAACAGTTGACTTTTGTGTGGCGTACTGCATAGTTTAGTCAATAAATATGGTACAGAATCGTTGTTTTGGAGTTGCTCTTTTTTACGAATTGTGGCCAAGACCGTAATGGTCAGTAACAATGAAAGGTGAAGTATGGAACTGTTGTGTAATTAGAAATTCGACTTGTATACACTCAGATCAGTATCAAATGAGTCAATTATGAACAACCCCTATCCAGAGAGGGGACATACTGATTGCCCCACCGCTTCCTCCTCTTCTGTTTCCTCTTGAACAGCTTGGAAGATATTCCACATGTAGCAAGTAAAGTGCTCTCATTACATCGAGATTGTGCAGGATGCAACAGATGACGAATCTCTGGGGAGTACTGTCGGACTCCACAATAGTCCAGGCAGTTGAAGCGTTGCTTAAGCATATAAATGTGCTGCTTGATGACATTTCATGTCACTTGTCTGCTGCCTCCATTGTGTTTGAATAACACACTGGAGTTATGAACCAGGAGATCACTGAATCATAAACAAAGACAGAGAATACTGGAAAATCTCAGGAAGTCTGACAGCATCCTGCTGAGATTTTCCAGCATTTTCTGTTTTTGTTTCAGATTTCAGCATCTGCAGTATTATGCTTTTATCTTAGGTCAGTGGATCACTCTCATCACAGTTTTCACCATCTGGATTGGCCTGATTGCTCAAATAAGAATACCAAGGCAAACAAGTGTAAAACAAAGACATCATGACAACTTCCAGGATAATGGACATTCACCTGCATGATATGCTGAACATGGTGATGCATCAACTGAACATTCAGGGAATGGAACCCCTAAGCACATCTCTGCACTTAGATGTGGCCAACTGTGTGCAATCAACAGTATCCTGCATCACATGGAAGCCAACTGACCTGGTAAAGCAACCTGCAAAGTGCCTGCTTCCTTCCAATCAGACAGAATAATATTTTCCCCCCCTTGGCATGGTGACACAGTGATTAGCCCTGCTGCCTCATAGCACTAGAGACCCGGGTTTGATTCCTGGCTTGGGTCACTGTCCATATGAAGTTTGCACATTCTCCCCGTGTCCGCGTAGGTTTCTTCCAGGTGTTCCAATTTCCTCCCACAGATTTCAGGCAGGACCTCCTTCATAAAACAGTGATGTCACACAGACTTCAGATTGAGAGAATTGTTCCAGAATACTGACTAAGTATGACTGTTAAGTAAGTCTTGTTAAGCTTATCATACTTTGCAGGCCAGTGCATTATGGGGTAACAGAATTCACACTGTTGTTAATTCAGTTGCTAAAGTAAGATAAACAGAAGCTGCAATGCCGAATCATCTCTGAGCCTAAATGTGCTAATGAATCTAACAGTACTAAAACATAACCAACTGGTAATGAGAATGATAGAGCTTAAGTTTTTTCAACTGTGATTTGCATGTTGGATTTGAACTGAAACAGAAAACATTAAACACAGGAACCTGCAGAGTTTCGAACAAAAAAAATTCACAGTTTTTAAAATTAAAAGAAAACAGCAGAGTATCGCAACAATTTTTTTAAAAATTGCTGCTGGTCACAAGATTTGCAAAGAAAATGGCAATTAAGGTGCACTATTATAAAAAGGGGACAGTCAAAGAAAAGAAGGCACTAAAGTCAATTTCTGGAGCCCAGAGAACAAGATCGCTGCACTTTTCTTTAAAGGAAGATAATGTTTTGAAGTTTTTTAAAAAAGCAAAGCAGCCATGCTGTCAGTGAGCCCAGTAAACCTGAAAAGCAGGGAAAACTCTCAGCACAGACAGCCACCACCAACTGCAGAGATAGTCAATAAAAAAAATTGGTGACAGCACTGACAGCTGTGAGAGTGGCAATACATTTAAAGTAGCAACAACATAACTGACCAAAAAGGGAAAATTATGGGGCTGAAAATTATTACACTTACTGGACTAATGGGACATCTCAATGAGACTGAAGTTCCCACAATGAAAGCTTTGAGGTTTTGTCCTTGCAAATGGAATTGAAAATGATAGATGGCAGCTTTCTTAAATGTGATGAAAGCTTAAACCTTTGACATATTAAGAATCTTGGTGCAGTCTGACAAACCTAGCAAACCGTATAAGGACACGGTAAAAATCCTGAAGATATATTTTTTCCTAAGCCACTAGCTTAGAAAGATTTAGATTTCACAAAAGAAACCAAAAGGGGAAACAAATGTTGCAGTACTTTAAAAGCTCACTGAACATTGTGAATTCAATTAAGTACTGAACGATATCGTCCGTGATAGGATGGTCTGTGGCCTTGTAGTGAAGCAATCCAGAAATGCCACCCTGACAGAGGCAAACCTCACTTTGCAGAAAGCCACAGAGATTGCAGTCCTCATGAAGCTGGCTGCAAAAGAATACACAGCTGAATGCATAATATGGCTGCTGAGTACACACAGAAAATAGCAAGCAGTGAGAACGTTACCATTGTGCAAAGTCTGTTCACCATCCATCTGAATGTTGGTGCAGAGACCTTGAATGCCATCAGTGTGGCAAGAAGGGACATTTTGAATGTTCATCAAAAACAAAAAAGTGTCAGTGAATCCATAAAGCAAGCCACAGAAAAAGAAATTTGCAGTCTGACATAACAAGAAGAAAAATCTGCACATCATACGGAATGGAAAAACCAGAGTGCCGCCAAGTTCAAAGAAGAATGTTCCTTCTATATCTTGTCAATCGCAGGTAGTTTACAGGGCTACTGAGTATAACCACCAATACCTATGGAACCGATTACATGGGCAGCAGTTTCTCTGCTCCAACTTGCTGTTTCTAAGCAGTTTCTCTTGATACCCCTAAAAATTGATCTGAAAACATATGCAGGGGAATCCATACTTGTGAGTGGAGGCTAAAGTAGAACTAAAAAGGACAAACTGCTAAGCTACGACTTTGTGGTCAAAGGCAATTTCCCAGTTTTAGTTGGACGGTCATGGTTGGAGAAGATCCAGTTAAACAAGTAAATAGAACAAGTCTGACAACTTATATGTAAGAAAAATGCTGTTCTTTCTGAAGGAGACTTGGGAAGTATGAAGGGAATTACTATAAAATTGAACATCAAGGCTGACTCTCAACCAAAATTTCTGAAGGCCAGAGCTATGCGTTATGCCATACAACTAAGAGTCAAAGCTGACCTAGAGGATCTGGTCAAAATTGGAAACATGGTACCTATTCCCCATAGTGAATGGACAACACCCATCATTCCAATACTCAAGAAAGATAGCACAAATGAATGTGCATAGAACTATGCACTGAACAACATTCATTCCACTGAGGACCTTTTAGTGGGCCTGGCTGGTGGATAGTAATTCAGCAAAATATTCAGGCCAACAAATGCATGTTGATGAGAAATTACAAATATATTCTACTATCACAACACAAGTAACTGTACAAATATTGCAGTTTGCCATTTGGAATAACATCAGCTCCAGTCTTTTTTCTGAGGGCTGTGGACCAGCTCCTGAGCTGGAATTCAGTGCTAACTTGGCAGCATTTTGGTAACAAGACTGATGAGGATCATCCCAAGAATTTGGATTCCGCTCTATCAAAGTTAGAGGAGTATAGTCAATGCGTTCACAAAGACAAACATGAATTTTTTCATCACTCAGTGGAATATTTAAGGCATATCACTGATGCTGCTGGCTCCACAAAGCACCCTTCAAGGTCAAGAATATCAGCTAGCTTTGCTGATTCTAAGAGCTGCTGAATTATTACAGGAGATTTATTACACAGCTGGCAATCTTCTGAAACTGCTGCATGGGCTTCTGTGCCAGAACAAAGCCTGGAAATGGACAGAAGCCTGTGATTCTGTATTCAGGAGCACTAAAGCTGAATTGAGAGATTCCAAAAAACTGATGTATTTTATCCTCCTTACTTCTAAACTTGGGTGTGATACATCAATACTCTTGTCTCACACATAAATACCCAGGTGTGGGGAGTGAGAGACAGCCTTAGCTAAATTCTCTCTGTCCTTATCTGCTTCTACAGTTCAATTAAGCATAGGAGGACAACGTTCCATTCAAAAGCATTTGGACACATTTCTGCTGACATACCAAAATATACCACATTCTACATTGAAGCATTCCAGCACTTTTTACAAATAAAACGACAAATACGCGCTTGCTTTGATTTGTCCAAACCAACAAAACAAGTTGTGCAAGATCAATAGCACGACCAAATGGAGAGAAGAACACAAAGATCAAAGTCAAGAATTTTTTGTTTTGGACAAGAAGTTCTAGCTCGTAACTATGTTACTGGAGCTAAACGTGTTCCTGCTGCTGAGATTACTTAGACATGGCCTGATTCATGCACAGTCCAAATTATGAATGATCTCATTTGGCAGAAACATGTTAAACAACTGTTGCCAAGTCAAGCACAATTTAAGGATACATCTCTCATGGAAAAGACTGACTTCACCACTTCAAGTGAGCCATCTCCAAGCCATGAAACACAGATTGATGCTGGAGTTGTCTCATCCTCACCAAAATTTGACACAACTTTATATTCTGCTGAAGTCCTAAGCTGTCATATGTCTCCAATAAAATTGCACTGTAAAAGCATCAGAACTCATACCAGGAGAGAAGACCTCCTGAATGTCTAAGTTACAGGTAAGGTGAACCCATAGATTTTTTTTTGAAGCAGTCTACTCTCTTTCCTTAGGTCAGAAACTATTTTGTTAAACTGACATTAGCTTTAAGGGAAACAGAATGTCTTATGTACTGTATGCCTTGTTTACCTTTCCATACTTCACAAGCCAGTGCATTATTAGATTGCAGAATCTATATTGTTGCTCGTACATACACCACGGAGCCAAATTTTGGTTGCAATCTCTGATAAACATGGCTTTTGAAGTCTAATTGTTGTGTGAGAAAAGGTGAAATGCACTTATATGGTGATTTTATAACCACCGATGTCGCTTTGAGAAAGGAATATATCCTGCTTCAATGCATAGAATGAGATCCCTACAACGCAGAGGGAGGCTACTTGGCTCACCGACCCCATGCATTTACCATGGTTAATCCATTTAACCTATGTATTTTTGGACACTAAGGGGAAATTTAGCATGGCTAATCCACCTAACCCACCCAATCCAACTGCTAGACAGCAACACAGGACCTTGAAGACTGCTGTGTACCTGGCCATGTCAGAAGTTCGGCTGAGGCAGGCTTATAACAAATTTCAAGTAAGTAATTGGATCTAGACAAACAATCTGACACTGCCACTCCAAGGAAGTTGGTCATTGTTATTCGCTTTAAACATATTGGCTACCATGTTTCTTATAGTATAATAGCCACAACATCACTAAAGTACTTCATTTCCTATACAGCATTTTTCTATAAAGCGCTTGCTGTCCAGCAGTCAGATTGGGCAGGTTAGATGGATTACCTATGCTAAATTTCTCCTGAGGGTTCAAAGATAAGTAGATTAGATGGATTAACCATGGTAAACACATGAGGTCAATGAGCCAAATGGCCTCCCTCTGTACTGTAGGGATTTCATTCTATGCATTGAAGCAGGATGTGTCCCCTTTTGAACAGCATCAGTTGCTGCAAAACAGATAAGTTTGAATGGCCATTGAAATTCACAGCGATTTAAAGTTTGAAGTTTTTATTTGTTAGTCACAAGGCTTACATTAACATTGTAATGGAGTTACTGTGAAATTTGAGTTGGTGGGGGGGGTTGGGTTGGATATTGGGGTAGGGGTAGACAGACATTGGGGAAGAGAGGACAAGTCAGGCCTGCTCGAGAGTGGGGGTGTTAGTTGGATTGGATTGTGTTTGGTACACCTGTGATTGGGAGGAGGGAGGAGTTTGTGGCAGATCAGGTCAGGGATATGATGCCTTTAAGAATTTTATTTTCATCATGTTTCTCTGCAGGATCTTTCTAGCAATCCTGGCATTTTATTGGTGCCATTTTGTCTACAATCAGTAAGCTGTATTGTTACTGAAACAGTATAATTGACACTACGTAACAGTGGTATCTCCCAAATATAATGCTAGGGAGCCCCATAGTCACAGCCCATTCTGTTTCTCTTGTGATCTTCATTGAAAACTAAACATTGGCCCAAATACAAGGGATAACACTTCTGGAGTTATAACTTCCCTGGTCTTAGAAATATAGTATCACAATGTATCACGGCTTGGTATGACTTCTGCTCTGACTAATATTGTAAGAAACTAAAAAGGTTTGTGAATGTAGCCCAATCCATCACACAAACTAGCCTTCCATTCATTGACTCCGCTTACTCTTCCAGCTACCTTAGAAAAGCAACCAGCATAATCAAGGAATGCCATGTACCCTGGACATATTCTCTTCCATGTTCTTCCGTCGGGAAAAAGATACAAAAGTCTGAACTCACGTACCTACCAACTCAAAAACAGCTTTTTGCCTGCTACCATCAGATTTTTGAATGGAAACTTTTAAATGGACCTATCTAATATTAAGTTGATCTTTCTCTACATTCCAACGATAACATTATATATTCTGCACCCTCCTCTTTCCTTCTCCCCTACGTACTCAGTGAACAATACATTTGTCCCTACAGCACATAAGAAACAATACTTTTCACTGTATCTCAAATCTTGTGACAATAATAAATCAAACCAAATCAGCGCAATCAGTCCTTTTACATTCACCTGAGCTGGCAGAAAGAATCTCAATTTAGCATCAAGACTGAAAGGTTGTTCCAAAATTTCATGCCAATCTTTAAGGAAGAAACTGACGTTTTTAATCACCTTTCAATATAAAGGCTATTCAAAAACATGTAAATGAAATTTAATACTGAGAAATGTAAAACAACTGAGAAGAAAAGAACACCTCAGAATGAAGAGGGCAGAAATTGAGTAGCGAGACTTAAGGGGGTAACAGTAGACTCCGTCATTGTTGCCATTTTTGCACTTGGGTAAAATGATGGACACTGAAAATCAAATCCAACAAAGATGGGACAGCTTCTTGTTCTGTTGATTGTTGAAGAAACTAACGTGAAAGGCAAGTTCTGCCACATGTGGAGATACTGTTGAGACTTGTTATTTTCAGTGTGAGCGCCTTGAAGTGGCACTTTCTATTACATAGACAGCAATGTGGCCATCTATATTGCCAGATCACCATACAGAAAATCATGATGCATGTGACCATCTTGCATCTTGCAAATATCTCTGAACCAGCAAGACCAACTGTTTGATGAGTGCCATTGAACTTTGGCATTGAGAAGACTGCTGCATTCATGACTTTATCCTTCCATGGTGTTTGCCAAATGCACTGTAAACAGTGACAATGAAAGCTGTTCAGCTTCCTTTTTTGATAGTTGTAAGTTGTCCATATTTCACAACCATACAATAGGGTGCTGAGAACACAGCCTCATAAGTCTAAATGTCAACTTAACAACATTCCATGCACATTTCACATGTTGGCCAAAGATGATAGCTGCTAGACTTGATGAACATCTCAACACCCCTCTTGACCTTAAAAACTGATATCCAGAGCTAAGACGAAAGTCTGTTGTAAGTTGCTTGGGTTGTCAGAAGGAAACACCAATTGCCTAATGGGATTCCATCCCAGAACTGATGCTGAGTTTACTCCCTTAGCTTAGAGCTCTCAATGTTAATATTAAAGCCATAATCCTGCAAGATCTGGATTACCACAAATGTAGATACAAGTAAAAGGAAAATGATAACTGTAGAGACCTGCCTCTGAGACAGTCCTTCATCACTCATCTCCCTTGATAAAGTTCTTGTCAGCACTAGATTCTGCTCAAAAGCATCCTTTACACACAATAAGTACCCAGTTCAATAATGTGACCCATCAGTAAAATCTCGAGTGCGTAATTTCATCACCTCACTAAAATCCCCACCACAGCATACATCTCAACAAACTCCCACTTCAGCAATAATTTCCTCCAATAAATCTCCCACCTCAACATTTAACCTCATCAGTAAAGCCCCATCTCAACACCAAAGCAAACCATGCCCCAAACTCAAATTTATTACTCTCTACCTCCCCTGTTTCAAACTTCTTTTCACCCAAGCCACAGTAGGTTGCCAACCTTGCACCACTCCTGAAAATCAATCACTAGACATTCAGAGAACACAATTCTCCCAATGCAAAGCTGTTCTGCCGCAGTTCAGTTCCCCACAGACGCACTCATATATTGCCCACAGCCCTGGGTTATTGGTCTTCAGTCCCTGATCCTCACTACTGCCCAGACCAGGCTCTACTTTCCCTGCTCTATCAGCTATAATTGTAGACTATTCATTTCTAGCATCAAGGCAATGAAGAAAAACAATTTTAAAAATTAGAATATTCAGCTGTGTAACCAGAACAGTGTAATGTAAAACTACAGAGATTCTGGTGAGATTTTATAGTGTGTTAATCAGACTACAGGTGGAGAACTCTGTACAATGTTGTGATTAAAAGCAAGAGGCACAAATTGTGACATTTTAGAGAACTGCAATGAGAATGATCCTAATTGTAAAAGGGATTATCGTTAAGAAGAGATTAGAAAAGCTTGAACTCCAGTCTTGAGAGAAGATTAAAGGAAGACCTCACTGAGGCAAAGCATTAAAAGGTGTACATATATCATGTCAAATCAAGTAATAGAGGACACAAAATTCACATCAGTGAAAGATACTTTTAAAACAGATCTAAGGAAAAAGCTATTTATTCAAACAACGATAAACACTCTATCGAATATGATGCTATCATTTTTACCACACTAAAGAAAGTAATTTAACTCATTCACCTCCACAATTTCTCAGAGTGATCCAATTGAACTTATCTCCCAGCTCTTTCAAAATTTTCTACATCAAATATTATCCATTTGTTTTTTAAAACACAGCTTTTTGTTTACAAATTAAAACTGGCTTTGCTTAATTAGTCCATGTCTCTGTAAATGATGGTTAATTTTATGCTATGTTACAGGAGCTTGAGAATTGCTCACCACTGACATTTTCAGACTCAACACTGGCATTTCTCCAGTCCCTGACCTGTCATCGCTACTGAAGGATATTTGATTATGGTCATAATCTCTACTACTTTCTCCAACTTCCCACGGCGTTCCAAGATCCAGGGTACATTTTCCACCTCTAAGTTTCACTTTATATGTCCTCACTACTTCCTTATTTGATTTTGTCTTAATTAAAAGCTTAACTTCCTTTATTCCCCTAAAGATTCAGACAATTTGGTAACAGAATTAACATTAACAAAATGTCACAAAATGCTCCACAGTAGTCAAAGTTGACAAAGTAGACAGAAGAAGAGATTTTAGAAGAGTTCTTTTTTTAAAATTCTTTGATTGATGTGAACATCACTGACCAGGCCAACCATTATGGCTCCCATCCTTAATTGCCCTTGAAAAAACATGGCTGTAAGCTGTCTTCTTAAATCTCTGTAGGCCATGTGATGTAGGTACACACACACACGTACACACACACACACACACACACACACACACACACACACACACACACACACACACACACACACACACACACACACACACACACACACACACACACAGTGCTGTCAGGGAGGGATTTTAATGCAATGATAGTGAACAAACAGTGATATAATTCCAAACTGGGATGATGTTTGGCTTGGAGGGGGACTTGCAAGTGACAATGTTCCCATGTATCTGCTGCCATTACCCTACTCGGTGGGGACGTCAGAGGTTTGGAAGCTGCTGTCCAACAAGCTTTGGCAAATTGCTGCAATGTATCTTGTAGATGATGCATACTGCTGTCACTATCTGTTGGTTATGGAGGGAGTGAATGCTTAAGTTAGTGGATAGGGTACTAACAGAGGTGCTTTAGCCTGGATGGTGTCAAGCTTGAGAAATGTTGCAGCTGCAAGTGGGAAATATTCCATCACATTCCTGATTTGCACCCTGTAGATGGTGGACAGCTTTTGGGGAGATAGGAGCTGAATTACCTGTCATAGAATTCCTAGCCTCTGACCTGCTCTGCAGCCACAGTATTTATATGGTTGGACCAGTTCATTTTCTAGTCAATGATAATCCCAAGGATGTTAATAACGGGGAACCACTGTTGGTAATGCTGCTAAATAACAAAGGGCGATAGCTAGATTCTCTTCTGTTGGAGATAGCCATTGTCTGGCACTTGTGTGGCATTAATGTCACTTGCCATTTATAAAACCAAATGTGAATATTGTCCAGGTCTTGCTGCATACGGACCACATCAATGTCTGAGGAGTTGTGAATTGTGCTGAACATTGTGCAAACATCCATACTTCTAACCTTATGATGGAGTGAAGGTTAATGATGAAGCAGCTGAAGGTCGTTGAGCCAAGGACATGGTCGTAACCTTGATGAAAATGGGTTTTTAAGAAGGGCTTTAAAAGGAGGAGTGCAGGATGAAGAACCAAGATTTTGGGGGCAGAATTCCAGACTGAAAGCAGAGCCAATTGTGGAGAAAGGGTGGGGGGATGCACAAGAAGTCAGCGAAGTTTAAAGTTTATTTTGTTAAAGTTTATTAGTTAGTGTCACCAGTAGGCATACATTAACACTGCAATGAAGTTACTGTGAAAATCCCCTGGAAAAGGAGTTCAGGTTCAGGCACAACTATCATATGGCTGGTTAGGGTTAGAAAAATTAGATGAGCGATGCTATGGAGAGGTCTTAACTCAAGCATGAAAATTTTAATATTGAGAAGCATAGGAAATAGGATGATTAGATCATAAGGCCTGTGGAACCTGGTCCATCATTCAATATGTTCATAGCTGATCTTCGACTTCAACTCAACTTTCCAGCCTGCTCCTCAAAAATCTATCTACCTATCTCAGCCTTAAACCTCATCAACCGTGGAACATCCACAACCCTCAGGGATAGCTAATTTCTGAAATTATTAATCATTTGGGCACAGAAATTTCTCCTCCTCATCTCAGTTCTAAATAATTGTCCCCTTATCCTGAAATTGTAGCCCATGTTCAAGATTCCCTAGCTCAGAGTAACCACCTCTCAGTATCAACTCTGTCAAGCCTATTCAGGATCTTGTCAGTTTCAATGGGATCACTTTCAGTCTTCTAAATTCCAAAGAATATAGATCTAACTTACTTAACTCTCATCACTGGACAACCCAATAATCTTGAGGATCAATCTAGTGGGCCATCACTATACTGCCTCCAATGTAAATACTTAAAACACGGAAATTAAAACTGCACACACTACTCCACGTGTGGTCTCACCAAAGTCCTTATACAAATATAGCAAGATTTCTTAGTTTTTGTAATACAATTCCTTTGCAACTTGCCATCTGCTTTCAAAATTATTTGCTGCACCTGCATACATTTCTGTATTCCTTGCATGAATACACCCAAGTCTCTTTATACATCATCTTTTACAAGTTTCAATACTTTTGAAAAATATTCTGCTTTTCCATTCTTATTGCCAAAATGAACAACTCTATCATTTCTCTAAATACTATGCCATCTGCCACTCAGTTGCCCACTCTCTTCATCAGTTTATACCTCTTTGTAGTCTCTTTCATCCTCCTCTTGACTGATATTCTCATCCAACTTTGCATCATCAGCTAATTTAGAAACATTAATCTCTGTCTCCTCATCTCAGTCATTTACAGAGATTGTACATAGGTGATGCCCCAGCAAGGTTCTTACGATACTCCAGCAGTTACAACCTACAAACTTGAAAATGCCACGTTTATCCCAATCTTTGTTTTCTGTCCATTAACTAATCCTCCAACCACATGAATATATTACCTCCAAATCCAAGAGCGCATGTGCTAATTTTTTTTCTGTAATCTTACTGAATGCCTTTTGGAAATCTATGGTGGTTTCTGCCTAATCATGTTACGATTTTCCAAAGGGATTATTAAGATTTAATTAATAATAGATTCCAGCATTTCCCCCAAAGATTGATGTCAGGATAAAGGCTTATAGTTCAATTTACTCTCTTCTTCCTTTCTTGAATAGCAGCACTACATTTTCTAACTTCCAATCTATTTGAACCATTCTAGAATTGAAGGAACTGGGGTCTAGGAGGCCATGAATATTGGCAAGGACATTGGTAATGCGAGACTATGAATTGGTGCCAAGTAGGATATTGGCAGCAGAGATTTTTTGAAAAATGATCCGGTGTATGTAGAGCATGAAGAATGAGATACGAGGGTATTAGAATCAAGTCTCAGGGTGACAAAGACGTGAATGAGGGTTTCAATGGAAAAAGGACTGAGATACAGCATGAGACAAATGATGAGATAGAAGTAAGTGGTCATTCTGATGGGAAACCATAGAGCTGGAAGCTCCACATGGTGCCAAATACAATATCAAGACATTAAACAGCTTGATTGAAAATGAAATAATGGATAGAAATGGAAATGGAATCCATGGTAATGGTATAGATTTGTAGTGGGAGAAGATAATAGTTTCAACCTTCCCCATATTTAATTAAAGTAAAGTGTTGAACATTCGAGATTGGATATGGGATAGCCAGTCTGACAACACAAGAAACAGCTTTGGAGTCATGAGACATTGTGTCGAATTAGATCTAGGAATTGTAAGGAGATACACTAATCTGTGGCTAATGGTAGCATGCTAATGAAGGAGGAAAGAAGAATGACAGGTTTTTGGGGACTCCAAAGCTAAAAGTTTGGGTCCAGATAGGGAAACCACTTCTTGATATACTTCTGCTAAGTTAGATAGAAATGGAATCGAAAAACAGAAGGTAGACCGGTTCTCACACCACAACAAACCCAATTTTTCTGTTCCTCTACCTTAGACTTTTTTGTATTATATCAATGTAAGTGGTTCTAAAAGGAACCATGACTTCTGAATGATTCCTTTCCTTGTCCGATATCTGTTGTGCCTTTTATTCCTGGCAGCATAGACACAATATGCCATTCTCACTTCTTTCAGTTGCAATGACAAAAGCACTTGTCTATTCTTCTGCATATGGAATCCTTTAATTTGCCAATGTCCTGCACTTGACCGCTCCTTTGCTTCCTTAGATAACGACAAATTTCACAATAATCCAGCATTATTTGTAATTATCCTTCTTGAGATTCTGCTGCAAATGTCACAGATACTTGGTAGCTGTTCCAACTCGGAGATTATTACACTAGTTCTCTTCCTTTTTCCAATGGGTAGTCACCTACTTCTCTTCCTCTCTAAGTGCTCTATCTGTGTGATGACTATTTACTGGAACAAACATTCCAGGAACTTTTCCAAACCCTCACTTGTGATGAGTGTTCCCAGCTGCTGCTGAAGCTAAAGAAACAGAGACAAATAGTCATCTCAAATCACAAAGTATCCAAGACTTCCTACAGCTTTCAGTTGTGCCAAAGCTTAAGTTAAATTAATTACTACTAAAAGGTTAATAAAAATGTTAGCAACTTATTGAAGTTTGATTTTAAACCAAATGAACCTAAACGCTAATCCCCATACTTTGTCTCTTTTACTCTACTAATGTTTTATTTCTCAAAATTAAACTGGGCATTATAAGGAATGAGCTTTTATATAGCATTTTTCACACTCTCAGGGCTTCCAAATAAGCTATGTTTGAAGTGTAGTGTGATGTCCATTCTGCTGGGAAAACCTGTATGATGTTCCTTCAAAACTAAAGTGGGATGGAAAGTATTCTGAAAGAGGATTACTTGCTTTCCTAATTAGGGTATTGTAACAATCCTAGACCAGAGCCCCAAGTTTTTTGGTAAACTCCGATTATGGACCAAGAAAGTTTTGTTTAAAGTTTGAGTGTCAAGACATTTAACATAATAAAGATTTGTAGGTCTTCAACAAACAAAAATAAACTTTACTATACTTGGTCAGAAAGATAAAACAATTTACAAAATCTACCATATACTCTAACATTCGAGGTTAACATGGCAGTTCATATGGATTATGGCAACCATAATTGAACATGCCTCACTATATAATAAATAACAAATGTGACCAAGACAGAAGAAGGAAGGTTTAAGCACAGGTTTTTCAGACCAAATACAAACTGCAACACTGTAGAGTAATTAATAGCTGTACTAATAAGCACAAAAACAGATTCATTTTGCAGTTTCATTTTGTGACATTTTTTCAAAGGTAGATGTGCATTTTTGAAGCATTTGAAATCTATAACCAATGTAATAAAAGCTATTTTTGAATTTTGTTTCTATGGCTATCGACAAAGAGAAAAACAAGTTAACCATCCAAATGTTGAATGTGAAAGCAGTTAATTTAATACTTAAACACAAATATTAACAGAACATAATAGAAAATTGAAAATTTACTATAATAAAAATGCATTTACAATAGATAATGATGCAACTTAGTATATCATTGAAATACAAAAAAATTATATCCGTCTCCGAAAGCATTTTTTGCATTCAAATGCTAGATACTCAAGAGAATACATTTGAGGATCTGTAAATGAAGAGTAAGGATGTTTATAGCAATGAATCTCATCAAAACATGTAACACTGCTTAAAATATTCAGAACAATTTCAGTGCAGCTTGACCCGAGGTAGCACATAGCTGGTGCTGCTTTGTTTATACTTTGGAGCACACAGTCAGAAAAATTAATTCCCATGAAAACACATTTCTCTCAACTATATTTCCAGTATTTAGTAACAGCTACTGAAAACAGGAGTGAAAATTTACCCCAGAAGCTATGCCAATGCCAATAAGATCAAATAGATTAACATTCTGAAAAACTGATGCTTCTTAATTCCAAATCCCTCAAAATGTATTGAATGGGCTGAAAGAAGGTCAGGTTTGTGCACACTCGACTGTGATAATAAACAGTACAACAGACTTACCTTACATGTTTCACCAGTCTCCAATGATACAGCAGGTCTATCTTTATCATAGGAAGGCTCAGTATGGCTGTTCAACATTTCTGTTCAGATGTAAAAAAAAAGGGTAATTATTTCATAAAAGCAACAAATCACAGAAACTGAATGATTGAAGTTGCAGAGTAAATAAGGCCTCTGTTATTTTAAAATTGCATGTAAATACCTGATTTTTCACTAATCTTTGGACATCAATAGAAAGCTCCAGCAATTTTGAATGGACAGAAAACATTTTCAGGTAATAGTGAATACTGCATGTTGTAATTATTCTCTTGCTACCAATACATGGTGCTGTGTTCACGGATCAGCTCAAAGCACAGACATAAAGCTTTTGTCAACTAATAATAGGAGAGGTTTCGAGTAACAGGATTACTGCTACAAAATCCATTAAAGCTGTAAACTTTATATCTGCTATTTTGTTCACTTTTAACAATTGTGGGAGTATAAAAGGACATCAACAACAGCTGGTAGAGATCACTTTTTCAAGTTCCCTGTAATTAGTAAAAGAGAGTGATAACAGCTGGTCGAGATCACAGCATTCAGTTCCCTTTAATTATTTTTTTTTTTAAAAGTAATAACCATTACAGCCTCCACAAGAAAAATGAGGTGGATTGCAGGTTTCGTTAAGTGCTATTTATGAACTGATTCACTGGCAATATTTTCCATTTGTTTTTGTCTCAAGTAAGTCCATTTTTGTTTTTTTCTGCAGTGCACTCTCTCAGTAAGAACTTTATTTGTTTTATACTGGCACAAAACTAGTTTCCAAATGGTACTGAAATATGAGAAGACTAATGGCATTTCAACCGTGCAACTGGTAAGAAAGTTTTGGAAAATACAAGGTAGATTTTCTTCTTACGTGCACTGCAAGAATGTTACACCCAAGAAAACACACCTGCACATATTTTGGACACGGGAGATCTCCCTGATCTGCTCTCTTGCTGACTTTTATAACTAAAAGTAAGCAGTAAATTTAACTGCATCTGCAACTGTGCTTCAAGTCTCCAACACTGAAAACTTCTGGTCACTGATGGAAATCAGTAGCCAGAAAGCCCCCCTACTGCCTTTAGAACAGGTGCTTGAAATTAAATTTCCAATCTTCCTTTACGATCGTTGGTCTGTCTTCAGGATCTGTCAGAGCCTGGAGTCAGTGTGACTCCAAGGCAAAACAAAAGTACCATATTTTGTGTGGGCTGCAAATGAGGAGGAGGTTGGTGCAAGCCTGGGAATAACCCTTTCATCTCATTCAAAAAATCTTTCGCCTGCACCAATGGAGGCACAGATCCTGTTGTGTCATGTGGAGTTTGAAACAAATGCTGTGGGACAAAACAGGGAACATAGAACATAGAACATTACAGCACAGAACAGGTCCTTTGGCCTTCGATGTTGTGCCGACCAATTAGGAAAAAGCAATGACCCTCTAACCTAAACCATTCCCTTTTCGTCCATAAACTTATCTACTAACCTCTTAAATGCCACCAAACTTGGCGCATCTACAACTGCAGCAGACAGGGCATTCCATACCCTTACCACCCTCTGGGTAAAGAACCTACCTCTGACATCCGTCCTATAACTACCACCCCTTAATTTAAAGCTGTGTCCCCTCGTGCTAGCTTTCTCCATCCTAGGAAAAAGGCTATCACTGTCCACCCTATCTAAACCTCTAATCATCTTATATGTTTCAATAAGGTCTCCTCTTAGCCGCCTTCTTTCTAACAAAAACAACCTCAAATCCCTCAGCCTCTCTTCATAAGACCTGCCCTCCATACCAGGCAACATCCTGGTAAACCTCCTCTGTACCCTCTCCAATGCCTCCACATCTTTCTTATAATGTGGGGACCAGAACTGTACACAATACTCCAAGTGCAACCGCACTAGAGTTTTGTACAGTTGCAACATGACGTTGTGGCTCCAATATTCAATCCCCCTACCAATAAACGCTAAGACACCGTATGCCTTCTTAACAACCTTCTCGACTTGATTGCCAACTTTCAGGGATCTATGCACATATACACCAAGATCCCTGTGTTCTTCAACACTATTAAGAGTTCTATCATTAGCCCTATACTCTACACATTTATTATTCCTGCCAAAGTGAATTACCTCACACTTTTCCGCAATAAACTCCATTTGCCACCTCTCGGCCCAGCTCTGCAACTTGTCCAAGTCTCTCTGCAAACTATAACACCCCTCTTCACTATCTACCACTCCTCCGACTTTGGTGTCATCCGCAAATTTACTAATCCATCCTTCAATACCCTCATCCAGATCATTTATAAAAATTACAAACAGCAGGGGCCCCAAAACAGATCCCTGAGGTACACCGCTTGTAACCGAACTCCACGATGAATATCTCCCATCAACCACCACCCTCTGTCTTCTATCTGCTAGCCAATTCCTAATCCAATTAGCTAAATCACCCTCAATCCCATACATCTGCATTTTCTGCAGAAGCCTTCCATGGGGCACCTTATCGAACGCCTTACTAAAGTCCATATATACCACATCAACTGCCTTACCCCCATCCACCTCTTTGGTCACTTTTTCAAAAAACTCAATAAGGTTAGTAAGGCACGACCTACCCTTCACAAAACCATGCTGACTATCCCCAATCAATTCATTTCTCTCTAAATAACTATAAATCCTATCCCTAATAATTCTTTCCAATACTTTGCCCACAACAGAAGTAAGACTCACCATGGTGAGTCTTACACGATGTGTTTTTGCTATCTTTCCTCTGACCTTTGCGCAGGGATTCCAAAACGCACTCTTATTAGTCAGCAATTAGGAACTACAATTAAATAATTATATGATTATTTTGGGAACCACCACCAAACTGAACACACAAAACAATGTCTAACTCACCAATCTTGAATTTTAAAAAGTCAAGAATCATTCCAAAACCTGTTTACCTTTTTTTCCTTTATTCTTACATGGTGCATGGGCATTGTTGGCAAGGCTAGTATTTCCTGCCTATCCCTAACTGCCCTTGAATTGAGTAACTTGCTGGACCATTTCAGAGGGCAATTATGAGTCAACCACAATTGTCATCACGCATAGGCAAGGTAAGAATGGCAGATTTCCTTAATTCCAGATTTATTAATTGAATTCAAATTCCACCAGCTGCTTTGGAGGGGGTCCCCCTTAGCCTGCATCTCTGAATTACTGGTCCAGTGACATTATCACCAAGCCACCATCTCCCTGACAACATAGAACAAAGAACAAAGAACAAAACAGCACTGGAAACAGGCCCTTCTGCCCAATGAGCCCACACCGCCACCCCGATGTTCCCACTTCTACCCGTGATCCTTGTCTATGTTTATAGATCTATGGATTAAAAATCCAATTTGAAACAATTCAGGGAGAATTTGTTTTGCCAATTAGCCTAAGAGCACATCTTTGGGATGTGGGAGGAAACTGGAGCACCCGGAGAAAACCCACGCAAGCACAGAGAGAATGCGCAAACTCCCACAGACACAGGCCCAAATCCATGTATCTGCACAGCACAGCGATAGTCACTGAGCTGTTGTGTTGCCCATCAAATGGTCCAGGTCAAGCGTACACTAACGACGTGAAGCACTAGAATACTCTCGAAAAAAATCCAAGAGCAGCCCTCTCACGACCCATCGCGTGTATGCCCCTCGTTAGACAACAAAGTGGACCAAAGCACCTATAAGATAAAAACAAGTACATCAATATCATCATCTATTTACACACTTAGCAGGGACTCCCAAAGCTCATGATCCCTATTTTAAATCAGTTTTCTATACCCCTCCATTCCCATTCTGTTCATGTGCCCATCTAAGTGTTTCTTAAATAACTCCAGAGTACCTGCCTCCACCACTTTACTTGGTAGCGCATTCCATACCCCCACCACCCTCTGTGTGAAAAAACTCCCTCTAGCATCCAAATTATACCTTACCCCCCTCACCCTAAGCCCATGAACCCTCGTGCTATTTGAGTCCATCCTAGGAAAAAGCTTAACCCTGTTTACTCTATCTATACCCCTCATAATCTTGTACACCTCTATTAGATCTCCTCTAAGTCTACGTCTTTCTAAGGAAAACAGTCACAATTTGCCTAACCTCTCCTCGTAACTCAGACCTTCCATACCAGGCAGCATCCTGGTAAACCTCCTCTGCACTCTCTCCAGAGTCTCCACGTCCTTCCGGTAGTAAGGCGACCAGAACTGGACGCAGTATTCCAAATGAGGTCGAACCAACGTTTTATACAACTGCAACATTAAAGGCATAGTGAGATTAAAAGGAAAATTGGTCTGATGAAATGGAAGAGAAATTAGTAAATAGAACCATTGATAGTTCAAAAAATTAGAAAAAGAGATGGACAGCTGCAAAAGGTGGAATTAAAAAGTTAAGAGAATTACTTGCAAAAAATAAACAGCAATAAAAGATTTCTTTTAGATAGCAAAGCAAGTGAAGGTAGAAATACTGAAGGCTCTGACTATCCTTTTCTCAAACTCTATGGAAAGTTAATCATGCTGAATGGTACATAGATATTCTCAAGTACTTTAGAATGAGGGACTACAGGTCAATGTTTTTTGCACAGATTGTATACTATGAAATTCTGTATATTGGACATTGTCCGTTCAAGCCTGTCTCAGATCAGAGTGAAGTAAAATATTTGTCGAAAAATTATTCAACTAATTTATATGAAAACATGTTGTGAGATTAAGGTACATTTACAACAATGATTTATGTTTATATAGTGCCTTTAATGCAGTAAAACATTTCACTGCATTTCACAAGAGCATAATAAAAGATTAGATACCAGACTACACAAGGGCAGATGGCCAAAAATGCGGTCAGAGGTAGATGAGGCAGTGAGGTTTAGGGGGATTTTCAGAGCTTAGGACAAAGATAGATGAAGACATAGCCACCAATAATGGAGGAATTAAAAATCAAGGATCCTCAATAGGCCAGAATAAAATGAACACTGCTAACTTGGAAGGTTGTGGGACTAGAGAAGATCACAGAGTTAGAAAAGGCAACGCCATGAAAGAATTTAAAAACAAGGATAAGAATTTTTAAAATTAAAACATTATTTGACCAAGAGCCAAAATAACTCATAAGCACAGGGATGATAAGTGAAGATAGTTCAGTGTGAAATAGGGCGTTGGTAGCAGAGTTTTGGATAATCTCAAATTGATGACTAATAGAAAGTGGGAAGTTAGCCAGGAGTGCATTGGAATCACGAAGGTTTCAGATAACAAAAGCAAGAATGAAGTTTCAACAGATGAACTGAGGTCAGACATTTGGAGCTGGAAATGGGTGGTCTTATGGATATGTGGTCAGAAACTCATCTAGCTATCAAAGCTGACATTAAGATTGCAATGGTGTACACTTGCCGGTGTTGGATTGGGGTGGTAAGAACTCAGTAAGAATTTAGCAACACCAATTTATAATCCAACCGATTTATTTGATAGTAAAAAAGCGAGCTTTTGACTCCTGTGCCTTCTTCAGGCAAATGCCTGAAGAATTTGCCTGAGGAAGACACAGGAGTCGAAAGCTCACTTTTTTACTATCAAATAAATCGGTTGGATTATAAATTGGTGTTGCTAAATTCTTACTGAGTTATTAAGATTGCAAACCAGTGATGGGAAATGTGGCCCACTCACTAGCCTACGAGTGACCCTCCTTAATTTCCTCAGTAGGCCCTGCAAGACTGTTCAATAACCATGCCTCCATGAATAATATTAAATATACTGAATAAAATGCTATAGAAAAAGCTTAATCATTTATATTAGAACTATCAACTTCAAATGGTAAAAACAAAATAAATATGTACATTATGGAGGCAAAAGTAGCACTCAGCTCTCATGGTCAATGTTGTGTACAATCAGCATGAACCTCACTACACATACCCTTGCTTTACATGCGTATCACATCAGTCTTACTGATAGGAAAAAAAACTACACAGATGGAAATCAGTGGAATCCGGCACCCCTGCACGTGGGCAATGGTCAACAAAATGTCTCATGGACAACACCCCAAATTCCAATGATCAGCATGTGACCCCTGAGCCACAGGTTGCCCACTACTGCCACAAACTGTCTGGTTTTGTTTCTTCAGATTGTTGCAAGGAAGAGGGAGAGTGTCAGTGACTTGGTAATGGAGTTTGAGGTAGGGACTGAAGTCACAGGCAGTCTTCCCACTTCCCACTGGAGAAAATTTCACTCATTCAGAACCAGATAACTGGCTAGATTGTGATTTACAATCTTCAAGTATAACTCTGAATTATGAATTAATTTTATTTATTCAAAGTTCAACTGATATCCCCTTACAAAGTAAAGGAAAAAAATCTACAGATGTTACATTTATTATTCCAAGTTTTTATTGTTCAGAAATTTCATATTACTGAAATGTTGGCATTATTTATATAATCTTAATTCTATTTCATAAATCAATCTTCCTTAAGCAAATGTCAAGCTTGGTAAAAAGCTCTGATCATTATTTTGCTTCAGACAAACTAAATACTGTTACTACTTTTGCAAGTGATGGAAAATTTTTCCTTACATTTTTGTTTCTGAACACAAACTTTGGTGACTAAATTAAATATGAAACCAATTTTATGCACTTCCTTTCTCGTGTGTCTGTTTGTTTGTCCCTCTCCTTATTTTCTTCCCATTTTAAATACATTGCAATCCTGATGGAGAGTAGCACATGAAGCATTACACATTCTACACTGCTATAAAAGTTACAAACTGGCATTTTCTGATTTTGTTTCAGTTTTACAGTTATTTAAACATGTTATATTGCTGCTCAGTGATTTCTCCAATCCTGTTGCATACAGGATTCCCCCCTATCCCACGCATAACAGAAACCCTACAGGCACAGGTTATTCAGCCCACTGACTCTCCAAAAGAGAGCGTCTTACCCATTCCCACCCTTCTTCCTGTCTCCATAACTAACACATTTATTACGGCTAATCCACCTAACGTACTGTGGGAGGAAACCCACACCAACACAGGAAGAACATGCAAACTCCACATAGACAGTCACCCAAGACTGGAATCGAACCAGTCAACTGTGAGGCAGCAGTGCTTACCACTGTGCCACCCTGCCATTCATCCCCAGTCTTCGGGGCATCGGTGCCTAGCACTTTCCCCCTCCACCCACCATGCATGAAGTGAATCCTTGCTATGGTGTCACCTGCAGAACCTCCCCCTGTAAACCCCAGCCCCTATAGGCCCCACCACTAGCAGTGTCAGATTGCACAGGCAGGTGGACAGAGGGCAGTGCCAAGACCCTGACCAGCCTGGGGCTACACTGGCCTCCAAGCACGTGATATGGTCATCATTCTTGGAGACCAGTACTAATTCCTATTGGTGCTACGTCGGTGGGTGGGAACAGAAAGATATGGTGTTAAGCCAATTTCGAAATTTAAATATGGTCATCAGGTTCATGTTCTTGCTGGGCATGGAACTGATGGCACCACTGGCAAGGGTGGTGGGAAAGATCTCATTCTGAGATCTTCCCAGCACATATGGTATTATGGCCCTTTCACATGACTTTTCAGCTAGAACAAAATTTGGGCTTGCATTGAATGGGATCACAAAATCACTCCTTTCTTCTCACTTCAACGAAAGCTAAAAAAAAGTACTGTATTTAATGAGGTGTAAGTGAGTTTTTAAATATTTCACCAAGTTCCTAATTACTAGAAAAACTTCACTCACCTTAAAGAACATAAGATGATATTTATTGAAAGACAAATACCTCCATTTTATAATAAATTTCATATAATTCACATCAAAAATAAGTAAGTTCATGATATTTTGTTTCTAATTTAAGCCCATCTATATATCCTATGATATATTTCTCTTTCCACAAAATTTAAAGTTTAAAAGTACAGGGATTCAGTGATGTTTACTTCCTTAATTGACTATGAAAACACTTTGATGTGATCAAGTGTTTATATTCTGCTTGATGATGCAAATGTTGCTTGATACTACCAATCCCTTAACATGCCACTAAAATAAAAAATAAAAGATAAAAAGGAAAATCCATAGATTCTGAGGTCAGCATCAAGTTGATCATTCTTTGCCACTGACCATAAGATAGAGTACTCAAAGCATAGTTTCAAAACCAGTTTTTTTAATGTGAGAAACATGAGAGAATAGTACAAACTGTTTTCATCATAAAATGATGACTGTGAGATCCATTCTTGTAGCAATGTAATTAATTATCATCATGCTGTCCTGTACAGAACTGATGAGCAATCAAAGGAAAGCTAAATTCAGCTCTCTTATGGTTGATGAAATAAGATAGGTCCATTTACTGTTTTCAAATATTGTACTAAATTTTAAGGAACTTCACTTAGGAATTAAATTGATTCTCGTGTCATGCTGATTAATACTGTGAATATTGGACTGAACATGAACAGGTAAAAACTGCATCCAGCATTTAATACAGCAGCTGTTTAGCATAAGCCCAGAATGTTACAATAGCCCATATACTAGATATTCAATTACATCCCTGAGGAAATAGACTCTGTCTGTAATAGAATTTCTTTTCTCCCGTTTCTTGATTATCACTCCTGCAAATCACAATTTACTAGCAGCTACGGTTTAAACAAAGCAAGCACTAATGATGAATAAAACAATTTCAACACCAGGAAATAAATTAACTGCACTGCATTTATGCTATGTACCACTAATCCATGCTATGTTTAAGGTAAAAGTCACTTTCTTACCACTCCTTGCTGCATTACCTGAAAATGGTAAAGCTCTACATCTCATCATAAATATCTCTATAGAATAATCCCTCAAGGATCAGTGAGAACTTTTGAGAAAAGCATCACAAGTCACGTTGCTAGCATTGGTTTTTCTTCACTCACCTTCAGTGAAAAATGAGATTGTGCTGGCATCTGTCAGCTGACTTTGGTGGTTCAAAGCTCACCGTATACCTAATCCCACCAGATCCAAAATAATCAGTTAAACATGCTGCTCTCCACGAACCACTGATCCCCAGCGAGAGAGCTAAGCACTAAAAGGAGCGTGCATTCACCTTCAGCAATTCTGTCAGCACCCTTGCAATGCTGGCCTGACCAGAACTGTGAACTTTCAAATTAATTCATGTCCATCTACAAGTAAATAGGGTGATCAGTGAATTTCTGTAGCTGGAGCTGAGAGAGGAAGGAATGTGTCTGGCTGTTGCTAATGTAGCTTTGTAAAAAGTTGAGGCCCCAGCACTGATACCTGCAGCACACCACTCATCACATCTTGCCAATTCATTTATGACCAACTCTGTTTTCTGTTAGCTAATGATGTGGAGATGCCAGCATTGGACTGGGGTAAACACAATAAGAAATCTCACAACATCAGGTTAAAGTCCAACAGGTTTATTTGGGAGCAATAGCCATGAGCTTTCGGAGCACTGTTCCTTCTTCAGATCAGTGGGAGTTCTGTTCATAAACAGGACATATAAGAACACTTGAATTTGTGTATTCATATGCCCTGTTTGATGATGGTAATGCCATTAGGAAGATGATTAGATTGTTGGAGATAGAATCCTACAGTGCAAAAGGAGACTATGATCCTATGTGGTGTTTGGAGGTCAATCTTCTCCATCTTGGGACATCACAGCATGAGTTTCTTATGGGAGTGTGCTAGGTCTAGCCACGTTCACTGTTTCTTTAGTGACCTTCCATCCATCATAATGTCAGAAGTGGGAGTATTTGCTGATAATTGCATAGTGTTCACGTACATTTACAAATCCTCAAAAATTAAATAGTCTATGCTGCAAGGCCTGGACAACATTCAGGCATGGTCTAATGGGTGGCTAATAATATTCCCATCACATGAGTGCCAGGTACAACTATCTTCAACAATCTAATCATCTTCCCTATGCATTTAGTGGCAATTTAATCATCAAATCCCCCATTATCATCATTGTGAGCTCGTTAAAAAGGAACAGCAATAATCATGGGCAATTTTAATTCACAAATAGACATTAAAAATCAGATAGTGTAGATGAGGAATTCAGAGAATATTTTTCAGGTAATTTCTAAGAACAGCACATTCTGGAGCCGGCCAGAAGGAGGCTGTACTAGATCTGGTATTGTGCAATGAGATGGGATTAATTGATAAACTCATAGTGAAAGTACTCCAATGTAGAAATCCTCATAATATGATTGAATTTTATATTCACTTTGAGGGAGAGCATGAGTGTGAGAGAAAGATGGCCAGTAATATAAAGTCAGGTAGAAAGAGTTTCTACAGATATTTAAATAAGAAAACAGTTATCCAAGTAAGCATTGAGTCTACACCAACCACAATCTCATCCCAGGCCCTATCCCCATAACCCCACATATTTACCCCACTAATCCCCCTGACACTGAGGGGCAATTTAGCATGGACAATCAACCTAACCCATACATTTTTGGACTGCGGGAGGAAACCACAGCACCCACAGGAAACCTACGCAGACATGGGAGAACAAACACCACACAGTTACCTGATACCAGAATTGACCTCCAGTCCCTGATGCTGAGAGTCAGCAGTGCTAACCACTGTACACAGTTCCGCCCTTAACCACAACCATCAGGTATAAATCTGGCTGCAGGAGAGGTTTTTTTTTCCCCTGATCCTCATTGATGTTAGATTTACTTTGGTTCCCTCTTGCTTCATGTGTTTAATTGTTGCCTTGGCGCCAAGAGCAATCACTCTTCCTTACCTCAGACTGATGTAGAACAGAAACAGCCCATTTGACCCATCAACATTATGCAGATGTTTTTCAGCATGTGTCTCACCCAATCTAATCTCACTTTCCTGTTTGTTGCTTGCCCCTTTCATATTCCTCTTTTGAAGTAAACATATAATTCTTTTTTAAATATTTAAACATATGTTACTTCAATACTGGGTTAGTGATTTCAAAGATTGAATCATCATCTATGTGAAATTATTTCTACCTTCCTATTTGTATTCTGCTGTGCAAGCATCCATTCATACTTAGAAAGGAAAACAAACAAAAAATACTCAAAATGTTTTTCAGAAATAAATTAGTCTAGTTTTAGTTACTCAATTTCCTGTAGTGCAAAAAAAATTGCTTGAGATTGTAAGCACTTCTAGAGGCCAATATTTCAGGACTTAATTTGGATGTTTCTAAGCTATAGCACAGACTAGCACTGTCAGAACATCATAAAGAAAATTCTAAAAACTGAAGCAAATAGAAGGCTGAGTCCATGGAAAGTAAGTGAATAATAACTTTAAGTATAATTTTAACCTAATTTGCCTGGTAGTAATATACAGGATAGAATTTGCTGTCTGTCACACGTAATACAATAGCCCATAGAAACAAAATCAGGTGGGTTACAATTAATGTGGCTGATTCAAACCCACCAGTTTTTCATTGGCAGTTTAAGTTAAAATATCATTATATTATTGCCTTGATAGATCTAAATGCTATCTTAAACATAATAACAATTTTAAGTAGTGACAATGGCCCCTACCTTGATGACTGGAAACAGATCCACTGTCGCTTAATGCGTCTATTGTTCCTACCCGTCGAAGGGGCAAAGTAGATACACGTCCATCTACTGGCTGACCATATGTTCGTACCGTGAGAGAAAGTGAAGGCGCAGACAGGATAGTCTTCAGGTCAGCTACAACCAAATCTTTAGCTTTCATTTTATTAATCTCCAAAACTTCATCACCTACTTTTAGGCCTAAATGCAGAAGCAAAAAGATAATCTGTTAAAAATTTACAATTCAAAGTTTATAAATTTACAAACTTAAAAGCAAAATTGTTACTTTTAAATTATTCTGTCAAGATACATTTCAGCAGCCATAAATGCAAATAACCAGTTCAGGTGATCTTTGGGAGAAAATCTGAGTGAGGCAGATATAACAGCAGCTTTGAGTGGATCACTCACTGATTTCACTCTATATGAAAAAAAGTCCACCTCTCAATATCTCAACTTATAGCATCATAACTCTTCTATGTCACTCTGGCATTAGAAACTCAATCCATAGAAAATTATGACAAATATTTGGTTCTTTTTTATTACTCATCTTGAACACTCGAGTATAGGACAGAACAACACAAGTGGTTCAAAAAGAGGTTTTTGATTTGAGTTGAGGAACAACAAAGGATCAGTCACATAATATCAAGAAATGGCCAAAAATACTGAATACTACAAAAGCTATGGGTCCAAACAACATTTGGGCAATAGTATTGAAGATTGTGCTCCAATACTAGCTGTGCCCCACTGAAGCTGTTTCAGTAATACCAATGTGGAAAATTGCCCAGGTATGATCTGTATACAAGAAACAAGACAAATCCAACCCAGTAAATTACTGCTCCATCAGTCTACTCTCTTCATTACCAAGGTGATAGAAAGGGGTGGGGTCATCAAAAGTGCTACCAAGTAGCACTTACTCAGAAATATCCTGCTCACTAATGCTCAGTTTGGGTTCCACCAGGATCAATAAGTTCTTGGCCTCTTTATATCCCTGGTTTGAAAGAGGTGAAGTGAGAGTGGTTTACCTGCACATCAAGGCAGCATTTAATTGAATGGGGCATTAAGGGGCCCCAGCAAAACTGGAGTTGATGAGTATCAGGGGAAAAACTCTCCATGTTTTAAGCATGAAGGAGGATGATTGTGTTTGTTGGGGGTTAATCATCTTAGCTCCATGACATCAGTGCAGAGTTCCTCAGGGCCATGCCTGGTTGGAAAGGAGCCCTTGTGGGAGGCACGTTAACCTCCTTTCTGTCCAAAGCCTGAGCAGTGACTTTCCAGGTTTACCACCATCATCTCAATATCTCCTGCCAGCCTCAAAATAGAGGCAGATGAGCAAGTGGCTCTCAAGGGCCTCAGCTAGGACAAGGTAAGACAGACTGCCCTAAACTTTACCTGCCCTATGTAAAATTATGGATAGATCAGGGAAAACAGGAGAGTAGCGGAAAGGCCACCAGAGGAACTTTGCAGGTACCCTGCCTGCAAACACACCAGGAGAGGACTGTAAAATTCTACCCCTTGTGCCTTATTCTTTTTCAGATACCTCTGAAGTACAACCTTCTTAGTTAATACAGAACTCCATAATCACGGTGATTATGGAGTCTGAAACTACACATAATTTAAAGTAGTCTCTTAGCCACGGGATTCATGGGACAGCTTACGGGATATTAAATTAATGCTTAATAAGTGATAACTGAATAGTGCTGCCATCCACTGTCTTCCCTGGGAGCTGCAGTTATAGAGATCTCAATTTACTTTCCAGTTCATTCACAAACAGATTTCACAATTGTTTCTTGTCCTGAACTATATAGGGCTAGAGGGCCATGAGCAATCCCCCTTCAGTTGTTGCCCTTATGATTGTGTCTGGCGAACAAAAGAAACTAATTCAACCATGGCTCGTGTTCAGCCACTTCTATTGCATTTCTCAATGCCACATCTGATATGTTATACATCTGCTGCAAAATATCCACAACAGAACACAGATTTACAGCCACAGATTGATAAAAATCTTTCACTAAACTTCTATTCCCCAAATATCATGAAAAATGGAACAAAAGCCTCCAACCTAATGGCCCCTTGGAACCAAAATGAAATACGAGATAGTTCCAAACAAAGAAAAGAAAGATGTTGAGGGAGAACAAAGCAAGAATTCAAATAAGTCAATCCTTCAAGGAATTGTCACAAGATATCCATGGTCTTCTTCAGAGTGTGCGCTGCAGTGCTGGAACAGAATCGGGGAAGAACTAGGAACATATCAGTGCAAACTGAGACATCAAGCACTAGGCACTGCATCATGCTTGGGTTTATAAGTGTGCTAAGGGAGCTTGTCCCCATTTAAATGCTACAAAATGCAAAAGTTATATGCAAGGTTGGTGCCACTTATTTTCATGATTCTTGGCAGGGGGCAGACCTACTGCTGCACCAAATACTTCAGTGTGCATATCCATCAGTTTTCTTCTGTAACTTGCTCTATCAAAGTGCTTATCAACATCTTCTGCAGCAGGACTTGCAACTTCATCTCCCCCCTGCTAAAGTGTTACCCCTTTTCCACAAACCTGGCTGTAGGTCACTGATATCTCAGATCATACTATGTGCAGATTCTGTCTCTTAGTTATCTTCTCTAAACTTTGCACAGCATCAGTCTCTGAACTCTTGACTGAGAGTGAGAGATAGTGTGATGGTGTTTCTTTACTATTTCTGTAGTTGTGTTCTTTCACTTATTACTGTTCCATTACTACCTGGCTTAGTTGCAGTTTTTGGGTATCTGAAAGATGAAATTCACATGGGAAGGCTGTAGTAAAGGAGTGGGGGTCCAATGGAGAAATAAGAGGTGTGTATTTTTCACCACCTGCAACTTCTAAATCAGAAGAGATGGTGGAATTGCTGCAAGTGCTTTGTGAGAAGGAGGATCAAGAATTAAGACACTATCATCTTCTATCATTCAAGGCTCATTGCCGACCATGGCTCAGCAATAACTGTGCCATTGATGATCAGCACCATCTCCTCCATCAGGTTAAGAATATGCAGCCGCACATGAGCCTCTGATAAGCACTTCTCAATTCCTTTGTTCTACCCAGTCCAATAAAAGAGAAGGAAATATGCCACTGATGTGCAATTTCCATGGGTGACTTGGCTTTCACGGTTGTACAGTATGCAAGCTATGAAATGTGGGTGTGAGTTTTGCAGCAAAGTATGTACGGTGAAGCTATGTATTCAGGTTGATGGAGAATGTTGGTAAGTGATGGGAGGGTGGGGGCGTTGTGGCATATTGAGCAATTGCTGAGGCTAATAATGTAGTTGAAGTGATGTGGTATTTGAAGATAAACTTCTGAACCTGACTAATATGGGATCATTGAACATTTTGCAGTACTAAATCTATGTCCTCAGGGCTTGGTTCCTGGCCAATATCTCCTTCTCTACAGCTCATCAATCAGGGCCTTCAGTGCAGTGGAAAATCTTAGGGACCCCATATCCACATGTTGTTTCATTATCATGCCTTCTTCTATGCCAGAATGAGTTCCACAATGACATTTAGCACATGCTCCAGCCACAATGCACCACTATTTTTAAATTGTGCTAACAATTAAATGAATATCGTGCACTCCCAATTTTGGGCCATCTGCTGAAGAATGCTGCCTGCATCATACAAATTAGCAAATAGCACAAAGTTGATCTGCTGCCTTGAACAGAAGGAACAGACACAGATGAATCCTGTGTCGTGATTCCTAATCCTTTTCCAAGGCAACCAACTGTTGTCACCATAACCCTTTCTTTTTCTAGTTCTGATAAAAGATCATTGACCTGAAACAAGAGCTCCTTTTTTCTGAACATTGAGATTGCTCTACCAAATATTTCCAGTAATTTTGTTATTTATCACAGCTTGGGGTTTTCACTCTGCGTTGTTCTCCAGAACCAAAAATTGTGTCTGTTGTCACTTTCTAGGATTTCTGAAAATCTTCCAAAGTCATGTGTGATGAATATGGAGAATGCCCTAGAAATGAATTCCCATTTATTATTAGCCAGCTTGCTGAAACTGTCCATTCATGCAATGGATTGGAATTCATTAATTAAAGACCTGAAAAATTTGTTGTAATCACAAGGTCGTTGCTCTCCAGTCTCTGTATGAAAGAATGGCCTGAATTCCTGCAGTTTTCACGATGGGACAAGATTCCACTGCATGCTAAGCTGAACACAAATTTCAATGACTATTAAGTAGAATGTCACAATAGGGTACTACAGCCAGTACTCTAAAGATAGCAGGCAAGAGCATTACAGAACAAAAAGCCTCCATTCAGTATTTGGCCTCCAGGCAGTTTGCAGAAACAGTGGGGGTCGTGCATGTTTCACTGTCTGCACTGTGCTCGACTGACATTCATTTTGATCCAATTGATCTACTTCTAGGGAATAATCAGTTTTTAAAAATTTAGAATTGTGTACCACCAAAAGATTGGGAATGAAATTAGTATTTGCTGTAATTTGGAGCTGCAGAACTGTAGTCTCTTGCAGCTGGATTGATGTTTCCAATTGTCTTTTGAGCAGGAAAACTACATTTGTTATGGAACCCTAAAGTATATGACTAAGCAGTAAAAAGATTTAGGAAAATGTATAAAAAGAATTAAAACTAATAATGAGACAGAACATGCCCACTGAAGATAACATCACAATCTAACAACAAGACTTTCATTTATAAGAGCAGCATTATTCAGTAATGAAAATGAATCTGAGAAATGACCATTTCAGCTTTGGTACTTAACCTTCAAAAGAGCCCAGTTTCAACTGGCACACTGATTATTCTTCAAATCCTCATTCTAAGGAATTATTTGTTTCCCTAAGCTCTCTGCTGCCCATCAATACAGTTTAAACTTCCCTGAGTCCACTATACATCCTCAATAGATGCACAATTTCCTATCATGACCAATCTCATTTTCCCCCACCTCTGAATGACCTTTCCCTTATTTGAGCACCTCAGCTTCTTCCCACTTGCCATACAATGACTTTGCCAGCAATCTACTCCCAATTCTACAACTTCCATGTCTAGATCTTTGCCCTTTACATACCACTTGGCTGTTGCACCAAACGTCCATCACATTACTGATGACTTGACCCTAATCCATTTTTTTCCACTTCTTTTGCCCGCCTGTTAATTATATCTTGCATTCCAATTCACTTTCACAATCATCCACAACATCTTGCATCACCTTGATCCTGATCATTTTATGGTTCACTTCCTTGTTTCCACTTCCCAATTTACCTCCAGTCCTGTAAACATTACTCTCTTCCTTTGAAAAAGCACCTACTCCTTCCATTCTTACATCAATTAGCTCTCCAAAATTTACCTTTGTCCTTCCACTCAACATAGCATCAGCGCTGGCATTAGTCATTGATTTTACTCCAAGACACCTGGAATATGTTACGTAAGGCCAATCCAATATTCTTTTTTCATGAGAAATTTCCCCTTTTTAAAAATCCTTTCTCTGCCTTCACTTTCCCAACCTTTCTAGATTCACTCTAGTATTAAGTGTGAGGAGCCTTTCTATCAGCTATAAAGCACAAGTCAGGAATGTGATGGAGTACTCTCCACTTAGCTGGGTGAGAACAGCTTCAACAACACCCAAAGGGAATGACACTATGCAGGACAAGCCAGCTTGCTTGATTAGCTGCCATCTATCACGCTAAACATTCACTTCCTTCACTATTAGTGAACCATATCTCCATGCACCATCTACAAATGCACTGCAGTAACTCATTAACATTTCATCGAGGGCACTTTCCAAACCTATGCCTTTACTAACTTAAAAGGACAAAGGTAGCTGATACATAGGAAGTGGGGTCATTGAAATCATTTGGCTTTGAAGTAGGCAAATGTAGTAATAAACATTAACAGCTTTAAAATAATAGTTATTAGTGTTCTTTCTTAGCATGTTGTTGTGGGAAACTAACAATGACAAACTTAATGTAAGCAGAAGTGTGCTAAGAAACACAAACTTCAGTCTTCAGTTAGTTAAATTACAGCTGCAACCAGTAGAGTGATGCTTATTAGAATTTATAGTATAAGCATGATAACCAAAAGATATAAGTATATTACTCAGACTTGGTAGCTGTCAGATATTTTAGAGGGGAAGGATTATGTCTCTCAAATATATTTGTTAATAAAGTCCTAGTTACTGTTGTGATCAAAGATTGGAACTACTTGAGTGGTTGTAATTTTTGACAACAACACATGGAAACACCAACATGTCCAATTCCATTCTAAATCACCATTATTTCATTGTTGCTGTCTCAAAATTCTGGAACTTAACAGGACTGTGAAAGATGAACAACAAGTGGCTCAGAAGGGCCTTCAAGGGAAATTAGAAGGGTAAAAGAATGTTTGCCAGTACATCCCATGAACAAATAAAAAAACTAATTGATTTATTCACCTACACTACTAAGATTGTCTGCAAAACTTAATATGCCATCACTCCCTTCTTTGCACGAATTCACCAAAAATCAAGCTATCCTTTGATAACTTTATACTCAGGTTGGTGAAGGATAAGTGGCAAAGGTGATAAAGTTGAAGTAAATCTGTAGAGATCAAAGAGGTGAAATGCTATAGTACCAGTCTATTGGTGCTAACTTGACACAAGAAATAGAAATATCCCTGAAATAGATAAGGCCAAGATTCATCCAATATCTCCTCAAGGGTGTCAGCATCAAATTCTATTGGCTCACACTCCTTTGAAATGCCTTGGGAAGTTTTACTATGTTAAAAATGCTGTTTAAATGTATAAAATCAAATTACTGCAGATGCTGGAATCTGAACTAAAGAGAAAATGCTGGAAAATCTCAGCAGGTCTAGCAGCATCTTCAAGGAGAAAAAAGAGCTGACCCTTTGAGTGCAGATGATACCCCACCCACCACCCTGCCAGAATGATTCACTTCGGCAGGGTTTACAGTAACTCCCCACTAGCATTAGCGGCCCGACCCGTTGGTGTGAAGATGGAATCGGGGGAGTGTGTGTGTGTGTGTGTGTGTGTGTGTGTGTGTGTGTGTGTGTGTGTGTGTGTGTGTGGTTGTGTGTGTGTGTGTGTGTGTGTGTGTGTGTGTGTGTGTGTGTGTGTGTGTGTGTACCCCTGTGCATTGGTACTCTGGCAACACCAGCCTATGTCTCTGGCATTACCCAAGACGCACCTTGACATTACCCATCAGACATGGAACAGTGCTAAGCGGTAGGCAAATGGGAGCAGGGCCCCACTATCTCTGCATAGGGATCAGTGGAGAAAGAAGGGAGGGCAGCGATTGGGGCACAACTGTGGGGTTAGGGAATCGGGGCAGACCAAGAGGGAGGAGTTTGGGGCTGGCCAAGAATGGTCAGGGGGTCAGCAATCAGGCCTTGGGGGAGGAAGGGATGCGGAGAGCCAGCACTGCTGACCACAATTGAGGCCATCAGTGCAGGGCCTCTGCGCATCTCAACAAGGACAGACTGATGCACGTGCAGTAGCCCATTCAGCGTGCTGATTTCAGTCTCTCCAGCGGAGATAGGTCCCACCCCCTAGTTTTTAAATAATATTCATGATGGTGGTCTCTGCAGTGACACAGTCTGGGAGATTCTTCTCTGAACTCGCACTGAAAAAATGCAGCGTGAATTACTCCAGTTTTCACGTGAATTCAATACTTTTTTTCTGGGAAAATTCCGCCCAGAATATTCAGGAAGTTGTTGAAATTTGCAAACAATACATCTACTTATGCACTGTCTTTGGCAGAAGGGGCAGCATGGACAAGTTAAGTCGAATGGCCTATTTCCGCACTGTAAACCTCTATGACTCTGTGCCACAGGGAGGACTTGTTGAAGAACAAGTTGGGAAACATCAAACTGGGAATTTGATGATTAGTAGTCACTAAATTCAGATGAGACATCAATAGGAAAGATTCTCAATTTTGTTCATAAGAGTGGTTTTCTTCCTATTTTCTTCTGTATATAATGCCTCTGCCATATGTTGGACTACAATGATTAAACCCAGAATGATTACCAGAATAAAAGTACTGATATGAACTTAAGACAGGAATCAATTAAGAATACAAGAATTTAACATATTTGAAAAATAACACTTAATTTTCTTTAGAAGTATCAGATTAAAAACTTGGCTTTGTGTAAGTATCTGCAGTTGAGTCCAAGAAGCAATAACCATAAACTTAGATTGGTTTATCAGTAAACTGCATTTCTCCAAATCTTTCCCAAATACATAAAGGAAGAATACTAAGCAAATAATATTCAGTTACAGTGCTGTGCTAAATAAAAAGAAACTCAAGTGATCTTTGCAACAGATAGGCAAAAAGAAAAACACTTCAAAGTTAATACTATGCACTTGAAGAGAACCAGATTACCTTTAGATGAAGCCAGACCACCTTCTTTTACATCAGTGATAATCATCTGTTGGTGTGATCCCTCTTCTTCAACTAATGACACACAGAATCCTAAACAGAGAAAGAGATATGGATAATATAAACAAAGTTAAACTCCGCAGAAAAATGAACGAAAACTTTAGTAAACATAGAAACACGGTAGCGTAGTGGTTATCTCACTGTTCTATTATTCCAGAGGCCTGGACTAATTAATTAACTACAGAATTGCATCAGTGGGAAGGTCTGTATGGCCTATTTTTCACATTGCCCATATTGGTAAGAGCACATTGCATTGCTTATCTGCACTGTTTGCTTGTAGTTGAGCCAAAGTTAACCATAGAATTCCTACATACAGAGAAGGCCATCCAGCCTATTGAGCTCGCACCGACATTTTGAAACAGCACTCCACCCAGGCCTTCATCTCTGCCTCATCCCCATAACCCCACACAACCACTAGGGTCAATCTACCTAATCCACACATCTTTAGACTATGGGAGGAAACCAGAGTACCCAGTGGAAACACAGGGAGAACGTGCAAAATCCACACAGACAGAATCAAAACAGGCTGGAATCAAACTTGGTCCCTGATGCTGTGATGCCTCAGTGCTAACCACTATGCCAACATGCTATGTAATTGACTCTACAAATTGTAATCCTTATGTAACCGAACTCATATATGCATCTAATTTTTTGAACTCTTCTTTTGAGTGGAGGAGCAGAGGCAGTGTGGAGCAGGCTTGGAAATCTCGCTCACAATGACTACTTTTCCACTTAGGCAATAATGGAAAATGCTAATGTGAACAAGATGTTGGGTCTTTCCTGCTCTTATGACTGCTCCACAAGTCTGAAAACTAGAGTTTTAAATCTAAATAAAGAAAACTATGTAGGTAAGAGGGGTGAGTTGCTGAAATTATATTGGGAAACACCACTGAAAAATATGTTAATAGACAAGCAACGGCTAGCATTAAAAGATACAATCCACAAAAAAGTGATACAATCGTGACTAACAGAAGGAGCAAAAGGTAGTATTAGGTCAAGGAAACAGGCTTATATTGTTGTCAAAAAAGTAGGCCTGAGGATTGACAGAAGTTAAGACCTCATGAAAAGAGGGTCAAGAACTTGATAAGGGAAAGAGACAAGAAGCACAGATTTTAAACATTTCTGTAGATATGTAAACAGGAAGAGATTAGTAAAAGAAAATGAGTCCCAATAAGAGGCAGAGACAGATGAAATTATAATGCAAATAAGGGGATGGCAGAAATAACAGACAAATACTTTATATCTTCTTCACAGTGAAATGTACAAAAACCATTCCAAAACAATGCAGAAACAAGACTTCAGCAAGAATGAGGAATTTAAAGAAGTCAGAATAAGTATTGAAGAAATTATTGAGACTAAGTGATGATGAATCCTCTGGATCTGACAACATGGATCCTAAGATTTTATTAGAGGTAGCTGCAGAAATAGTAGTTGCTTTGATTTAACAGAATTCCTTACATATTGGAACAATTTCCAAGATAACAAATATAACTGCTTTTTAAGACAGGAGAAAAAGACATATCAGCAGACTAAATCAGTTAGCCCAACATCAGGAGCAGGCACAGTGCTAGAATCTATTAGGCATGTAGTAACAATGTACTTAGAAAATCATAACATGATTAAGCAGAGACAACAAGGTGTTTTTTAAGATGTAACTAATTGAATGGATAAAGGGGAATGAATGGGCTAATGGATATAGTGTATTTGTACTTTCACAAAGCATCTGATAAGGTGCCACACACAAAGTTAGATCACATGGGACTAAGGGTGATACATTAATATGGACTGAGGAGTTAATAAACAGAAAGTAGCAAGTATGCATAAACAGGGCATTTTCAGGTTGATGGGATGTAACCAGCAATGTATCACAAGGATGTGTATGCTCAGCTATTCCACAATATATTGTTTTAGGTGAGTGAACCTAATGTAATGCATCCAAGTTTGGTACAATGTTAGGTGATAAAATAAGTAGAAAAGGATACAAAGAGGTTTCAGAAAGATTTAAACATATTATGCAAGTGGGTCAAAGCACGTAATGAAATGTGGCGTTATCCTTTTGGTGAGGAGACTGGGAAATAGGACAGTAAGAAATACCTTCATCTCCACCTCTGGCAACTTTCCACTTTGAGTTTTTGAACAAAATCAATATCATAAAAACCTTTCTATAACAACTGAAACAGCAATTATGTGGATTTGATAATAATGTCAAATTGTCTATAAATACAAAGATGTTTTGTTCAAAATGACATTCACCACAAATGTGTTCTGCCTGTTATACTGACAAAGAAATGAATCTATGTCAATCTTGTTGCATGGGAAATCTCACGTGTCCACACTAGTGAAAACAAAGCTTCTTGGTGAAGGATAATTGCTCAGTGACGTATCTGTTTGATAACAGCACTAATGGAAGTTGGTGTATAAAGGTCGATCTTTGAGTCCAGACAGCAAATTAAATATCATTCAAAAAGCAACTCCACACATCAGAAGGTACTCAGACTCTGTAATGATTACAACTGAAGTTGTGATTGAAGTGTTTTTTAATGAGGTACTGGCAGACATCCAAATAATAGGAGCTTACCTTGACACTTGGGAGACTACACTAATTATACCTGTAGATGAATCATACATGATTCCAGCACATGACTGAACAAGGAAATCAGAGCAAGCTTCCTCAAAAGAAATTAATCCTGAGTTTGCCAGGCCTCCAAGAAGCAGTGCCATAATGTGAACAGATTGAATTTAGGCCACTTGTCTCAGTGTCGACCATCCTCGTGTAGGCCTGGAGGGAAGGACAGATTGAAGGAAGGGCGGCAGAGTGCTGGAATGCAAACTGGAGGGGCAATCACATGCCAGTGCAGATCTGTAGTACGATTTTCTCCTTGTTTGATGTTGAATAAGTTTTTAAGAACATGCATGTTTGTTAGCAATTCCTGGTTAGATGTCAACAAACTCTTGAAAAGCTGAGTGGGACAGCTCCGGTGCCACCTCCACCCAGCACTGACAAATCTTTCCAACAGGTTCTGAAAAAGATGCTGGATCCATCACTACTACATTCACCTAAAAACAGACAAATTTCACAATCGCCCGACACAAACCTAATTTGCAGGTGATGGCATTACTAAATTAGTTAATCTTGTGGCTATCTTATGCTGGTAAGGTATATTTGAATTACTCCAGTTTTGTTTGGTTTCACCACAATGACGTACTCCAGTGCTGGCTGGATAAGTCTTAAATGACTGGTAGCCAATGTTCCTTCTAATTTTTTTTTATTATTGGCAGACGACAAACTCTTCGGAGCATTTTGGCCATAGGCCTTTTAGTTTTTAAAGGTCATGACTTACTCTGCTGGAAATTTCTCCCAAAGAACAGAAGAGAAGAGGTTGTTCATTTCAATATATGGCACATTCTAGATTACTGCA
This sequence comes from Sphyrna mokarran, assembly GCA_024679065.1. Classification (NCBI taxonomy): domain Eukaryota; kingdom Metazoa; phylum Chordata; class Chondrichthyes; order Carcharhiniformes; family Carcharhinidae; genus Sphyrna; species Sphyrna mokarran. The sequence continues at coordinate 55,148,042 of JAGIQG010000013.1, read as the reverse complement.
CAACCAGGTGCACTTAAGCATTTTAGAGGGAATATTGCTCCTGACTAATTGGGGGCGATCTTACCAGAATTTGGCAGAGTGTTGGTTCCAGTGAGAAAAACAGAAGGGATGATTCTCCCATCTGAGAGATCTCAGCAGTGCTGGATTAGAGCGATCCACACGAGTGTCTGGCCCAGAGTGCGTCTCCTAGAGCCAGATTTCCAATGCTGTCAGTTCTGCACCGGAAATAGGCACAGAGCTGCTTTAAGCATGCAAAGGAGCCTGCAAATCTAATTTAAATATAATTAGAGGACCTAGGACTAAAGTCGCCAGGCCCACTGGAGTATTTCACTCAAGAGGGATTATGGTACGTCTCTACTTTCAGGGAATTAGTGGCTCAACCTGACTGGAGCGAAGGGAAGGGGCAATCAAGACCTCCCTAGAGATCAAGTGCTGGAGGTGGGTTGGGGGGTACCCTTGGGCTTTGGCACCCTGGCAGTGCCAGCCATGTCCCTTGGCACTGCCCAAGGTGCAAAGTGGTAATGTTCAGGGGGCAGAGCCTCTGTTGGCTATAATGAGGGATCCGGCTGCCAAGCAGAGGGAGGGAGATCAGTGATTGGGACTGGCCATCAGGGTGGGGTGTTGAACGGACAATCGAGCACTGATTGAGATGGGTTGGGGGTGGGGCCTTGACACACATGGAAGGGCCAGTGATTGGGCCAGCAATCGGGAGGCCGCAGATAGGGCCCATGGCACACGTGCCAATCTTCATACTGACAGATCAGCACTCGCTCAGTGACTCGCTCAGCATTATGCTGCCGACCTCCCAGGTGGGAATAGGCCCCGCCCACTGATTATTCGCAAAATCCTGCACAGGAGGCAGGAGATTCATTTTTGAACTTCCACTGAAAAAAACCCAGAGTGATTGGGTCCAGTTTTCACTAAGAATTTTTTGGAAGAATTGCTCCCAGAGTGTTTGTCGCCAGAGAAACACATCAGTTTTTTCTCCAGGTCTTACAGTCACAAAGAAATAGTTGGATGTGTTTCACGCCGTCACATAGGGCTTTGGGACTTAAACACACTGGCAAAGCCTGGCTGCGTTAAAATTGGGGTGCCATGTGCAAAGAGCATTCTGATCAGAACATGGATAAATTTTCCCCCTACAGAGGTCTGAGGGACTCTTCATAATCCTGATCAAAATTGGCACCCCCCCATCCCCCCAGATCGGACTCAGATCCAGCACTGGCACCTCTCCTCCCCTCCAGCAATCAGTGCCAGCACAACCCTCAGTGCCAGCACTCATCTCCCCACTTCCCTCCGAACACTGGATCTCTTTGCCCCCTCAAAACAATCATTACCAGCACTCCACTACCCCCTGAACACTGATTTGAGGAGGCAAAGAGATCCAATCATTACCAGCACACCACTTTTCCCGGAACGTTGTCATCCTGCCTCCTGCCCCCCAACAGTTAGTTCCGGCAACTGCCCGGAACAATGAACCATTCTGCCTGCAGAAGTCAGTTCCAGCAACCACACCAACAATAATGTGGGATTCCAATATCCCACTTAACATTTAAAACATTCACAACCAAATTAGAAAAAGGAAACGAGGATTGTTAATGCATTATTCTTCTCACATAGATGTTCACTCATTAACTCAAAACAAACTCTTCCAATCCACATAGAAATTCTGATCTCTTTGAATCAAGGATACGGGGAGCTGGTAGGAAAATAGAATTAAGGCAAAAGATCAGAGTTGAGGGATGAGAACTTCCATGTTTTTAGTTAAGTATATGCAAATTTTGTTTAATAAATTCTACTGAATTCGTAAATACCTTGTCGTACCTTGTTCGACAGGTACAACAGAGGGCCCTAGTGTTAGGTTAGTGTTTAATGTTAAATCTCTAAGTACCAAATTAAGAATTTGGAACTTAGAGATTTTAATCAGAAGTTTTATACTTGAAACCTTAAAATTTTACGAACAGGGATAGAACATCGACTGATTTTCCCCATTCTTAACTGCAGAATTCCTGAAGTCAGCATTACTCAGCAATCCATGCCACCACAGCTAACATGTGAATTAGTGCACCATGAACCAACTGATACTTTTTGAATAACTAAACTGGACACCACTTGTATTTTAAAGCTTAAAATTCAGTTCTTCTTTCTTGTTCAGCGTTGATAACTGAAGTGCTCATAATTGAGACAATTATTCTACAGCACCACATAGTGGTTATTTTTTCTTCTGCTATAAAGAATCACGGAAACCACAGTGTTGTAACTGGCACTCTATTTCCCAATATCCCTTTATATTGTTAATTGTTAATAACTTGACTAATAGCATTCAAGGTAAAGTATTCCCTTCACCCAAATCAAAAAAGATGGGGTGGGATTCTTCCAAAAAAAACTCTAAGCATTGAATGTGTGTAAAAACTGAAGTAAATTATGTTTTTTTTTTCAGTGGGATTTACAAAATTAAGCTCTCACACTTCGTACATCACTGAGAGCCCCAGCATGAATCTCATTAAAAATCCGGGGGGGCGGGGGGGGCTGCGCACGTGCGTGCATGTGTGCATGTGTATACCTGCTGGAGAAGCTGACTTGATAGCGCTGAACAGGCCACTGTGCATGCACCGATCTGACAGCTCCAAGACTGGTGCATGTGCAGCAGTTCCACATTGCTGGCCTCCCAATTGCTGGCCAGCCCACAATGCTACCTTTCCACTCTCCAATCACTATGCTCCCAGACATGTGCAGGCCAGCCCCAACCCACCAGCCCTACACCCAAGCTGCCTTGACCCTTCCCCCAATCCACCCAGATCCAATCCCTCTCAACCCTGATTATCAGGCCCAAATCACTGGTCTCCCTGCCTCTGTTGCCACTGAGTGCAGAGTGGCTGCGGGACCCACCGCCCCCACTGATCACCCCCAGAGGCCCTGCCCCTATAGGCCCCTCCACAATGAGGCTCCACCTCCTTGTCACTGTCCAATGCCTGGTGGGCAGTGCCACAGTGGCTCCTGGGCATTGCCGTTTTACCCCTCAGGGAGTGCCAAGAGGCCAGGTAGCAATGCCAAATTAGCAAAGTCAAGGGGGTACCCACCCATATCCCTGACACTTTGGAAGCGAGGCCTTCATAGCCATCCTTCACTGCAAGGGGGTCAGACCACCAGCTCCCCATTCACAGGAAGGTATTGCAAATCTTGCTGGACTGAATGTTATTGTGTTTGTAGAGTGTTTACATTTCACAAACAAATAAGAAAGTCAAGGGCCACACATCAATTCATTAGCCACGAATGGGATATCTGAAGGTCGTAAGAAGTCTGACAACACCACGTTTAAGTCCAGCCAATTTATTTGATAGTTATTTGAATTTACTATTAAATAAACTGGTTGGACTTAAAACTGATATTGTCAGACTTCTTACTGTTTTAACCCCAGTCCAACACCAGCATCTGAATATCAAGTTTGAAGGTGTCCAGTATCTGATCGCCTTGAAATAAACTACTATTCTTTCAAAGTATACATTATTACAAACTAATATACTAACATGTAGCAACTAATGCTACTAATACTTAATTCCAAGTTGAAAGCAAGTGGTGTGATAGACAGGAACGCAGTGGATATTAGAAGAGTGGGGACACAAGCTTAATCCCTACTAAAGATAGAATCTCAACCCAGAGTAAAGGAAGAAACTAAGAAGTTATTTCCAAGTTAGTGCCAAATACCTTGAAGTAAACAAATACAACTCAGCAAGCAAGCTGGCTGGGTTCTGACAGGATACTGTCTTCCTGTTTTTACAGAAGAAGGATCTGGCTGGCCAGTAAATGAGCAAACCAAAAATTCCAGGGGAAAAATGTTGTAGGAAAATATGAACACTGTTGTCTACTCCAGTTAATTCAAAGTCAAAGTTTGTTTTCAAAAATCAAAGAGTTCAAGCATTTTAACAAAACAACCAAGAGGCATTTTTGCACAAAATCAGCAGAGATAAATTATACAATTCCAAATTGCATTGTATACAGCCCAACCTCTAATTATATCATGATCTCAAAGTCACATTGAATCAAATAACTCAGCCTCTGACTGTCTTAAGAATTTTGCAACGTGGACCACTTGCACAAATGTTAGGAAAATTTCACATTTTCTTTAAAAGGTTGCCAATGCTACCAAAATAACAAAGCAAAATAAAATCACAATTGATAAATAGAAATATTTGTGGAAATCTATGCATATATTTATTTATATTTTAGTATTTTGCACAGTCTTACCATAACTAACAGAAGTATCAGACTTGTCAAACTGAACATGATGAATAACTTTAGGACAAATTTCAATTTCTTGGTATAACTGAAAAAACAAAATATTTTTGTCAATTTCAAAACAGAGAGAAGCTGCTTCAGAATAATTACAATTGAAGTATTTATCAATGCGCATTTAATGAATATAAATTTCTAATGTTATAGATTATCTAATTTACTGCTGGAAATTATGCACGAATATCAAATGAACATCTTTCAAAATTAGCATCGTCACGACAATCATTTCTAAATTTAATTTTTTAAACTATCCTCATCTGGACTCTTGTTTTCAGATTTATTCATATAACTTATATAACCAACAAAACTTGTTGATAGGTATCTCACAAAGTATAAAAGTAACAGAAAGCAAACACATTCCATTGTTTTATAACATTGCATCCCATCCGTTCTAAAAAAAATTCCAGTAGAATTTACACAGATCAATCTTCAGGTGCAGATATGTTTCCTGCATCAACTTGATATCACTTGACATTGTTTAGTGTGCTTTTCTTCATACTCCTGTTTAAAATTTCATTACAGTTTGTTATGTGGAGAAAGAGAACTGAATAATTTTGACCTCAATTCGTGCTTAACACAACATACATCTCTCCCATTAATATATCAACTCCAGCATTAAAGTGCTAGCATTTTATAGTCGACCACAGCCTTGCACTGCAAAACATTGAAAGGAATCAGGAAATTCATTCCAGCTGGATTGCAGAAGAAGGGCTTGAAATTAAGCTGCAGCCACATGCTGCATCCCATTCAAGGGTGGTATTTTTCCGAGCCTGGTCAGCAAAGAAGCTTACACTCACCCCTTACACAGTTAGTTGACCAAAAACCTTTGAATACCTACACTGGAAGTTCCCACATTCCTGACCTAATAGTAGATCAAGGCAGGATCAGTATTCAAATGCCAAAACAGGCAAACAAGCAATTCAAACAGCTTAGGTGAGAGCCAGCTGAGGGATGATGCTCAAAATCCTGGCTCAAACCCTGAAGATGAGAGACTTTTTTTTAAGTTGCTCCCTTCCATAGGGAATGGAGTAACCATGTATTTCTTCTTTAAATAAGCACCTTCCCTCTTATACTAATTGATTTTGATCTTGGTCTTAAAGACTCAAAAACAAGACAAAGATGAGAAGATAGGGTTCATAATCAAAACAGACTAGTAACAATGTTCATCAGTGACTTTTTTGTGGGATATGCACACAACTAAAATTAAAAAATTAAATATGGCAGATAATAAATAGGTTTCCAAATTTTCCTTGGTTTAATATTTTTAGAATTTAATGAACAACAAAGAAAACATTTATTATTGTAATATTTGCACGCCACATTGTCAAGAACTCTCGTCTGCACATAATCATAAATTGCCAATAACCATTCCTCAGTTGTATAAATCTAGACTAAGGTTACCTACCAGTTCATGAATATCCTCTTGCTTTGGTATAAAATATTGAATGTGATTGTCCACTATAAACTTCAAACGTACATAGTGATCACTTGGCTCCAAATTTTGTACCTACAAAATATAAAACACTAGAAATTTATAAGTGTAGATTTGTTAAAAACCCTCCTGTTCCAGGGTTAACGGAAACATAATGACTAATATTCAATTTTTTAATAATTTCATGTGTATTGCAAAATACACTGAAAAAATACTTGAGATTACTTAACTCCATTACACTTTCTATACAGCTTCTGTGGTCCAATACTATTCTGAATAGATGATGTAGGAAAAGAAACTGTTTGCAAACTCCTTTGCTACGTGAACTTTATTAGGTAATACAGAAAAGGGTGAGAATAGTAACACAAGTAGAAAATATCTTGATCTCAGAGAGATTTGCAATACAGAAGGCCATTTGGTCCACTATGCCTTTACTGGCCAAAGAAAACTTATCCAGCCCAATCCCACTTCTAGTTCTTGACCTATAGCTTGGTCAATCACAGTACTTCAAGTGCATAACCAAATACTTTCTAAACGCAATGAGAGTTTCTACCTCAACACCCTTTCAGGCAGTATTCACCCTCTGGGTGAAAAAAGACTCTTAATTTCTTAATTTTTCTACTAATTACTTTAAATTTACACACCCTAATTTCAGACCTGTCTACCAGATGAAATAAATCTTTGCTATCCACTCTATTTAGGCCCCTCGTTATTTAATATACTGTAGTCAAATCTCCTTTGTGCCTCTTCTGTTCCAAAGAAAACAACTCCAGCTTATCCAACACAATTACAGAAAACGTTGGAAAATCTCAGCATGTCTGAGAGCATCTGCAAAGAAAGAAGAGATAATGTTCCAAGTCTGGATAACGCTTCATCAGTTTAAAGATGTGCAGTTTAGGTGCATTGGTCATGCTAAATTGCCCCTTAGTGTCCAAAGAAATGTAGGTTAGTGGATTAACCATTGTAAATGTGTGGGGTTACAGGATGGGGGCTGGATAAGATACATTTTCAGAGAGTGAAAGCAGATGCAATGGGCTGAATGGTTTCCCTGTGCACTGTAGAATTTTAGGGGTTCTATGTCAGACCTGCTAAGATTTTCCAACATTCTCTGTTCTTTTATTTCAGGTTCTAGCATCTGCAATAATTTGTCTAGCCTCTCCAATCTTTCCTTAGGGCTAAAATTTTCCAGTCCTGGCAACATCTTCATAAATCTCCTTTCTCACTTCTCCTTACTACTTTATTAATCGTAACTGGTCACCTTTCAGTATTTTGATTTGAGCTGACAACACTCAAGTGTTAGAATGCTAATAGCAAATAAGTTAAACAAACATACAATTCATGAAGTTTCACTGTCAGTCTTCAAACCTATGAAATTTGAGAACAGATCTGTTCCTCATGGGTGTTCTAATACACTAAAATTCTCAGGCATGAAAGAGAAATAAATCTATATTATCTAAAGTTGTGTATGGTCATTAAGCAACGGCATTATATTTTCATGAAAAAGCTTTGTTTTTTGCATACTATTTTAAAGATTTACATTAAAGAAAGTTTTTGATGTCCAGCTGCACTACATACTCTTTCTGAAAAATATGTTTGACAGCAAAATTGAATTCAAAGCACGCTAGATCATATGATGCAACATCAACTCAAATGAAACTATTGGCATCCTAGGAATCAATAATTGCTACAGAAGCTAAGTACAAATGTATCATGAAAACTCATTAAATTCACGGAAGTCTGAAAACCTGTACTTGATATAAATAAAGGGATACAAGCTAGTTTCTATGAATTGGGAGTAATAGCTAGCTTCCACAGTCATCAACCCAATCAACTATAACTCAGAAATTAAACTTAACTTTGTTTCTTTTCTGACCTTCCCCCAAAAGATAGGTAAAAATTTTAAACAGAGGGCCATTTACTTGGTTGCTTGTGAAATTAATAAATAACTCAGTTCTTTTATTTAAACAAAATATTCAAATATAAATACACAATTAAGAAATAAAATGGTTCTCCCATCCACAAAGAGCACTGTTTTGATTTTACACAAGTTCAGGGATACTAGTTGTGTGCCAGAAGCAAACAGTAGTTAAATGTGGTTTCCCGAATATAATCTACAGTCTCAAAAAATATAGCACATATAACAAGGCCAAAAAGAACATGCGATATTCTAAACATTTAATGCATTTAACAACTTTGAGCATCTCCTACAATAATGCTTACTTAAATCTTGTCCCAATTGCAATCATATTAAATAAATACTTGATCAAAAGGATCATAAAAGTATGCGAGAATCCTAAAAATATCCTAAGAATCTAGAACGCAATAGGATGAAGAATGAATTCTATTGAAAATGTGAGGTTTTTTTTCATATTATTCCCACAGCAGTATTACATAGCTGGATATTTTTAACTATTGCTTTGTTCCATGCTCACCTCATAGTGCTCAGCAGGCATTTCTGCAACATGGGATACCAAGTGTAGCAACCCATTAGCACTAATTTGCCTCATTCTGCGGCTCTAGATCAATTTTGTCTAAGCAGACAGTTATATTAGACTATTTGATTTGATGGCACTCTCTGTCAACTAGGTATTAAGATTTTGAAATCTAGTTAAATGATGCATTTAATTTTTTTTGTACACATCAAAACAAGCAAGTTAATCAAAAGTTTTCACAATATTTTTCACAAGTTCCGAAATCGAGACCTTCCACATCCTACTTTCGTGACAAGAGTAAATAACAATGCAGCTGATCAAAAAAGCAGCAAACTGCTATAAAAATAATTGAGACAAACCTTTGCACAATAGATAAAGGAAATAGTTAACTATCATTTATGTATACAACTTCAGAGAAGATGAGTTATATTTCCAAAGTGACCTACTAAGGATATGCAGCAAATAGTTAAAAGGTTAAATAATGAAAAAAAAATCTAATAATATGAAAAACATTTGCCAAAAATGTTTTAGTGCATCTAGTGAAGTTAACTATTCAGTATCCTAAATTTCATTGCAGGCTTTTAAAAGTACTCAAGTTAATTTAACAAATGAAAAGACTCAATACTTATGCACTTACTTCAGTGACATTAATAATCCAGCTATATACAAAAATTTGGAAACCATTGTCACAGTGGGTGCTTCCCCAATCCACATTCCTTGCCCCACAAATGACTTAAAAGGGTACATTGAAATAGGATTGTCTGATTCTTAAAAGTCTGTAATGAAATGCTTGATTACTTAATATCTGAATCATACTACTGTACCAGAACTCTTCGGGTTCTTAACTCACATTGTGATTTGAAGTGAGAAGATGCAGATCAAACAAAAAGGTAAATGTGCATGAGCTGATGCAGGAGACAGGAGAGAAAACACAGGTAACAAGAAGTTATAAAGTGGAAAAAGGCATTGGAACAATTCATAACAAATTATATTCACATTTGTATATTTAATGAATACAGCCATAAATGACAAAATATGCACACAAAATAGATGTGCGGCTGATGATGATATAAACCTTATCAGGCATATTTCAACTTAACCTAAATTGTTTAGAGTCAGAAGATAGTGTTTTTAGTGACATTCAGAAAAACTGCATTTATGGCATGATGATGAATAAACTACAACCTCCATCCTTCTGAAACATTACCTCTACCCTAACAGTTGCAGTATAGATCTTTTAAAATGTGCATTCTAACTGAAGTTGCTTCACTTACTCTAAAGTTGTATCACAAAGTTAGACTAAAATTGCAATAAAGTTTGCTTTCATCACAACACCTTCTACATTGAAGATAATTCAATTTAAGTCTGAAAATATGGCAAATTTTCACATTTATTTCCAAATATCATGAGTCTATAACAAATCTATCAGCAAAATTAGAAACATGTTAAGGAATAAAGTTTATATAATTATTTGAGTTATAATCACATTGTCCCTAATTAAGGATAGGAGGGTAAAATAGGAGAATAAATTACAATGTATAAGAATAATTCTAAGAATGGGCGAATCTAATTTATCAGAGCACAAACTTGATAATGTAAGGGAAATTAATTTTATTTTCATGTTGAATACATAAATTTTCATGGCTATACATAAATATGACCAATCTATCCTTGTTCATTTTTGCAGCCGGCACAGTGGTTAGCACTGCTACCTGATAGCATCAGAAATCCAGTTTCGATTCCAGCCTTGGGTCACTGTCTGCACAGATTTCCTCCGGGTGTTCTGGATTTCACCCACAGTCCAAAGGTGCAGAGCTTAGGTAGATTGGCCATGATAAATTGTCCCTTCGTGTCCTGTGATATGTAGATTAGGGAGACTGAATGTGGGAGGTCACAGGGGTAGGGCAGGGATGGGCCAAGATGAGATGTTCTTTTGGAAAGTTGGTGCAGGCTTGATGGGCCAAATGGCCTCCTTCTGAAATGTAGGAATTGTATGATTATGTTTTTTTTTCTTTCATTATCTGTACATATATATTTTTGTGTATATTTTTGAGTGCATCTGCATTTCTGTGTCTATTAATGCTGCTTTTCTGTCTCACAGTCCACCTTACATTGAAACAAACATCTCGTCACTTCAGTTTGACTGTGCAGCTAGTCTTGGAAAATTATCAAAAGTAGCTAAATTTGCTGATGACAACAGATAAGTGGGAAAGTAGCCTGTCAATATGATAAAGAATTTGCAAAGGGATTCAGCTAAGTTAACTGAATGAGCAAAAATGAGAAAATGTGAAATCATCCACTTTGGCAGAAAAGCAGTTTAGGGTCTGAATGGAAAGAGATTGCAAAACTTTATAACCATAGAAGATCTGGGTATCCTGGTACATGAATCATCAAGTTGGCATACAGTTGCAGTAAGTGATGAGGAAAGCAAATAGAATGCTAGCCTTTTTTGCAAGGGGAATTAAACGTAAAAGTAGAGAAATTATACAGGATATTGGTGAGACCACATCTGGATTACTGTATTGTGTTGGTCTCCTTACTTAATGAAGGATATAATTACATTATAAGCAATACAGAGAAGGTTCACTTGACTGATTTCTAAGATTAAGAGAAATTCAAATGGCCTATTCCCAATTCTAGCGTGTAAGCTTTCTTCTTAATATTTTGTTTATTTTAATAATGTCAGCCAAAGGTAAACATAAAAACAGTGTATAAAATACATTGAGTTGGATTGTTTTACTATTTTTGTCAGCCTGGAATCTGGACCAAAAGAGTTTTTAAAATGCTGTAAAGGTTAAAAGACAACCGAAAATCATTTTTATATTTACATCAATGAATCAACTTGAGCATAAGAAAGAGCAAAAATACCATTTTTATCATGCAGTTGTTTTTATGTAATCACTGATCAACATTAAGGCATTTGCAGCACACAATCGTGACAGGAATGCAGCTATATAAATATTGAATTAACCCATTATTTAGTTGCCCAAATCATTTTTGGAACTTAACTATTTTCTATATATTCAAAAAACTATCCATCTACCTCTCTATACATATAAATTCCATTTTAATAGTACATTTGTACAACGAAAAGTTAAGTTGTATTTTGAATGATTTTTCAGCTCATCGCGTATTACAACACTTGGTCATAAATGTTTTGGGTTTGATCTCTGATGTTTGCCAGGTTGCTTATTATCAACAACAAGAATCTTAAGAGGTCTCTATTGATCAAACAATACAAGTCCAACTCCAATCGGGATAGAGCTTTAGCTGCCTGTTGCTGGACTCAGTATTCACCACATTTACCACCAGCTCACTACAGTTGCAGTAACATATTCAAACACAAATAGCACCTTCAAGCTATGTGATCTCAACTACTAAGAGCGATAAAAACTACAACATCATGGGAACACAATCAACTCAAAGCTGCCCCTTAAAGTGAAGCGTTTGAGTTGGACAGGTATTATTTTTCGTTTAGTACTGTTAGAACAAATTTCTGGAATTTCTGACATCAGACTATCATGGGATCACAGCAATTCAAGCAGGCTAACCACCATCTTCTCAGGGCAATTCAGGATGATCAGTAAATGCAGCCATACCCACATTGCTCACATCCATGAACAGATAATTTGAAGAGAAGCCTCAAGGCCAAATTACATGGTGACTCTGTATAGAGTTATGCATGAATAAGTGCTACTTGGCACGAAGGCTAATTACACTTGTGGATCAATCCCTCTGCATTGGTTACCAAACAAACAAGTGAACAAAAAAGTGACTGTCCTCAACAAAGAAGCATAGACTGATCATTTTTTTTTAATACGGAATTACTCTGTATGCCAAGATAATGAAGGACCGTTAACTGGTCATCAGAAACTTGTCTAAAAGTAAATACAAATACTTTAAACTTTCCATTGACTATATTGCAATTGGCTTAAAAAAATTAATTAAGTGAAACAAAATGCGAATTATTCTCTTAGATACTTCATCTTTCAAGTGGCAAACCTCCCTGATGGCTGATTTCAAATTAATTCAGAAGTTAAAATCTGCTGAAAAAAAAGTAAAGGATAGCAAAAACTATGAAATACTGTGTCATTGAAAACCTTTAAGAAATGACATTGATTTTGGGACTACACCTTCTGTTTCATCCCTGCACTTAAGAAATACTAAACTGCAGGCAGTGCTAGTTACTACTGACAATTCTAGTTTTGTACAGACTGCTTTCGGGGGATTGATTTACAATATTGACTTTAGCATATAATGCATTCAATACGATACAGATAAATGTTCCTTTGTTCAGTGATGATATTCATTTTTCTATATAACACAAACTAAAGTCATTTAGATATTGTGTGTTTTGAACCACCACATGGATAAATACAAATACAATCATTAACAAAATTATACTGGTACACAATTAAACAGCTGTTATACCAGAGTTGTGGAACAGACATCAAAACCATGGAAATAAATGACTATTTCAAATATTATTAAGCTGGTTGCTGCTTGTTGTGAAGGAAATAAAGTTTTTAAAGGTAATAATGCAAAAGATGATGTAAAAGCTTTGAACAGAGTAGCAATTTCAGTAAGGGAAATAAAATTAAAATTGAACAACCGAATTAAATAAAGGATTTATTAAGCAAAAATAATTATCAAGCTTTTACAATCAACTCTCAATTTTAATGAAATACTTTCATTGTCAAATCAATCTTTTAAAGTTCTGTGGGGTCCTTTATTTCGCCAACAGCTACATTTCAAAGTAACTTTGTCTGTAGTCAACTCCTCTAATAATACTTGTCGAAAGTATAAGAAGAATTAATCTTGGACATACCTTACAGGCAACTTCAAGAATTTCCTGTGCTGAGTTCCCTGGATGTACAACAACCAAAATGGGTTGATCATCTGGTAAACAGACCCATGAAGGCACGAGGAAATCAGTAACCCAGTTGTCACTTTCACGTGTTTGTTGATGAATACTCATGGTTAGGCTCTTTTCTCTCTGTTGGAAAGGCCAGTAATAACCTACACTCAAATTCTTTCTTAACAGTTAAGTCAATATAAAAAAGGTTTCTTGCATTTCAATACAGAAACATGCTTAGGCAATTTGTGCAATACAGTAGACTGACAAAGTGCATTACTATTTAAAAATAGTAGTAGGATTTAAAAATAATGTCACAACATAAAGAGGAAACCCCAACATTATCACCATTTTATAAATAACAGGATATCACCTTTTTTCTACTTCTGTTAATGTTTCCCATTTTCTTGTTCCAGAAGTGTGCTGACAATATTTTGGGAGACCTGGCTAGGTGGAATTGCTGAACCCAACAATTATAGGCTGCTGAATTAAAAATTTGCAAAGATATTTTCAAAAGATCAGGGTGTCTAAACGATCCACTAATCTGTGATAATTTAACTTCATCAACATCTTAAACTCCACTAAGCCAATTATAACAACCTAGATTTTGACAAAGACTTTAACATACTAAAATGCGCCAAGGTGCTTAAGAACAGTGATATCAATAAAAACATACTGCCAACTTGCCACTGAAAGGGCCATCAGAACAGATGACCAAAAACTTGATCAAACAGGTAGTTTTTAAAGGAGCATCTTGAAATAGAAGAGTGATAGAGCTTTAAAAGTGGGAGTTCTAGAGCTGATAATCAAAGATGAATAAAATCATAGGAGGAAGTTAAATGGCCCATCGTATCATGGTGGCTCTCTGCAAGAATAACTCAGCTAGTTCCCTCCCCACCATTTCGCTGTGCCTTGAAAATCCAACTCTTTTGAAAGCCATAACTGAATCTACCTTTACCATACTGTCAAGGTAGTACATTTCACATCCTAATCATTCATTATGTAATACTGCTTTCCCTCATGTCACCGACTCAACATCGACCCTGTCAAGCCCTTTTTGACATTTTTCCAAAACCATTACATCCTTTCATAAATATAGTACCCAGAATTAAATACAATACTCCAATTGAGGTTAAACCAGTGTCTTATAAAAGTCTTTCTTGTTTTTGTTCTCTATGCTTGGTTTACAAAGCCTAGGATCCTGTCTGGTTGATCAATTTATCAGCCTTCCCTTCCATCTTAAACAATTTGTGCACACGTGCATGTCTCTGATCTTGTATTCCTTTTAGAATTATGTCTATTATTTTATATTGCCTTTCCACATTATTCGTACCAAAATGCATCACTTTGCACCATTTTGGTCTCTCAGGAAGCTGAGGTGTATGGGGAATGGCAGTTAAAGCTAAGATCAGCTATGATCATATTGGATGATGGAGCAGGCTCAATGGGCCATATGATCCACTGCTGATCCTATTTCTTGTGTACTTGAGCGTACTCCTCTTCACTAAATTTCATATTTCACATGTTCACCCATTCCAACAGCGTATCTATACCCTCCTGAAACTACCATTATTTTCCTCACAAGTTTAGTGTCATCTGCTCTCTTATGTGACACCAAATGCCTTTTGGATATCCAAATACACTACATCTAATGATTCCCCTTCATCCACTCTGCTTGTTAAATCCTCTAAGAGCTCTAAAAAAAATTGTCAAACATAATTTTTTTTTTTATAAATTTATGCTAACTCTACTCGATTGTTTTATGATTTTTCCAAGTGCCCTGCTACCACTTCCTTATTTGTGGATTCCAGTTTTTTTCTTGATAACAGATGGGTCAGACTAAATGGCAAGTAGTCTTCTGTTTAGGAAGTCTGGGCCATATTGTATGCATATCGTTATACACTCATCGCAGGGTCAAGTACAATACTAAGATTTTGTGTGGTCTTGCTCAGCTTCAGACAGTGGTCAAAGCTGGAAACTGTAGAAAGTGGAATGGAGTTTCTGGTGGGTACCAAACACAATAACTGCAGTCTTCCCACTACAGGCTTGTGACCACAGTCATCCACTGCACTAGCCTCCAAGTATAAAGCAAGACATGGTGAGGGAGCACTGTGTAAAAGCTGCTTATTCAGATGGTGAGAAAATTCAATTCACAACAAAGATTGATTCTGAATCTTCTGATACATTGACAGTGAGCTTAATGTGATACAAGTGAAGGTTTAATTGTGCAACAGCCATTAACGTAACGTTCCCATGCCTAGGAATAGCAAAGCATGGGGAAGACATTCTTTCAAACTTTAAAGATTATAGACTTAAATCTTTTGTTCAGGGTCAAAATCTTATTTCTGACCCTGAACAGACAAAAAATATACACACTTACTTTCCTCCAATATTTCAAGGCAATCTTATAAGGAAAAATTCTTCCACACTGACTTGACGCAAAAAACTTTGGAGCGAGCAGCAGAAAGAGTCTGGGTGGAAACCACATCTCCTTTTTATGGTAAGGAGAGTTTGAATGTCCCAAAGCTTCTTTGAAAGACTCAGGAGGGAATGTACATGTGTAAGGAAGTGGATAAATAAATGGTAAAGAGGTGGAATAATGTGGGTCAGATAAGTGGTAAGGGGATAGGGTTGGTGAGGGGGTAAAATAAGTGGCTAAGGGGGTAAGTGGGTATGGTAAATGGGTAGAGTGACGAAATCAGATAGAACGGTCATCACAGTTGAACAGTCAGGTAGGGGGGCCTAGCCAGGTTGAGTTAACAGGAGAATTTGGGGTTGGGGCAAGGACCAACGTGTGGGGTCAGTGGAAGTGATTGCGTGAGTTGTATAGTGCTGCACCAGGTTTTAGTCCAACATTTCTTGTGTAATTATTCTGGTGAATAAGCTGGAACTGTCCAAACTTTCAGAGTTGGAGACTTTTTCAAAGGAATTGCGCATCTTAAGTCCCAACTTCCCAATTCTCATGGAATCGTGTTGGGACTTCCAAGGGGTCTCATAACGCCCGGAGGAGGGGGGGGTGGGTTATGTCCAGGCTTCTACTATGTGAAGGCTGGAAGATCTGCACCACAATGTTATCCATTATTCTGCGGATTAATTTGAAACAAGACATTGAGTAAAATAACTCAGATTTTAAAACTGTATTGGTAGTAGTGCAAATTGAATATAGCATACTTAAAGTAATCCAATGTACATCACCCACACAGTGCTGAAGTGACCAGCATCAAATCAGCTGCATGTGAACAAAAACAACATATAGGGGAAGCAATTTCCCCTTTAAGAGGTCTGTGATGTTGTGACATTGGCATCATCAGAGAAGTCCCCCTCTTATATTTGATTCAAGGCCAAGCCTGTGCTGGGGTTTTAGCTTTACTTTTTTTGCCAATTTTGGGAGAAACATTCCATATACTCAGTTAAAAAGGAAATAAAAAGTAAGTTTTATTTCAAAGATTCACTGTTTTTGGTAGTAGTCCGCTAATTCTTTAGTTTTGAGCTTTAAGCTGTTTAACACAGGCGCACGTTAATAACTTTAAGTACAGTGTTAAACATCTGTAGACTTTTTGTCAACATCATTAATATCTTATAGAAAATTTTGTTATTTTAGTGTGCGTGCAGCCAGACAAATTTTACTGTCTTAATTCCATGTTTACTTAGTAACTTATAGATACTTATAGGAGTTCCCTTGTTACAATTGGTTCCACCCTGGTGTCAGAATTACAGATGGAATAAAGGGGCTTCATTTCCCCTCCAGCACTTATGCTTCATGTTATTATATACGTCATTGGTAGATAGCAAGTGTCAGCTTGCCTTTTAGGTAGCATAGCTGCTTCTAAATTAGGGGTTTGAGAGTTCAAGCTTTACTTCAGGCATCACTCTAAGTTGACATTTCAGTGCAGTACTGAAGAAGTGCTATATTTTCAAAATTCCTTTTTTTCCAGATTAGTATTAACTGAGGCCCCACCTGCACATACTGTGCAAGTAAAAGTTTCCAAATCACTTTTCAAATAAGGATAGATAAGTTCCCACAGTAGAAAAACAAACTGACAGCTACATTTGCCATCAAAGCAATGATTATATTTAAAATGTATTTCCTTGGCCAAGAAGTATTTTGGAAATCCTGAGGATATGAAAAACACGATACAAGTGAAAGTTCCACCCTACTTTCGAAACTAACATTGTGCATTAGAATTCAAATGGTCAGTTCTGAAGATGCTCCACTGGCATGCTGAGGAAATATTTTCGGTAAAGTCAGCACAAAAATCAGGAACTTGAATTACTTAAAAAAAAAAACGCAAGATTCATCAAAACACTTCAGGATTCCCCACTTATTATTTTACCCACATAAAAGGATTTGGTGTTGAAACTTTAAAAGAAACATGCATACTCTTACTTTTTTTAAAGGGCACCAAAGCAAAAGTTTTTTTATCTGTCTGGGAAGAGGACACAGGAGTAGAGAGAGAGAGTTTTTGAAACAAAAAGACTGAATTTATTAAAGGAATGTAATGTGATGGCCTATGCTTGAAAGTTTCAAAGTAATGTTCCCACAAAGCTGCCTGGTCACGTGGCCTTCTAACAAGCCAAATTTTCCTGCACTGGTTATGCACACAAGGTCAACCTCTCTAAATTACCAAGCATACGTTGCCACACAAAAAAAATCAAAGGGACAGCACACTTAAACCAATAGCTCCTGCAATATGAAAAAGGGCACATCGGTCAGAAGGCCTTCTGTTTACTTATTAATCTAATACTGAAATAAAGCAATGTAACATTTAATTTCGGACTCACAATATCTAGTTATAATTTGATGTACCTTCTAAAATAGTGAAGAAGCACACAGAAGGATATGTGCAATATCAAGTTTATCTCTCAAGGGAGACATGCAGTTGCATCCTGCAGTTACTCTGTTATCTTTAACACACAATCCTGCCCCTATGCCTATACGTCTGTCCTTGGCCTGCCACAATGTACAGTGAAGCTCAAAACAAACTGGAGGAACAGCACATCTCATCTTCCGGCTTGGCACGTTACAGCCTTCCGGTATCAATATCGAATTCAACAACTTCACATGATTAGCTCTACCCCACCCCAACCCTTTTCTTTCCCATTCTATTTTATTTCATTTTTTACTGTTCTCTACCATTTCTTTATTGTCTTTCTTCATTTTTTCTTCCCTCTCCCACTCTTTCCTCCTACTCTTTCTCCCTTCCCTTACTTTTCTCCCCTTTTTCTAAATTTTACCTCTGTCCCATCCATTCCACCCCCTCCCCCTGCCCTCACAAAACATCTTCATCTGTCACAGCTTACTCTCTGCTGTTTGGCCATTCACACCCTTTATTTTCTCTGCTCATGGCAGTCCACAATCTTTTTCCCCTGGTTTCTGTGACTATGACTCATCATTCATTCCCCCACCCTGCAATATAAATATCTCCTACTTTCTATGCCTTTTAGCTTTGACAAAGGATCATCTGGAGTCATCAGCTCTTTTCTCTCCTTATAGATGCTGCCAGACTTGCTGCGATTTTCCAGCATTTTCCCTTTTGGGCTCTGTTGGCTAAGTAAATATTAAGCTGTTTAAGTTAATTCTACCACAAGGGACATGAGATCCACTGCCAATTAATTTGAGAAACTACCTGCAACAATTCAAATTTGTAACACCCAACCTTTTAACTTTGGTGACTTTCACCAAATATGATTTTACTCAATGCCAACCTTTGTCAACCACTCAAATTAGTGTCATTACTCTGTACTTTGGCCATCCTTAATTGTCTTTGTGAGATAAGCTAATTGACAGGTAGTCAGACAACACTCATGATCTCCTCCCATTGTTAAGGATGCAACAGCATCTGAAATTGCTGCAAAGCTAATGTAATTGGGCAGAAAAATAGCAGATGAAGTTTCATGCAGACAGGTGTAAATAGCAGTCCACATTATAAGGAACAATTGGTCGCACAAGTGCTCTGGAAAATTGCTTTTTCTGAGAACAGATAGAGGTCACTTGGGTTATTCTTTTGTACCATCACAAATCTCAAACAAGAAAATATCCTTTAAGCCATGCTTCATCTCCAGGATTGCAACCTAATGTCAGTTCATCCCAGCAGTACACGGAGAAACTCGTATATGAAGAAATGTCAGAGGTGGATAATCTATTTTTCTGGCTTGCTACTGATAGTTTTTTATCTTTTCAAACACTAGGTGGCATCTGCAGCTTGCTAACAATAATTCAGTTCTAATTGGCAAATGTAACTGACCTAAAACTGCTACAGCTCAAAGTTATTATCCATTCAATGTGTTACACACAACTCTCTTAAGTAGCAAAATCATTCAATAAATTATGGAATTTTGTATTGAAGTTTTAGCATTTCTTTCTAGTTATAAATAAGCCCCGTGTCAACAGTATTTGATGATGACATCATGTAATACTGGCCTAAAATTGTGTGGTTAGTGGCGAAGGAATTGTTCTTGTGCTGGGCTACAAAGATCTAGTAATGTCTTTTGTATGTTTTTTTACCACTCCCAATAGCAATCTGTTGCCAAATCAAAAGGATGCCTTGGTATGCAGGTACAATCAATATTTGAACATGAAGTGTTCAAACACAGCAAATTAATGGGTTAAAAGCATGCAAAATAATTAATTTTAAATTTATATTTTTAGACAGCAAAATATGCATATCCTGCATTATATTAGAAAGTTAAACACACTGAAAACAAATTATATTTTTAAATATGTGAAACTTTTACTCTATGTGAACAGATTGGACATCCCACAAATGCAAAATTACTTTTCAGGATCCGTGAGTGCTTACCAAGAATTATGAAGTTAGTGTGTCAATAAAAATCCAGCCAAACCTCATTCAACAAGGCACAGATTTTCCAGGGTAAAAGCCCATCTGATTCATTAACATCCTTTAGGGAAAACAATTGCCTTCCTTACTGAGTCTTGCCGATGTGACTCCAGACCACCAGTAATGTAGTCGACTCTGAAATGGCCTAGCAAGCTACTCAATTGTATAAGTCACTATCAAGTCTAAAAGAAATGAAAGTAGATGGACCACTCAGTATCGATTGAGGCACCTGGAAGAGAAATGGTGCAGCCAGCCCTATCAACCCTATACAGTCCTCCTTATTAATGTCTGGGGGTTTGTGCTAAAATTGGAAGTTTTGTAAATTGTAAAAATGGTGTTACAGATTAGTCAAGCAACAGTCTGGCATAGTAATACTTATGAAACCCTATCTATAGACAATGTCCTAGACACCACCATCCCTGGCTATGTCCTGTCCCACAACAGGACAGATCCACAGTAGTGCCATCATAGTGGAATACCATCTGGAGGGAACTGCCATGGGAGTCCTCAACAGCAACTCTGGACCACACAAAATCTGAGATCAAGTCAAACATGGACAAGGCAACCTCCTACTGATTACAACATACCATCCCCCCGCTCAGCTGGTGAATCAGTAGTCCTTCATGCTTAACACCATCTGAAGAAAGCATCAAAAGTGGCTTGGTCGTAGCACTATAATTAAGCTGGTCAAGTACTAAAGGATATAGCTGCTAGACTAGGTCTTTGGAAGGTGGTGAGAGAGCCAAGAAGTGAGGAAAACCTACTTAATATCATCCTCATCCATCTACCTGTTACAAATAGATCTGTTTGTGACAGTCTCGGTAGGAGTGACCACTGCATAATCCCATCTTCACAATAAAGGAAACCTTCTTTATTGTGATGTAGCACTACCATCATGCCAAAAGAGATAGATTTCAAATAGATCCAACTCAAAACTGAGCTTCCATGAGGCACTGTGGACTATTAGCAGCAATAAAATTGCATATCATCACAATCCATAACTTCATGGCCCAGCATATCTTTCACTCTACCATTATCACCAAGCTAAGGGATCAATCCTAATGCAAAAGGGCATGTAAGAAACAGCACCAGGCATACCTAAAAATGAGCTGTAAACCTGGTGAGAATTACCTGCAAGCCAAACAGCAAGAATAGCAGGCAGTAGGCAAAGTTAAGCAATATCACAACCAATGGATCAGATCCGATTTTTGCAGTCTTGAATGTTGATGGACAATTAAACATCCAACTGGAGGAGGAATTTTCACAAATATCACCATTCTCAATAATGGGGGAGCCAAGCATAATCGTGCAAAATAGTGCAAGATTGAAACAATTGCAGCCATCTTCAGGTAGAAATATTGACTGAATGATCCATACTGGCCTCCCCCAATGGTCTGCAGCTTCATACATGCCAGTCTTTAGTCCATTCAATTCACTCCACATGATATCAAGATATGGATGAATATTAAATATAACAAAACACTACAGCCCTGACAAAATTTCAGCAATTGCACTCCAGACTTGTGTTCCAGAACTGACCATGCTACTATCAAAGCTGTTCCAGTACAATGGCATTTAGCCAGTGATGTAGAAAATTGCTGACACCATCTCCACGAAAAGGGCAAATCCAACATGACCAATTACTGATCCATCAGTCGACTCCTGATCATCAGCAGCAATGAAAAGTGTCACAGCGGGTGTATCAAGCTGCACTCAAATAATAACCTTTGGTGTTTGAGTTCCACCAGGGCCATCAAATCTCATGATAACCTTTGTCCAATAATGGTCAAAAGAACTAAACTCAACAGGTGAGATGAGAATGACCGCCCTTGACATCAAGTCAGCATTTGACCAAGTGTAGTGTCAAGGAGCCCCAGCAAAATTCAAGTCAATGAACATCAGAGTGTAAACTCTCCACAGGTTGGATTCACACCTCACATAAAGGAAGATGATTGTGGTTGTTGGTAATCAATCAGTTCAGTTCTGGGCATCCTAGCAAGAGTTTCTAAGGGTAGTATCCTGGACCCAACCATCTTCTGCTGCCTCATCAATGACCTTCCCTCCATCATGAAGTCAGAAATTGAGATGTCTGCAGATGATTACACAATATTCAAAGCCTCCATCCTCCTTTCAGATATTGAAGGAGTCCAGATCCATATGTAACAAGACTTGAACTATAGTCAGGCTAGGAGCTGATAAATGACAAGTAATATTCACACCACACAAGTACCAGGCATTGACCATCTCCAACAAGTCAAAATCTAACCATCTCCCCTTAACATTTAATGACATTACTATCACTAACACTATCATCCAGGGGGCTGTGCACACTGACCAAATATTGATTGGGACCAAGCACATAAACGCTGTGGCTACAAGTTCAGATGACTGTCCACCATCTACAAAATACTGATGGAATACTCTCCAATTGCCTGGATCAGTGCAGCTGTAATGAAAGCTCAAAATTATCCAGGACAAAACAACCCACTTGGTTGGCATCTCATTCACCACAATCAACTTTTGCTCCGTCCACCACTGACAGAATGGCAGCAGCAACTCACCAAGGTTTCTTCAACAGCATCTTTCGACAAACCCGCTAAAACCCATCTCTTAGGGCCAATTGACGCACGTTCAATTGCTGTTCACATGGAACCTAGGAGGATAAAGGCAGCAGGTGCATGGGATCACCACCACCATGAAGTTTTCTTCAAGTCACAACTCTCCTGACATGGAACAATATCGCTGCTCCTGTATTGTCACTGGGTCAAAATTCCAGAATTCCTTTTTTAACAACACTGTGGGTATTTCTACAACACAGACTGCAATGATTCAACAGCATACTCCACTATCTTCTCAAAGGCAAATTAAGGTAGCTAACCTAGACAGCAATACCTACATCCTATAAATAAATAAAACGAGACTAACAACAATAACAGCAATTGTTATCGGAAGAATCTCCAAAGTGCACCATAGGAACCATTGTAAACTCACTGACAACATGTTCTGGACTTGAGCCCAAAGTTCTTGTCAGTTTCAATGGCATAACAATGAATGCTAACAGTTTCACCATTCCCACCACAATAAATTACATGTCAGTATATTATGAAGGACTTGTGAGATTGTTGCATCATCAAAAAAAAGCCAAATTACTAAAAGTGACAGTTGCTGATTAAACCAAAAAAAGTTTGCTTTCGCTGCAATACTTTCTAATCCTAATATGTTGCTAGGCATTCACATTCATTGCTGGGATCATGAGCAATTATCTT
This sequence comes from Sphyrna mokarran, assembly GCA_024679065.1. NCBI lineage: Eukaryota > Metazoa > Chordata > Chondrichthyes > Carcharhiniformes > Carcharhinidae > Sphyrna > Sphyrna mokarran. Next base: position 55,124,925 of record JAGIQG010000013.1, on the reverse strand, counting down.
CTAAAATCTCCTGTATTGGCTTTATATGGTGTGTGGAAAATCACTCCATTTCTCTTTTACATTTTCTATATCAAACGCATCACTATGGATATACATCCGTTGTAATTTGCAATGATACACAAAAGGTTTTGTTGTCAATTCTAACTATGCCAAATAGAAGTAAAATTACAGCGAAGTACATATATTGTACATAAAGATTAATTGTTTCTGTATGAGCTACCAAATGGCTGTGCAATCTAATTGATTATCGATCTGAAACATTAACTCTGTTACTCTCTCCCAAGATGTTATTGGATCTACTAAGCATTTCCAACATTTTTTTTCCAGATTTCCAGCATTTCCAATATTTTGATTTTATACAATCTAATTCTTCAGTTACATTATTTAAAATTAGCGTACTTGAATTTGGTCTCTAAGAGATTTTAAAATATTGATAATTTTATTCCAATGTGTATTTAATGGAAATCAGTGTATATCCTCAGCTGCTTGACTGCTTTCCATTTCACTGTTAGAAAAATAGCTTCGGTCCCTCCTAAAACCAGAAATTCAGGCCTGTGTCAATTATTGTAAAGGTGGAGAAATCCTGAAAATCATGCGACTGGTTGGTTATGTGCAAAGTTGTTGGCTTTGTGATGAGGAGATCATGGGCTGTGACAGGGAGAAAGTGCGTCTCAGCATCTGAGAGAATTAACATTTTTTAAAGTTTGGATGGGGGCTGTTTTTCTCTTTAAAATGAAGGATATTTTTCATAAAATATAAAGTTACCTTTCTTATTCACTGTGCAATAAAGTAAAATAAATGGGAAGAAATGGGTATAATCATGAAATAAAGTGAAACTTGGAAAATTTAAACTCAGAAAAATAAAATGTTCCCAAAGTATAAATTAGAACCAATCAGATGTTTCTCACCCACTTTTCAATGCCATGAGAGGACCAACTATTACTGAGGTAAGACCCTACAGGTAAGCCAGCAGCTCTTCATCAAAATGAGCTGTATTCATTTCTGAAGCTTGATGGTGAATTTGATTGTGAGCACTGCAGTCAAAGTCAATGCTGTTCTCTTTTGATATGTATTTGAACAGAGATTGACCAACTTTCCCATCTTCCATTTCCCTAACTTGGGAGAAACAAAATATAATGGCCCAGCTTATGACTAGATGGTGATACCCAAGGATGAGATTGAAAGTAGATTTTCCTGGTCGATGTGCCTCAAGTATTCACTAGATAAATTATGGAGCTATCTGGGATGCAGAGGATGCTGGAGGGAGCTTGAATACTAGATATAGAATCATAGAACATCTATTGACACAACACAATTACTTTTCAGCAAACAAATAGGACAACATTTCCCATAGGTTTCACCAATGGATTTGACAAATATGTCAACTTCTCTAAAATGATAATGCTGCTTCATGATTTCAAATAATCAGTCAGGTTACATTTATTAAACAGAGAAAATTCTAAGTATTATATTGGTGTTGAATTATACATAACAGTTGAAATAAGCATTAGTAGGATAATACAGGTGATACAGTTATAGAATGTGGTGTGCTTTTATACTGACACTTAGTTAGGGTGAATTCCAACTTCAATCAGCTTCCAGCACTACACTTCTGAATTTGCCTTCCTTAATCTGACAGCAACAATTATAAATAAACCTTTTATAGTCCCATTATTCTGTGACTAGACTAAGAGCCATATTTCATACTGCAACTGCCAGGGGCTAGCTCAGGTGATCTTAGTTTCTTTACTGGTAGATTGGAACAAATATGAAGTGCATAACTACATTCACATCTCAGCTTGCTCCAGCAAATGTTAGCCTTAGCTGCTTCAAAGATAGAAATGACTGGGGCGGATCAGTTAAGTGTTATTTAATGACAAGTGTGCACTCTTCTAGAAAATTGTATGCTGCTACTTGTTGGCAGTGGGAGTGTGCATGTGGGCGTGTGCTCATTTTTAAGAGTAGACAACTGCAACTCAAAATGAAGATCTTTTATAAATGGCCACAAAGGTACGAAGGTATTGTTGCAGGAAAGAATGCTCTTTTGAAAGGCAAATTTTCCTGGCAATTTTATTGCTCGTCAAATCTGGTATTGAAGCAAACTAGCTCTTCCATGATCTGATCAAGCATAAAATGGCCCTTGTGATTACAAGCAGTACAGTATCAATGTGATTCAACTATTTTCCATATTACCTGTGTATATGGTCAATGCATACTCACACTACTATCTGTTGAACAGTCATCAAAAATGCCTTCTAAGGATTTCTTCAGTGTGGCTTCACTATCACCAAACAGCTTAAAGGAAAAACAAAAAAACAGTAATAATTAACACTTCCTTCACTTTTTCTTCTTATTTTAATCTTCTATTTTTATTCTGTTTAGACTGTTCAATATCAATGATTTTCTCCCAACAATGAATCATTATCGAAGATACCAACTGTGGATGAATCACAAGCGTAAACACTTTTGAAGCTGGTCAAGTATCCAAGAGGTCACCTTATGCCAAAACTACAAATTTAGCCACAACACAGTAAAATTTGCAGATGACACAAAACTCGGAAGAACAGTGGAGTTGAAGAAGTCACCTCTGAAACTACAGAGTAATGGACAGATGTATAAATATACAATGGTAAAATATAAAATGTTGCAGGTGGAAAGGTTAAAAGGGTAACGTGTATTTCATGAAAGATGCTGAAACAGATAAAAACAAAATTGAAAGATATCTTGAAGCCTTGGTAGAGTCAAGATAATTACAGATCACTAAGACTTACTGAGTCAGAAAGTCCTTCCATTTTCTCGTCAGCATCGAATTGTTTCTTTGATAATTTTTACTGGGTATGCTCATGTAATAGTCAATCTCTTGTAAAAGTCAAGCCCCAATATTAGATCAAAACTGTATATCATATATCTCATGTGTGACCTGACCTCTGACATTCAGCCAGAAAAATCCAAACTCTCTGCATTTACCACCTGCTCACATTAAAGTCAAACTTGCCCTGGTATAAACTACACATTGATAAAATCACAGCACACCACTGAAGGAGGCTGTTCAATTTTTCATATGTGCACATGTTAACACCTGATAAAAATACTTTTTGCCTCCTTTTGTGTTACTTTGGGGATGGCATGAAAAGTCTCCAACCTAGCAACTCTGCAATAATGAGGCGGTGGGAGAGAATGGATCTCAATCCCTCAAAAATATTATATGTGCAATCTCTACCTTTTGGCTAATATTTAGTCTTAGAAACCTACCTCTTTAGCACCTTCAGTTTTATTATTCCATCGTTGGTGGACATGTCTTTGCCTGTCTCGGAACTAAGCTCTGGAATTTTCTCTGTCAATCTCTCCATTTCTCTATTTCTTTCTTATAACAGATTTCTTAAGACCTACCTATCTGATCAAGCTTTTGATCATCTGCCCCAACATATATGGTTCAGCGTCAAATTTTGCTTTGTGAACAATCTTGTAAAGTGCCTTAAGATTGTTTTTTTCATTAAAATGTTATATAAATACAAGTTCTTACTGTTATTGTTGAAATACATTGATAAAACAAATTCAAGTGAGATTATACATCATCAAAATCCATTGATTTCTCAGATAATGAATGAAGGAACAGAATAATGATTACAGTGAATTTCAGTTACTTTATGAATAGACCATGAAGGGAAAGAAGGGGAGAAATTCCTGCAAAATGTTACAGAGAGCTTTCTTAATCAATGTGTTCTCTACCAAATGAGGAAGGGAGCAGTGCTGAATTGAGTTCTTGGGAATGAGATCTGTCATTGATATTCTTCAAGTTATAGAGTTATATATCATTCCCATAAGCTGTTGTGAGTGCCTTCCATCCAGAAATGTCCCAGTGCAGTTCAGTATCTAATTATGCAATGGAATAAATCAGATGTGTAACAATAGCACTGCCCCGTGATCTAAACTGGATATTTTGCTCTTTTATGCATCATTAGTTCCACATCCCCATTTACCACATCCAGTCAAGAATAATGGTGGACAATTAAACAACTCACTGAAAGAGAAGGCTCCCCCCAAATATCTCTATTCTCAATGATGGAGGAGCCCAATATATCAGTGGAAAAGACTGAAGTATTTGCAACAATTTTCAGCCAGAAGTGCCGAGTAGATGATCCATCTTGGCCTCCTCCACTGGTCCCCAGCATCTCAGCTGCCAGTCTCCAACAAATTCAATTCACTCCACGTGATATCAAGAACAGTTGGACGCACTGGATATGCAAAGGGAATGGGCCCTGATAACATTTCGGCAATAGTACTGAAGACTTGTGCTCCAGAACTTACTGCTCCCTCAGCCAAGCTCTTTCAGTAGTTATAATGCTGGCATCTACCCAACAATATGGAAAATTGCCCAGATATGTCTTGTACACAATAAACAGGATAAATTCAATTCGGCCAATTACCACCCAGTCTACTCTTGATCATCAGTAAAGTGATGGAAGGCTCATCAACAGTGTTATTGTGCAGCACCTGCTCAGCAATAACCTGCTCAGTGATGCCCAGTTTGAGGTTCGCCAGGGTGACTCAACTTCTGATTTTATTACAGACTTTGTTCAAACATGGACAAAAGAGCTGAATTCCAGAGGTGAGACAAGAGTGACAGCCCTCGACATCAAGGCTGTATTTGACCATCAAGGAGCCCAAGCAAATGGGTATTAAGGGGCAAACTCACCACAGAGTGGAATCAGGCCTGGTATGTAGGAAGATGGTTATGGAGGGTCAGTCATCTCAGCTCCAGGACATCTCTGCAGGCATCTGTCAGGCTAGTGTCTAAGCCCAACCACCTTCAGCTGCTTAATCAATTACCTTACCTCCATCATAAGGTCAGAAGTGGGGATATTCACCAATGATTGCACAATGTTCAACATCATTTGCAACTTCTCAGATACTGAAGCAATGCATGTTCAAATGCAACAAGATCTGGACAATATCCAGGTTTGGAGTGACAAGTAACATTCGTGCCACACAAATGCCAGGCAATGACCATCACCAATAAGGAAACTAACCACTCTATAAATGATATAGCCATCATTGAATTCCCCACTAACAACATCCTTGGAGTTAACATTAACAGAAACTCAACTGGACTCACCACATAAACACAGTGACTACAAAAACAAATCAGATGCTAGGATCATTGTGGCAAATAACTCACTCCTAACTCCCCAGAACCTATTCATTATCTACAAGGCACAAGTAGTGTGATGAAATACTCCCCACTTGCCTGGATGGATGCAGCTCCAACAATACTCAAGAAGCTTGATACCATCAAAACAAAATGGCCCACTTGATTAGCATCACATCTACAAACATTCAATCCCTCCATCACAGACACTCAGTACACTGAGACACTGTTGCTACTATCTACAAAATGCACTGCAGCAATTCATTTAAGATCCTTGGACAGCACCTTTCAAACCCATGACCGCTTCCATCTAGAAGGACAAGGGCACCAGATAAATGGGAACACCATCACCTACAAGTTCCCCTCCAAGCCACTCACCATCCTGAGTTGGAAATATATCACCATTCTTTCACAATTGCTGGGTTAAAATCCTGGAATTTCCTCCTAATGGTATTGTGGGTCAACCCACAGAGCATGGACTGCAGTGATTCAAGAAGGCAGCTCACCATCACTTTCTCAAGGGCAACAAGAGATGAAGAATAAATGCTGGCCAGCCAGTGATGCCCATGATGCACACATCAATTAAAAGAAATTAATCCATCAGTAAGTGAACTGAGGAACACTTTAGTGGACTACTAACAATGAAAGCAAATCTCACTGCCTTAAATCTTTAGAAAATTAAAAACAAAATGCATCATTCTTGTTGGGGGACTGACTGACTTGTTGACATTGTTTATCTATCTTTATAGACAACTTTGGACTGCAAAAACCTATCTCCTGCAAACAAAATATGAAAATACAAGCAGGTATCAGTAAAACAAAGGTGATCATGCAGCTGTCAGAGTGTTATGTAAAAAGATCAGTTCACCAATGTGCTTTAGGGAAGAAAACTTGTTCCCTTTTTCCAGCCTTGCCTCTGTTTGTCTCCAGTCCCGTTCAAGCATAGTTAACTCTCAACTACTCTTTGAAGTAGCCGACCAAACTACTGAGTTGTACCAAACCTTGTCAACAGTGCCCACATCAAAAATGAATTTTAAAAGGTTGTGAATAAAAACTTTAATACCCCACTCTGAAGAATTGCCACAAGGCTTCAAAACCACGGGTCAAAATCTGGGAACTCCCTTTCAGACAGCACTGTAAATGTACCTATAGCACATGGTCTGCAGCTGTTCTAGAAGGCAGTTCAACACCACCTTCTCATGGGCAATTAGCGGTGTGCAATAAATACTGCCCTAGCCAGCAATATCCATATCCCATGAATATATTGAAAAAAAGTTGTAATGTTCTTGTTATTTTGTGCAGAAGTAGCTTGCAATGGTTGCTATGGAAAAATGTTGCTAGGTTACAATGTTGGTGGCAATGACGCAATGCAACTTTGTGAAGGATCAATTATATTTAAAAAAAGGCTATTCAACAGAACACAAAACCTTCTTGGCCATCTTATTTAGTTTCTATCTTGACAAGTTGTGCTTAATTGAATTTTTCCCCATTGCTTTTCTTTTTCTAGTTTTTATTCTTCTCGATATTGTATTATTTACATTTCAATTCTTATAATTTCGAGCTCTCTCTATTTCTCCATTATGGAATAATGAATTGGGATGTCAGATGTAGGAAAGAAGCACCATCAAATAATGTACTGATTATATATTATATATTTAACTGACCTCTGAAGTGAACCGACAAGCTGTATAGTCAAGCCACTATTGCTGGCCCACAACCACATTCTAGGATTAATTAAGTTCTGCTAGTGATCCATGTCTCACACTTCATCAGCGCATGAGTGGGTGCAGCATCTAGCAGAATTGCTAGGTTCTGAAAGTGCTTGGATTGGACTCATGACTAAGAATCACAAAGGGATATTTACCACTGGGATATTTAGGAAGAAGTGGGGCTGAAGTTGAAGTGTAGTGAATTTTTGAGCATCAGAAGAGTGCAGGGTCTGGAAGTGCTGCAAGTTTGTCACAGCTTTGCAAAATGGGTTCGGGGTGGAGGGGTGGTGGAAAGGTGCTTGTTTAAGCATGTCAGCAGTATAAGCACTGAATTCCCTTTGGTTTTGTTTGAACCAAACGCCATCCTGTCACATACCACCATCAATTTTCTCCTCTGACCTACTGTTCAGAAATCAATCACATCACTTGACAAATAAAAATGATCCCATAAAATGCTCAAAATGTAATCACTCATGCAATTTCCAAGTTTTTATACAAACATGTAGCTTTAGCCTCAAAGGAACTTTTCCTTCTTAACAGAAGAACAATTTACCTATTAGAACTAAAATGAACAGCTTACCACGATAGCCAATAAAAACCCAATAACTGAAATGCATCTTTGAACTAGATTAAATAGTCAAAATTGAAACATTATTCAATTTTTCCAAAGAGAAAGAAGAGCATATTATTGATAAACTGCTTTTGTTTCATATCTCCAAGGGAAAACAGAGGAGTGGCATTATTAGTCAAAGACTGTATCACAGTGACAGAAAAGAAGTTTGATGAGGACTTGTCTGTTGAGGTAGTATGGGCTGAGATTAGAAACAGGAGAGGAGAGGTCACCCTGTTGGGAGTCTTTTACAGACCTCCTAATAGTTCTGGAGAGGTTGAGGAAAGGATTGCGAAGTCAATTCTGATTAGGAGTGAAAGTAGTAGGGTAATTGTGATGGGGACTTTAACTTTGCTAATATTGATTGGAATAGCTATAGCTCTAGCTCGTTAGAGGGGTCAGTTTTCGTACAGAGTGTGCAGGAAGGTTTTTTTGACTCAGTATGTAGATAGGCCAACTAGAGGTGAGGCTACATTGGATTTGGTGCTGGGCAATGAGCCAGACCAGGTTTTAGGCTTGGAAGTTAGTGAACATTTTGGTGATAGTGACCACAATTAGGTTACGTTCACCTTAGTGATGGACAGGGATAGGCATGAGGCTGGGGGCAGTAGTTATAGCTGGGGGAAGGGTAATTATGAGGCCATCAGGAGAGAATTAGGGTGCATAGATTGGACTAGGAAACGACAGGGACTGGGAACATCTGGAATGTGGTGCTTATTCAAGGAGCAGCTGCTGCGAGTCCTTGATAAGTATGTCCCTATCAGGCAGGGAGGAAATGGTCGAGTAAGAGAGCCTTGGTGTACGAAAAAAGTTGATTTGCTGGTTAAGAAGGAAAAGGAGGCTTATGTCAGGATGAGGCTTGAAGGCTCAGTTAGTGCAATGGATAGCTATAGATTAGCCAGGAGGGAGCTAAAGAGTGAATTGAGGAGAGCTAAGAGGGGACACGAGAAGACTTTGGCTGATAGGAGTAAGGAGAATCCTAAAGCTTTCTTTAGATATGTTAAGAATAGAAGATTGGTTAGGACAAGATTAGGGCCAGTCATAGACAGCAGTGGGAAGTTGTGCGTGGAGCCTGAAGAGATTGGAGAGGCACTGAATAAATATTTCTCTTCAGTATTCACGCAGGGAGATGTAAATGTAGTTATGGAGAACACTGAGGTACAGGGTAGCAAACTGGAAAGTATCAAAGTAGATAGGGAGGATGTGCTAGATATTCTCGAGGGTTTGAAGTTGGATAAGTCCCCTGGGCCGGACGGGATTTACCCTAGAATTCTCTGGGAGGCAAGAGAGAAGATTGCAGAGCCTCTGGCTCTGATCTTCAGGTCGTCGTTGGTTACGGGTGTGGTTCCGGAGGACTGGACGATAGCGAATGTGGTCCCATTGTTCAAGAAGGGGAAGAGAGACCTTCCAGGGAATTATAGGCCAGTGAGTCTTACTTCTGTTGTGGGCAAAGTATTGGAGAGAATTATTAGGGATAGTATTTATAGTTATTTAGAGAGAAATGAATTGATTGGGGATAGTCAGCATGGTTTTGTGAAGGGTAGGTCGTGCCTTCCTAACCTTATTGAGTTTTTTGAAAAAGTGACCAAAGAGGTGGATGGGGGTAAGGCGGTTGATGTGTTATATATGGACTTTAGTAAGGCGTTTGATAAGGTGGCCCATGGAAGACTTCTGCAGAAAATGCAGATGTATGGGATAGAGAGTGATTTAGCTAATTGGGTTAGGAATTGGCTACCAGATAGAAGACAGAGGGTGGTGGTTGATGGGAGATATTCATCATGGAGTTCGGTGACAAGTGGTGTACCTCAGGGGTCTGTTTTGGGGCCCCTGCTGTTGTAATTTTTATAAATGATCTGGATGAGGGTATTGAAGGATGGATTAGTAAATTTGCAGATGACACTAAAGTCGGTGGAGTGGTAGATAGTGAAGAGGGGTGTTATAGCTTGCAGAGAGACTTGACAAGTTGCAGAGCTGGGCCGAGAGGTGGCAAATGGAGTTTAATGTGGAAAAGTGTGAGGTAATGCACTTTGGCAGGAATAATAAATGGGTAGAGTATAGGGCTAGTGGTAGGATTCTTAATAGTGTTGATGAACAGAGGGATCTTGGTGTATTTGTGCATAGATCCCTGAAAGCAGGCAGTCAAGTCGATAAGGTTGTTAAGAAGGCATATGGAGTCTTAGCTTTTATTGGTAGGGGGGTTGAATTTCGGAGCCGCAACGTCATGTTGCAACTGTACAAAACTCTAGTGCGGCCGCACTTGGAGTATTGTGTGCAGTTCTGGTCCCCACATTATAAGAAAGATGTGGAGGCATTGGAGAGGGTACAGAGGAGGTTACCAGGATGTTGCCTGGTATGGAGGGCAGGTCTTATGAAGAGAGGCTGAGGGATTTGAGGTTGCTTTCGTTAGAAAGAAGGCGGCTAAGAGGAGACCTTATTGAAACATATAAGATGATTAGAGTTTAGATAGGGTGGACAGTGATAGCCTTTTTCCTAGGATGGAGAAAGCTAGCACGAGGGGACACAGCTTTAAATTAAGGGGTGATAGTTATAGGACGGATGTCAGAGGTAGGTTCTTTACCCAAAGGATGGTTCGGGAGTGGAATGCCCTGCCTGCAGCAGTTGTGGATGCGCCAAGTTTGGTGGCGTTTAAGAGGTTAGTTGATAAGTATATGGAAGAGAAGGGAATGGTTTAGTTGGAGGGGCATTGCTTTTTATATTGGTCGGTGCAACATCGAAGGCCGAAGGGCCTGTTCTGTGCTGTAATGTTCTATGTTCTATGTAATTATCTCAAATATGAGACCTGCCTTAAATAAAGCTTTGTGAGAATTTGAATCCCCAGTTTGTTTTTATAATAACTTCAGAAGTCAGTTGTGAAGAAACCATGCTTTTATTACACAAATGAAAATAAGCAGCAACCATAAGCTTGTGCTGAACACAACAGGTCCCAATCAAGACTAAAAGTTACTGGACTTTTTTGTGGTCTTGCTTTATACAGAGCTCGGTATACGAGTTCCACTTGGTTGGCTAATTACCAGTCCCCAGGGAGCTTATATTCAATAAGCCCAGCTGGGAGGTCAATTTATGATTTCCTATGCAGATCATAAAGTTTATCACAGTTTTTAAGTCTTTGGAAAAGAAACACTCAAATCTTCACAGAATAAGGAGCCATCTACTCACACAACCCACCAACACATGGTGAAAAATCCTGTGGACCATACATGCTCAGAATTCACAAACATGATAATAAATTTCTTTAGCCATTCTGGGCCAAAAACCAGGCATTTGAAAGCATAAAGGTCTTGAAATTAAAACTTTAATTAAGGTATGAAAAGGCAAATCAATAATTACAATTACGTTCTTGTTAAATTAAAATATCTTTTTCTTTTTTTGATTAAAAGTTTACTTTGTACATTTTTATACATTAAGTATGTTTTCACTTGGTTCACTGACTAGTAATAGATATTCTGACTAATATTCAGTGACTATTGCTAAGAATTTACAGATTTTCACTGGAAGTTATCTAGTTATTCTCCTTGTGTTGATTCATATGTCCCTCACCTCTTCAATTCAAATCTGCTCTGATTCATGTTGAGTTAAACCATGAAATATCACAAAATGTAATTTCATACAAAGTACATAACAGCTTTGCTACACAGAACAAGACTTTTAACAGACAATAGAATAAACTGATTAGACAGACAACCTGATCTCCAGTAATTCAGTTTACACAAAGTCATAAGGTTCAGTATTTTATTATATGTCCTTGTCATCAGTCTTTATAGCATAGAATGAATAAAATAAAATTAAAAAGTTATAGACATGTCAAATGTTTGCAAGGATTCTGGATAAGGTGATGGGAGCCATTAAAAGAACTAAGTAAGTGAACACTGGGAATAGAATTAGAAGGAGGAAACTAATGAGGTTAATGAAAAGCGAATGTTACTGTCTGAATTATTTGATCTACGTGATCTAACTGAATGAGAAAATTGATTATTTAACACCTATCTACAATGAATAAGGCAACACTACTAATCTGAGAACATATCTAGTGCAATCAATATATTTACACTCATATTTCTGCTTAGTCGGCTGCATTTGATAATGGTCAACAAACAAGGCAAAAATATATTGAAGCAATCCTATATCAACACTGCAAAAGAGAAAATATCTGAAGTGTTCAAGAAGTAGCAACTATGTTATTTTTTTAAATGTCAACATAGAATGGACACAGCACAGAAGGGGCCATTTAGCCCATCACCACCATGCTGGCTCCTTCCAGGAGCAACTCAGTTGGATCCATCACCTCACCTTTTTTACATTGCCCTGCAATTTTTTTCCTTTCAGATGACTAACAAGTTTTCTTTTGGAAGGCATAATTGAATCTCCTCCACCAGATTCTCTGGCAGTACATTCCAGATCCTACCCACTCATTGCGTGAAAAGGTTTGCTCCACTTGTCACCTTTTTTGTCTTTTTTTTATCTTAAATCTGTGTTCTTTGATTTGTCAGCTCCTGCAGCTCCTTTATAATTATATCCTTTCTACGGCCCCTCCACATTCTTCCTACCAAACTACGTCACTTCACACCTTTCTGCATTAAATTTCATCAATCTCCGTTCAACCATTCCACCAGCCTTTCTTTGTCTTCTTGAAGTCTATCATTCCCTTCACCACCGTTCATAATGCTTCCAAGTTTTGCAACATTTCTCAACATTTTCAAATTTTGCATCAAGATGAAAATAAAATTATTCCTCCATTTTTAGTACCTTCAAAAATTCTTTCTGCATTAAATTGAATTAAAAAGGACTGGCACAGTATCAAACCTGATTAATGCTAGGTCTTTCTTTCGCTTTCTTTCTTGAATTTGTATCCAGTCCCCACAGAGAGGAAAATCTGTTCTTCCGTTTACTTACGGATCTGGAAATTGCCTGAGTTTGGTTCTTCAAACCAGGTTCAGTACGAGCTGCCACCTAAAATAACGAGATCACACTTACTCTGAGACAGTAATAAGAGATTGATTGTTTTCATAAACAATGGGTATCATTCTTTAAATATCACATAATCTTTGCAAAAAAAATTTTTTTGGATATTCTCAATGGTATTTTTCTTTGATAATTGTCCCATATTAAATCTATGGAAACTTCTGACCTTAAGTGTTGTGACAAGACTACTACGACTAGCAAACACACAGCGTTACAATCAATGAATATCATGCCGAAAGATCATCCAGTTAAATTGGAATAACAGGACTTACGAAAAGTATTAAAATAATAATTGTATTTACTGACAAAAAATACACAAGCGAGAACAAAAAGAATTATAACTATGAATATAGGGGGGAGTTTTCAGATTTGACATTTAAAAACATTTCACATTCTATGACACTCTTTCCCCATAACAAAATTTAACACGGAATTTTCAGGTGGTCAGTATATTTTTTCCATGTACACCTCCATTTGTCAGTCAGTTGATTCAAAAGGGCTACAGAGTTATAGCAGTGGTGCAGATAAGTGCTGAAAGGATTTGGAAAGATGCTTGTTCAGCATGGTGATATACTTTTCATTGATTTCTGGAAAACCTTTGAGCCAATTAAGATTTTTGTGCACAGGATACTTTATAGGTACAATAAATACATGCCAGTTACAACATTTTTTTTTTAACATTTACTTGCGGCTGGTCTGCATCCTGTTTGGAGTAATAGAAGATGCTGTTTGTAAAGACAGAGAACATTATACCATGAAATGTACAAGATAAACGTCTGCAGCTCAAGTGCAGCTTTGTGTCACTTTAGAGGTACAAAGCATAATTGCTCTGCCTCCTGGACTCAAATTAGAGGCTGGTTACTCTTAGCAGATTTTCAGCACAGAGGCTTTCTTTTTCATGCTTTTTTTTAAAAATGAACTTTTGAAGTCAATTAAAAGCTATTTTTTGCTTATGGGGATGTCATTCTCTAGCTAGGCAATGAACAATTTTTCTTTATCTTTTTTCTTACAATGATTACAAATGCATAAAAATGCATAATGAAAACTCCAGTCTTGAGTTTAATATGTATGTACTCACCACGCTTAAATCTTCAAAGACTGTGTGCACTTCCATTTGTTGGTTAATAATAACCAATAAATCATAAATCAGTTTTCTTCTACTGGAAGGTGACAGAGTGCTTAGTGTCTAAACTCAGTCATCTCCTACCCTGAGTCAGAGACCACAGTTTCTAGTCTAAAATCTTTACTATGCAAGGCAATATATTTGAGCTAAATACTTACACTGAATCCAAGTTTCATATGTGCAACTAAACAGTCCGGTCTACTAAATAATCATCATAGTCTATTCACCTGCAGTTAGCTCCAAAATGTATTGATCATTTGAAAACTGTGCTCACATTTGTATTGCACAGCTTTATATGTTACACAAAATACATAGATGAGCATTAAATAAAATCAAGATGTGGGATAATTCTGTTGGTTTTAAAAAGTTCAGATTTAATAATGAAATTTCTGGTCATTTCGCAATGAATTATTGCTAGTTCAGTGATCTACCAAGATGTTTCTCCCTTGTATCTACAATAAAATCCAAATGCAACAAACTCACCAAGGCATGAAATGAGGACACAGAGAAAATATTCAAACGACCCATGGCATGTTTGGTTGGCCGACTTGCAAATGCAAGAAGTCTTTTTGGGTTTGGCAACTCTCCACCTTGAAGACTTGCCATATAACAACGATATCGGAAAAGATCAATCTGGAACTGTTCTAAATTTTGCTCCCATAAAAAGATCTGTTTAAAGGTGGAAGAAAATGGAAATCAAAATATATTTTTCATCAAACAGAAATAGTCATATGCATTTGTTATACTGTATTGGAAGACTATGTGGAGTGATAGGTGATCAGTTATCACCTACTCAGATACAGATACACACTGTACTGTAATAAAAGCTTTATCAGTTGATAAAACAGCATGATATCATTCAACACTGGAAGGAGCATGTAAGTATGGATTATCATTCATTTTGACTAAGGAAACAATTGCTTAGATTAGATTGTTTCAAATTCAATAGTAATTGCATTAAAATGTTGATTTGTCACACACAAAACTCAGTAAAAACCCAAGACTGTATCAATATTTAGTGTAGGCAAAAGCATATGCACAATGACACAAATATAGATAGGAAAATAAATTGTGATGAGGGTACAGAACCTACAAACTTAAATGTTTAGCTAAATGAAATCAGTGACAAAAATATGCAGATGGCACATATTATGGAAAAATATGAACTTGTCCACTTGGGTGGCAAAGTCCACAATGGTTAGCGCTGCTGTCTCAAGCACCAGACTCAATTCCAGCCTTGGGTCAGTCTCTGTGTGGACATTTGCACATTCTCCTTGTGCCTGCATGGGTTTCCTCCAGGTGCTCCAGTTTCCTCCCACACTCCAAAGATGCGCAAGTTGATTGGCCAACCTAAATTGCCCTTAGCATCAGGTGAATTAACAGGGTAAATACAATGAGTTATGGGAATAGCTTGTTGTCGATGCAGGCTTGATGGACTTAATGGCCTTTTTCTGTAGAGATTCTATGAATAACAGAAAAACAGTATATTATTTCAATGGAGAGAGATTGCAGAACTCCACGGTACAGAGGGCTCTGGGTATCCTGGTACATTACTAATCCTTTGTTATTTCTCAGGCACAACAAGTCAGTAGGAAGACAAATTGAATATTGTTTTTATTGCAAGGGAAAAAGAATATAAAAATAAGGAAACTTCGCTATAGTTTTATAAGGCGTTGTTGAGACCACATCTGGAGTATTGAGAAAACATAGAATTACATTCAGTTAAGGTTCACTCAGTTGATCCCTGGGATTAAGGGATTGTTTTATGAGAAAAAGTTGAACTGGGCCTTTATCCAGTGGAGTCTGGAAGATTAAGGGGTGACCTTATTGAATCATAATATCCGGAGGGGACTTGACAAGATGGATGCTGAGAGAATGTTTCCTCTTATGACAGAGAGAGACTAGAACTACATGGGAGGGCTTAAAACTAAGGGGTCTCCCATTTAAAATGGAGATGAGGAGAATTTGTTTCTCCCAGGGAGGTTGTTAGTCAGTGGAATTTTTATCCCTAAGAGCAATGCAGACAGTGTCCGTAAGAGCATAAGAAACAGGAACACAAGTAGGCCATTGCATCTGCTCCTCCATTCAATCAGATTCTGGCTAATCCAGCATTGCTCACATCCACTTTCCTGCCTTTCCCCGTAGCTCTTGACTGCCTTACTGTTCAAGAATCTACCTTAGCCTTTAAAATACACATGGGATCTGTCTCCATAGCTTTCTGTTCCAAAGATTCACAAACGTCTGAGAGAAGAAATTCCTCCTCATGCCATGTCTTAAATTGGCACCACATTATTCTGAGACTATCCTCTCTGGTCTGAGACTCTTTCATGAGAGAAACATCCTCGCATTAACCCTGTCAAGCTCTTTAAGAATCTTGTATATTTCAACGAGATCACTTTTCATTCTTCTAAATTCCAATGAGTCCTAACCTGTTTAACCTTTCCTCATTAGACAATCCCTCCATGCCTAGTGAACATTCTGTGAACTGCCTCCAATAAAATAATTTCTTTCCTTAAAAAGGGGATAAAGACTGCGCACAGTACTCCAGTTGTGGTCTCATCAGTACTTTGTACAGTACATTGGTACTTTGTAGCAATTTATAGAATGAATTGAACTTTTAAAAAATTCAATTATACTTATAAATACTATGCTGGTATAAGACGCAACTAAAATTACAAAGATGCTGATATTTTTCTGTTATCTACACTTCTGAAAATAAACTCCCTATTCTTATACTCTAACCTCTTTGAAATTAGGGCAACATTCCATTAGTTTTCCTGGCTACCTGCTGCACCTGTGTGCTAGCTTTCCATGTTCTGTGTTTGTATCTGGAGGTACAAGTACCACAAGTTCTTTTGTGCTGTTTTCTGCAGTTTTTCTCCGTTCAATAATATTCTGTTCTTGCTTCCAAAATGAACAACTTCACATTTTCCCATATTACACATCATTTATCAACTTTTTACCCTCCTACTTATCTATCAATATCTCTTTGTAAACTGTTTATTTTTCCCTTGCCTTTCCCTCCATTTTTGTGTCAGTTGCAAATTTGGCTACATTTGCTTCCTTCCTCCAAGTCATTAATATTTTTAAGGCTGAGTTAGATATTCTTGACTGACAAGCGAGTCAAAGGATATAAAGGACAGATAGCAGAATAGAGGCCACAATTACATCAGCCATGATGTTATCTAATGCCAGAGCAGGCTTGAGGGGTCAAGTGGCAAACTCCTGCCCCAATTTCATATATTCAGATAGCTATTAAACAGGCTATTAAATCAGCTTTACTTTCTGAAATGCCTTATTTTGGCAGATTAAACATTAATCATTCGTTTATAAATGTTTAAAAATAAACAAACAATTTCCAAATCAAATCTAATTGTTAAGCAAAGAATAATTACAATTGTTTTGCACAAATTAAGCTAAACATCAGTTCTAATGAAACCAATTTATAAAATGAATTGATTTTTTTTAATTTCAATTATATTTATAAATCCTGTGTTGATATAAGGTGCAACTAGAATTACTAAGATGATGGCATTTTTCTGTTATCTACACTTCTGAAGATAAATATCGTTAGTTTGAAGCAGAGCCCAGAAATATAGATTATTCACTCCCTGGCAGCAAACAACATTTTACAATTCAAGGTTAAATTCCCCATTTCCCTGTATAAAGCATCAACGTAAGTAATTAAAAGAACTTCTCAGGGTAACTGTTATCAGGTATGATTCATGTGATCCTCTCTCAGTATGACTACAAAATTATTTTTTTGCTCAGCTTTTAATTAATTATAACTCCTCAGCCAAAGGAAATGTTAAGAGCTCATCATATCCACTCAGAATGCATGCCCACTAACATTTTGAATAGGACATCTCATGTTAAGGAGGAGAAGCCCTAAAAAGAGATGAATGAATCTAAAGCAGCACACATATGACAGCAGAAAGCAAGTGCCAAGAGGGAGGTTAAACTGAGGCACGAAGGATAAGAATATGAAGGAATACAGAAGAATTCATAATTCACCTGGAGTAGTCAATTGAAGTTTATTTGTTTTACTGCATTTGTTAGCTTGCTGGGAAGCAGAAACTATCTTGGTACTCAAAGTGTTGAAATGGTTTTCCCTTATATCTGACTGAATAAAGAAACATCAAACCATTCGAAAGGAAATCTGATTTTATATTCAAAGATGAACCAAACAAAAATTATTTAGATTAATCATTTGATGATTAATGCTGACAGAGAAGTAAATAGCTGAACAGTCTATTTATGGTCACCACAGCACAAATTCCTACATAGCATAATCCCCACTCATTTTCTATGCCTTAAAATGTCACCACTTACAAGTTCCCTTCCAAGGTACTTGAAATTATATATCCAAGCCTTCAGCGTCGTTGGTTCAAAATCCTGAAACCTTCTCCCTAATAGCATTATGTATCTACACAAAACAGCCTCCAGCAAAAATTTAAGAAGGTGGCAATTAAGGATGGGCAATCATCCATGGATGAATAAAAGCTTTGTTAAAATATAACAAAACTATGTTAGCCAGAATTATTTTGGTACTTAAAGTTCATTAAATCAGCATCACATAATGTAACTCGTTTTTGTTCAAGATAAGATTCAGAGAGGATACAATCTCATACTAGAGGCTGTGTAGGCTGCAAGCAAAATGCATAATTTGTATGAATTACAGAATGTGGCAGAAAGGGTACAATTGTAAATCCCTATGCAACAGACAGATTTTAAAATGAAATAAAAACAGAAAATGCTCGAAATGTCCAGGCAGCATCTATCAAGAGAAAAACAGAGTTAATGTTTCTGACCTTTCTATCAGAACTGGGAAAAGTTGGAGGTGGAATAGGATTTGAGCAAGGAGCAGGATTTGAGATATAATAGGATTTGAGCAAGGAGCGTGGTAGAGTGGAAGATAGAAGAAATTCAAAGATAGGAGAGATATTTGAGAACTGCCAGTGTGATATTGTCTCAGTTTTCTTCCCCCTTCACTCACTCTAACCTGTCTACCTCTGAACTTACTGTACTCTGTTCTTCACGGTTTAACTGTAATGTTGTTTTCAAATCTGCTCATAAGGGTGGTGGGGATATTGTTTTTGTCAGGCGAACTGACCTCTACCTTGCACTCAACTCTCCAGCACTTCCTCCTACCTTCTCTGAGCCATGATCCCATCACTATACATCAAGCCATTGTTTCCACAACTGTCACTAAACTCATCAACTCTGATCTTCTCTCCACAACTTCCACGTCAGTTCGCCAACCCCTACTGCTTGTTTGCACTTCCTTCTGAAGATTCATAAAAACAAGTGCCCTGATAGATGCAATGGGCAGAATTTTCTCACTCGTCCTGAAACTGGAAAAATCCTGCCCAAAGCCAATAGATCTTTCCATAATCTGCGCCTGCCTACAGCAAGCTAGAGGGCAACATTTGCCCCACTGTATCAGTTTGTTCATGCTTCACTGAATTGATTGCTTCCGCCTTGACTATATATTTTCTCTCCTTGTCCAGAACCTCCTCACCTACATCCATGACTCTTCTGAATCCCTCTGTCGTTTTAGCAGTTTTAATTTTTTTGACTCTAAGCATCTCTTCATTATCATTTATGTCCAATCCGTTAACAAATGCATTTCCACAAAGATAATCTGAGAGCTTTCTGCTTCTCCCTTGAATGGAAGTCCAGCCATTTTCCATTGGCCACTACCCTGGTCCTCCTAGCTGAACATTTATGCTCATTGAATAATTTTTCCTTCAATTTATCTCACTTCCTACAATAAAAGGTATTGATTTGGGTAGACATACAGGCCTCAACTACACCTGCCCTTTTATGGAAAATGTGGAACATTGCTTATTCAAGTCCAACTTGGCTCCCTTCCCTCAATTTTTTTCTGGTACACCGATGACTGTATTGGTACCCTCCCTTGCTTTTGCCCTGAACTGGAAAACTTCATCAGCTTTGCTTACAATTTCTACTCTTCTCTCAGTGCATTGCCAACTCTTCCCTTTCCTTTCTGGTGTGAGGCGTTTAATTAATATTCATTATAAGTCTATTAACTCCCACAGCTACCTCAACTACACTTCTTCAATCACCATCCTGTGAGGGCTCCATTCCAAACTCCATACAGTTCCATTGTCTCTGTTGCATTCATTCTATTGATGCAACACCTTTGTTTCTGAGGTATCTTCTCCAAAGAGGATTCTCCTCAATGTGATTGACAGGCCTCAAATGTCTCTGCCACATTTCCTGCACTTCTGCTGTCATTCCTTCTCCTGCCAGAATCAAGATAAAGCTTTCCTTGTCCTCACCTTGCACTGCACTGCACTGGTCTCCATGCAAATTATTTTCCAACAATTCCACCATCTCCAGCAGGATCCCATCACAATATACATTTTCTCCCTCCCCTTTCTTTTCAGATTTCCCAAGGAAGTCTCTCGGTGATATCCTGGTTTACTCCTCAATCAGGTCCCTTCCCCCAGCATCTTTCCATGCAAACAAAGGGGATGTAACACATTTCCCTCTTTTTCTCCTCAAGAGTCTTGAGTGCTCCTTCCAGGTGAAGCAGCAATTTACCTGTAATTTTTTCAATTTAATACACCATATTCATCGCACACCATTTGCTCTTCTCTACAATGCAGAGTGGTTAATTGCTTGGTGGAACACCTCCATTCAGTTGGCTAGCAGAACCCTCAACTTCTGGTAGCCTATCATTCTCATTCACTATCATGCTCACACATTGACACCTGTATCCTTGGCCTGTTGCACTGTTCCAATAAAGCTCAACGTAAGCTTTGCAGAACAGCACTCACCTTTAAATGAGACCTTACAATCTGTAAGCTTCAACAATTCCAGATCGTGAACTCTGCACCCCCCCCAACCCCCCGACTTTGCTCCCTTTTCTTTGCATATAGCAGTTTTTTCTTTTATTTTTGGTTTCAAACAGTAATACATCTGACCTAGTCACATTTTTTGTTACTTTTGTCTCCCATTACCATTCCTTTTGGCCCTCAAAGATCCTCTTCTGTCTTTCAATCTCTCCTGTATTCTGCCCTATCACAGACTTTCCTTTTCTTGTCCCACCCAGCCTTTGTTCAAAATCTTTTACAACTTTAAACTTTTCCAGTTCTGATCAAAGTCCTCAACCCCAATCATTAATTCTATTTTTCTCTCTACACAGATGCTGCCTGGCCTGAGTATTTATTGTATTTTGTTGTTATTTCAGATTCTTCTTTCAGGCACTTTACTCTGCAAAAAAGAACAATTGAAGTATTTAAATTGAGTCTTCTCAGGCTGGTCTTCAGGAGTCTCAGTGGAATTCCCAAAAATCCCTTTTTCCATCTCTCCCAAACGATCAAGAAGGTACAGGATAGATAAAGCTGATAGTGTACAGAAGTCAAACCAAGGCAGAATAGAACAGCCTCAATGTTTCATCTTTTGAGTCTAGAAGTTATGGTTAATCAGGCACCATGAAACACAGTAACTCTATCACAATGATATGGAGCTTTCTCAGACTTGCTGACCCAGGCCTACGAACAATCTATTTTCTAGCCTCTTAAACTCAGACGACATCAGTTTAGTTAGTATCAGATTGGGCTTCAGGCAAAGGTGCAGAATTAACTATTCCGGTCAAGTGGACGATGTAACTTTGTATTTGTGATTCTTAACTAAAGCTAAAGATTTAACAAGCTTTCCGGTCTCTTATGCACATTACCCTTCCATGGCCCTCACAAACCATTCATTTACAATTGTACATGAAAGGCACAACACAAACAGTGCACACTCTTTCCATTTCCCTACTACTCCTTGCAAGAATCCTGAATGCATAAAGTATACAAGTAGCTTCCCAACATGAAAAGGAGAACTGTTGTGCTTGTGTTCTCACCTCAAGATGAGTCCTTTGGTTGGGAAATGTTGTTATTGGCAACAATTATGTCAACCCCTTTACTATGGAGGCTCCAATTCTGCAGCTAGATCTTGGTTCAATGAAACAAATTCTAACGAGTGACCATAAGGCCAACACCTCACTAGAGAAGTGGAACAGACTGGGTCAGAGCAGGGATGTGGTAATGTCATGAAAGGAATATGCACACAGGGGCCAACAGATGTATTATTTGTAATTTGTTCATACAACTTAAATATCAAATGGAGTTTTTAAAGTATTGAGTTGAACATAGATTTTGAGTTTCTTAGCTCTATGGGATTACACCTAACAAACATCAGAAGCTATAATATTATGGCTAGACATTGGAGTATCCTTGTATGAATGTCATCCTTTGAAAAATTATTTAATCAGTATTAAGTTTGACAAGTTAGTAGAATAAAAAAAAAAGATTTTTAAAAGTATAAATGCTCAAGAAAAGGAACTTACTAAATGAAAATGTTTTTTTGCATTGCTTACTTTTCACTTGCTGAGATCTACTTTATGTTGCAAAGTGAATAAAGTATGTCTCTTTATGGGATGGTTTTGTAGCTGCAATCAGAGATCATACAATTCCTGTCAGATACATGTTAAAAGTGGATTGATTAGATCAGTTGGTAACAGTGGTTTTATTACAGTTCTGGCTGAGGCAGACTTGAAACCTGCCTCCTCACTTTGCTCCTGATGGCAGAAGGCAATGGCAAACCACTATTTAAAAAACCTAAAAAGAAAAATAGCTCTGTTTGAAGCGTTAACAGATAATGAGTCAAGAATCTGTCTTTGAACAGAACACACAAACAATGAAACACTCTTCACGGTACATTTTTTTTTAATTTTTCCAAATTGCATATTTTACGTTATCCACTGAACTTGATGTATAACTATCAGGTTTCTAATTATAAAATTAGTAGACAGGTAGGAAATTGAAACTGTAGAAAGAAAAACGTTACCTGATCAAGGATAGTCTTTCGTTTTTTTGGGTCACTAACTGAAGTCAACTGCATATCGCCCATTTTCTTCATCTTTTCATCCATATCAATTTTCTGTTCCAACTTTTTAATTTCGGACTGCAGCAACTTGACAGTATCTTCTCTGCGATGTTGCCTTGCCACTGCAGCTGCACAGGCAGAATGAATTGCAGTAATCCAGTTTTCCAGCTCTGTCTGGCTGCAAGTCTGCACGTATATAAATTATTAAAACTTAAAAATTTGGAAAAAGGCCAATGAAACAAAATTATATTATCGTGACTTTATTAATAAAAACTGAACCTGCACTTAGAGACAAGATTGCTCATTGAAATCAGCAGACACCAATTGCAAATTGAGTTGCTGCCTTCTGCAAACACGTCTGTTCCACAAATATTAATAACGTTCCAGCAACATTGTTAACTTAGCATGTCACGGAAGGATGGTGAAGCAGCAATTCCAGCAATGCAGACATAGGTTTTTCAGAATGAATGTTGTTTGTGGCTGAGGGAAAAAGAACTACTTTCAAAGTAGTAACTCATCCTGTAACCCAATGGTGCATATTAGTCATGCAAAGTATACATGTCAGCGAGTTATTTTCCATCAGTTACTAACTGCAGGCATATGCTCTTTAATTTTGGATCATGATGCTAGAAAGAAAACATGTGAAAAAAATTAAATAAAACGTGCAAGTTTTGCTTGTGAGAAAAATATCAAACTGAGCATGCGATGTTACAATTAAATGCCTAATAATGTAATTTTTTAAGGTTTTAACTTGAGGTGCATGTCCATAGCTTCCTGAAGGCAGCAGGACAGGTAGATAAGGTGGCTAAGAAGACACTTGAGATGCTTGCCTTTGTTAGCCAAGACATAGTGTACAAGGGCAGAGAGGTTATAATGAAGATGAATAAAATGCTTGTTAGACCATTGCTGGAGTGGTATGTGCAATTTTGGTCACCTCACCATAAGAAGGTTGTAATAGCACTTGAGAGAGTACAAAGGAGATTCACCAGGATGTTGCCAGGGCTGGAACATTTCAACTATAAAGAGAAGTTGGTAAGGCTGGGGTGATTTGCCTTAAAGCAAAGGGGGGGGTGGCAGAGAGGGGTTGGGGGGGGGGATGGTGTTGCGCATGATCAAGCTGTAAAAATTATGAGGGACATATTTAGGGTAGGGACTTTTTCACTTAGTAGACTGGTCAATAACCAGGGGTACAGAGTTTCAAAGTAAGGGGCATGAAATTTAGAAGGGATTTGAGGAAATTCTTTTTCACTCCAAGCGTGGTGAGAATCCAGAACTGACCACTTTAAACGGTGATAGAGGCAGCAACCCTCAGCATTTAAGAAACATTTAAATAAGCACTTGAAACACCAAGCATACAAAACCACAGGCCAAGAGTGGGAAAATGAGGTTAGAATAGATAAGTGCTTGAAAGCTGGCATAGACACAGTGGACCAAATGGCCTCTTTTTGTGCTGTGAAACTCAATGACTCTATAATTCAACATTGATCTGATTAATATTTTGTAGTGAATATAAATCAGATGAAAAACAAATAAATACATCATATTTCTTATCATTAATCACAATGTCCAGTGGTGATCACAGGTAATCTCACAATGGTATCATTTTACAAGAACAAACGACAGTTCTAAGTTAATACCTATAAAAGCTTATATTTATATCACACCTTTAATGTAATAAAATGTGTTGAAGTGCTGCACATGAGCATTATGAAACAAAATATGACACCCAGCCACAAATGAAATGAGGTTAGATGACCAAAGCTTGCTTAAACAAAGAGGTTTTAATGACAGTCTTAAAAGTAGAAAGCAAGACAAAGGTGGAGAGAGACAAGTATGAACTTCCAGGGACCTAGGCAATTGAAGACACAGCCAATGGTGGAACAATTAAAAGTGGAAACACTCAAGTAGCTACAATAAGAGGAGCACAGATACAGGAACATATGAATTTGCAGCAGACATTGGCCTTTCAGCCCTTTAAGTTGCTCCACCATTGGTAAGATGATAGCTAATTTGATTATGGCCTCTACTTTCCCATCTGTCCCCTATTATTCTTTAACCTTATCACCAATCAAGAATCTATCTAACTCAGTCATAAAAATATTCAATGGCCCTGCTTTTGATGCTTTCTGGGGAAGAGATTTCCGCTCACTAACAATGCTCAAAGAAAAATTTACTCATCTTCATCTTAACAAGGAGACCCTTTCTTTTTAAATTGTATCCTCAAATTCTAGTCTCTTCCACAAATGGAAACATCCTCTCAACATTCAGTTTGTCAAGTCCCCTTAGGGATCTAATATGCTGCAATAAGATTATGTCTCAACTCCAATGGATTCAGACCCAACGATCCAACCTGTCATCAGAAAACAACCTATTCATCCCAAAAATCAAAAAAGGGGAACCTTCTCTGAACAGATTCAAATGCAATTATATCTTTTCT
This sequence comes from Sphyrna mokarran, assembly GCA_024679065.1. Lineage (NCBI taxonomy): Eukaryota > Metazoa > Chordata > Chondrichthyes > Carcharhiniformes > Carcharhinidae > Sphyrna > Sphyrna mokarran. Next base: position 55,100,013 of record JAGIQG010000013.1, on the reverse strand, counting down.
GAAATGAGACCAATACTGTGCAAAACTTCCTGCTTTTAAATTCCAGTCCCCTTCCAACAAATTCTCATCACTTTCTGTACCTACTTACTAACTTTCTATGATTCATGTACGAAGATATCCAGATCCCTCCACACCAGCAAGTTCTGCAATATCTCCATTGAGTGCTGTGAGGCTGTAGGAGATCAGACAGATAGAGGGGAAAAAGGCACAGAGGGATTTGAAAACAAGACAGAAAGTTTTAAAGTCAAGATATCACCTGACCAAGTGTCAATGGCAGTCAGTAAGCATAGGGATGATAAGTGAATTGGATTTGGTGTCAATTAGGAGACAAGTAACAGAGTTTTGGATGACTTCAAGTTTACAAAGGGTAGAATCCAGGAGGTAACCAGGAATACATTGGAATAATCAAGTCTAAAAATAATAAAGATATGGCTGAAAGTTTCAGGATCAGTAAGGAAGCAATTGGGCAATGTTACATAGCTGGAAACAATAGGGATGGTGCAGATATGTAGCTGGAAATTCACTTCAGGTCAAATATGACTTAAGGTTGTCTTGATAAATAGTTGTCAGAGAGAGGCATGAAGGCGGTGGCTAGGGAAAACTGTTGCAAGGACTAAAAACAAGGGCTTCAGTTTTCCAATGGAGAAAATTTCTGCTCATCCAATATTGGATGTTGGATAAGCAGTCTGATACTGCAGCAACAATGGAGGAGTCAAGGGAGTGAGGTAGACCTAAGTGTTATCAGCATACATACGAAAATGATAAATGTACTTTGAATGATGCTGGAGAACATTGGCAAGACACTGAAGGTGGTTGGTGTAGTTAACCATAGCAAACCTTGATCTTGTTAGATCAGGGAGGAGGAGGAATAATTTATATTTGTCACAGTCACAAAGGATGTCACTTGTGACTCTGATAAAAGCTATTTGGGGACTGTGGCTGGAGAAAACCTAATTGCAAGGATTCCAGGAAAGACTTGGGAAGGCGACAAAGCATTGAGGGAAGGTGGAGATTAAAGGGATCATGGTGGGGGCAGAAGTTTGCAAGGGCGGTGGGTCATGGGTTCATTTGAGGAAAGTGGCAATGATAGCAGATTTAAAGAAGAGGGGAAACCATGAAGAGAGAAAACCATTCACAATACTACCTAAAATGGGGCTCAGAAAGATCAGCAGTTCAATGGAAATTGAATCTAGGGAGCAGGAATGAGTTTCATGGACAAATAAGCTGGGAGAGGCTAAGAGGGTAGACAGAAAAGAAAGATGCAATTTCAGAGTTGAAGCAGGGGGAATCTTGGCTCTGTGGGCTGATGGAAGGGAGGGACACAGCAGAAGTAGCTGAACAGTAACAAAGATGTTGAAGAGGTCTTATTGTTGGAGGTGAGAGTGGAATTGAGCAGGGTTCAAGCTGACAGAACATGTGTGAGATTATTCAAGCAATTCTTTTAAAATGGCCATGTTCAGGGGTGAACAGTTTATTAGTAATATTATGTTAAATGAGCTTTTGTTTTGAAATACTGTGGAAAATAAGCCCCATTTCTGAGAATTTGTTCTCGTGTTTCAGTTCAAGAATTGTTATGCCGCTAATTGCTGGAAATGAGATCTGGGGCTTTTGTGAATGACAGGACCCACACTTCATCTTGTTGATCAGTAAAATCGAGGTTTAAACATCAAATTTTACAAACACTGAGGAACAAGTTACCTGCAAGTTAAACTTCACAGTTTCAACTGTTCCTGGAGGTTGAGCGACTCAGCAGGAACGTGAACCTTGTGATTTTAAATGGTCCTTACATTGCTGAATGCTGACCCCAACTTCCTGCAGAAAATTCAATGGGTCTTAAAATCATGTGCAAGTTGATAGTAAGTATTGTTTTTGCAGCATTGATGGTGCAGCGGAACAAATCAGAGTTGATTCTCCCAGTCCGCTGCGCGGAGATAAAATCGGAGGCCGTTTAGTGGGATTCCCGCTGGGTGCCACAGCTTCTGCCTATCTCCGATTGCCAGAATACTGGTAGTCCAAGATGTATGGTGAAGTGTGACACTTGTGAAGAACGTCCACTATATAAGGTGGACAGATGAAGAGTAATGGAACAGCAGTATCAACAAAAGATGCAAGTTCTCTGTAATAAAATTTGTTCTGCAATTATACATTTCAAGCATAAATTCAGTCTTTAAAATCATTTGTAGTTAACTTAATGAATAATAAAACAGTGGAAAATCCCAAACATTGAAAATCTGAAAATATGTATACTGAAAGTATGTCAACATCTGTTCAAGAGTTTGATGTTACAGGTGAAAAGACTTCTGGTGAAAACCTAAGTTCTATTACACATCACTTCCAGATGCAAAAGAATCAGCTCATTCGTTTTGGCATTTTCTATCAATAATATATTGAAACAGCCTATTTTTAACAAGTAGGTCACTCAACTCAATGAAATAGTGAAGTTGCAAGAGAAAGGTCCTAGGAGGCATTCTGCATGCAATCGCAATTCTTATGGGAATCTATCCAGATAAAGCCACCAAATGATATTCTTTTTCCCAAGATCAGTTACAAAGATTTTAGAGGTTTCACTGTATATGCAGTTTTCAATTTACAATGGGACAAGCTCAAACGTTGGCTCCAGCAGAAATCGGTCATTGCTCTCAGTCCCACAGCTTGCTTAAAATTTTACCTATGAACTACTACTCAATTCAAGTACAAACTTATTCACATTCCTATGAAACTTTATTTTGAATCTGTATACAATTAGTATGCCAAGGAGAGTAATGTTAATTTAAATTGAAATAACTTTATGGCTGATATTAAATGATACTTACAGGGCCCCTAGACCCAATTATCACCATTAAAATAGTCATACATGTTTAATTAAGTGGCTAAACTACACAAGAAGGAAATGATTTTCAATAAATCTCACATTTGATTCCTCAGGTTTACCTGAATATAAAATAGGATTGTCAGGATCTTTTTTTCTATATAAAGCATAATTTTTATAATAATGCCCCAAGCATTGGCTTAATGAATTTATTGCTGCTCTGGGACCATGCTGTGCACAAACAAGTTTCACATTCGCCTCCATAGCGGTGACACACTTTATAATTAATTGGCTGAAAAAGCTTTTGGATCACCCAAGATTTGTTTACAACTTGATAAATAGGAGTGTTTCCGAGTGGCAATGAGTCAGTGGTCCTGATATTTACTGCAACAGGATTTTGAATCATCAGGAAGGAGCCATGATCAAGAAACTTGGAAAGATGGGTTTTCCTGAATGGCATACATCTTTCTTTTAAAACCCAGAACAGAGATCAAGCATTGGTGATTTTGGTGGGAATCAGAAACAAATCGTGGAAGCATTTGGGTTTATTTCTTTTTACTGGTTTGCTGATTTTGCCAGAAAGAAACAGTCTTGCTTCTCTCAGTCCAGAAGCAAGTATTTTGTTGGCTGATCACGTATTTTCTGTCTGCTTTTATCTGCTGGATTTCTCTTGGTTGGGAAACCTGTCTAACATGGTTAAAAGTAAAAACACTCAAATTGAGCTTCTTTAAAAGCTTTCAATACAGCTTCTGACAGCAGATTGATTTTTCACCTCTCAACCTGCCTTTGTTGAAACTAGACATGAGTGGATTTGAGCCTTGTTCAGTTCATGTTTTGGATTTTTTACTTCTGAGCCTCCCAAACATCACAAACCAACCCATTTTGGGGACCAAAATTTATCTGTTGTGCCATAATGCAACTAATCAACAAGTTGATGTTGTTATGCCTATTAAAGAAGAAAGAATTGCATTTATGTGGCATCACATAAATGACCACCAAACATCACAACTTACTTTCCAGTCAATGAATTATTTTTGAGCTGTAATGATTGTTATTATTATGGCCCCTTTAGAGATCAAAAATTTCTAAAAAGATATTTAAATTCCCAGTGATCAACTTGAACCTAACAACAAGATTTCAAGTTTAAGACCTTTGCTGTAACAAATAAATAATGCTTAGCAAATAACTAATACACTAAAAATATCTTCCCCTTTAACATTAAACACAGTCAAAAATCCTGCACCGCAGATAAATGAAACATCCCATTTTCTGCAGAATAGAAGTTTTCACAAGAATTAGGCCAATATCACTCCAGCTTCCAATGAGTTCACTTCTCACCATTTTTGCAAAAGTCAAAATGTTAAGTGACCTCCAAAAGGCACCTCTCTCAGTTTTCAGAGTTTTCACACCAACTATCAGCTGGAAAGCCCACATCAACAATTCTTCCCATTTCCTCCCAGCAAATCCTCAGGTTCCTTAGATTGCCATGGAATACATCTCTTCGACCAGACACTACCTTCCCTCTGGCATCCTGTTTGGTAGTTCACAGAAATGTAACATAGTCCTCACTGCTAACCACACAAATTGCATTCTTTATCTCTCTCTGAGGCCTCCCCCACTCTTTCTTCTTCTGTCCAAAACCTCAAGATTTTCCAGTCGTGCTCTCCCAAAACCAGAAAATCCCACTGGATGTCAACGGACCTTTTGCATAGTCTTAGTTCCACCCATTGTGATTTCTCTGATGAGTGGGACAGGAATATTCCACACAAAAAGTCTGCCAGTCAGTTCTAGCTGTTCTTGTTTTCACTTCAGGTATTGACTCATGATATAATGCAGGAAATACAGCTGCCAATTTGTGCACAGCAACCTCCACAAACAGAAATGTGATAATTATAATCTGTTTTTGTGGTGTTGTTTGGTGGATAAATATTGACCAATACACTGGGAGTAACTCCCCTGATCATGTTTAAAATGTGCCTTGGGATTTTTCCCATCCACCTCAGAGGCAGACAAGGCCTCATTCAATGCCCCATCTGAAAGATGACAGCCCTGGCTGCACTGAAATATCAGCCTTGATTTTTGTGCCCAAATCCTAGAGTGAGACTTGAACCAAGTACCTTTCAGAGTTATGAATGTTAGCAACTGAGCTGCAGCTGAGCCATATGACAAAATCATGCTCATAATGAGCCCCAATCAGCTGCAACTTGACTCGAGGGTCACATGTTCGGCAAACACAGTTCAGCTTTTACAATGTAAGTTCTATCACTTAAATGGGCAATTGGATCCTAACAATGTGGGCAGGCAACTGGTAATGATGCATTTCAACCTAAAACAAGTGTACATTATTCATTTAATGGGTTTTTTTTAACCATGGCATGGTGAATGAACTGAAAACCTATTCATCACTCAAGGCTTCCTAGAATTGTATGAATTGCTTGTAGTCTAAAGATTAATAAAAAAAATTCAAAAATACATTTAAGCAATCATTGCATTTCAGCCCAGAGTCTTTTTACAGTTACGAAGAAAGGACAATTCAATTCAACCTGAAATCAGTCAAACCATTCTGCATTAAAACATAGACAATTTATTTTTCAGTAATGTGTGCAAAATAACAATCTTCTTACACTAGTTCATGCAATTGAAACATACTGTTAATTTGCAATTATACAATTGCTAGAGACAGTAATAATAATATATTAGCGATTAATTAATTAACATATAAAATGAGAAGGATCAGAAAAACAAGTGATAGATTACAAACCTGAAATAAGAAAGCATCCCCAAGGGAATTGCTGAGACAAAATACATAATCTTTCTTTGGATGTTCCGGGACCGCCTGAACAATGCTATTTTCAATCCAAACCATGTGCTTTGATACACTATTCTGGTCCACTCCTGATCTCCCATCTCCATCATAAAAAAATAAGGTGCAGCCTAAAGTTGAGAAAGGCAAATAATATTCCGAATAAAATTCAATTTACATCAACTTCTTCATAACATTCTAAATTAAATGACAAATTCATGAGCATTTATAAGATCTTCATACTTTTTAAGAAAATAAAGTTATGGCTGTAAAGTATTTATTAATTTACGTACTTTTCTTGGTCAATTTATGTTCTTCTCAAGATGGGAATTCTTTGTCGGAATACCTTCCAGTATCTCATCCAAATTATCATTATTCAGGCATCAGCTTCCATGATAAATAGCAGTAGAATTTTACTAGGTAAGATAATGCAGCTAAGCTTGACACAATCTTCCTCGTTTATCGTAAGATGTACGTTCCATGAGGGGTCACTGCAGGGGCATTAGGAAACTGAACTCTGGCTGATTTTGCCTACAGCCTAGAGGCAATAAATCTAACTGAGTTCATGAGACCTCTGCCCGTACACGGTGTCTGATTCTTCCAAAGCAAAAAAGTGCATAATTGAAGTCCCAGCAATGGGTGGTCATCTGGAACTTATTGGAAAACCTATGCCTGATATTTTAACTACATGCCCAACTTGTCACTAACGGGTAGAGGGAGTTTAAACTCTTATATAAGTCAAGGAGTTGAATAGTACAATTAAGCTGATCTCAGGTGAGGCATTGTTAAATTCTCTCTATCTGTTAGGGACAGGTATTAAACTCCCTCTACCCATTAGGTACTGGTTGCGCATGTAGTTAAAATATCAGGCACAGGTTTACCAATAAGTTTCAGATGCCCACCCGTTGCTGGGACTTCAATCATGCACTTTTTTGCTTTGACAGAGTCACACACCATGTGCGGGCAGAGGTCTCGTGAACATATTAAATCAGGGTCCAATAATGCAATTTTTACTTAAATTTCATTTCAGGTAAGAATTAGAGAAGTAACAGTGAGTGATCCAGCCAGATCAAACTGATAGAACCAATGTTTGAGGCACTGAAACTGTAGCCTAGATTTTAATTCTTCTTATCCTGTTTCTGCTTGCCGCCCAGGTTTTACAGATGCATCTGGCACTGACCACAACATCTAAACACTAATGAGACACCCATGCTACTAAAAACCTGGTCATCAAAACAGCAGCATGCAAGAATGGATTGAGAAAAGAGAAGAAAGTGCGCAGCTTTATTCTAGCTACCTATCCATACCACCAGAGTATTTAAAGCATGTTCACCTGAACACAGGATCCATTTACTATTTGTTTTGTGCGTAAGTTTTCTAAATAAGTTCTCAGTTTTATGATCTGTTATCCTTAGTAAACCGTCTACTTGGCCTGGTCTTATTACTGCTAGTTTATACTGTATGAAGGTACTACTGAAAACATGGCAACATCAGCAATCAACACCAGCTGTAACTGCACCCATCAAAAGACAGAGGAAATAGTGCATCTCTTTATACAGCAGCCATATTCCAAATGTCTCTTGTCTGGGTTTTTTGGAATATCAGTGACTCAGAAGGCCATTCTTCCTCAAGTCACTTTTCTCAGACCTCTGCTGCCACTTATAAAAGGATCTTTGTCTTCTGAATTAAGGGAGGACATTTAGCCAGTGATTATTAAAGTTGCCACAGTCTTTCTTAGCTGTTGCTGGCTTTTAGTGTGCTACAACTGCTACAAAAATCACGTTATCAGTTGCATCTGAGAGTGCAGCACACAGATGGGTGAAAGGTGTTATAAATTTCCTGTTCATCATGGCTCAGTGGTACATCACCCTCTCTGCCAATCTCAACAGTTAGCAGGGATTTACCACAGCTACTAAATGGTTTCAACTGATCAAGCTTGGTAAGGCATGGCCAAAGACTGATGCATTTCAGCTGCTTCTGGTATAATGTGGCCTTGCTAACTTGTCAGCACCATAATGGAATGTATCACACAGGACCAAACAAGCTGAACTTCTGAAAAAGGGCAACAATTACACATCCTCACACTATTGCCATTCCCATAGGATTGGAGATCATCATTCTTCCAAACTTTGGAAGAGCAGGCTACAGCTGATGAGTGACTATCTGAAAATCCTTATCTAATTGGAACCAGTCAAACAGTGCCTCTAACATTGTAGAATGTCTTAACGTGGAATCCAGAACTTGGACAGCAGACATTTAAACTTCTACGAACTCTGTAAAGACTGGTGATATTGACTATTTTAGTTAGGATCTGTTGCAGCAGCCTGCAAGATAAACATGCTCTCCAGTGTGCCAATGTCATTCAAGATGACATCACAAAGGCTGATAGCAACTCAAACTCATTGGCATTCCTTCCATCTAATGAGAGAGCCGGCACTGTTCTTTTCACAGCTGAACCCATGAAGTCTGCCTCTTTGCAGGACTCAGAGATAGGAGAGAACCTTCTATTCAGTGAGCTGTCTTCTGAGCTTTCCGCAATCCAAAACCATTCCTTCTCACTGATTGTTTCTCCATCTGTTGACCCTTCTGTCTCACTACCTAAGAAAAGACATATTGTCAGGTGCCACTGACAGAACTGATAGGCTCCCTGTGCTTTCTCTGCCCTCTGTTAGTAACTTCCTTCTGGGTAGGCGTGAAATCTAGTGCTGTTGCAGTGTTCAAATAACTGCAGCTGCAAGAAGTTCCAAATTCTAAATACTTGGAGAAGATGTCAAAAGTTGTTTCATCAAGTCACAAAATTCTCAAGTTTGCAACAGAAATCCTTTTGATGAAATAAGAAAAAGGAAAAGCCTGGACAGAGGAAGGAAATTCATGAAGTTGACAATAAAAAGAACACGTACAGATAAACACAGATACAGATAAACTTGATAAAATCATTGTCACTATCGAACAAATACTGTTGATGACTCTTGCCCTTTGGGAAAGAGATAATTAAATTACTCTGTGAAAGGTATGTTACCTTGTTAATATAATGCTTCAACTGACTTGCGTGACAAAGGTGCTATCAACTGTTGTAACAGTGTAAACCTATTGGCTAAATAGTTTGTAGCTGTGCTATAAATATTATGCAAATAGAGCTCCAGCACCTGACAATGACTGATTGTGCTAAACAGTCATTGGTAATGTAGTGGTTCATTTTGATATAGGCACTAGATCTGTTGCTGGCATAAACAGCATTCCAGGGGAAATACAGTTTTCTGCTGCACTGGCATTTTCACAAGTTCAGATTAATTCTAGATTAATATAAATGATAAAGTGGATATCTGTGGGTAAATGTCAAATGGCACCTATACTGTAATACCACCAAAGAATATCATATTCGAAAGAGTTTCCTGATGAACCTCATCATCCCCTTCTCAAAATGGTTCCTGGGAAAAGGCAAAATTAAAGGTGAAGCAATGATTTAAGGATACAGAAATGCCAAAATCAAAGTTTCAACTTCTTCAACAAGGATCCAACTATTCTTGAAATTGAACTTTAGACAGTATCATGCTATGGGCTTTCATAGTAATGATTTCATTCAGCAAAAGAAAATTTTGTAGTGACCACCAGTCATCATTTGCAGATTGCCAACATCTCTAGCAACCTGCAATAGCACTTTCCTAAAGGCAGTTTTTTTTTAAATGGGAGAGGAAAGTTACGTTGGATAAAAGCAAAATACTGCAGATGTTGAAATCTGAAAAGTTCTGACAAAGGAACATCTTGACTTAAAACAGGCCTGCTGAGTTTCTTCAGCATTTTCCATTTACGTTACGGTGGACGTTGTATACATTTTTTGCCATTTGCAGGGTGAGGGCAGATTTTTGCTAGGAACTATAGAGTCCAAGAATGAGGAAGGGGATAATTGTAAAACCATTCAAGATAAGCAGACATGTTGTGTTAAACTTTTTTTCTCCATTACATTTCTTACTGTTTTCCATCTATATTACACCCAAAAATAAGTGCAAGGCTGAGGATAATATAACCCCAGAATACAGTATAATTTGATTTCTTTTTAAAGAATGCTGTAAATTAGAATGGAGCAAAACTGGTGATATCAAAGCTGATACCAAAATATTTCCAACCATAAATAGCACAAGTAGCAAGCAGCATTTTAATCCATTTCATAGTTAAATATTCAATGAGTTTTCTGAAACAAAATAGAGATTAAAACATACCTTTTAATGATACCCAATAATATTTCCATTTTCTTCGTGTAGCCAATTCCACTTTTTTATTTTTCTTGTGGACTAAAAAGTTCTTCACAGCAAGTGAGCCTGCTTTTCGAACAGTCCCTTGGTCCGTAGATTGGCTGTCTGACTGTCCGGGGGAGCTGAGGGTACCACTGCTTTGTTCATCGCTCAAAGCTGACTCTGCTTCTTCCGGATTTTCTGCGGTGATTGCATTTGACTCCAATGTGCATCTAAAATTTTCATATACCCCTTGCCGAAGTGCATCTCCTGCTGCGCCAAGTTCACTACAAATTAACCCACGATTAAAAGTGGGTGGATGGCATGTTGAACTGGTAATATTGGAATAACGGGATAGATGATCATTATCTGTTGTCGCACCATCAATACCACTATCTGCACATTCACTTCCATCTCCTGTAGTAACATCCTGCATAGAAACACATATTAATTTGCAACTACAGCTAATCAGATGATTTTCCAATTGTTAGAGATACCAAACAAAATAATAATCCATATATAAGTTGTGGCAATTACAAGTTCAATGATATTTATGTACTCTTCACTTCTTTACATTGTTTGAAAATTATTTCAGCAGAGTCTAATCCCAAGCCTATTATGACAAAATTTTGATTCTTTCTTGAATGTATTAATTTGAATACTATTTACAAAAGCTATCCCTCTTCAATTATTTTAGTTATTACTTTAATTATTCCCATTCATCTTCCCAGGTTATGCACTAGGGAAACAAAACAGTCAGGTCATCTACATCTTCTAGAGATGTACCAGTAATATCTGGAGACATTGCTCCTTCAAATATGAACCTACTCAACATATAAACTCTAAAATAAGAGTAGAAGTAGGCTACTCAACACATCACACCTGCTCTACCATTCAATAAGATCACAGCTGATCCAATTGTCACCGCAGGTCCATATTGTGACAAAAAAGTGTGTCAAAAAAAAAGTGTGACAAAAAAAAAAGGGAGTCAAGATGGAGGAAATGGTCCGAAATGGATACAAGCCCAGCCTGTCCAACCTTTTCACATAAGACAACCTGCCCATTCCCACTACTGGTCTAGTAAACCTGCTTCCAACATATTCACTTCTTCCTTAAATAAGGCAACCAATACTGTACACAATAATCCAGCTACAGTTTCACTGTACAATTAAAGCTTAATCTCCCTACTTTTGTTTCAATTCCCCTCCAAATAAATTATAATTTGCTATTAATTTTCAGGTATTTCCTGTACCAACATTCTAGTCTTTTGTGATTCATTACAGAGGTAGTGGTGCTGGAAGTGTTAAAGTGCATCAAGTTAGATAAATCCCCGCGATCTGCTAAAGTGCATCTCCGGACATCGTGGGAGGCTAGAGAGGAAATTGCGTATTCCCTCGCCGAGATATTTGAGGTGCCTAAAGACTGGAGAGTAGCACATGTTTAAAAAGGGCTGCTGGAAAAAGCCTGGGAACTACAAGCCAGTAAGCCTCATGTCTGTGGTGGGTAAATTGTTGGAAGGTATTTTGAGAGACAAGATCTACAGGCATTTAGAAATGCAAGTACTGATTAGGAACAGTCAGCATGGCTTTGTGAGTAGAAAATCATGTCTCACAAATTTGAAGGGGTAACCAAGAAGCCACATGAAGGCAGTGCAGTTGATGTTTTCTACATGGACTTTAGCAAGGCCTTTGACAAGGTACCACATGGTAGGTTGTTGCATAAGGTTAAATTTCACAGGATCCAGGATGAGGTATCTAAATGGATACAAATCGGCTTCTTAATGAAAGCCAGAGGCGGTTGCAGAGAATTGTTTTTCAAACTGGAGGCCTGTGACCAGCTGCATGCCTCAGGGATTATTGCTGGGTCCACTGTTATTTGCCACTTATAGAACATATAAAACTACAGCACAAACAGGCCTTCGGCCCACATGTTGCATTGATTATATCCCTACCTACTAGGCCTACCAATAACCCTCAATTCCATTAAATCCCATGTACTCATCCAGAAGTCTCTTAAAAGAGCCCAACGAGTTTGCCTCCACCACCACCGACGGCACTGATTCCACTCACCGCCACCCTTGGAATGAAAAACTAACCCCTGACATCTCCTCTGTACCTACTCCCTAGCACTTTAAACTTGTGTCCTCTCATAGCGACCATTTCAGTCCTGGGAAATAGCCTCTGAGAATCCACCCAATCTACACCTCTCAACATCTTACAAATCTCTATCAGGACACCTCTCATCCTTCGTCTTTCCAGGGAGAAAAGACTGAGCTCCCTCAACCTATCCTCATAAGGCACGTCACCCACCCCAGGCAACATCCTTGTAAATCTCCTTTGCACTCTTTCAATAGCTTCCACATCTTTCTTGTAATGAGGTAACCAGAACTGCACACAGTACTCCAAGTGGGTCTGACTAGGTCTTATAAAGCTGCAGCATTATCTCCCAACTCCTAAACTAAACCTCTTGATTGATGAAGGCTAGTACACCATTTGCCTTTTTGACCACATCGTCCATCTACAAGGCCAACTTAAGATTCCTATGGACCCGGGCCTGGACCCCAAGGTCCTTTTGATCCTCTAACTGCTAAGAGTCTTACCCTTGATATTATATTCCTTCATCCCATTAGACCTGCCAAAATGGATCACTATACATTTACTCACGTTGAAGTCCATCTGCCATTTCTCCTCCCAGTCTTGCATGCTATTTATGTCATGCTGCAACTTCTGACATCCCTCCAGACTATCCACAACACCACTAACCTTCGTGTCATCAGCAAACTTACCAACGCATCCCTCCACTTCCTCATCCAGGTCATTTATTAAAATTACAACAGCAAGGTCCCAGAACAGATCCCTGGGGCACACCACTGGTGACCAACCTCCATGCAGAAAAAGACCCATCCACAACCACTTTCTGCCTTCCACAGGCAAGCCAGTTCTGGATCCATAAGGCAACAGCCCCTTGGATCCCCTGCCCTCTCACTTTCTCAAGAAGTCTTGCGGGACCTTATCAAATGCCTTGCTGAAGTCCATATAAACCACATCCACTGCTTTTCCTCCATCAATGTACTTAGTCAGATTTTCAAAGAACTCAACCAGATTCGTAAGGCACAACCTGCCCTGACAAAGCTGTGCTGACTACGTTTCATCATACTAAACTTCTCTGAATGTTCATGAATCCTGTCTCTCAGGATCCTCTCCAACTTACCAACTATTGAGATTAGACTCATCAGTTGGTAATTTCCTGGGCTATCTGTGTGCCCTTTCTTGAATATAGAACCACATCCGCAATCCTCTGGAACCTCTCTCATCTCCAATGACGATGCAAAGATCATCGCCTGACTGCAATCTCTTTCCTCACCTCCCACAGTAACTTGGGGTACATTCCATCTGGTCCCGGTGACTTATCTATGTTGATGCTATTCAAAATTTCCAACACATCCTCTTTCTTAACATCCACAAACTCAATCTTTTCAGTCCATCGCAAACCTGCAGTACAACCACCCAGATCATTTTCCACCATGAACATCAAGGTAAAGTATTCATTAAGCACCTCTGCCATTTCTACCAGCTCTGCACAAACGTTTCCTCCTTCATCTTTTATAGGTCCTATTCCTTCACATCTCATCCTTTTGCTGTTCACATATTTGTAGAACACCTTAGGATTCTCCTTAATCTTACCCAAAGCCTTCTCATGACCTCTTCTGGCTTTCCTTATTTTCTTTTTAAGCTCCTTCCTACAACCCGTATATTCGTCTAGATCCTTAACATCACCTAGCTCTCTGAACCTTCTGTATGCCTTTCTTTTCTTTTAGACTTACTTACCGTGCCTCCTATATTCTCATCCAAATCATTAATCTCGCACCAATACACCGTGGGTGTGGACGAGATAGTGAGCACCATGCCAGTACACACACACACACAGACCCTCTCACACACTAGTTATTTTTTATTAATTTCTCTTAAATCTAAATTTTTTAACTTTATCAGCTAATTATTGCTTTGATATTATTTTAGTTTTGCTCAGCAAGTGTTTATTTTCCTAATACCTCAATTTTAAAATTCGGTTTAATGGTGCCAAACCTCATCTTTCTAAAAATTGCTCATTGCCGCTTAAGTGAGAAAAAAAGAAATACGCATCCCCCACTTCCCGCAAGCGAAAGGGTTAACAAGCCTGCTCCAGATTAAGTCCCATTGATCATGCACACCCGGGTGACATAAACAGATATCTTTCCTGAATGTTAACTATTTCAACATGAGCTATTAAGCATCAGAAAGAGAAACTGAACTGGTCCAGCCATATAAATACTGTGGCTATAGCTGTAGGTTAGAGATTCTGCACAACTAAACTATAACATAAGATAATGGGACACTGCAATTGCAGAACTGATACCCACAATTCTTCTCACAAAAGGCAGAAGGAAGAGTAATACATAGCCAAATCCAGGAAGTTAGGTGACAAGACTTCCTCAAGTGGGGTGATAATTGATTAAGGTGCATGTGAGTTGCAAAAATTAATTTTCCTGAATTATTGTTTTGTAACAATTATAAGTTCTGGGATTTTTAACATACAGTAATTAGGAGCTTTCATAGTGAGGAAACACAACGTTCACAGTTCACAAGTAGAGCATACATTGTTCCTGATTGTCCATTTATTTTCAACTGTTAGTTGTACATTGGAAGTTATTGTGATTAGACTACCTTGACATGAAATCAGCTTTAAGTTCTTTATGCATAACAGCAATCCATGTACCAAATATCATTCTAGATCACAGGTATTCTATAAATTCATTTCAGGCTGTCCAATAACACAGTTATATAATTAATTAGCCAGAGGTAAGGATTTGCAGTTTGCAAGAACACACATAAGGTTGTTCCTGCAGCTGAAATCATACTGGTAAATGTTAATTAATTCAGCACGTCAAAATCTATTTGAAGATCTTTCTGGCCACAGCTAGATAAGACAAAAATTGAATGACAAATCCTCATTTTCAGAATACTGTTGACTATTTGTCATCAAACTATTATCCTACAAATGTCTGCAATTAACCGTTACTACTTATGGTACAATTTAACACTGAATAAAAGCTAGCTAACATTACCTTTTATCCTATGCATTACCTGTGTTGTTTTGGATCTTCTGACGTGTGTAGTTCTGCTCTCATCATTAATGTGGCTTAATCGACCTTTAGAGGCTCCTTCAGAAAGGCAATGGGACCTCCTGCAGGGAAGTGTAGAGGCAGCATATGAAGATATACTTGCATCTCCTCCAGCAGACCATGTCACAGTATGGTCTGCTGGAGTATTTTCTGGCAGCATTGTGCCATGCGAATGGGCCCTCAAATTCCGATAGTAAGTCATAAATCTATTTCTCCGTGTCTTGTTCATGCTTGCACCAGTTAGTTTCTGACCACATAGTTCATTTAGAGAGTTAGCTCGCTGATTTCCACTCAGTTGTTCCAAGTCCATGGAGTTACTATTTATTAACCTACTTTCTGCATAGTCCTTGTCATCATTATTGTCCAACAGATCTTCCGTGCTCGTTAACCGATCTTGACTTAGATCAGACAAGGAAAATTCCATACTATCTTGACGCCACATGTCAGCAGATTTGGAACGTTTTTTCCTGATATTTGTGCTTTCTAAAACAGTTGTTCCATTTCCAGTTACTAGATGCAGATCTCCAAGATTTGCCTGGCAAGCAGACTCTAATCTGATTTCATCAAAATTCTCTATATCTTGGACAATATGCTTGTCCAAGCAAATGTCAAGTTCATCCCTAGAACGTTGTGGTTGTACAGCACTCCTCCTCCTGGCATTGGAAAGTGAAGAGCCTGTATGATAAGATACAGGCCTTACATTTTTACCCATTCTACCAACCCAAGAGAGGTGAGTAAAGTCTTCAGTCAAAACATTAAGGTCTCCAGGATTACCGATGTCCAGATCATCCCTGGCCAGTGATTGTGGAATGCTGGGTGTGCTGCTAGATTTAGTGCTGGTTTCAGAATTTCTGTGCGTAATCCTAACTGCAGAGGCAGGCCTGGCTCTTCGTGAGGTTTTAGTTGGAATACGAAGTGATCGAGACATATGCTTGCGTGTCAGGCCTGCACGCTCATCTCCCGAAAATGCTCGTTCACTATCGTTCTGACTCTCTGAATTTCCCATGTTTTGATATGTCTGAGGAAAGAACAAGAATAAGTCCTCAAAATTTAAGATAAAGTCTTGTTAGAGAATTAGAATAGGAAATGAAAAACGTCACAATATTTGACACAAACATCCATAGATCAAACAGTATCAGACAAAAGTAACAAGTGACTTAAACTTGGATTGAGAATGATTGATTTTTAAATATCATAAGCTGCACAAAGTTACAAGCAATCAAAATAATGTACAACTAAATAATTTATTATTGCAGAATCCAAATTATAGAGTGCATTTGGAGGAATATAATTAGATTCAACTTGATTCTTATACAATACAGATTCTGGGAAAAGAACGTGATGAAAAAGACAAGCAGCAGTCATTAAAAACTGTCACTATTCTGAACTTCTGTTCACTATCTCTCTTTCTCTCCTTATCCCAGGGCCAAAAATTCTATTCAACCATACAATATAATTTTCTCTAAAGACAAAGTACCAGTCTAATTTAACAGCAAAAATAAAAATCACCTTTTTTCACACTTTCAGTAACTGACGTAGCATTCTCAACATTGTAAAACTTTCTTGTGTAACTTCCATTTGTCTATGTGACTAAGTTTTCAGAGACATGCACCATAACAAGAAAAGCCAAGTAAAAGCACAGATGTCTGGCACTGACATCTGTTTATCTTAAACAGATAATTATGTTTATCTTAATATACCTTCTGCTCTAATTTAAGGCATTCATCATCTATATCATTTTTGCAAGAAATTTCAGGTACTAATTTAACTTTTTGACAATGGTGGCATGGTGGTTAGCATGCCCCACAGTGCCAGAGACTCGAGTTTGATTCCTGGCTTGGTGTGCGGAGTCTGCACATTCTCTCCACATCTGTTTGGGTGGAGATGTGTTTTGGCACATCTCCGGGTGCTCCTGTTTACTCCCATAGTCCGAAAGACATGCTGGTTCGGTGCGTTGGCCATGCCAAATTTTCCCTCAACATACCTGAGCCGGCACTTGGTTGTGGCAACTAGGAGGATTTTCACAGTAACTTCATTCTAACACCAATGAACTTGAAACTAGATGCTGCACCTAACTTGCTGACCCCTTTCCCAAATGTTCTGCTTTTGCTTCATATTTCCAGAATCCATTAATTTTATTTATTTTTCAATGAAAGCAACATTGAATCTTGTCAAAAACAGATATAGTGATGTAAGCTAAAGGATGTCTTTCTGAACGCCCATTAACAGAGAATCATGTCCAACTGCAAATTGCTTGGTTGATAGGTGTTCAAGGCATTTAAGAAAACAAAACAAAGTCAGATTTTAAGGTCCAAGTTAATTTCAAGAACAGCTTACATATTTCACTGCTAATAGTACAGCAATCTTGATACTTACTAGTTCAAATGGAACATTTCATCACGGAAAAATTAAATACAGATCAATCAGAATGAATTAACAGAGAACTGTGCTTAATGTTCACTGCCAATTATTTTTCTACTTCTTTCTAACGTATGACTAAATAATGGTTATTTGTACAATGTTTTGATATTTGTGTTGAGAATTCAGGATTATTTTTACTTGAAAATATTGTTTTTTTAAAAATGCCTCAGAGGTATGAAACACATTTTGAAGTGTTGTCCACTGTGAATTTGCAATATTTCAGTGTATGTTCCCATTTCAGATTAGTTATTAAATTACAGACTAAAACACAAATAGGCAAATCATTTCAGTGACTAATTTTTACCAACTTTCAGCTTTTAAATTTGCTTAGGATCTTCCTTTTTGCCTTTTGAAACATGCACATAACACTCAAATTCTCACCAATATATCCAACCTTGCAACTGAAAAGAGAGAAATATAAAATGCCAATAAAAACCATACCTTGCAGATTGACGTTGAGATCAAACGACACTTCACCTGCTGTGTTCAGGTGGAGTACGTGGCAGATATTGACATCATAGCAAAGAAGTTACCAGCAATGCTGTATAACTCATTCCTTATAACTAAAGATTCCAGATCTTCTTCAATTCATGAAATTAATGAGAAGCCCTGAAAATAAATTTTAAAATAATTAAGTCACAACGTACTATGTTGAATGTATAACAACAACATAATTCAGGACCATACAAACATAAGTACTGACTTCTGCAAGGTTATCTCCACAATAAATCTATCTTCATACTAAGTAGTTAAGTCTATTTTAATTGAATGTGTAATTCAGGATGTCAGGTGGGCAGTTTTACATGTGGTCTTCCACTTTCATGACTTAAGTCCCAGGTTGATACTGGTTTCTTTTGACTTGAAGGTAAACACCAGAGTCATAATGTTTGAGGGAAGGGTTGAGCTGGGATTGAACCATAGAATCCCTACAATGCAGAAAGAGGACATTCAGCCATTGAGTCTGCACTGACCCTCTGAAAGAGCATTCCACAAGGTCCTCCACTCTGCTCCATGCATTTATCATGGCTAACGGACATTAACAGGGAATTTAGCATGGCCAATCCACCTAACCTGCACATCTTTGGACTGTGGGAGGAAACCGGAGTACCCAAAGGAAACCCATACAGACACAGGGAGAATGTGCAAACTCCCCACAGATAGTTACCCAAATCCCTGGCACTGAGGAAGCAATGCCAACCACTGTGCCACCTGATAGAAGCGATGGCTGAATAGATCATTGTGTATATAGTATGCATATGTATGAACAAAGATGATTGTACAAAACAAGATATTTTTGTCTTCGTTCAGCATCTTCTAATTAGATTCTATGGAAATCTAAAAATAGCTTTATCTGAAGGAAGAAGAGGAGGGCATATTCTAAACATTTTGTACAGGGCCTCTGATGCAGAAATGCAGAATTTCTAATGAGCAGATCCAGAGAATGCATGCCAATGTCAAAGAAATAACTTACGGAGTATCAGCAGTTTTGACTTTAAATAATATTAAGATAGGATCTTGCACCAGTGTGTCATTTACCTGCAGCTCTATTCTTCTTACTTGGCACCTCCCATCTGTACTTCTAGTCCTGTGCTATTTTTTTTAAATGGGCAGGGTGAGGTTCTCTAATTTAGCTTTCATGATATTCAGCACTAAACGGTGCCAGCAAGATTTCAGTGTACCCAAGCTGAGAGCAGTCAGTGATTTTTTCATTCCAATTTATAAACTGCGTACAACACATAATTTTTTCATCAGAAGCTATTACAAACATTCCACACTAATAAGCAAGGCATTAAACGTACAAAATAATTATATGGATCAGCTGGCATACAAAGCAACAGACAATGTCGGAGGCCTGGGAGGGGTGGAGAGAGATACTGTATTCAAAGTATTAATGTTTAAATTCAATATGTACCTCAATGCCCTCCCCTTCTTTTTACTGCACTCTGCATGTTCACTGTTCACAGTAAATATATTGCAACCTTACAGAACATTTGGTCTGGCTGATTAGTGCCCATGAGTGAGCCTACAATCATTCTTTATGACATAGAACATAGAACAATACAGCACAAACAGGCCCTTCGGCCCATGAGTTGCGCTGATCACATCTACCAATCCACAGACCTATCTATAACCCCCTATCCTATTCTTTTCCATATACTCATCCAGAAGTCTCTTAAAAGACCCCAGTGAGTTTGCCTCAACAACCTCCGACGGCAGTCGGTTCCATTCACTCACCACCCTCTGAGTGAAAAACCTACCCCTGACATCTCCTTTGTATTTGCTTCCCTGCACCTTAAATCTGTGTCCTCTCGTAGTGACCATTTCAGCTCGGGGAAATAGTCTCTGAGAGTCCACCCTATCTATTCCTCTCAACATTTTATAAACCTCTATCAGGTCGCCTCTCAACCTACGTCTCTCCAGTGAGAAGAGTCCCAGCTCCCTCAACCTATCTTCATAAGGCCTGCCTCCCAATCCAGGCTGCATCCTTGTAAATCTCCTCTGAACCCTCTCAATAGCCTCTACATCCTTCCTATAATGAGGCGACCAGAACTGCGCACAATACTCCAACTGGGGTCTGACAAGAGTCTTATAGAGCTGCATCATTACCTCCTGACTCCTAAACTCTATTCCTCGATTAATGAAGGCCAGTACACCGTACGCCTTCTTGACCACTTCCTCCACCTGCAAGGCCGATTTAAGAGTCCTATGGACCCGGACCCCGAGATCCTTCTGCTCTACGACACAGCTAAGACTCCTACCCCTTATATTGTACTCCTTCATCCGATTATTCCTGCCAAAATGGACCACTACACATTTATCTGCGTTGAAGTCCATCTGCCACTTCTCCGCCCAGTCTTGCATTCTATGTCCCGCTGCAACTTTTGGCATCCCTCCAGACCATCCACAACACCACCGACCTTTGTATCGTCGGCGAACTTGCTAACCCATCCCTCCACTTCCTCATCCAGGTCGTTTATGAAAATGACAAACAGCAGGGGTCCCAGAACAATTCCCTGGGGCACTCCACTGGTTACCGACCTCCATGCAGAACAAGACCCATCCACAGCCACTCTCTGCCTTCTGCCGGCAAGCCAGTTCTGGATCCACGAGGCCAAAGCCCCTTGGATCCCATGCCCTCTCACCTTCTCCAGAAGCCTTGCATGTGGGACCTTATCAAACGCCTTACTAAAGTCACGTACACTACGTCCACCGCCCTTCCTTCGTCAATGTGTTCAGTCACATTTTCGAAGAACTCAACTAGGCTCGTAAGGCATGACCTGCCCTTGACAAAACCATGCTGACTATTTCTAATCAGTCCAAACTTCTCCAAATGTTCATATATCTTATCCCTCAGAAGCCTCTCCATCAGCTTACCAACCGTGAAGTCAAACTCACAGGTCAGTAATTTCCTGGACTATCCCTGTTCCCTTTCTTAAAGATAGAACATAGAACATAGAACATTACAGCGCAGAACAGGCCCTTCGGCCTTCGATGTTGCGCCGACCAATTATGAAAAAAAAGCAATGACCCTCCAAACTAAACCATTCCCTTCTCTTCCATAAACTTATCAACTAACATCTTAAACGCCACCAAACTTGGCGCATCTACAACTGACGCAGGCAAGGCATTCCATACCCTTACCACCCTCTGGGTAAAGAACCTACCTCTGACATCTGTCCTAAAACCACCATCCCTTAATTTAAAGCTATGTCCCCTCGTGCTAGCACGATAGGAACCACATCCGCAATCCTCCAAAACCTCTCCCGTTTCCATGGACGATGCAAAGATCATCGCCAGGGGCTCTGCAACCACTTCCCTCACCTCCCACAATAACCTAGGGTACATCCCATCTGGTCCCGGCGACTTGTCTATCTTGATAGAATTTAACAGGTCGAACACATCCTCTTTCCTAACATCCACATACTCAATCTTTTCCGTATGCTGTAAACCTGCAGTGCAATCTCCCAGTTCACCTTCCACCGTGAATACCGAGGCAAAGTATATAGTTTGGGATATAGTAGGACTGTTTAACTACGGCTTTTTTTCCCACAGGTAATTCGGTCCATAGTTGACCAACATTGAGCATGCATTCGGCAGGCGGTGCGAGTACAGCTCTTGGATGTTGATTCATGGGTTGCCTGGTACTTCATGTCGTAAGTGAGTGCTTTATGTGGACCATCTGAAGGGCACCATGACAGCTCAGAGACTATCGATGTGGCTGTGCAGACACTTGGAATTGGGCCGGTGTCTGCGGGAGTTTGCGCGTTCTCCCCGTGGTCGCGTGGGTTTTCTCCGGGCGCTCCGGTTTCCTCCCACAACCCAAAAATTAGCTCTTAGGCTGATTGGGAAACAAATTGTCCCTATAGTGAGAGTCTTCCATATTAGGAATAACCTAAATCTATAATAGGATAATGGAATTGCTACTATATAGTTATGACGGCGGCGCGGGCTGGTTGGGCTGAAGGGCCTGTTTCCCGTGCTGTGTTGCTCTAAAAAAAAGTACTCGTTAAGCACCTCTGCCATTTCTCCCGGATTCACACAGACTTTTCCCCCTTCACCTTTTATAGGCCCTATCCCTTCTCTTCTCATCCTTTTACTTTTCACATATTTGTAGAAGGCCTTGGGATTCTCCTTAATCTTCCCTGCCAAGGCCTTCTCGTGACCCCTTCTGGCTCTCCTAATTTCCTTTTTAAGTTCCCCTCTACACACCTTATACTCCTCTAGATCCCTAACATCCCCTAGCTCTCTGAACCTTTTATATACCATTTTTTTCTTCCTAACTAGGTTCACCACTACCTTTGTGCACCACGGTTCCCGCGTTCTACCTGAACCTCCTTGACTCTTCGGAACGTTGTCTTGCAATGCCCTAGACAAACATTCCCTGAAAAACCGCCACTTCCCTTCTGTACTCTTCCCCAAGAACACCTCCTTCCAGTTTATGCGTCCAATTACCTGCCTAATGTTTTCATATTTCCCCTTCCTCCAGACATACACCTTCCTAGCCTGTCTGATCCTATCTCTTTCCATCGCTATCGTGAAAGAGATAGAATTATGATCCCCATTCCCAAGATGCTCACCTACCGTGAGATCCGACACCTGCCCGGGCTCATTAGCAAGCACCAGGTCAAGTACAGCCTCTCCTCTCATAGGCTTTTCCACGTACTGTGTCAGGAAACCTTTCTGAACACACCTAACAAACTCCACACCATCCAAACCCCTTACCCTTGGGATATACCAGTCGATGTTTGGGAAATTAAAATCTCCCATCACAACAACCCTGTTATTTCTACATCTGTCTAGGATCTGTTTCCCTATCTGCACCTCAAGTTCCCTGCTGCTGTTGGGCAGCCTATAGAATACATCCAGCAAAGTTATCGAGCCTTTGCTGTTCCTAACTTCCACGATATACAGATGCCGGCGTTGGATTGGGGTGGTAAGAACTCAGTAAGAATTTAGCAACACCAATTTATATGCCTGAGGAAGACACAGAGTGTTGAAAGCTCGCTTTTTTACTATCAAATAAATCGGTTGGATTATAAATTGGTGTTGCTAAATTCTTACTGAGTTCCTAACTTCCACCCACAGAGACTCCGTAGACAATCCCTCCCCATCATCCACCTTCTCTACAGCCATGACACTGTCCCTGATCAACAGTGCCACACCACCTCCTCTTTTGCCCCCAACCCTGTCCCTCCTGAAGCACCTGAATCCCGGCACCTGAAGTACCCAATCCTGTCCCTGAGACAACCAATCTCTGTAATGGCCACCACATCACACTCCCAAGCAGCAATCCACGCCCTAAGCTCTTCTACCTTATTTACTACACTCCCGGCATTAAAATAGACACACCGCAGCCCCTCAGTCAGGATATTTCCCTTTTCCACCACCTGCCTAACCCCCCTCCCAGAGTGCCTACAGTCCTTCCCTACGTAGGAACTAACCTCCATATTCACCGTCCCATCGGTATTCCCACCCCCCAGCTTTTCTAGTTTAAAGACTCCCCAGTAGCCCTAGCTAGCCTACCTGCCAAGATATTAGTCCCCCTAGGGTTCAAGTGCCACCCGTCCTTACTGTACAGGTCACACCTGCCCCTAAAGAGGTCCCAAATGACGTTTGAAAGGAACCTGATTCATTGGGACTTGACTTGAAATTCACAGGGCAAAAATTGTGGGTAAAAATGGAAAATCTAAGGATTTGATTCTCACAGGTAAGATGCTTTTATTTTGCAAATAATGAAAATTGCATGAAACAGTACAATCACGTCTCTCAGAAGAAGCAGGCAGAAACAATTCTTGGCAAGCTGAGATGGCACACTAGTGTATCCACCATCACAAACATTTTTACAGCTGCCCAATACAGTCACAGAGTGGTACAATTGAGTGAATTATCACAACTTTCCTCCCACCTCTTCAGATAAATTCTAAAGGCAGTACACATTTACCTTCAATGACTCAACTGGCAATCTCCATAGTGCTGATCTTAAAGGTGCTGCCAAATCAATTGCTGCAACCTAAAAATAGTTAATATATGCAAAGGAGAATAGACTTAAACTGTCGCGTTTGGGTCTTTGATGAACCTGGCAGCAGGAGCTGCAAAAAGGTGTGTAATGGTGCTGTGCTCTGATATATCTGCGCTAATGTATCATGGTGGGAAGAGCAATAGAAGTGAAAGCTGCTCAGGAAGACAGAGATAAATTGGAAAGAGGTACAAAGGTGGATTAAAAAAAAAACTAGGATTTTAAGACTAGTTAAGAAAATGAAAGACTAAGCCAACAAATTCAAATCTACAGGGCAGACCAATATTTCTCATCGCAGTATAACATAAACCAGCCTGCAATTTAAACATGTCTATTTCTCTTCATTGACATGTAACATTGCACATTTAATCGAAGTTTAATCAGTTCATCTGATTATTCGTTATTATTATTACTCAAATTAATGATTTAATCTCACAGCCTTTGTGCAAGACTTCATATCATCTAATATGGTAATTAAAGCCGCCATAGAAGATACAGAGATTATCAGGTCTTAATTCTTTTGAGTAAACATTTCATTTACATAATCTAAAGCAACACAAACAAAATATTTTCATGGCCCAAAGACAAATAGAAGAAAAATCTGAGTGAACCAGAAGGAAACAGAGTTGAGATTGACAAATTCAATTCACATAGAGCCCCTATAATTTTTGTATACCCACTTCTTCCCTATGTTTCCATTTGCATCGGATAATGGTAATCAGTAACTTCAAGAGAACCTTTAGAATTCACAAACTAATTCTTATGGCTCTGCCCAACGTAAATGTTGTATTAATTAACTGGTATGACGGTACATCAACAGGCTCAGGTGGGTGGATTTTCCCAAAAAATTCAAAGCGTCAATTTCACGTAAAAATTGGAGTAAATTCTGGTGGGTCTTTTTCTAGCAGGATTTTCAAACTGCAGCGTGCATGAGCATGAACATTGCAAAAAAAGAGAGCGGGGCCTATTCCCACTGGAAAGGCTGGCAGCATGGTGCTGGGTGGGCCACTACACATTCACTGATCTGTCAGCATCGAGATCAACGCATGCCGCAGGAGCCCTGTATTGCTGGCCAGCACAGCAACCTGATATCGCTGCCCCACCAATCCCTAACCTCTAGGATGTATCTGGACCAGCCGTGACCGTGCCCATGCCATAATCCCAATCCCCCTTCCCCTGCCACAACATCTCCTGCAGGTCAACCTCTATCACAATGGCCAACCGCAATCACTGGCCTTCCTCCCTCTGCCTGATCTCCCCAACACACAGTCCTGCCCCCAATAGGTCCCAGCTCCCTATGGCTCAGTTGCCTTGGTACTTCCTGATGCTTGGTGGACAATGCCAAAGTGCCCCTTCAGCATGCCACTTTGTCCCTTGGATAGTGCCAGGGGACCAGATTCACACTGCCAAACTGGCAATGCCTAGGGGGAACATCCCCTTATCTCTACATCCTGGGGGGTTTCCATAGACCTCTTCACTGCACCTAGCTCCCCACAGGGACGGAGAAACTCTAATAGGCTCAGAGAATTGCGCTCAATGTTTTCCAGGACCATTCCTTCTCCTTTCATACACAAAATAATCTAAAGGATTATACAGGGTAGATTCAAAAGGAATGTTCCTGATAGTGGGGGAGTTCCGAGGGGTCAAGTTTGAGGATAAAGGGGTAAACCTTTTGGAACCTTCTGAAGAGAAATGTCTTCACCCAGAGAATATGGCTCTGTGGAATTGACTACCACAGAAAGTAATTAAGGCCAAAACATTATGAGATTTCAAGAAATAAATATAACTCTTGGAGGTAAAGTGATCAAGGAAAATAGGGGAAGACGGGATCAGAATATTGAATTTGATGATCAGCCATGATCAAAATGAATGACGAAGCAAGCTTAAAAGGCCAAATAGCTTGCTCCTGCGACTACTTTCAATGTTTTTATATGTTTCTTTTGTACAGAGGCAGACTTGCAACAAAACAAAGTGCTGCAGTGCGGAGCCTTGGCCAATGAGTGCAGGGTGGAGAACTGAGTAGTGGCTGCGAGAGTAGTCAGAAGTTTGGTAGCTCTGATTTTGCTGACAGGCTCAAATGAGACCTGGCAAAGAGCCAGAGATCTGGGGTTCATGTTGCACTATGTGTAACCTCCATGACTTGCCTGGGCTTGTAAAATCTTACTTATTGTCCTGTCTGGAGACAATATACATCTCTTTAACCTATGCTAATGCTATTTCCACTCACATTGTCTACATCTTTAAGACTTGAATAGCAAGTTAGCTGCAAAGACTTGCATTCTAATCAGTATTCTGTATACTGTGTGTGCTTTTATACGCCTTTCTCCGATCAGAACCTTCCACACGCCTGACAAAGGAACACTTTCCGAAAGCTTGTGGGATTACTATCAAATAAACTGGTTGGACTTAAACCTGGTGTTGTCAGATTTCTTAAAGAGCCAGAGAGCAGGGCCCCCAAGAGTGCAAATTTGCCTTTGCTACTTGTGTAGTTTCTTTAAAATGACCCTTTGTTTTATTTTGAATAACTAGAGTAAAACCAACATCTACTTTAATCAGAAAAAATAAAGTATCCTCAACAAAACAAGTATTTAAAGAAAATGGAAGGCGGAGGTGTCAGCTAAAAATCAGACAAGTTTTTCAGGGCTCTGGAGGAGGAATGCAGTATAAAACATGTGGAGGGATTGGAGCAGTCAAGGGGGCTTGAGTAGAATGCAGTTGAAGTACATATATTAGGTGCTTTGTTATTGCATTGTGTTGTGGATAGACTAATGGGAAAGCAGAGACCATTAGAAAGGTCGATGTTATGAATCGAGAAAGAAGAAATGGGAAGGGGAAAAGTCCTGTGGATCTAGCAGTACTGAAAGGGTAATAGGCTGGAATCAGTAAAAGAACATACAGATTTAGATCTAAAAGTGGCCAGTTGTAAGAAAAATAGGCAACAACTGAGATTACATGCTTTACTGAAAAATAGAAACACACAATTCAATAGGACAGAAGATGGTTTTTGATGCAGAACATGCCAACGGTGAGAAAACACAAAAAAGTGAAGGTATTTGTCTCGAGGAAGGGACCAGGGATGAAACAAAATTCTGAAAACTCAGAAGCAACATAAATTGTTATTCCAAGCTTGTGTTTAGTCCTTGCCAAAAAATATCAAAAAAAATCAGATTCTCAGTCCTTGATAGATATGCCCCTGTCAGGCAGGGAGAAAATGGCAGAGTGAGGGAACCACAGTTCACAAAAGGGGTTGAATGTCTTGTCAAGAGGGAAAAGGAGATGTATGTAAGGATGAGAAAACAAGGTTCAGTTGGATCGTTTGAGGGTTATAAGGTAGAAAGGAATGAGCTAAAAAAAAAAAAGGGCTTAGGAGAGCGAGGAGGAGGCATGGGGAGTCCTTAGTGGGTCAGATAGAGGAAAACCCCTAGGTTTTTTACTCTTGTGTGAGA
Source organism: Sphyrna mokarran (assembly GCA_024679065.1). Taxonomy (NCBI): domain Eukaryota; kingdom Metazoa; phylum Chordata; class Chondrichthyes; order Carcharhiniformes; family Carcharhinidae; genus Sphyrna; species Sphyrna mokarran. Next base: position 55,072,627 of record JAGIQG010000013.1, on the reverse strand, counting down.
AATAAAAGAATGACCAGGGTGAGGTTAGGGCTGATCAAGTATAGTAGTGGGAATTGTGCATGGAGTCAGAAGAGATAAGAGAGGCGATGAATGAATACTTTTCTTCAGTGTTTACCAAGGAGAGAGGCCACGTTTTTGAGGATGAGAGTGTGATACAGGCTGATAGGCTGGAAGAGGTAGATGTACTGAGGGAAGATGTATTAGCAATTTTGAAAAACCTGAGGGTTGAGAAGTCCCCTGGGCCAGATGGTCTATATCCTAGGATTCTTTGGGAGGCGGGGAATGAGATTGCAGAATCTTTGGCTTTGATCTTTGGGTCCTCGTTGTCCATAGGGATAGTGCCAGAAGACTGGAGAGTGGCGAATATTGTTCGAAAGGAAATAGAAATGACACTGGTAATTATAAGCCAGTTAGTCTTACTTGAGTGGTTGGTAAATTGATGGAAAAGCTCCTGAGGGACAGAATTTATGACCATTTAGAAAGATGCAGCTTAATCCGGAATTGGCAGCACGGATTCGTGAATGGTAAATCTTGCCTCACAAATTTGATTGAATTCTTTGAGGAGGGAGCTAAGTGTGTAGAGCAGTTGATGTCGTATATATGGATTTTAGTAAGGAACTTGATTAGGTTCCCCATAGTAGGCTCATGAAGAAAGTAAGGTGGTGTGGGATAGAGGGATATTTGGTCGATTGAATAAGTAACTGGCTATCTCACAGAAGGCAGAGAGTGGTGGTGGATGGAAAATTTTAAGACTAGAAACTAGTTACCAGCAGTGTACTACAGGGATCAGTGCTGGGTCCTCTGCTATTTGTGATTTTTATCAATGACTTGGAGGAAGGGACTGAAGAGTGGGCCTGTAAATTTGCTAATGACACCAAGATTGGTGAAATAGTGGATGAAGTGAGGGCTGTTGTAGGCTGCAAAGAGACTTTGATAGGACACAGAGCTGGGCCGAAAAGTAGCAGATGGAGTTGAACCCTGGTGAGTGTGAAGTGATTCATTTTGGTAGGACTAATTTGAATACAGATTACAGGGTCAATGGCAGGATTCTGAGGAATGCGGAGGAACAGAGAGATCTTCGGGTTCATATCCACAGATTTCTGAAGGTTGCCACTCAAGTGGATAGAGCCATGAAGAAGACTTATAGTGTGTTAACGTTTATTAACAGGGGGTTTGAGTTTAAGAACTGTGGGGGTTATACTGTTACTGTACAGGACCTTGGTAAGACCACATTTGGAATATTGTGTGCAGTTCTGGTTACCTCACTATAAGAAGGATGTGGAAGCATTGCAGAGTGTGCAGAGGAGATTGACCAGGATGCTACCTGGTTTAGAGGATAGATCTTATGAGGAAAGGTTGAGGGAGCTAGGGTTTTTCTCTTTAGTGCAAAGGAAGATGAGAGGTGACTTAATAGAGGTCTAAAAAACGATGAGAGGATAGAGTGGATGTTCAGACACTATTTCCTCAGGTGGATGAGGCTGTTATTAGGGGACATAACTATAAAGTTCATGGTGGGAGATATAGGAGGGATGTCTGATGTAGGTTCTTTACTCAGGGAGTGGTTGGTGTGTGGAATGGACTGCCTGCTGTGATAGTGGAGTCAGACACTTTAGGAACTTTCAAGCAGTTATTGAATAGGCACATGGAGCACACCAGAATGATAGGGATTGGGATAGCATAGTCTTGGTTTCGGACAAAGCTCAGCACAACATCGAAGGTTGAAGGGCCTGCACTATGCTGTACTGTTTTACGTTCAATGTCCTGTGAGCTAAAAGAGGACACGAGAAGACTTTGGCTGATAGGATCAAGGAGAATCCTAAAGCTTTCTTTAGATATGTTAAGAATAGAAGATTGGTTAGGGCAAGATTAGGGCCAGTCAGAGACAGCAGTGGAAAGTTATGCGTGGAGCCTGAAGAGATTGGAGAGGCACTGAACAAATATTTCTCTTCGATATTCACGCAGGGAGACGTAAATGTAGTTGTGGAGAACACTGGGATACAGGTTGTAAACTGGAAAGTATTGAAGTAGATAAGGAGGATGTGCTAGATATTCTTGAGGGTTTGAAGTTAGATAAGTCCCCTGGGCCGGACGGGATTTACCCTAGAATTCTCTGGGAGGCGAGAGAGGAGATTGCAGAGCCTCTGGCTCTGATCTTCAGGTCGTCGTTGGTTACGGGTATAGTGCCGGAAGACTGGAGGATAGCGAATGTGGTCCAATTGTTCAAGAAGGGGAAGAGAGACTTTCCGGGGAATTATAGGCCGGTGAGTCTTACTTCTGTTGTGGGCAAAGTATTGGAGAGAATTATTAGGGATAGATTTATAGTTATTTAGAGAGAAATGAATTGATTGGGGATAGTCAGCATGGTTTTGTGAAGGGTAGGTCGTGCCTTACTAACCTCATTGAGTTTTTTGAAAAAGTGACCAAAGAGATGGATGGGGGTAAGGCGGTTGATGTAGTATATATGGACTTTAGTAAGGCGTTTGATAAGGTGGCCCATGGAAGACTTCTACAGAAAATGCAGATGTGTGGAATAGAGGGTGAGTTAGCTAATTGGATTAGAAATTGGCTGGCAGATAGAAGACAGAGGGTGGTGGTTGATGGGAGATTTTCATCGTGGAGTTCGGTGACGAGTGGTGTGCCTCAGGGGTCTGTTTTTGGGGCCCCTGCTGTTTGTAATTTTTATAAATGATCTGGATGAGGGTATTGAGGGATGGATCAGTAAATTTGCAGATGACACTAAAGTCGGTGGAGTGGTAGATAGTGAAGAGGGGTGTTATAGTTGGCAGAGAGACTTGGACAAGTTGCAGAGCTGGGCCGAGAGGTGGCAAATGGAGTTTAATGTGGAAAAGTGTGAGGTAATTCACTTTGGCAGGAATAACAAATGTGTAGAGTATAGGGCTAATGGTAGAGCTCTTAATAGTGTTGATGAACAGAGGGATCTTGGTGTATATGTGCATAGATCCCTGAAAGTTGGCATCAAGTCGATAAGGTTGTAAAGAAGCCATATGGAGTCTTAGCTTTTATTGGTAGGGGGATTGAATTTCGGAGCCACAACGTCATGTTGCAACTGTACAAAACTCTAGTGCGGCCGCACTTGGATTATTGTGTGCAGTTCTGGTCCCCACATTATAAGAAAGATGTGGAGGCATTGGAGAGGGTACAGAGGAGGTTTACCAGGATGTTGCCTGGTAGGGAGGGCAGGTCTTATGAAGAGAGGCTGAGGGATTTGAGGTTGTTTTCGTTAGAAAGGAGGCGGCTAAGAGGGAACCTTATCGAAACATATAAGATGATTAGAGGTTTAGATAGGGTGGACAGTGATAGCCTTTTTCCTAGGATGGAGAAAGCTAGCACGAGGGGACATAGCTTTAAATTAGGGGGTGGTAGTTATAGGACGGATGTCAGAGGTAGGTTCTTTACCCAGAGGGTGGTAAGGGTATGGAATGCCCTGCCTGCTGCAGTTGTAGATGCGCCAAGTTTGGTGGCGTTTAAGAGGTTAGTAGATACGTTTATGGACGAAAAGGGAATGGTTTAGGTTAGAGGGTCATTGCTTTTTTCTAATTGGTCGGCGCAACATCGAAGGCTGAAGGGCCTGTTCTGCGCTGTGATGTTCTACGTTCAAATATTTTAGGCCTCCCAAATCAAACAAACTCAACCCCTTCTATTCCAACTAATAACATGCCAGTATGTCTGAATTCAAGAGGGCAGCTTCTTTTTTTCTCTTCTCTATGTGTTATCCTTCCTCCTTCCCTATATTTGTCTTCTCCTTCCTTTCCTAAGCTATTGGAGCAAGTTAGCAGGTAACCCAAAAATCCATGCTGGGAAGCAAACAGGAAGGCTGAGAAACATTCAGATGTAAAAACACTCCAGGCTGAGCATGCAGGGGAGTGATTTTATGTGTGTGCTCTATTGTTCAGCAAGAGGTCTGACAACAACAATTTTAAATCCAACCGATTTATTTGATAGTAAACCTGCTAGCTTTCAGCCTTTGTGCCTTCGTCAGGCAGATGAGGTGTTCAGAATGCTGACATCTCTACATCATGACTATTGCTCAGCAACAGCCTTGGAATTACAGTTGGCAAACAAAGTGATGGAAGTCAAACAGAGTAACAGCACAGCGGAGAACAACTCAGGATAGGTAGAGCTTGGAGCAGGACAAATCCAAAAGATGGGTAAGCTCACAAGGGAATATGCAGAACAAGTAAACAAGTAAATAATACTCAAAACAATGTTAACACTCCAGATTGTGCCTCAGGACTCAGCTTCTGATTGGAAATTTACACACAATTCAGCAAAATTAACCATTTTATTTTGAATTTAGTTTATGTGTTTCCAATATTATGGATGATACTTACAACAGCACACTTCCGTTTATTGTACAATTAAAAATTACACCCTATTTGAATGACTTGACTTTCCAGTTCACAAATGATAGCTTTGAGAGAGAAAAGGAGAGTGACTTGTTAGATCAATTTTCTACTGCTGCCTCTTAACTCTAAGACTTTTTTCCTTTAAGTCCTTATCTCCTGCTCTTTTGAATTTTACAATTGAATCTGCTTGCTCCACACTTCAGGCAATGCATCCTGGATGACAAAAACCTATCATTTAAAAAAAATCTTGACTCGTTTATTCTCTGATTTGTTTACTTACCAGAAATCTGTACCCCTGGTTACTATCTTTTCTGCAGTGGAAACAATTTCTATTTATTTATTCTATCAAGAACCTTCATGATTTTGAATGCCTCCATCAATTCCTCTTAACCCTCCTTGTTCCAAGGAGACCCCACCTAGCTTCTTTAGTCTCTCCACCTGGCTGAAGTCCTTGGTACCATTCTGGTAGATCTCCTCAGCATTTTCAGTAAGTCCTTGACATCAGTTTTAAAGTGTGGTGATCAGAAGTAGACACAACTGAACTATAGAGGAGGCTTTTCTAGTGTTTTCTGAAACTTCACAACTTTGATTTCACACTTTATCAATAAAGCCAGAATTCCATGTCTTTTTAATAGCTTTCTAACTTGTTCCATCCCTTCAAAGACTTATGCATAAGCTGCAGATCTCTCTCAGATTCTGCATACCTTTTAATATTATCCTATTTAATTAATTTTGCATCTCTTCACTCTTCCAACATGTATCATCACACTTCTACGCATTGTTATATCTGCTCTGTGTCTGTCTAATAATGATGTGGCAATTGCATAGTGGCATTGCCACTGGACTAACAATCCAGAGACCCTGGGGACCAAGGTTTGAATCCCACCACAGCAGATGTTGAAATTTGAATTGAATAAAAACCCTGAATTAAAAGTTTAATGATGACCATGAAAACCATTGTTGATTGTTGTAAAACTCATCTGGATCACCAAGTGGTCCTTTAGAGAAGAAAATTTGCCATTTTTACCTGGTCTGGTCTACAGACTCCAGATCCACATCAGTGTGGCTGATTCTTAAGTGCACTCAGAAATGACCTAGCAGCTATTCAGTTCAAGGGCAATTAGGGATGGGCAAAGGGTGACCCAGCCAGTGATACCCACATCCCATGAAAGAATAACAATTTGATCAATATACAGCCTGAGGTCTGTTATTATTTACCTCATTATTTACTAGCTTTCCAAGTTTTCTTATTATCCGCAAACTTCAAAATTATACCCTGTATACCCAACTCCAATTCTTGAATAGATTATGAAAAAGACAGCAGTCCTAATGCCAACCCGTGGAGAGTATCTGTGTATACCACCCTCTGATCTGAAAAACAACCATTCACCACTATTCTTTGCTTTTCTTCCTTTTACAACCATGCTGTCCCTTTAATTGTATTTATAATTTTGCTTTGTACTGTCCCAAGTCAAATTATACAAATTTGCACTATTTAGCTAAATAATATTACAGCATACAGTTGACCCGATAGCTAATTTATACAGAACCAAGGCCATTGCTGTCAAGTTGAAATATTGCATCAATTGAGGAAGAGTAATCTGCATCACCAAGTTTTTTATGGTCCTCAGACAAAGTAAGTTTTAAGCAGAATTTTACTGTGCATTTTATGTGATACCTGAGGCATTATATTCACATCACTCAATCAAACAACATCAAGCAGAAGGCATTGGGCACACCCCATGGTAAAATGGGTAGCTTTGACAAATCACTGACTGACAGGGTGCATAACTACATTAGTACATGCTTTCAAGAATACAATAACATTGTTAGGGGCACAGGTAGATCTCTCTGCACGGACCAAATATAGTTTGCACAGATGTCATAAAATTGGAACAAAAATGTAAAAATTCAATGCATATAAATTTTTAATCATTTTGCATTTGAATACATGATCTGAGCCGATGCTTCAGTTAATAATAAGGAAGTATTGTGCTATCAGAAGTACCATATTTCGTCATTGCTGTAAATGGGACCTTGCAGTATGTAAAGAAGCTGCCTGTTTACCCACAAACTAGTAGTAGCTATTCATCAAAATTTATTTATTGCCATTGATCACTCTGGGGTGTTATTAGGATATAAAAAGGCATTCTCTTTTTTAATAAGTTGCATTAAAATTGTTATCTTGTTGTATTATCTATAAACAATTAGACACTAATTAACAAGGTGATTGATTTGATGAGAATGACGAGGAGATACAGGCTCTACTTGCCGAAAAGCACCATTTCCATCGAGCCTGTCAGAACGACCCATCTTCAGCTGCCAAAAAAAATGCTTTTACCAGTGCTCGCAGACAGTCCAGAATAAACTGCGTAAAATGCAGGATGCCTGGCTGAGCACTAAGGCAGCTGAAATACAGAGATATGCTGACAGAAAGTACTTGAAACGGTTCTATGAAGCCCTCAACACTCTCTAATGGACCTCAATCTTCCAAGAGTTCCCCCTCCTGAATACAGATGGTACAACTCTCATTACAGAGAAGGTTCAGATCCTTCAGAGATGGGCTGAACACTTTGAAGCCGTCCTCAACCAACCATCATCTATTAATGATGAGGCAACAAACAGAATTCCCCAGGTTGATATCAACAGCACTATGGATGACCCACCAGTAGTAGCCGAAGTCACAAAAGCTGTCAGTCAGCTATCCAGTGGCAAAGCCCCAGGGGCAATGCCATACTAGCAGAAATCCATAAAGCTGCTGGTCCTGCACCTATTGAGAAGCTCACCGAGTTATTCCAGTCCTTCTGGAAGCAAGGATCTGTTCCTCAGGAACTTAAAGATGTTTCCATCATACACCTGTAGAAGAGAAAGGGCAATCAGCAAATATGCGACAACCACCGAGGAATCCCGCTGCACTCCATCACAGGAAAAACCCTCAAGACTCCTGCTAAAATCATCCAGTCACTCATCTGGAGCTGGACCTGCTTCCAGAGACAGTGTGGCTTCCGCAAAGGTCATGGCACTAATGATATGATTTTTGCTGTGCGCCAACTTCAGGAGAAATGTCAGGAGCAGAATCGCAAGCTCTACACAACCTTTGTTGACCTCGCAAGAGCCTTCGATACTGTAAGCCGACAAGGCCTGTGGAGGATCACGTCAAAGTTCGGCTGCCTCCCAAATTCACTCACAAAGTATGCCAGTTCCACAATGACCAGAGTGCCGGATGGTGGAGAATCTGCTGAGGCATTCCCAGTCACCAGGAGTGTCAAACAGGGCTGTGTGCTCACACCCACACTGCTCAGCATGATGTTTACTGTCATGCTGAATGGTGCCTTCCACGACAGTGTTGCTGGAAGCAGCCTCAAGTACAGAGTGGATGGGAAGCTTTTATCTTCAAGCTATTATCAAAGTGAAAGAGACTGATCTGAGAGATTTCCTCTTTGCCGATGACTGCGCCCTGAATGCTGGCTCAGTGCCAGAGATGCAAGTCAGTAAGGACAAATTTTCCACGGTTTGTGACAATTTTGGACTCACCATCAACATTAAAAAGACCAAAGTCATGCATCAGCCTGCTCCTCATGCACCATACACAAAACCCATAATCACAATCAAAGGGCAGAAACTACAGACAGTGGATCAGTTCATTTATCTTGGCAGCACCCTCTCCCAAGCAGTGAATATTGATACAGAAGTTAACCACAGATTAGCAAAGGCAAGTTCTGCTTTCGGTAGACTGCGCTCCACTGTATGGGAACGTCGAGGAATCAGCCCAGTAACAAACCTGAAAGTCTACAGTGCCACGGTACTCACTACCCTCCTGTATGCCTGTGAAACGTGGACTGTGTATCGAAGGCATGCAAGACAGCTCAATCCTTTCCACGTGACTTGTCTCTGCAGATTATTACTCATCAGATGGCAAGAAAAAGTACCAGTCACTGATGTTCTCTTTACAGCAAGTCTACCATCAGTCCACATACGGCTGATACATCACAAAGCCAGTGGGCAGGTCATGTCATCCATATGTCAGACGAGAGCATACCCAAGCAGCTCCTTTTTGGGGAACTCTCTGCTGGAAGACGCTCGCATGGAGGGCAGAAGAAATGTTTCAAAGATACGCTCAAAGCCTCCCTGAAGTCACCTGACATTGACACAACCACCTGGGAAACGCTGGCACAAAAACCATCTACCTGGCACTGCCTCATCCACAAAGGCTCTAAAGCTCACAAAGCAAGGTGTATTGCTGAAGCACAACCTAAGTACGAGCTACGCAAGTCCACAGCCACCAACACAACAATTACAGTGTCTACACAAATCTGTCCAATACGTGCCAGGACATTCCGTGGCCGAATCGGCCTGGTCAGTTATCTTCGGACACACTTCAACCAGCCTCAAAATGATTAATGGTGTCAAGGTTCTCATCGATGACAATGGACAAACAACAGAAATTAACAAGGAACTAATTAGTATGGGTAAGTGTTCCGGGGGCCACATTTCATAGCTGCACTAGTGTGTGATGATGTGCAATGGGATAGCCCAAACCAGACTCTCTTTTGAAAAGACAGCATCACATACATTAAATATAGGAGTTCTAATTTTTTCAACCTTGAAGTGTGGCTATTACTAACATCTAACAACCAAAAAACAAGAGTGTATAGCAGCAGAAACTAAATTTAGTGATCATTATACTGGAGACCAGAGTTTCAATCATATTTTTTCTTGAGACGCTTGAGCTGAGTTGTAATACTCACTCTTTAACAAGGCTGTAGATTCAAGCCTTGTTCCATAACTTTGTATATATCTAGATTTATACTTGTAGACAATACTGCAATGTCAGAAGATTCATTTAATGAATCAGTGCCTTGACTTAACATCCCCAAGGCATTATTGTGAGAAACAATTAAGTGTCCAAGGCCAAACCATCTTCTGCTGCTTCCATCATAATGTCAGGACTGGGGGTGTTCGCTGATGATTGCGCAATGTCGAGCACTATTCTTGACTCTTCAGATACTGAAGTACTCTTTACCCAAATGCAGCAAGACTTGGACAATGTCCAGACTCGGGCTGACAAATGGCAAGTAAAATTTGCATGACACAAGTGTCAGGCAATCACCATCCCCAGTGAGAGAGAATCTTAATCGTAGCCCTTAGACACTCAATGGCATTACCAGCAATGGAATACCCCCATTTCAACAGCCTACAAGTACCATTGACTAGCCATATAAATACTGTGGCTACAAGAGACGGTCCATGCACTGCAGGAACTCACCAAGGCTCCTGACATAACATTTCCAAATGCACAACTGTCACCAATTAGAAGGACAAGGGCAGCAGATACATGGGAATGCTACATCTCCAAGCCACCCAACTTTCTGACTTGGAAATATATTGCTGTTCCTTTACAGACATTGGGTCAAAATCATGGAACTCCCTCCCTAACATCACCATGCAAGTACCTGCATCATATGTACTGCAGCAGCTCAAGAAGGTAGCTCATCACCTATTTCTTGAGGGCAATTAGAAATCGGCATTAAATGCTCATTTAGCCAGCGATACTCACGTCCCACGAATGAATAAAAAAAGTGCTCACAGTATCTCGGTTAACATTTTTCTCTTCACAAACATCAATCAGAACACAGTAACTGGTCATTCAGTTCTATTGTTTCAGAAACGTTATTTTGCATTATTCATTAAGTGTTCTCATAAAAAAAGTACATGCACCCATACCTTTGCGATATTTTTGAACCACTTCAGCACCAAAGCCTGTCCACCATCTACAAGACACATATCTGGAGCATAATAAGATGCTATCCCCTTGCCTGGATGAGTGCAACCAAAGTGCGATACAAAGGCCAAGATTTTCTTTATTATGATGAAGCATTATGAAGTACTTTTTGCTTCAGCAGTTAGCTTTTACATCTCCTACTACAGTTTGAGATTACAGACTAATTCCCAATACCAGAGATTGCGGAGGAAACTTTCCTCCTCTGTGATATATTAAGTACAGGTACATACACAGCAGCACAGTGGTCAGCACTGCTGCCTCACAAAGCAGGGATCCAGATTCAATTCCCGGTTTGGGTGACTATCTGAATGAAGTTGCACATTATCCCCACGATTTCCTCTGGGTGTTCCAGTTTCCACCCACAGCCCAAGACTTTGCAGGTCATGTAATTTGATTAGTCATGCTAAATTATTAAATTGACCCTTAGTGTCAGGGATTAGATATGTGGATTTACCAGAAAAGGGTCTGGATGGGACTGGGGTTGGTGCAGACTCAATGGACTGAATGGCCTCCTTCTACACTGTAGGGATTCTGCAAATACATTCCAAGCCCCAAAACAGAACAGGTTTTGAACCTTGGATCAAGAGTTCTTCATTTTAAACAATTCACATTCAAAATCTGTCAGCTTAATGGTGTTAGCTAGTTAATTAAATTTGAATAAAGGATTAATTATGAAAACCTCTGGTAAATCAAAATTATTCTCTAAGTAGACTGACTTAATAATTCGCAAGCAACAAATCCTGCATCTAAACTTCAATATGAGTAGAACATGGAAACCCTACCAGATAAAATGGAATGCTTAGATATCTTTAAAAGAGAAGTCAAAAATGTTTGTAAGGAAACATTTTAAAATAACTATCAAGAAGGAGCAGGAAAATAGAGTTGAGTCCTTACCTCTTTCAGAGTCAGCCGAGTAATAATTGACAAAATGGTCTCCAACTGTGTTAAAAAATTTAATGGATTCATAAACCAAAAATAGCATGAAGACCCTGTAGGACACAAAAACTAGTTAAAAATAATTTTGGTTCAATAATGGGTTTAATAACGCAATATGTGTCTTTGTGGCTTGGCTTCAAGGCAATTTGAGGTCATGTGAATATTCATTATGCTCTATATGGAAAGGATCTAGAAAGTTTTATGCTTGATGATCTTCAAATGAACTTTGACAAGGGCAATCAATAATTATACTAATTAAAATGTGTCATCGCTATAAAATTGGAAATAAAGTTAATTTATTTAATAAAGTTAAGTTAATAAAGAAATAACATATGGTGTACCTTTTCTAAAAATTTAAGCATTTAATCATGTTATGCCATATAGTACAAAGACCTTTCACTTTGGAAGACAAAATTTCAAAAGAAAAAATGTTTGAAACATCCCATATTGTACCAAGACACAGTAGGCAATTGGTGGCAAGCACTCATTTTGTTTAAGCTTTGCAGAAATAGAAAAAAAGTTATTGTACAGAATCTGTATGTAATTCAGATGATAAAATAACTTTTTTTTAACCTGGCATAATAGAAACATTTGAAAAAAATGTTGTGGTATCACAAATGAAATATCCCTGGACACAAAACAATCTCAGTTCCTAGGTAGCACAGAATTGCTGTAAAGAGAGATGGCTCAAACATTTATTTATCCATTCAATTAGACTGTAGCTGGATTTGTTTCTGGAATTATAATAAGATATAACAGGCAGATCTTATGTGTAAGATTTTTGTTCATGACTGTTGAATAGTTTATGTATTATCATAAATCTTTTTAAGAGTATATATTGGAATGGATGGCAATTCCAGATGGCTAAGTTGCTGATTAAGAGTGACTTAACTGACTCTTTCGAAGTTTTTAAAGGTAAGACTAAATCTGACCCAAGTTGTGAGCACCAATAGGTATCAATGCTAATCATAAGGTTTCAATTAACAGATGGTAAGTTATATTATATTTCAAACAATTGAGAGATTGAATATTGCTGAAGAGAGGCATGTTGCCAAAGCTTTATATTTTGCACTCATCAGAACAAATGCAAGAATGCCAAATTTCACAACAGTTTACACAAAAGAAATAGAGGATGCTGATTGGTTGGCAAGTTGGCTGTTTGGTTGAGGCATTGCCATGAAGAAAGCAGCAGGGGACGATAGACTCCCCAATCTCCTGGGTATTCATAAAAAAATTATAAGGTCTGAACATAGGCGTTTGGTTGCAGAGAACAGGTCATGTATGTGAATATATGTCACTCCTAGCAAAACAAATATCTACTGTTAAGATCAAATTAGTAGGAGTGCACTGTGCCTCGTTCAACTATTCACTGTGTTACAATACACATCTAAATGATATTCTAGAAACTATACAGCCAAAAATATACCTTACTAATTAGTTTCAGAACTACTACTCAATGCCCAGACTCTTCAATAAACAGTCATTAGTTTAGAAAGGTGATGCTATTAATATACAATATGAAGTATAATTACTCTAAATATCCTAAGATACGTGCCACACACAAAAAATTAATACAAAAATGAAGAAATTCTGTCAAATAGTCAAAAGTCACTGGTTCAAGGGAAAAGGATAAATGGTGGCATCCATAGAAATGGTGTACAGATTATATGGTTCATTTATTGGCACTGGTCCAGGGAAACTATCAAAACAAAAATCATACAAACCTTACTTTTCAAATTAACTTTCAGTAAAACTTGCACTCAGTCAATTTCAGAATAAGAGTGACTTCGGAGCAACTTCTATTTACTTTTTGCTTTGGACTGGGTCTGAAGTTTTAAGAGCTGTTGTATTTTTTATCCAAACAGTTGATCCTTCTTGTTCTCTCCAAAACAAAGCAGCCTCCCAACTTTTTGAACAAAGTTTTCAAAGCATTGTTTTTTGTTTTTAAAAGCCATAAACGACTCTGTGGCCTTCTTGTAAACGGTCCACCACAGTTAGATTTCCAGCTTCTTGCAAACCATTTAATTACTTTTTCTTGTAAAACTCTATCTTCTCCAGAGTCCTCCAGCATTCCCAGCTATGGCTCTTTAAGGGGCACTATCCTTTTAAATACACAGCTTCTTCCAGAACCTTCTTCGTCTTTGAAGATTAACCATTTTCCCATGATTAAAACATTGATAACAACTGTTATATGTAATTCCACAATTGGGGTAGCATTTACTAAATAATACTGATATGCTAACAGCCAAATTAACCACGAATTTAAGACAACAACTCAAGCTTGTAAAGTGCCTCATTTACATTTCTTAAAAACAACAGACATTCATGTGCATTGACCTATTTTCTGTAAACAAAAGGAACATGATTCAGTATTCATCTTTTATGAATTACCTGGGAGCTTGGGGAGCTTATAGTTTTCTGTTGTTTTCTCTGTGACAGTGCCTCAGTATTTCAGAGTCAAACAACACCTTTTTCTCCTGTCGTATAAATTGTTGTGATTGTTTGAAGTGTGACATTCTTGTATTTGTCCCAATAAGTCCAAGATGAAAAGCTTCAGCAATAGTTCTCCCTTTTCAAATATCTCAATTGTTTTGAGATGAAGTAACAAATCGCAACTCACCATCAGGAAAATGAACATGTTGATTGGCGCTAATATCTATTGACGCACTCAACATAGTTCAGACTTCTTAAGGCAATTAAATCACTCAAGAAAATTCTCAACTGCTTACAGCACTTATTTCGGTATATACTCTGAAACATATATATAACATATAAGCTAGTTAACAGCTCTGAAAAAAATTACTCAAAAAATTGCCCATTATATGTTCTATTCACTCCATAAACAATTCCAGTACAACTGAATAGATAAATATTTCTAGCCTGGATTCTACAAAGTTTACCGCAAACACCATATATAATATTTTGAGAATCCATAAAAGTCACTGGGAATTAAACTGCAACCATACTACAGTTTCAAAATAGCACAGAACCACTACTCAGTATATGTTTGTTTTTAAGAAAACTGTTCTGCTCTCTATTGATCCCAATGTTTCTATTATTCTGTCTTCTATTTTCATTCTGAGGATCTTAAAAAAAATCAATGTCATATATAACTTGTAGAGAGGGTATTTGTAAAAATATTGATTTTTTATAATGTCAAGATTGACATAAATAGTAAGCTTTTCTGTAACAGAAGGGTTATATCAGAGGTTGCAAGTTGCATTACATTGCAAGGCTTGAAATATGTTATACATCGAAATATTTATTTATTTTAATGTCTTTCTTTGAAAAATACAACATTTTGTAATGCAAAAATCCATTTGAAAACTTATTTGTTACCATACAAAAATATCAAAAATAGATGAGCAGAGTTGAAAATAAGTAAATCAAGTTGCACTATCCATCAAAAAGCAAGGATCAATTAAGAGCAGGAAATTTTACTTCTTTGTATTGCTAGGAGATGGAAAAACTCTGCTGGGAGCAGCAATAAGCTGTCAAGTATGGTGTATGAAGTAATACTGACCAATGCCAATGCTATAATGACATGGATTTCTGTACTAATACACAATTCAAGTAATATCAGAGCAGCTTACAACAATATATGTCCTTAATGTGATAAAATGCCCCAAGGTTTTTCACAGCAGCATTAAGAAACAAAGTGCATTACCAGCTTGCATGAGGAGACATTAGGGCACATAGCTTAAAAGCTTGATCGTGAAGGTAGAGTTAATAGTGCCTCTTAAAGGAGCAAAGAGGCAAAGAGAGATTCAAAGAGAAGTTCCAGAACTTGTGACATTGGCAATTGAAAGCACAGCCTTTATAGAATCTTAGACTTCTCAGTGCAGGAGGAGACCATTCGGCCCATTAAGTCTGCACCCACTCAGGCCCTATTTCATAACCCCATGTATTTACCCAGTTAGTCTGTCAGATAATAAGGGGCAATTTAGCATGGCTAACCTACCTAACCCGCACATCTTTGGACTGTGGAAGGAAACCAGAACATCCAGCGGAAACCCACACAGACATGGGGAAAACGTGCAAACTCTGCACAGTGACCCAAGCTGGGAATCAAAACAGGGTCCCTGGCCTTGAGAGACAGCAGTGCTAACCATTGTGCCACCTATCAATTATGAAGCCATTAAAATCAGGACTGTTCAAGAGATCTGATTAATAGGAGTACTGATCGCTCAAAGGGCTGTGTGACTGGGCCAAATAATAGAGATTGGAAAGAGTGAGGTCATGGATGGATTTGAAAACAAGGTTGAATTTTAAAATCAAGACACTATTTGACTAGGAAGAATTGTAGATTTATGAACACAAATGATCGATGCATTAGACATGGTGCAAATAAGGATACAGGTAGCAGAGTTTTAGATTACTTTATGTTTATTAGATGGGGGGACAGATAGGTAGAATGTGGGAGACCAGCCTGGATTGTGTTAGAATAGTCAAGTCTACAAGTAGCATAGGCACATATGAAGGTTTCAGCAGCAGATGAACTGAGGCAGGAACAGAATTGAACAATGTAATGAAGGTAGGTAAAGAGGATCTTAGTAATATTCTTGATATGTCATTAGAAGCCCATCCTTTTGTAACATAAACAGAGCCTAGTTTTAAGACTGATAAAATGAGATATCCTAAATTAAAGAATTGGGCATATTAAAAATCAAACACAGTCAAACCTTAGGCAGGCCAGTTGTACAATATACGAACTTGACTGGGCCTGATTCATCAATCTCCTCTGCACCCTACTGATCAGGAGATCGTTGCACCCCATTGAAATGCACCAGCCTATTGTTGGAAGCTCAGATCAGGCCAGACTTTCTGTCACCACAAATTCCTGCAGTTGGCTTAATGTAACACATGTAAGAAACAGCATGGAGATAGACACCTGGGGGGCAGACCCTGGTGTCCTGTCAGGCACATATCAAGAAACCCAGTAGGTACTGGAATCCCCTCCTGGGACCTCATTGGCTGGAAGCCAGAGAAGTTCCTGGAAAGGCAAGCAGGCAGGAGATAAAGGAACACACTTTCAGACACCAGCAGTGACGACTCGATGAAAGAAGCAATCCTTGACCATTTGGAAGGCACGGTAGGAACAAAGAACAAAGAACAAAACAGCACGGGATACAGGCCCTTCGGCCCAACGAACCCGTGCCGCCACCCCGAAGTCTGACAACACTATTCGGAAGGCTGACCACAGAAGGAAGGAAGAAGCTGCCATCGAGACTCACCTTTCGTAACAATAGACCAGAGAGACTCAAAGAATCGAGCCTGCAGTTTTAAGCAAGCCATCTTTGCGGGTAGTATATTTGAATCTGGGGTATCCTCTTGTTTTATGTGGGTAATTTAAGGGTTAGTAATAAATAAACTTGTTGAACCTTTACTTGTGCATGTCCTTTGTCCATCTTGCAAATAAGGGCACCGGGGTAAAATGTTGGAATAATCAAACTAGTTGAAAGTATTAGAGATTTAAAATTACAACACTTTGGTCAAATGTAATTCCAAGTTTGCAAGCATTCTGATTCAACCTTAGTTGCAAACAAGAGGAAAGGAGTGGATAATGAGAGATATAATATTGGGACAAGTAGTCTGATAATTTAGGAACAATGGAAAAGGACGCGGTGGTAAAGTGAAGAAAGTTGTATGCAATTTAGTTCAGCATCAGTTTGCACCAGAATGGTTGGAATTAAACAGGAAAATTGAGAAAGGGGTGGAGGAGAGGGAGGAAGAGGAAACAGAGTGGGA
Organism: Sphyrna mokarran; assembly: GCA_024679065.1. Classification (NCBI taxonomy): domain Eukaryota; kingdom Metazoa; phylum Chordata; class Chondrichthyes; order Carcharhiniformes; family Carcharhinidae; genus Sphyrna; species Sphyrna mokarran. The sequence continues at coordinate 55,055,794 of JAGIQG010000013.1, read as the reverse complement.
GTGTAAGCAGGCAAGTAACTAGGAATTGGAAACCAGAAGCAACAGTAGCATGATAGCACTGCAAAACTCTAAACAGGACTCCTTTGCCAGCTTCTACTGCTTCTCCCTCCAGTCAGTGCTTGCCAGCAAGTCAAGTCAGCATCTTTTCTTAAGCTTTTTGAGACATGACTTGAGAGTAGAATTTAGATACCACCTTGATTGTACCAGGGGCCTACGTCTGGCAATGGTGTTCACCATATCATACCCTTATAGAATCATTATGGCAAAGACAGAAGCAAAATCTTTGAATTAAAGATTTATTTTTCAAATTTCCTCATCTTTTACCTCAAAATGCACTGGAAGGGTTCCACGGGCACCATTTGACCACTTGTATTTTGCCCAGGTCATTAGCTTTCATGTGTGAAATATGAGTGTTCTCATCCAATCCAATTCTGCAGAACATTAAAGCTGAGTCCAGTCATTCCTGTCCTCAGCTAATACATACACAGTGACTGGAATCTGGGATCTCGGTATTTTTTTCTATCCATGAACAAACTGAACCTGGAATCATCTTGGGCATTATGATGCCAAACTGTATGCCATTCTTTGCTAAATAGCGAACTACCAAGTGTTGCAAGACTCATCCAACTAGAATGAAATCTGTTATGTTTGCATTCAGTGTATTATATTACATAACTACTGCACTATAAAATTAAATATCTACCAATGCACCATATAAACCAAAACAGACAATCCAATGATCTTGCTAGTTTGTGGTTAAAGCAAGAGATAGAAGTAGAATGGACTATGTCAATTTTTGATACCAAAGCAAGCATCCACACATAATTAAAGTTCAAGCAAGAGGGGCCTAACTCTATATCATTTATGAACCTGAATCACAAGTCCTTGTGCCAGCACACAAATTTATATTTCCAATTCCAGTTAACAAAGTACAATTGTCACTGAAGAAATATAGACGGCGTTGTGAAAAGAGCAAAACATTACATTATAACAAGGTTTCTATTACTCTTTTGAGGTTACAGCAATTATTTTAAATCTTCAAATCACTAAACAGATATGGATGCAAAAGGCCATTTTGACCCATTCTAGTTTACTTCCAAAAGTAACTTCACTGCCCATCATAATATTTCTTCAACAATATCAGTTGAGCTGGTGCTATTCAATATAAAGCACACTTCTCAATCTGTGATGGTGAACATTCTTGCAAACATAATAAATTTCACTGTTTCAAGTTTGAACCAGTATACCAATATCCTGTTGCTTATTCGGAAATAGCTCTCGATTAGATGATGATGGAATGATTAAATTGATAGAAATAGAATCATTGCATCCTTGGATGCTAGCAACTGTAGCTGAATTATTATTTTTCATTCATACGTCAATAACCCGGATGTGGATATTTATCCAACAGGTATGCAAATAACACAAAGATCTATGCTGATGTCACAATCCTCAGGACGACCTGGATGCAATCTAATCTAGATGTGATGGGGGAATGGGTTAACCTATTTAATATAGATAAATGCAGTATGATGCATGTTGGTCATATAAATGCCAATTGTGAGTATACTATCTTTTAAAAAATTAAGAGTCCTGTAGCTATTGGGTGTTAAGTGCACAAGTAGAGAGAGATTCACAACAGGGTTGAGAGGCTATAGTAAGAGCAATCAGGATACTAGGATATGCAGCTACGTAACCATAGAACAAGGTATGATGTCAGGTGGCTTTTCTTTTCCAAGAAGATACCTGATCTTTGGGGTAGATAGCCAGCTGATTCAGTGAACATAGATTTGCTGCAAACATACATTCCACAAGACCAAATGAAGGCAGGTGCTTATGTTGCTGGAGAAGGCCCAATACTACTGCCTACAAGAGGCATGCAAAATGTTATCTAATATATTTCATGATCATTGTTGTCTCCTGGAACTTACTTTTGATCATCTTTCAGTAGCTGGAGGAGAATTTTCCCCAAATTATTTAGTCAACAGATTAGGCTACGGGTTTCATCCAACCTGTTTTTTTTAATTCTCCAAGGTGGTTATATGGCAGTTGTTGTACAGGTAATATGTTAAACTGCAACATAGCTGAATGGGACAAATTTGACACACCAAGTGGTCTTTTTTCTGTACCTCATTTCATTGGTTCATGACAAATCAACACTTCGAAACATGTTAAAAAGGCAAATAGGCATCTGGAAATAAGTACAACTGAAAACACAATCCACGTACAATGAGAAACTCACTCGGCATTGTGGAAGATAGAGAATTGAGATCACCAACAGAGCCAAAAAAATGTTTACTTCCCCAAATATTTACCAACAAGAAACATGAACAACATATTGTTGGTATTCTTTGATAATTGAAATAGATTTAATAACTTTCAGCAAAATTAAATTGAAGTGCCTTAATGGAGGGGCACTGGAATTCTTTCCAGACTAGTGTTCAAGCTCACCAATTTCTAATTTGCACCAAAAGTTCAATGTAAACAGGTCAAATTCACAGATAAAAACAAACTAGAAAAGGCATTTGAACCTGCGGATGAAGATCATCACCATGAAACAGATTAGTTAAAATATTAAAGTATAGTTAACAATGACAAATCTAAGTGTAAACCATTGCACACAGGAAGTAAAATTGAGCAGTACAAGTACTTCGTGAATGATTTTGGAGAAGCTATGGGAGAAATTGAAACAGATCCAAGGTCAGTCAACAAAAAAAATAGAATGACAGATTATATATCCAAAACAGTATAGTCACAGAAAGATGACATACAACATTCTGATTTAAATACTACTTGAATGTGACAAACACCATTCCCCGCATATTATTTAGGTTGCTTACTATGACTAAGCCAGATGTGCATTTTGCCTCCTGTGGCTTCCCAGCCTGATTTGGTCATAAGCCAGTTATGCATTACGTATGTTAATATGGACTCCAAACTACTTTGGTATCTCAGTTTCTATTCAGTTACTTGAAATCCTTCTTCAAAATAACATTTTGGTTTTCATGCAGATTATTTGTTTCTGGAGCAAATTGTCTTCTTTTTTCATCCATGATGTACAATATCTACCTTTAGTTTTGCTTTTTATGTTAAAATGTCTTTGAAGAGTTATAGTGTTTTTTACATCACATGAATGAACTTATTTAATTTTTCAATTTTCTGCCTCAGCAAAAATCAGATCCCAGAGGGGCTTAAATTCCATTGAGAACTATTTTTAGCACACTGACGCACATGTTTACATTATATATGCAATTAGCACATTGCAAGATTCAGTAGAATATCAGGTGCAGGAAACTAGAGGAATGAGAAGAAATAAGAGATACTGAGAAACTATCCCATTAAAACAAAGACGACTAAATTATGAAGGGGTTTTGATTACCAGGTAGCCAGAGAAGTTAATTTTCTTCTGATTCACAACTCTGTGTAAGGAGTCAAAAATTCAAAACCACCACTAGGAGAATTTGGAAAAATGTATTCATGCAGAAAATTATTATGGAATCAAATGCTTTGTAACATGAAGTAGTGAGTAGAGACCATTTCAGTTTTTAAAGGAAAAGCAGTTATATATTTGAAGCACAGAAAAATAGAGGAATGTGGGGGAAGACAAAAATAGGTCCTGATGTGGATTGCTGTCACAAGGGAAAGGGAAAACATGAAAGTCAATGTAAAATAAAGGATACAACTCCAAAAGGTGTGCATGAAGAAAAGGTGTATATGTACATAAGCCATTGAAGGTGGAAGATCAGATTGATAGAGCTTTTTTTTAATAGTATCGTAGGCCTTATTAATAGCATTACAGAGTACAAGAGCAAGAAGATTATGTTGAAGCTGTACAAGACACTACTTCAGCTTCAGCTGCAGTATTGTATCCAGTTATTGGTGCTAGCTTCAGAAAAGATTACAAGGAACTGCAGAAAGTGCAGAAAAGATTCACAAGAATGGAGTTCTTCATCCCTCAAACATGAAGATAAGAGTGTGAAATTGGTGTAATTTTCATTGAAGAGAAGACCGAGAGCAGATTTAACAGAGGCATTCAAAATCATGAGGGATCAGGACAGAGAAGACAGGAAGGAAATACTCTCATCCGTGAAAGATTGAGGACATGAAAGTACAAGTTTAAAGTAATTGGCAAAAGAAGCAAAGCTACATGAGAAAAAACATTTTCATGCAGCGTGGTTAAGGTCTAGAATATACTGCCTGAGAGTGGTAGAGGTAGGTTCAATTGAGACATGCCAACGAATTAGACTGTTTTCTGAAAAGGAAGAATGTGCAGGAATACAAAGAAAAGACAGGGAAATGGCAATTGGTTAATTGCTCATTCGGACAGCGGATGCAGATACAACAAACTGAGTGGCCTCCTTCTGCACTGTAAGAATTTCGTGATTGTGAAATTGCATAGCACTAAAGGCACTGTACTGATCCCTTAGGCATGCTTCCAGCTAGGAGGACAGGATCTACGGATTCCCCATTCTATTTTTTTCTGGGTATTTATAGAATGGAAGCAGCATTCTCTCCAACTGTGGAGAACATGCGTCAGTTGAATGCTTTGTGATGTCCTAAGGAAAACTGAATTCTTATATGTATATTTCAGAGAGAATAATAAGGAAGCTGAAAATAACACGGAGCCAAAAAAACTTCCAACAAATAAGTTTGTACACAAAATGTATCACATTTTTGTTTTCATCACATCATTGTCTTCACCTATATGTATATTATATGTGTATCTGAACTCAATAGTGAAATTGAAGGCAGTAGGACACTAAAAGCAAAGGCTTCAGTCAAGGAATGTTTTAACATCATTTAAAATTATAATAATTGACATTTTTTTCTCCAACATTTCCTCCTCCCATTTCTAAAGCCGTTAGATATTTGCGTTCCATAATGCCAGTTCTCCAGTACTTGTCCAAGTGCAGGCATCTATCCAGCAACTGGGGTCATTGTTGGGGAATACAATAATGCTTTCAACTGATATTCATAAGTGAATATCCTATGGGGGTTGATGGTCAGCAATTTAGACTGGGGCAATCCCCATTACCAAGATTAATTAATTCAGCAAAAAAAAAATTCAAATTAGGGTCTTTCCCAGTTTTTACAGCACGGTGGGCAGCATCACTGCCTCTGAGCCAGAACTCTGGGTGAAACCAGAGCTCTGGGTTAGGTCCCAACAAAGAAAAGTGCATTCATAATACGTCATAAGTCGTGTGTTAGCCTGAAAACCCTTCCAACGATGCCAGTGTCCAGCGCTAAGAGCAGCAGAGGTTTGTGGTTAGGCATTCTTGATGTGGAGTGGTGCCACTGGCCCCTGAAGACAGACTTGCGACCGGGAATATTCACAATGTAAACAGATGAAAGTCTATCTTAGTGCGCCACTACGTGCAGGAAAAGAATTGGATTGGATGGATAGCGTAGCAACACATTGCATACACTCACTAAAGTCATCCAGGAGCCAACATTATAAATTCTTGACATAGAAATTCAAAGAATTTCTTAAACTGTTCAGAATTTTCATGGCTATTTGCTGACTGTAGACACAGCTTCTCCAGTTCTCACTATAGATGCTTTGTTTACCAAGTAAAATTGGCAAACACCAGGTTTCCTAAATCAGGAAATTTTAGTCAGTAATCATCAGCACCACAGCACGCCTTTATTTGCTGACCTGGAGAAACACTGCTTTCATTGCTTTTTTTTAAGAAAAAAGTTTTTCTGTTTGAACTGCAGAATATTTCAAAACATTTCCATCATAAGTTATGCAATTGGAAGCTGCTTCAGCATCGACTTGGTTGAAATATCCAGATTACAGTCAACTTATGTCTTAAAACTAATCTATTAATTAAACAGGTATGTTAGCTCGGAATTCAGAATGGATCATATTTCTTTCTTAACACCTAGTACAAAGAAATATTCTCCCTTTACAAAACTCCTGGTACTCAAATTGCAAAATTATTCCCCTGTGCTTCCACAAGGCATACACAGCTTTTTGCAATATACATCTATTTAACTAACAGAGATTCAACATTTGATCACCATCCTGTGATGAATTTACTGACCAGAGCTGGGACAGCTAGCTGTAACTGACATATCTTGATATTCAAAAATTTTGATTTATTCACTATGTACATTGTGATTTATGTTAATGCTAGAACTGCAGTGGCAGTGTGGATTTTTTTTTTTCCAATCTGATATGCAACATGAGCATTAAACTAGTGTTTCGCTATCATAAAAGGAACAGTTTCAAATGCCAAAGATAAATTGTGAATAACCAAGTAGTTCAGAATTTGCATTTGTGAATGCAACATACGCTTGTCCATTTTCAAGCTTCTGGTATGCCTAAATTTGAGAAGATTCTCAACGATTGCCAATGCTTCACAAATATCTTTTCTTTCTCAATGTTGTGGGAATAGATATCATTCAATGTTGGAATGTATTGGTTTTGAGCATAGTGAACCTGTATTAGGATTTCAGTCTGATTTATACTGAAGTGCTTTGACAACTTAGTCAATACTAATTTCTACTCTTGCTCCAAACTGCAAGAGTTAACCAACATTTCCCATTTCCACACCTGTTCACTTTCTCATGGCCCATCTTCAACTCTGCCCTTCCCTTCCATGACTTTACATCTCTATTTCTGAGAATGGGCTGTCAACTAATATCTGCCATAAGTCCACTGACTCCCACAGCAGCCTTGCTCCCATCTGCTTTCTGTAAGGAGCCCAAACTTCCAGTTTCTCCATCTCCCTTGCAACAATTCACACTATGTCTCCTTTCAGATCAGCACTTATAAATTGTTTTCCTTTCTCGTCAACCAAGAATTCCTCACCTTGAACAGGGCACTCAAACATGTCTGTCTCATTATCTGCACCTTTGCTTTTGTCTCTTCTTCCTATCAGAACTATGGTAGGATTCCCCTTGTCTTCATATTACAGCCTAACCAGTCTTCCTCTGTCATTTCCACCACATTTAGCATGATGTCAACACCAAATGCATCTTTTCCCTGCCACCTCTTTGTTCAATGTTCCAAAAGGACCGTTGCCTCCATAACACCCTGGTCCCTTCCTCAATTACCCCCAAAATGCTTCCCCCCTTCTCATGACAAAGTCCTATGAAAATGAAGACACAACACCTGGCCTTTTATCCCATTCCTTCTCACTGTCCAAAGCCCTAAATATTTTTACAGGTGAAACAGTGATTTCCTTGTACTTCTTCCAATACTGTGTTCACTGTTCACCATATTGTCTCTTCCACATTGTGTAATGACTTTGCAGAATATATCCATTCAGTCTGCAGGTGTGACCTTGAATTTCAGGTCACTTTCATTGTAATTCTTGGCCCCACTTGCATTCTATTTCTTCAGCTTTCTACATTGTGCTAATGAAAATCAATAGAAGTTTTTTTCAATCGGGCACTTTACAGCCTTCAGAATTCAACATTTGAGATCAACTATTTCAGGTCATAATCACTGCTCCAATTTCTTCAGGCAGTAACTACTGGTAATAAGTCTGCCATTGTCATTTACAGGAGGTGCTTTCTTGAACCAATGAAGTCCATCTAGTGCACAGGGCTGTTACTAAAAGGAGTTTCAGAGTTTTGATCAATGAAGCAACAGTGATATAGCTCCAAGTCAGGGTAACGTGTGGTGTGGAGTGAAATTTGCAGGTGCTAGTGTTTTCATGTGTCTGTTTCCCTTGTCCATCTAGGTGATAAAGATCACAGGTTTGGAAGCAGCTGTTGTAGGAGGCTTAGAAAGTTGCTGCAATGCATTCCATATATGGTACATGCTGCTGCCACTCTGTTGGTGGTGGAGAGAGTGAATGTTGAAGGCGGTGGATGGATGTTGGTCAAGCAGGCTGCTTTGTCTTGAATGGTGTCAAGATTTGAGTGTTGTTGGAGCCACACTCATCCAGGCAAGTACAGAGTAAACCTTGTAGATGATGGACCGCTTTTGGAAGACAAAAGGCACGTTACCTGCTTCAGAATTCCCAGCTTCTAACCTGCTCTTGTAGCTACAATTTTTATTTGTCTGCTCAATTTCTGGTCAATCCAGGGTGTTATAACTTGGATTGCTGCTATTTGAGAACAGTTTTCCCTCGATCTTCATTAAGGAAGAAATAATCATTTGGTATATTGCAAGTAATGATTGTGTGCTAGTTCTACTAAATGTTTTTCAGTTTTATCTGTTTCAACTTTATTTGCACTTTAGTGTTTTGCTCCTTTTTACTGTTCTAGATTTTGCATATTCTTATTTTATCCCAGTGAATCACTTCATCTCTCTCCCAGCATCATTTGTTGACTTCTGATCCCCTTGTATCATTTTTAATTAATTGGTTAATCTACTCATGTCACTGATCAACCGTACTGAAGCTACATTTGATTCTAACTAACATGGTGCCCATTGCCAAAAAAAGATGAAGCAGCAGAGAAAGGCATTTACAGATACACTAGTCTTACTTCAATTCCATTCAAAATAATGCAATCAATTATTGGAAGTAAATGTCAGCGATTCTTTAAATTATAGTAATCAAGAAAACAGTAACTATTACAGATTCATCCTTGATTCTTTTTAAAGAAAGTTAAATTGCAAGTAGACTGTGATAAAGTCCTGCCACATGCAGAAACAAGTCACACAAAACATATTAAATAGAATTCCTTATGAAAGGTTCCTACTGATTCTCAATACAATGGGGACTCAGGGTAAAACGTAGAAACGGAATAAGGAATTGATTCAAAGTTACAGCAGGTAAGTGGCTTATTTGAAATGTTATTTTCATCTATCAGAGAGAGAGTGAAGTATCCCAGAACTAGTTTTGAAACCCATTTCAAATTCTCTGAACATCTTTGAAACAAAAACTGAATATAAATCAAATTTTCAGATGATTCCAAACAAGGAAGGATAGTTCATTTTGAAACGATAGAGTTAAACAAAATATGCAAATAAGCAGAAATAGATGGGAAAGAAAGGAAGAACTTGCATTATATAACCCTTTTCGCAGCCTAAAGATGTTATAAAGGGCTACATGGTGAACAAAATACGGTTAAAGTACAATCATTGTTGAAACAATAACTTACATTTTAATATCTATTCTATAACATAATGAAATGTCCCAAAGCATTTTACAGGAGCATTTTAAAATGAAGTACAAGAATGAGCTACCAGGAGATTTAAATCAGATTGTTAATTGTATCAATTGATTTTAAGTACACACAGATGAAGGGCATTGATAGATTGGTTATTTGAGCACACTTACAGAAACTAACTGAAACAAGTGGAGTGTTGAAAAGAGAGAATAAAAGGTGTATACCATATACCTGTGATGCTTCACTCTGAATAAATCTATTCCAAGCAAGGATTACCTCTGTTTTCTTTCAGGGGTAGAAGACAGGTGACCAAAAGCTTGGTCAAAAAGGCTTAAAGAATGAAAGCAAAGAGGTGAGATAGGGAGATATATTGAAAGAATTCCACAATTTTAGGCCTAGACAACTGAAGATCACCAATGGTGGAGCAATTAACTGAGAATGTACAATAGGGCTGAATTAGAGGAGCGCAGATATACTGGTGGGTAGCAAGGTTGGAAAAGCTCAGAGGGGCAAGACCATGAAGGTTTCAAAAACCTGGATGACAATCCTAAGATCAAGATGCTGCTTGACAGGGAGCCAATGTAGTTCAGCAAACAGGGAGGTGATAGAGGAACAGAACTTGCTGCAAGGTAAGACAGAGGGGGCATTGGATGACCTCAGGTTTACTTGAAATAGAATGCGAGAGACCAACCAAAAGCACATTGGAATATGCACAAGTAATTATGGCAAGGATAAGAGTTTCAGCTGTAGCTGAGCTGAGATAGGGGTGAATAAAGTGACATTGTGGAAGTGGAAATAGGTCGCCTTTGAGTTGACATGAATGAAGTCAGAAGCTCATCTCAGGATCAAATATGAAAACAAGATTGTGAATGGACTGGCTTAATCTTAGTCTGTTGCTGAGGTAAAATGAAGCTGGTAGATGGGAAATGGAGTTTGGAGTGGGGATTAAAAACAACGACTTCAATTTCTCCTTATCCAGTATTGGATGTCAGTTAAGCAGTTGGACAATTTAGCAACAGTAGATGAGTTGAGAAGTGGTCGTAATGAGGTAGAGCTGAGTGTCATCAACATACATGTGAAAAGTAATGCTATTCTTTTGGATGATGTCTCCAAGTGGCAGCATGTAAATGAGAAATAGGAGGGGAATGTAAAGAAACATGGCAGGTAATTTGTGCGCAAGGTGCCACAAAAAATAATGAGATTTGTTTTTCTTTGATGGTGGTTAAAGGATATATATTGCCTGGAACACCATGTGACTAGGCCTGCCTTTTAATAGATAGTACTATAATGTCTTTTATATCCACCTAACTGGGCAGATAAGATGTTAAGCCAAAGATGCATCTCCAACAGTATATCACTCCCTTTAGTTTTGTGCCACCAACATTGTATGCTCAAGCCTCTGGAGTTTGAAAATGCATTTATTGACTGGACTACTAAAATGAGTGTGCTCCCACTGAGCCAAGGATGTTTTGAGATTGACATGAAAGAAGGCACTATTCTTAGGGATAAACTAGGCCAAATGGATCAAATATCAGTAGGAGAACATTTAAGGGACAGTGATCATTGTATCATAAGATTTAGATCATCTATGGAAATGGTAGAACATTCCAGAATAACAATAATTAACTGCAGAAAAGCTAACTTCAATAAGGTAAGTATGGATCTGGACCAAACAAATTGGAGTCAAATTTTGGCAGGAAAAATGGTTGCTGAAGAATAAACTACCCTCAAAAAGGGGGTGGTTCAAGTACAGTCAAGATTTGTTCCCTCAAAGCGGAAATGTAGAGTTTTAAAAATATCCAAGTTCCCTGGATGACAAAAGATATAGAAATTAATCGAAAGAGTATGTTTAAGGCAAATGTCAGGTGAATAATACAATAGAGAACAGGACAGAATCTAGAAGGCTCAAAGGGGAAGTGAAAAAACAAATATGAAAAGCAAAGAGAGATAACCAATATAAAAAGAACCCCAAAGTCTTCTACAGGTATTTGAATTATAGAAGAGTGATTTTAAAAAAGAGTAGAGCTGATTTGTGACCAGAAAAAGGATATATCATGAAGACAGGGAAAATAGCTTAGATGATCCATAGATTCCCTGCAGTGCATTCAGCCCATCAAATCTGCACCGATTGTCCGAAAGAGCATCTTACCCATAATCCCATTTACTTACCATGGCCAATCGACTAAACCTGTACATATTTGGACTGAATATTTTCTTTACCAAGCCTTGGTGAAAGAAGCAATAATTAATATACTAGAAAGATTTAAAATTGGTAAGGAGAAGGCATAGGTGGACTGCCTATACTTAAGGTTGATCAAATACCAGGATCAAATAAGGTATATCCAAGAATAATGGAGGAGGTAAGAGTGGAAATTGGAGAGGCACTAACCACAATTTCCATTTTTCTTTAGACTCAGGGATGGTGCCAGAAGACTGGAGAATTGAAAATATTACACCCTGGCATTAAGATAAGCGTAGAAACAATAATCACGGACAAAACTAACTGTTAAATAAGGAAAGCCGGCATGGATTTTGTAAGGGAAAATTGTGTTTTACTAACATTGAAGTTTTTGAAGAGAAAAAGAGAGGACTGATGAAGACAGTGTGGTTGATTTGATGCACATAAAGTTCCAAAAGGCAACAAACTCATGATCCAAGTTATAAGTCACGAGGGAACAAAAAGAACAGAAGCAAGATGGACACAAAATTTGCTGGTTGACAAAAAATAGTTAATGGATGTTATTCAGATTGGAAAGAAATTGTAGTGGAATTTTCTTTTTATATTAAATGATCAAGATGTTGGTGTACAGAGCATAAATTTCAAAATTTGCAGAGGATACAAAAGTTGAACCTAGAACAAAGAAAATTAAGCATAGGAACGAACTTTTCCCCCCTCAAACTTGCACTGGTCATATTACCCAACTTAACTAAAACCCCTACCCTTCAGGGAACATATCCTTCTATTTCCATCCTATTCATATATTTGTTCAGATGCCCCTTAAAAGTCATTGTTGTATCTGCTTCCATTACATTTCCCAGCAATGAGTTCCAGACACTCATCACCCTCTAAAAAATCTGCCTCAGACATCTCCTTTAGACCTTGCCCCTCGCATCTTAAACCTGCTCCCCTAGTAACTGACTCATCCACCCTGGGAAGTAACTTCTGACTATCCACTCTATCTATGCCTCTTGTAGACTTCTATCAGGTCACTCCTCAACCTCCGTCGTTCCAGTGAGAACAAACCAAACTTCTCCAACCTCTCCTCATACCTAATGCCCTCCATACCAGGCAACACCCTGGTAAATCTTTTCTGTACCCTCTCCAAAGCCTTCTGGTAGTGTGGCAACCTGAACTGAACACTATGTTCCAAGATGTAGATAGGTATACATGTAGATATATACCTATATACATCTATAAAGCGGTAACATGACTTGCCAATTTTTATACTCAATACCCCAACCAATGAAGGCAAGCATGGTGTATGCCTTCTCGACTACTTTCTCCATCTGCATTGCCACTTTCAGTGACCTGTGCACATGTACACACAGGTCACTTTGCCTATCAATACTCTTAAGGATTCTTAATACTCTAATACAAATATTTATTGTTTATTTCCTATTTGTGTTAGAGCTTCCAAAATGCATTACCTCACATTTGTTTGGATTAAACGCCATCTGCCATTTCTCTGTCCAAGTCTCCAACTGGTCTATATCCTGCTGTATCCTCATGGTCCTCATCGCAGTCTGCAAATTCACCAACCTTTGTTTCATCCAGAAACTTACTAATCAATTCATTTACATTTTCCTCCGAATCATTTACATACCTATATATATATTACAAACACTAAAGATCCCAGCACTGATCCCTAAGGAACACCACTTGTCACAGCCCTCCATTCAGAAACATACCCTTCCACTGCTACCCTATGTCTTCTTCAACCAAGCCAATTTTGTATCCACCTTGCCAGCTCACTTCTGATCCCATGCAATTTCATCTTCTGCACCAGTCTGCCAATGAGGCACCTTGTCAAAGGCCTTTCTGAAGTCCATGTAGACAACATCCTCATCAACCATCTTTGTCATTTCCTTGAAAAACTCAATCAAGTTAATGAGACATGACTTCCCATTCATAAAACCATGTTGCCATTCATTAATACATCCACTTATTTCCAAGTAGGAGTAAATCCCGTCTCAAAGAATCCTCTCAATAATTTCCCTACCATTGATATAAGGCTCACTGGCCTGTAATTACCTGGATTATTTATAACTTGGTAACATTATGAACTGTGGGAAGGATAGTATAAGATATCAAAAGAACACATACAAATTGGTGCAATAGACAGATGAAGTCCTATGCAGAGAAATGTGAAGTGATTCATTTTGGAAAGACAATACAGACAAGCAAAATAGAATAAAGAGTAAGACTCCAAAGGGGCTGCAGGAACAGAGGGTAGGGATGTGCATAAATCACAAAAGTTGGTAGGATAGATTAGCGACCAGTTAATAAAATATGCAGTATCCTAGGCTTTCTTAATGGGTCACAGAGCTCAAGTGCAAGGAGGTTATGCTAAACTTGTATTGGACACTACTTTGGTTGGAGTATTGCACTCAGTTCTAGACGTTGCACTTTAGGAGTTAGACAGACATTGAAAAACGTTCAGGAAAGATATGCAGTGGTTCCAGAATGCCAATTATGAAGATAGAGTGGAGAGATTGGGACTTGGAGAAGGTAAGGCACAGAGGAATTTTGATAGAGGTATTCAAACCATGAGAGGTTTAAACAGAATGGGGAGAAACTGCTCTCACTTACGGGAGGGCACAGATTTCAAGTAACTGGCAAAAAAGCCAATGCAGCACAACGGACGAAACAAATCGTGCCATGGGTTAAGATCTGGAACTTTCTGCCTGAGTGTGGTGGAGGCAGATTCAAGTGAAGCTTTCAAGAGGAAATTGGACAGTTATTTGAAAATTAAGCATGTGTGGGATTACAGAGAAAAGTGGAGTGAATTACTCATTTGGAAAGCCAATGCAGACGTAATATGCCAAATGGCCTCCTGCATTTTAATAATTGTGATGACACCAACAAATTAAATTTAATAGAAAATCAAAGTTACCAAATGCACAAAGTAAAAATGAGACTTGAAAATTCCATGAAATTTGTTTAAATAGTTAAGAATGCATTGAAAGTGATCTACTGGTTTTAGCAAATTCAAGAATCAACATGCCTAACCACTATGAAGCAAGGGAAACAAACATTTAGTCCCTAGATGCAGATCAAGAAAAGCCACAAAGTCAATATTTAGCATCAGACGACTAAGCTGTGAAGAGAGAGACATGGAGCAAAAATTGGATCCTCCTTTGCAAATTTTTTGAATGCAAATGTGCCAAATAAGACTCTGCTGCAGGATCATGTCCCATTTCAAATCTGCCCAAAATACACCCGATCCCATATTGAGCTGTGTAATTTTCAGATGACCCTGGCAGGCAATTAAAACAGGTGTTATGTCCTTTGCACGTGCTGATGAAGCATCCAGTACCTGTTTTAGGACCATTTCTGAAATACAGCAGTCCTGAACAGAGTTGGTGAAAGACAGGTATTCCCGATATAGACATGATCTAATAAATAATTACTAACAAAAGACAAGTGTATTTTCTTAACGAAACAATTTTACATAAAGACAAGAGGTGCCATGCAGCACAAGACCGCACTCATCCTATTATGTTTCCTCTTCCCTTATATGTAGGCCGTTAACAGCAAGATGGGCAGCCTGACTGAATTGGAAAGTTTACACAGGTGAGCTGCAACTTTTTGTGAAGGCACACCAAATGCTAGCTGTTCAATTTATTATTCAGCTGAGCAAATGAGACTCAGTGGTCCAATTTAAATCAGGTCTTGGGCCTAACTATTCATGTGCAAGGCTTATTCTTTGCGCCAAGTTCTGCTGGAATAACTGTGCAAATAAATTTTTACCTTGAAGGCTTTTCAGGTTTGAGGTGAAGAGGGATAGGAGGATAAAACTTGTAAAAAAGCAAATTTAGGGCCAAAGTTTGGAGTTCTTTTTACACGAATCAATCAGTGACTTAGAACTGACTAAAACAATGCAGAGAAAAAGAACTTGGCACAACTTTTTAAAATTGGAAGAGATGAATAAACCTTCTTCACTTCTAATTATCTCATGACCAAGATGAATTATGATTTTTCTCTTTAAAATACAAGTCCATAGCACCAAACATTTTTTGTAATTAGGTATCAAAAACCTGTTTGAAGGGAAAACTGGTCCTTTTTAATGTCAAAATTATTCCAAACTAATAACTGCTTTTACTCATTTCATATAAATATTTTAAAAGTGCAAAAAATTAAAGAAGGGGGCTATTTTAATTAAAATGTAATTATTAGTTTAATAAAACTTAAAGCAAGTTTCGTTTAGTGATTTGTGGAAGCAAAAGCTTTTATGTTAAACATACTCAATAAACCTGCCAGGATAGATCACTTAACATGTTTAAACAAGTTGAAACAGTTCAAAGACAAAATGCAAACTCTCTTTTGAAGTTAGGCATGCATGAAAACACTCAAACACAACTACTTTTTTCACAGAGAAATCTTAGTCATTGAAGAATTTGAAACTATTGCATAAGGAATTTGACTGGGTAGCCAGCGATTATAAAAGTATGTATGTCAGTACAGCATCTTACAATGAGACATGGGCAATTTAGCACTATGCACAAATTAAAGTTTATAATTAATGTCACAAATAGGTTTAGCACTATGCACAAATTAAAGTTTTAAAGTTTATAAATAATGTCGCAAATAGGCTTACGTTACCATTGCAATGAAGTTGCTGTGAAAATTCTCTGGCCGCCACATTCTCTGGCACCTGTTTGAGTACAATGAGAGAATTTAAAATGGCCAACGCACCTAACCAGCACGTCTTTCAGACTGGGGGAGGAAACTGGAGCACCCAAAGGAAACCCATGCAGACACAGGAAAAATGTGCAGACTCTGCTAGGAATTGAAACCGGGTCCCTGAAGTTGTGAGGCAGCAGTGCTCACCACTGTGTCACTGTGCTGCCGTTTATTATATTTAAATCCAACCTCATTTCACAGCATAGATTGGCCAAATTTTACATTAGAAATTCATTAAATTCTGAAGCCAATTCTCACTATTGTATCATTTCAGCCCATACGTATTGATCATTATCACATTTTTTAAAAAAATATGAAAATGTCTTAAAATATGCAAAATGCTGCAGATGCTAGAATTTGAAACAAGAACAAAGAATGATGGAAACACATGGCAGATCTGGCAGCATTTGTAGGGAAAGAAAATAGAGCTAACATTTTAAGTCTGTTTGGCTCTAAGATCAAGTGTAGTATCGACATACTGTGAGTGATTGAAGTCATTAGATAACACTTTAGCTTCATTTGAGGTAATTTTTAAAAGTGGCATCTTGGCCTTTTGGCCTTTTGGATAAGATGAATATGAGATCAAGCCTTGGAAGAGGAGCTACGCCTACTCCAATCAGGTTGGATCATGTAGATCAAGCCCAAGGCAGGAGGTGAGAGTCCTGTCTTGTCAGCTTGGATCAGGAGTGTCTCAACTTGTTGGGATTCTGAATTGGACTTCATTAGATTGAATTGGAATAAAAATTTAAAAAAAAGAGGCAGATGGCTTGATTGGGAGATGGGGTGGGAGGAGGCAAGGAGTGTTGCATTGAGTCAGTAAATGTGTGGGATATTAAAAAGAAAGGGTTTAAGATGGAGGAGAAAGGTCACAGTTTGAAGTCATTGAATTCAATGTTGAGTCCAGAGGGTTGTAACAAGTCTAATCAGAAGAGAACCAGCTTGCATTAGGCTTCACTGGAGCATTGCAATAAGCCGAGAATAGATATGTGGACATGACAGCAAGGTGTTGAGTCAAAATGGCAATAAACACGAAAGTTGGGGTCACGCTTGCAGACTGAGTGAAGGTGTTCTGCAAGGTAATCACTCAGTCTGCATTTAGTCTCCCCGATGTAGAGGGGACTATACTGGGAGCAGCGAATATAGTAGACCAAATTGAAGAAGTTCAAGTGAAATGCTGCCTAACCTGAAAGGAGTGTTTGGGACCTTGAACACTGAGGGGAAAGAGGTATAGAGGCAGGTGTTGCACCTTCTAGGATTGCAACAAAAAGCACAGGAGAAGGGAATGGGAAGTTGTACATGACAAAGAAGTGGACCAGGATATCATGGAGGGAAGAGTTCCTGCTGAATTTGTCCAAAGGATGTTAAGGGGAAGATGAGTTTCATGGTAGCATCATGCTAGACTTAGTGGAACTGATGGAGAATGATCCTTTGAATGCAGAGGCTGATGGAAAGTGAGGATATGGGGGATCTTATCATGGTTTTGGGAGGGAGGGAAGAGGTTGAGGACAGAGCTGCAGGAGATCAATCCGGTTGAGGGTCAACCAAAGAGTGGAAGGAAACATTGGTTAAGGAAAAAGGCTGACATGTCAGAAGCTTTATTTTCAAAAGTAGCATCATCAGAACAGATGTGGTAGAACTGTACTCAAAATAGCTGTGGGATTTGGTGCATTTGTGATGAATACTGACGGTCAATCTATCACTGAAAATGGGTATGGAGAGGTCAAGGAAGAAAGTGTTAGAGATGGACCACGTGAAGCTGCAAGAGGAGTGGAAACTGGAAGCAAAAACTGACATATTTTTCCAGATCTAGATGAGAGTATAAAGCATCATTGATGCCATAGAAAAACAGTTGGATGGGAATGTGCCTGATTAGGATCAAACATAACCCACACAAAAAAAGACATAACTAGGATCCATGCCGGTAGCTAGGAATGGCATGATGGCACAGTGGTTAGCATTGCTGCCTCTCAGCGCCAAGGACCTGGGTTCAATTCCTGGCTTGGGTCACTGTCTGTGGGGAGTTTGCACCTCCTCCCCACGTCTGTGTGGATTTCCTTCGGGTGCTACAATTTCCTCCCCCATTCTGAAAGATATGCTGGTTAGATACATTGACTCAAACAGGCACCAGAGTGTGGCGACTACGGGAATTCCATTGCTCTGTTAATGTAAATCTTACTTGTGACCAACAAATAAAACTAAACATAGCCAGAAGTTTTACTTGCAGGAAATGAGACAAGTTAAAGGCCAGTTTATTTATGAAATTATCTTCTTTATCCAGCTGCCCAAGCACTCATGTAAGATAACAGGTAAGAATGAGAGATTTAACCCTCAGTGACTAGATAACTTGTTTAACACAAGTAGATTTCCACTAAACCAAGTGAGGCAATTTTTTTTTTAATAAATGATTTCGCATTAAGTAAGGTCCAGAAGCTTTGCTTTCAGCTAGCTCAGTGCCTTAAGTCTAAAGGCTTGTGCCCACTTGAAAACAAGATCAACCTGTGCCTGAGTTATCAGTAGCCTTGGGAACTCAATCATATCCAAACATTACAAGTAATTATTCTATTAATACAGGAGACCCTTGTCTACATTCAGATTATTCACTTCAGCAGCAGCGGTGTTAAAATTGACCTCACTCCCTTCAGAAAAGGAAGAGGGGAGATTAGGCTGTAGTTACCCCATTTGGGAACAGTGTACAAGGACATCAGATGGAGACTCAGTTAGGCTCAGTAATGGCACTCCTAGTCAATAAACAACTGATCACCACTTATTGACCAGGTTCACAAATGAAAAATGACAAGATTTGCCATTATCGAAAACAAGATCATTATCAGAGAGCTGTACTTGTCAACTTCAATGGGGATGAAGTGAAAACGGTCGAGAACTTTAAGTTTCTGGATGCCCAGATCCTCTCACACACGCACACCTTAATAACTTTAATAAAATTCCAATTTACTGGTGAAGTGAAGGAAGGATGATACGAACACAAGGCAAATTTTATGGGCTGGTATATGCAAGCTGGGATATAAATCTGACAAAGGAACAGTAAGTAAGACTGCTATCTTACAAATGTGGATCAAACTTTTGACTTGAGGTACATAGCTGTTGGACATCAGTAAGAATTGGGTCATTTATGAATGCGGCTTGGTGTACGTCCCAATTGATGAGACTGGTACTAAAAGAAACCAGTCCAGCGATTGCTTACAAACAAACTCAAAAGTAACATTCCAGTGTGTGGAGCTGGGAAGAGCAGGAGCACTCCTCCTCTTAAATTAGAACGCTCTCTCAACACTGTTCACATCTATTACAATACACCATCCATCAACACTTTGCTTCAGAAACAACTTCTATGATCTCTGGGCCCCAACCTCCCCTTCGTTTTAGCCCATCCCCAACCAATCCACATCCCTCCCAGTTACACTAAGCACAAAGTAAATTGGTTGTGGCTGTTGGTGACCATCAGTCCATTGACGTAGTTGGAGGAGTTCTCACAGAAGAATCCTAGGCACAACCTAGGCAGTGCTGGGGCCTCAACTATTTACCATTTACATAGACAGTGAGGAAGAAGGGCTGAGCGCAGGGTGACGAAATTTGCTGATGACACGAAGATGAGTGGAAAAGCAAATTGTGTGGAGGGTGTGGAAAGCCTGCAGAGGGATCTGGATAGGTTGAGTGAGTGGGCGAGGGCCTGGCAGATGGAATATAATGTTAGCAAGTGTGAGGTTATCCACTTTGGTAGGAATAATGGTAGGAAGGATTATTATTTAAATGGCGAAAAGCTGCAGCACGCGACGGTGCAGAGGGACCTAGGGGTCCTTGTGCACGAATCGCAAAAACACAGTATGCAGGTGCAGCAGCTGATTAAGAAGGCGAATGCAATATTGGCCTTTATAGCTAGGGGGATAGAATATAAAAGTAGAGAGGTACTATTGCAGCTGTGAGGGTACTGGCGAGGCCGCAGCTGGAGTACTGTGTGCAGTTTTGGTCACCACATTCGTGGAAGGATATATTGGCCTTGGAGAGGATGCAGAGAACTGCATACTAGGCTGATATCGGAGATGAGGGCATTGGATTATGAGGAGAGACTAAATAGGCTAGATTTGTACTCGTTGGAGTTTAGAAGGCTGAGAGGGGATCTTATAGAGACGTATAAGATAATGAAGGGGATGGATTGGGTAGAGGTTGAGACTCTCTTCCCACTTAACAAAGATAGCAGGACTAGAGGGGCACAGCCTCAAGATTGGGGGGGGGCGGTTCAGATCAGAGTTGCAGAGGAGTTTCTTCACACAAAGGGTGGTGAATTTATGGAATTCTCTGCCTGATGAGGTGGTGGAGGCTTCCTCGCTGAATATGTTCAAGTCAAGAGTGGATAGGTTTTTGATTGACAAGGGAATTAAGGGTTACGGGGAGAAAGTGGGAAAGTGGTACTGAACCACTGCAGATCAGCCATAATCTTATTGAGTGGTGGGGCAGGCTCAAGGGGCTGGATGGCCTACTCCTGCTCCTATTTCTTATGTTTCATCAATTATCTTGACAAAACAGTAGTACAGTGAAGCTCTACTAGTTCACAGCTCCAGGGACATGGGTCTGATTCTAGCCTTGGGTGACTGTCTGTTTCCACCTTCTCCCCTTGTCTGCATGGGTTTCCTCTGATGCTCTGCTTTTTTTTCCCCACAATCCAAAGATGTGCAGGTTAGGTAAACTGGCCATGCTAAATTACTCCTTAATATCCCAAGATGTGCAGGTTATGTGAATTAGTCATGGGATATCATAGAATCTGTACAGTGCAGAAGGTGGTCATTCAGCCCCTTTAGTCTGCACCCATCACAATCCCATCCAGGCTCCATTCCCGCAACCCTTCACATTTACCCTGCTAATCCCCTGACACTAGAGTTAATTTGGCATGGCCAACCAACCTAACCAACACATCTTTGGACTGTGGGAGAAAACTGGAGCACCCGGAGGAAACTCACACAGACACAGGGAGAATATGCAGACTCCACACAGATAGTGAGGTCAGAATTGAACTCGTCTCACTGGCGCTGTGAGGCAGCAGTGCTAACCATTCTGCCACTCCTGTGGAGTTATGAGGATAGGATAAGAAAGCAGTCCTTGTTAGTGGGAAGAGAGTCAGTGCAGACTCAATGGGCCAAATGGCTTCTGCACTGTAATGATTCTAAGTTTGGATAAGATACACAAAGAAAACTTTGTACTAACAATACAATGACTAGAGGACAAAAAAAAGATTTTGGGAAAGGAGGGATGTGAGGAAGAATCTTTCTATGAAGCAAGCGATAACAATCTGGAACTCAGTGCCTTTGAAGATAGTGAAATAGAGACAATTATTGATTTCAAAAACCAAACAGGGTGGCATTTAGTGAGGTAAACTTTCAGGACCACAGGGATAGAATGGGAGAATGAAATAACTGATTTGCTTAATAGAGAGCCGGCATAGATTCATGGGCCAAATGGCTTTCTTCTATGTGTAAATTCTCTTATGAATGTACAAAAAATTATGGTCATTCATTGACAACTGAGCATTCAACCACATTCACAATCCATCAGATAATGAAGCAATCTATGCTTATACCCAGCAAGACAATATCCAGGCTGTAGCATTCTTGCAACACATGTGCCAAGTAATAAGAGTCAAACTATCTTCCTAAGGCATTCAACGTCATTGTTAAATCCCTACAATCAACATGTTGTGGTGAACAACCATTGACCAGAAGCACAAAATGGATCAGCCACACAAATGTCTTTGCAACTACTGAAGTCAGAGGATAGGTAGTCTATGGGAAGTGGCTTATCTCCTGACTCCACAAAATGTCTTTCTACCCACAAGGTGGAAGTAAGGAGTGTGATGTATATGCTCCTCTTGCCTCGTTGGATCCAAAGTAATCCACTCAATCAGTAACCCATCCACCATTTTAATATCCACTCCCTTCATTGTTGGCATACTGTGGCCATAATATACAGGATTCGCTTCATAAACTTCAAAAATCAGCTCACAAATCACGTTTCCGATCATCTAGAACATGAGCATTAAATGCTGCCCTTGCTAGCAACACCTATATCCAGAGGATGACTTTTTTAAAGTCCATGAATAAATTTGCAGCATTTGATAATGTTGGTCATATCCAGAAGAAAGCATCATTACAATTTAAGTCTTGCTTGACAGAAAATAAAATCTGATTTTGTGCAATGTTTGTTTTCTTCTAATTTATGCCAACAGCATCTCTTGACAATAATAGCTTATGAATATGCAAATTTCCACCTTGGTGATAGATTGAGAAACCAAATGCCAGTTGATTTTCATACAGAAAGTCAAAACATCAATATCTATATCTCTGGACTTGTCGTATAACCCAAACTTACCCAGCCCACTGTCTGAATATAAGCAGTCAGTATGCAAGATACCTGTATTATGAGGTTTCAAATTCATGTGAAGAAAAAAAATGTACATTGCTAAGCACATTATTATTAACAAGACACACACCACAGGTTTTAGTCTACAAGCTGCCTCAGTATTTCAATTCAATGCATTATAAAATGGAGGCAAATTCTAAGTCAATTCATGAAAGTTTAAAAAAATCAAAATCTATCTTACAAAATCACCCAGCTTGCAATATTTGTCAAGTAATTTCTCACTGCTTTATTAATCAGCAGTCCTCTTTTTAGTTGAGCTGAATAGAAGGTATAGACTGCTATTCAGCCCAACATCGATCAACTACCATCATTATAATTTAACTGGGTTTTGCTGCATGTAGAGACTTACCTCCAAGATATAATATTCCTTTATTTGTTACTGTTAATGATAAGCCAGCATAAGAATAAAATCAGCTTTCCCCTCTTTTTCACCAATACAACCAATTGAACAAAGTATTACCATTGAATAACCAAATTCAATAACTGTTCCTTTTATATTTATAAAATATGGGATTAAAAATTTTAAAAAATGTTTCTGTGATACCAACTTTGTTCATGTCTGCTTGGTGCCAGGATTTAGGACATCTGTTTTGGAAGGAATTTGTAATGATGGGGGAGGATTGTAGTCCACATGGGTGCCAACAATATAGGTAAAACTTGGAAAGGAGTTCTGCTGAGGGAGTACGAGCAACCAGGGCTAAATTAAAAAGCAGAGTTTCAAGGGAATAATCTCCAAATTGCTACATGAGCCATAAGCAAGTTGGTGGAGACTAAATCATGAGAGGATCAAATGTTTGGTTCAAAGATTTATGTAAGAGAAATGGGTTTTGATTCATGGAGGACCAGCATCATTACTGGGGAAAGAGGAAGCTGAACCATTCAGATGGTTTTTCCCTGAACTTGCTGGGGCAAGTATTTTGGCAAGCCATACAACAAGGGTGGGGGAGGTCTTTAAACTAAATAGTGGGAAACAGGTTTAAAGTTTGAGAAGATGTGACAAATTAAATAGCAAAGACACCGCAAATAAGTCGGGTAGAAACAAGGGAAATGATCAGAGTGTGCCAGGAAGAGACAAGTGTACATATAAACAGAGAATCTAGGAACAGCAGTAGGCCATCTGGTCCTTCAAAGTTGATCCATCATTCATTATGATCATGGCTGATCCTCTATCTCAACATTATACTCCCATGCTCTCTCCGTATCCTTGATACCTTTATAATTTAGAAATCTATTTAAATATATTCAGTGACCCGGCCTCCACGTTCTTCTGTGGTAGAGAATTCCGCAGGTTTGCCACCTTTAGAATGAAGGGTTTCTCTTTATCTCAGACCTAAATAGCCTACTCCATGTCCTGAGACTATGACCCATTTTTCCAGATACCCCAGCCAGAGGTACAGATCCCTATATCCAGTTTACCCTGCCCTGTCAGAATTTTGTGCACTTCAAATAGAATTTCCATACAATTCTCCTAAATTCTCGTGCATACTGGCCCAATTGACCCAATCTCTGCTCACACAACAATCCTGCCATCCCAGGAATCAGTCTGGTGAACCTCCCCTCTCTGGCAACTGTATATTTTCTGACATAAGGAAACCAAAACTGCACACAATATTGATAGTGTGGTCTTACCAAAGCCATGTACAGCTATATCCTTGCTCCAACACTCAAGTCCTTCTTGCAATGAAGGTCAACATACTATTTGCCTTCTTAAATGCTTGTTATCCAAGTGGAGAAGCAGAATGGCAGAGTATTATTTTAGTAATGGTAGATTGTGTTGTACAAAACAATTTGGATGCCATAGTACAGCAGTCACTGGAAGGAGACAGGATCAGGATATTGAGCTTGATGATCAGCCATGATCAAAATGAATAGTGGAGCAGGCTCCAAAGGTCGAATGGTATTCCTGCTCTTACATTTCTATATAACCAGAGCTAGTGAGAAAGGTACATTGATAAGTATGGATGATCTTAACCTAAATATAGTTTGAATGAATCACATTGGCAATGGTAGCCTGGACAATGAGCTCCTGGAATATTTTTGGGACAGATTCTTACAGCAGCACATTTTACCATTAATCAGATGTCCAATAAGACAGCATTAATTAATGATCCCATAGTGAAGGTGCCCCTTGGTAACAGTGATCATAAAATGATTAAAGTTCATGTTTAGTTTGAAGTAGAAAACAGTGGATTTAAGACTAATGTTTTAAATTTAAATAAGGACTATTATGATCACATGAAGACAGAGCTGGTTAAAATGAACTGGCAAATTAGGTTACGGACAGGTCAGTAGAGCAGGCCATTTAGGACTGAGATGAGGAGAAAATTCTTTCTGGCCCAGAAAGCTGTGAAGATTCAGTTAATAGCAAACTCAAAAGTGAGATTGAGACATTTCCACATACTAAAAACATCAAGAGATATGGGTACAGTGCAGGAAAGTAATGTTAAAATAGGAAATCAATGATATGCAAAGGTAGAAGTTTAATTCAAACAACCCTGATCTCTCCTTTCACTACCATCCATGAAAAGAAAGTTAATTTGATTTTGATTTTCCCCCTTTATAAGTGATGGCATATTTCCCACACGTTGATTTTGGTGTAACCCATTTCCTATTAACAATCCTATAGCAAACTCAAGATTCAGTAAACTCAGAAGGTTAGTTTATTTGCACAGACATGGAAGGAGGTTAGCAACATGGCCTTCTTTTCATTCATACAACAAAACAGGGATAGGCAGAAAGTAAAGTTCACAGAGCAAATTCAAAAGAGTAAAGAATTATTATTTCATTTGAGTACAGAGATCAGTAGTTGGAAGATAATCGACAGATTTGCTGTACAGCAAGGCAGAATGTTGGGGGCGGGGGGAGGTGTCTTTGGTACTGGCAGCCAATAGGATCATGGGTATCTCTTCAGAGGTAATGAGGCACTACCTTCTCTGATACTGCCAACAAGATTTCTTTTGTTTGCAAGTCACTGTCAGTCATAGCTTCAGTCATCATAAAGTTTTTGTCCAGTTTTTAAAATTTCAGAAGCTCGTCACCAGGGTATCTTATTTATTTTATGAAAACATAGACTGTAAGTTCTCAGATCCAACATCAGCCCATAATCTCATTGAATGGTGGAATGACCTGAACGGGCTGAATGGCCAATCCTGCTCCTATTGATTCTGTTCATGTTCTTAGATGCATGAGCAAATTTTGAGATATTTCATAATCTTCATAAAAGATATATTTCAGTGAGAAAAAAAGACCAAAGGAAGGGCACATCATTTGTGATGAACAAAAGAATTTAAAGGTAATACCAAGTTGAAAGATAAAGTATATAATTCCACAAAGATGAGTGGCAGGTCTTTACCTTTTTTCTCACAATCAGTTTTTTAAATTTCTAAATAATTTTCTGTTGGTGATTCATTTCACAGAATATACAAAACAGCAAAGAGTTAATAATGAGTGTTGGTCCTCTAGAGAGCAAGAATGGGAAATAACAAAAATAAGGAAATGGCGGATGAATTGAACAGATAGTGTGCGTCTGTCTACACTGTAGAGGATACAAAAACATCCTGGAAATAATTGTGAATCAGGAGGTGAAAGAGAGGAACTTTAAACAATTACACTCACCAAGGGAAGGGTACAGAAAAGAATATTAGAGCAAAAAGCTGACAAGTCTCTTGATGTCTTAAAAGAAATGACTGTTGAGACAGTAGATGTATTGATTTTAATTTTCCAGAATGCCACAGATTTTTGAAATGTCCCATCAGATTGCAAAGCAGTAAACATGACTTCTCTATTCAAGAAAGGAAGAAGACAGAAAGCTGGAAAGTACAGGCCAACTAGCTTAGCCTCTATCATCTGGAAATTGCTGGAATCTATCATTGAGGAGGTTATAGCAAGGCACTCCATGCAATTAAGAGTGAATGTGGTTTTGTGAAAGAGAAATCTCATTTAACTAATTTATTGGAGTTCTGTGAAGCAACAAGAAAGGTGACTAAAGGAGAAGCTGTTACTGTGGAGTACTTGGATTTTTTAAAAAGGCATTCGAAAAGGTACTATATCAAAAGTTACTACGCAAAATAAGAGCTCATGGTGCAGGGAATTAACATATTAGGATGCAGGATTGGTTAGCTAACAGGAACCAGAGAGTAGGAATAAATAATTTTCAGGTAGGCAAGATGCAATAAGTGAAGCCACAAGGATCTTGCTGCAGCCTCAAATATTTCTAATTTATAGCAATGACGTGGATGTTTCTTTGCTTAGACTTGATTTATTGTCACATGTACCAGTATACAGTGAAAAGTATTGGTTCTTGCACGCTATACAGACAAAGCATAACATTCACAGAGAAGGAAAGGAGAGGGAGCAGAATGTAGTGTTACAGCCATGGTTAGGGTGCAGAGAAAGATCAACTTAACAAATGATAGGTCCATTCAAAAATCTGATGGCAGCAAGGAAGGAGTTGTTGGAGTTGACTAGTATGTGACTTCAGACTTTTGTATCTTTTTCCCAAAAGAAGAAGATGGAAGTGTGTGTATCCGGAGTGCATGGGGTCCTTGATTACGCTGGCTGCTTTTCCAAGTCAGCAGGAAATGTATACAGAGTCAATGGATGGGAGGCTGTTTTGAGAGATGGAGTAGGCTACATTTATGATTCTCTATAGTTTCTTTTGGTCCTGGACAGAGCAAGAGCCATTTCAAGTTCTGATACAACCAGAAAGGATGCTTTCTACGGCATATCTGTAAAAATTGGTTCATAGTGGACATGCCAAATTTTCTGAGCCTCCTGAGAAAGTAGGGGAATTGTGGGCTTCCTTAACAATAGCATTGGCTTAGAAGGACCAGCACAGCTTGTTGGTGATCTGGACATGTAGAAACTTGAAGCTCTCAACAATTTCCCCATTGACGTATACAAGACTATGTCCTTCTCAATGGTTTCTGAAGTTGATGACTATCTCCTCCATTTTACTGACACTGAGGAGGAGTATCACACCAAGTCATCAGATTCTCCAGTTCTTTCCTGTCCTCTGTCTCAGATCCAGCCCACTACAGTGGTGTATCACCAAACTTGAAAATCAAATTGGAGGGGAATTTATCATAGGTGTATAAGGAATATAGTAGGGAGGCTGAGAACACAGCCCTGTGGGGCACCGCTGTTGAGGACAATCATCAAAGAGGTGTTGATACCCATCCCTACTGCGCTCTGTGGGTTCTTCCACAGAGGAAGAAGCTGAATCATAAACCACGGAGTTTGGAAGTGAGTTTTGTAGGGATAATGGTGTTGAAGGATAAGATGTTGTTAATCAGAAAGAGTCTGATAGAGATATCTTTGTTATCTAGGTGTTCCTGGGTTCAGCGAATGGCCAGGGAGATGACATCCAATGTGGACCTGTTCGGCAATAGGCAAACTATAACAGACCAGGCAATTTGAAAGGCCAGAATCGATCCATGCCATGACTAACCTGAAAGAGTGTGCTTTCTATATTTGCTAATGAGATGAAGACACGTAATAAAGTAAGTTATGAAGATAAAACAAGGAGTCCATAAAAGAATATAGATAGGTCAAATAAATGCACATAAAATTCCAGATGGAATATGTGAAAACATAACCTTGTCCATTTTGGAAGGAAAAAGAAAAAGCAGCCTATTATTTAATGAAGAGAGATTGCAGAATTAGAGGTAAAGAAACATCTGGAGAAACATCTCGTACATGAATCACAAAACAGCAAATGAAAGGTTGCAGTTTATTGCCAGTGAATAAACAATTCACTGTTTATTGAATTGGATAAATTCAATGGATTTGAATTATCCATTGAATAATGGATAATTATTATCCATTATAATAATTATAATGGATTATAAAATTCATTATATGGATTATAATCCATATAATTATAAAAATTTTAAATTATATTTAAATATATTATATATATTTATATATAATATATAAATATATTATATATGGATTATAATCCATATTGATTATGGATTATCAAATCCATTATAATCCAAATGGATTATAAAAATAGGGACGTTTTTCCACAATTGCAGAGACCACATATAAAGGTATTATGTACACTTGTAGTCTCCTCATCTATGAAAAAACATAAATGCAATACAAGTAGTTCAGAGAAAGTTCACTGACTGATTCCTGGGATTCAGGGTTGGAGGGGAGATTTTATTTTTTCACAAAGGAAAGTTTGACAGGCAGGGCCTGTATCCAGTGGTGTTTAGAAAGTTGAGAGGTGATCTTATTGAAACAAATAAGATACTGAGAGGACTTGGCAGGATGCTGAAATGGCATTTCCCTTTGTAGGAGAAAGAGAGGATACAGTTTCAAAATAAGAGGTTTCCCATTTAATCATAGATAATCATAGAATCTACAGTGCAGAAGGAGGCCATTCAGTCCATCAAGCCTGCACCAATAACAATCCTGCTCAGGTCCTATCCCCTAACCCTACATATTTACCCTCCTAATTTTTCTGACATTAGGAGATAATTAATCATGCCCAATCAATCTAACCCATACATATTTGGACTGTGGAGGAAACCAGAGCACCTGGAGGAAACCCACGCAGACATGGGGAGAACATGCAATCTCCACACAGACAGTAACCTGAGGCCAGAATGGAACCCAGGTCCCTGCTGTCATATTTTCTCTCACAGAGTTCCAAAGATTCACGACCCTTCACGAGAAAGAGGTGAAGGCAGTATCAATGAATCCTCTTAAGGAATAAGTAGATATATTCTTGACCAACAAGGGAATCAATGATTATTGGGATTAGGCAGAGGTGAGGAGTTGAGCCACAGTCAAGTTAGCCATGATCTTATTGAATGGAGGAGCGGAGCAAATATGAGAGGCCAAATGAATTAGTGCTCCTAATTTGTTTGCTTTATGTATACTTTTATGAGTAAGCTTTAACTCCAGATTTTGATTTGGTAAGGAATATTCAGTTAGTTGCTAAATTCATCAAGGAAGGAACTGAAATATACTTTGTACTATTTGAGGAAACTGTTATAAATTTAGAATGGCTGACAGCAATTTGGACAATTCTATTACAACATGATTCAATAGAAAAACACTGGGGATGTATTCAAGCCATTCACATGAACAGTCTGAACACTAAGATTATGATTAAGTCATAATGCACACGGGTTAGTTTCAGAAGCTGACAAGCAGAAATTTAGAATCTAAGGGAGAGACAGAATCAGATTTTGTAGAATTTGCAGAATGAAATTGTATTTGACATATGGTATTGAGTTATGAAGCTTAAGCAATATTTTGAAAGGAAGAATTTAAAAACAGGATTCCATTTGGGAATGAGGTCCCACCTAAAAGACTGTCATGTTTCCAAAATAAGAGAAGCTACTGTTAAGATAGATGGTTATGAACTATCCCACAAACACATGCACTGGAGCAAACCTTTGTTTCACAGAACTAAGTGCTGGAAATCTCTAACCTTGTCTACAACTGGGATTCTCCAATGCCACTGCACTGATTGGAGTTTTGGCAGAGCATCAAGTTCTCCATTCTCACTGGCAGCAGAGTAGAAATGAACAAGATTGGATTAGCCTTTCCAAGAGGTTTGATATTAAACAGAATATTAATTACAATAAGGATGATCAAACAGACAACACTCAGAATAATAAAGAGATGATGTAGGAGTTGAGTGTGATCCAAGGGAACCAACATAATACTTTTGACATCAGATGGGAAATGTAAAAGTAAGTTCCTGCAAATTAAATGCTAAGCTGGTGACACTTGCAGGTATATCCAATATTTTTCTAGAAAATACTAGTCCAGTGTGGAGTTTGTGGCAAATCAATAAAATGTAATGTAATTACACAGAGTGTAAACCAGCACATAAAATGTGGGCATTTTATGCTTGAAAATACCTAATAAAAGGGATAAAAGAACAGCTATTCTTAGAAATACATGGATCAGTTTAGTTCCTGATGTGAGCAAAATATATGAACTTCTCTCCGAACAATTGGCTAAGTATATAAGTAAAGTACGTTGCTACAAGACCTTGAAGGAAATTATTTATCTGTTCCAATGTGTAGGGCAAATTTAAATTATGTTTCAAGTTAGTGGTTTTGTTATTGTTGGAATAGTGTCAAAACTGCAGATTGATAATATCTTGAGAAACAATCAAAAGTTTATTTATTTGTCACAAATATATTAACATTACAAATGAAATTACTGTGAAAATCCCCCAGACATCACACTCCAGCATCTGTTCAGGTACAGAAGGAGAATTTTAGCATAGCCAATGCACTGAACTAACCAGCATGTCTTTCGGATTGTGGGAG
Source organism: Sphyrna mokarran (assembly GCA_024679065.1). Lineage (NCBI taxonomy): Eukaryota > Metazoa > Chordata > Chondrichthyes > Carcharhiniformes > Carcharhinidae > Sphyrna > Sphyrna mokarran. The sequence goes on along the minus strand of JAGIQG010000013.1, from coordinate 55,025,092 downwards.
GAAACCCAAGCAGACACAGGGAAAATGTGCAGACTTTGCATAACAGTGATCCAAGCAGGGAATCGAACATAGGTCCACGGCACTGTAAGGTAACAGCACTAACCATCATCTCAAGATCATGTACTATGAAATTGTTGAAGATGGGTGGGGGAGGGTGGTGTGTGTGTGTGTGTGTGTGTGTGTGTGTGTGTGTTGTGGTGGTGGCGGCGGCGGCAGAGGAGTTGCCATGCTGGCCAAATTGGCACATGCAGAGTAACTTGCTCAGCACAATGCTGTTGGCCGTTCCAGCGGAAATAGGCCCTGCCCTGCGCCCCCCCGCCCCCCCCGATTTCTAACAGGATTCATGCCAAGGCACTCTGTGATGTACAGTAAGATTCATTTTGAAAGTCCTACTAAATAAAAAAGCAGGATTTACTCCAATTTTTACGTGAATTCAACACTTAGAATTTTTTTTAACGAGAATCCCACCCGTGGATGTATCATTAATCCTGGATTTAGAAAACCATATGCTTATCTCTGAATCTGTGAAGAACAATGGTTTGACTCAGAAGTGCCCAAGGAGTCAAAAGCTTTGGAGATTAAACTGTCAGTAAAACATTAGACTGACTACAAAGAATTAAAAAACAGATGGGCTGAATGGAGGCTGACTAAATTAAGCCTGCTAGCAGACTTTAAACCACAGGTGCCAAAGCAGAAAACAATAGCAGGGCTCCATGTTGACGGAGATAAAAAGGAATTCAGTGTTTTAAAACAAAATTATTTGGCTACAACTGATGCTGACATGGTGAAACTATGAGGAAGAATTTGAGGGGTGGCACAGTAACACAATGGTTAGCACTGGTGCCTCACAGTGCCAGGAATCCGGATTCCATTCCTGGCTTGGCTCACCATCTGTGTGGAGTTTGCACTTTCCATGTTTGCAAGGGTTTTCTCTGGGTGCTTCGATATCCTCCTACATTCTGAAAGACATGCTGGTTAGGTGCATTGATCCGAACATGCACTGGACTGTGGCGACAAGGGGAATTTCACTGAACTTCATTCAGTGTTAACATAAGCCTTACTCTTGACTGATAAATAAACTTTAAAAGAATGCTGGAATGGAAATTGAATTTCAGAATGAAGAAATTGTTGTTTTGTGATAGGAGTTGATAAAGTTTGTATGAATTTAAAATAGTCTTTGAACTGGCAAGAAAAGAGTATTAGTATTTTTGACTGATCATTGACATGACATTAAAGAGGTTTTTCAAACAAAGGAGAACTGTAAATCCTGCATTTAAACAGAAGAAGGACAAATTATTTCTGGCTAAGACTTTCTTTTAATAAAAAAAAGTATCTAAAGCCATGAAAGGGATTCGAGATCTGGAGTTCATGCCTGAACAAAGTGGTTCATGGATAGTTTTAACACAAATACCTGGACTGAATTGACTTTATAATCAATTAACGAAGGACATAGAAACAATGCGAATTTTACTCAAAATGATGCACAACGGAAGCAAATTTTGGAAGTTCTCATTAAGAACTTTAAAAGACTCAAATAAATTGGATCTTAAATCCTAACTGTTACATGGGATATGTGGTGATGGGTTCATTTATGCAAGAGTGTTTATGTGGATTGTTTGTGGATGATATGGGATAAAAGGAAAAATAAGTTAATGAATTGACAATGTGCAATAACTTATTTGCTCAAACATATTGATTATTATCAGTTATATTTCAGGATTTGTTTTTCAAAGCCCATCACTTGGATGATCACATTTCATTTGTTACGAAGTTACAAGTAAGAAGCTTGTAAGAATCTTACATTTTGCAATTGCCGTTACTTTAGGGGAAGACGGAAGAACTAATGTGGCTGTGGATAAGTTTCCAAGAGAGATGAGAGAGACAACAGGTCTTGTAAATTGTATACTTTGAAGTGCCTATTTAATTGGACAGAAAATGAAATTGGGTATCCAGAGAATGTATAGTTAGCATTTGGAGACAAATGTGATTCATGTTACCAGGGAGATGGGCCTTGATAGTGGAAAAGTTTACAGCAAAACATTGAAGTATCATGTTATAGGATTCTTCTTAAGATAGCCCTCATCCTTGCAGACAAGTCAGTCTGCAGGAATCTGGAAGAGAGAACAAAGACAGCTGGACTCTATTCTTCATAAAGGATCAATCTGGATTCAAAATGTGAGCTCTTTTCTCTCCTTACGCATGCTGCCAGACCTGCTGAGATTTCCCAACATTTTCTTGTTTGGTTTCTATCCTTCACCATGCAGAATGTGGAAGGGACTTTATGCTAGGATTGAAGAAACTAATAATAAGATTAAAAGATTCACCTAGACTTGGCTAGCAAGAGAAATTTCCAAAGTAACCCTCATTGTGAAAAGAAGTTACCCAGTTAAAAAAGGAAATAAACAACAAGCTATTGGAGCTGAGGAAAGCTTTTGACTGGTTCCTGAAGATGGAAACATTCACTTAAGTACAGAGTGAAGTACAACACTGGAGGTGTGTTTTGCATATTTTAAAAATTAAATGAGGAGTATTTTCTGCAATAGAATATACATTTCTGACTAAAATAGTATTTAAACAATGTAACTTCTAGATTGATTATTAAAGCAAATGCCTTACAACTTGAAATCTTGTATTTTTTTGGTCTAATTGGTCACTTGGCCTTACTGGGATCATAACATATTTTGCAAAACGCAAAAATAATGTGTATCCAAATATTCAGACCAGACAATTTTAGATAAATATTGTACCTACTTAAGCTAACCATGAACAATGGAAGTGCTGTAAACTGGGCTGGGATTTTAATGACCCTTGGCTATGATCCTACAGCCGAAAGCTACAGTTTCCATCATTGTAAATAGCAAACATCTTAAAGCAACATCTCCATTGACAGAAGGAAAAATTATTGCACAACTTAGACATAGAACTCTCAAATATATTTACACTGTCTAGCATTTAATTAAAATGTTTTTATTTAGTCCTTCTAAAATCTCTTATACAAAATTATGTATATTCTAATCTTTATTCTGCCTTGTTCATCAGATTTAAATTATTTGCTGAAGATCAAAATGTTTATTTATCTTCATTTCCCCTTGCCAAACATTATTATAGTACTCACATGATTTTAAAGAAAATCCTCTACTTTCAATGGATTTTTAGTTCTTACAGAAGTTGTCCTTAACCCTTGCACGATCTAGGGATAATCATCATCAAGGTTCACAAGTAGAGAATGGTAATTTGAAGAAGATGTCTGGGTCTGCGAAAACAGTTTTTAGCAAGAAATCAATACCTTTAGACAAGGTGGGAGAAGAAAATAAAATAATATTTTAATTTTTATAAAATATACTTAGCAGATTAGATTACCAGAAGATGAGGCTAGTTTTGCAATTCCTTAGTCAGTATATCTGGGTTGTTGTCAGATACAAGACATTAATTAACCAGTGTTGAAAGTCAGTGTCTAGGCTTGAGATAAGGTAAGAGATTATTTAGTTGAAGCCGAAGATTAACATATATAGAATAGCTAACTAATTTAGATGAAAAATTCACTAGAGGTGAATTCTAAATTTGACAAATAAGATATTTACAGTCAGGACTAATTTGATTTAACCCGTACAAAAATCTAAAATGAAACATTTAATACATTCAGTATTAAATAATGGGTATCTGGGGGCAATTATAAAAGCAATAATTCCAGCAGCTCAAACAGAGAGCAAATTTAGAGATGTTTACAACCATCATCTTAACTCTGAAATTATTTAATGATATGCATTTGAAAGCCTGCAGCAAATTGTTCAATTTTCAGTCAGCAGTCTTAACATTACCTGTCAAATGCAACAACTTCAAATGGTTGCTTCCCCCTTCTTTTGAAATGAGCCAGTTCTATAAAATTAATTCCTAAATTAATCTCACTGTTCAGTACATGTAACATTTCAGCTTTCACGAATGCAATATGATCCAATTTACTTTTTTTTGATATTTTGCCTGTGAGCAAAAGCACAGATCAATTAGCATTAGATAAATCAACATCATTGCATCAGTTCCTGTAGACGTGGAAGGAACACTCAAAACTAATGACAGCCTTCATTAGAATTTGTGGTACAGTGTCAAATTTCCTCCTGTCTAATCTACCAATTTCTTTCTGTTGCGTTTTAAACCTTTGAAAAAAAGCTTAGATGCCTTGATTCAATAGTGACTGAAATTTCTGCTGTGTGAAATTAACAGGGATTAGTAGACTCAAAACAAAATTTGTATAAATCGCACTTTGTTCAAAAATTTTGAATCCAAAGGTAAAATTTATACAGATTTTTCTTTTAAACTTTTGACTTTTACCATTTCTTTCTACCATTTTTCTTTTCTTCCTCAAATGAATGCTTGAATTCTCAAGTAGAGTCCGACTCCACAGGTACCAGACATCCTCCTGTACCTTGTTCAAATAGCCACACTTTATAGGCGGGCCCAGACATCAATGGTAGGTTAAGCCGACTGATGGGCAAAAGAGAAACATCACTGTAGAGTCGAAACATGTTCTCTCTTGCACATTCCCAAGAGGTATTTCTACATCAGATCTGGAGCAGAAAATCTGATTGATTTTTCCATCTCTATCCTGTGGCATTGTAGCACACCCACTACTACCCCAGGTGCAATTAGCTCACTCACAACAGGCAGAAAATTGAATTTTAATTCCTCCAATCCAAAGACCACAAATACTGATGGAGAGCCTTAAAAAAGAATTGCATTTCTCTTGCCAACATGACATAGAAAAGCATGAGTGAATGTTGCCCTAAGTATTCATAAGCACTGTAAAATGTCAACTCAATATTTTTCATCCAAATTACTTACTTTAATTTCATTAGCTAAATTCATATGGCAAGTTAAATTCCTCAGGGCATTTGTACAAATCCCAAAAACAGCAAAGAAAGTAATAACAGATATAAAAAGATTGATGCTTATCACTTACTCAAATTTCAGTATTTTTACTGAAATATGCTGTGCCACACTTTAATTCAGTTCAACATCACATCTATTTAGTCAATCATAAGCACACATTTAGAAGAACAGAAAACCACAAACTGCTCAAACATTTACACATTAAATTAAAACAAAAATCTTCAGTACATCTGAATATTGAATAGTTCTTCTTACATATATATCAAAGAGGGAAATACATTTGATCCACCAAATGATAATAAATAGAATTCATTCATCCTCATTCATGCTGTGTTGAGCTAATATTGGAGATTCTTAGAATCACCCTGATTCTATCAGAATCGGTCAGTTCCTTGCTTCAGTCTTACTAGTAACTGGGTATGTAAAAGTATTCTTTTGTAATCTACGTCTGGTTATTCTTCACTTAGCCAGGAAATCTTGCTCCCAGTATAGATCTTTCATCCTACCTAGCATTTCTTTCTCTGCATTCAGTCATTTCCTGCTGTGGTTCAACAGCAACGAAGACCTTTAAAACAACGTTATCTCACATTCTTCCACCTACATACCATCAGCTAATAGAAGTCCGTCCATTCAAAAAAGCAAAGAATCTAGTTTGTTCACTGCTGGAGGAACAGGTATAAACAATACTGTAAACTCAAAGTAGTTCAGAGTAATTTCAGTAGCTCTTAAAACTAATATTTTGGTACTTTTATTTCATAAAATTCACATTCACTTCATCTCAGGTTTTTGCATGGTACTTAACCAGATTTCACATAATACTGTGTTTATCCTGTTGTGAGCTCTTAATCTGGGTTCATATTTCAAATCCTTTTGAGCAGCTTGATTGGAGCTGCCAAGTTATGTGCTTTTTATTCTTAAATTGCAGATAGCAGGAGTTGCAAACATAAATGTCACTAAACTGATCATGAAATAATACAATTTGCAGGTTTAGAATCCGAGGATCACTTTGTTAATATTGATCCTCTACAACCTCAGCAGTATTCGGACTTTCAACACATGTCACAAGCAAAATTTTGTTCTTTATAGCCACACAATTAGCAATAGAATGCATGCAGAAACATGGCTTCAGTGTTATTTTTGTGGTAATGCCATTTCTCAACATACCTGCCTTTGTTAAGCTGGCAGCAGATCAATGTCTAGTATTTCAATTTGTAGAACAGGTGACACCACCTCAAACATTTGACTGCCTGTATACTACATAACTAACACAACAATTGTGCTCTTTGATTCTCGCACAATCTGGAGCATATGTATAGTTCAAGAAACCTTTTGCAAGACAAGCACAGGTTTTCTCTTCAATGAAGGAATTGAATAAAATAAGCTCAAATTATTCACTGTAATTTGAGTGACGTTTAGAAATAATATTTAGTCACAGACAGTGTTTTTGAACAATCTCTTAAAAAAATTATAAATTCTCCATTTATATTGCAAAATTGTTTCTACAACATAATATGTTCCTCAGCTACTAAATCAGCTTTTCAATTCAAGATACTGCAAATGCATGTGCATGAAATTTGTAGATGTGCAACTGTTTTAGTACATTTATCATTTTTAATAGATGTAAACAGGTCAGCAATACAAGCTACATCTTGAACTTCATGGGCAACCTACAAAGTCATCACAATAATGGCTAGAACCAAATGGTGAACCCCGTCAAAGTGTCATTTGCAACAGCTGTTCATATATTTCCCAGCATCAAGCCACTGGAAAGACTCCAAGAAACCTCCCCCTCCTGCAGCCGTTGGCATTGCAGTCATGCATTACTTGAGTTTAATAGCACTATTAATAGCCTGCATACAAACTATTACCATAATGCAAAACAACATATAATATTCAATACATCTTTAATTTGTCTACTATTTTAATTAATAATTTTGGAACAGTGAGCCACCAAAACTAACCACAGGACTCCCCAAATGGCCAAGATGCACCTCAAAGGGTTAGTCTAACCACACAACATAGGCACATAGACATCATTCCCAAACTTGGATGTGGTTAAAAAAATAAAATTGCTATATCCATGCTTTTCCTCTTTCTTCCACTGTCCGATGTAATTCCCACCAATTGGCCACTATACACAAAAATAATATAGAAATTGCTTGACAAAAATAGAATAATCTACAGTAACTTCCTATAATATATAGTTGCTATCTTGTATTACAACCAATATACAAGCTATATATTTAGGTTCTGTAACATCTTTATCATCAGAAAAAAAATCAAAACATTATACATCAAAACATTATCCTGTATTAATTTGTCACCCCTCTCACTCACCAAAGGCTGTGCTTGCCACCTCAACCATCGCTTTCCTTTCCTATGCCCTGGTTGTGAGCACTGTACCTTAGCTGCAAAGGGTCTTTCTTAAGCCATCTGGCGTAATAGCTAGGTTTGGAAAATGCAAGAAACATGGAAATGTCATTGATTTTACAAGATTTTTTTATATGTCTTTACACTAAATTGCTATTGTGAAGAATTAAGGCATATTCAGGAGATAGGTGATGAGAAGGCCGAAACGAGCAAGAGGAGCTGCGAGTAGAAAGGTCAGGGAGGGAAACAGCAAGCAGTCGGGTTGGGGAACAGAATGGGCAGCAAGCATCATGGTACATGAGACATTACTCTAAAATGGCATCAATTGGGTCACTCAAAGCTACATTGACCGCTGCATGAAATAACATTGAAATGAAAATCCTAATGCTCAGCGCACATACTGGTTCCATTGTATCTGCAATGTTAAATTGGAATTCAATTGGGTTCAATTCCCAGCTTGGGTCACTATGTAGAATTTGCATGTTCTCCCCATGTCTGTGTGGGTTTTCTCCAGGTGCTTCACTTTCCTCCCACTGTCTGAAAGATGTGCTGGTCAGGTGCATTGGCAATGCTAAATTCTCCCTCAGTGTACTCAAACAGGTGCTGAAGTGTGGCAACTCGGGGATTTTCATTGCAACTTAATTGCAGTGTTAATGTAAACCGACTCGTGACACTAATAAATAAACTTCAAACTTTAAATAATGGAACTGCTGATTTATTATAATCATTCATCTCTATCAATTAGACTTGTCAGACATGCCATGGAATATAACATGAGGCGAAGTTTGGAAACCATTAGGTACAAGGTCATCTGTTCCTCCCCATCAATTTACACACATGGAATTTCTCAAACTATTCATACATCAAATCCCAAAATGTTTCCTAAGAGAAATCAATTTAATTTTCATATGAATGAATCAATCCTATATGCTTTCACAATCTGCATAGATGGACAACTGACTCAGAAAAAGAATGCCCCCACATTAAATCTCAGGTTCATCACAGTACCGTGTGAAATGCATACCGAGCACATTGTTCCTCCTTGCAGCTCCAATCCTAATGGCTATGCAACATTGTGCAGAGCACAGCACAGCACACCACAACACCAACATAATCATTCTGGGGACATTCACAAGTCAGAAGCCACGAACCCTGTGGTGAGTTACTCACTTCCCAACTTTCCAAAGTCTGTCCACCACCTAGAAGGCACAAATCAAGAGCACGATGGAATAACCTCCACTTGCCTGGATGCATGCAGCTCCAACAATACCTAACAAGCTTGACACCATCCAGGAAAAAGCAGGCCAGTTGATTGGCACCCAGTCTATCATCCTAAACATTCAACAATACACAGTAGCAGCTTAAAGGGTATCATCTACAAAGATGCACTGCAGCAACTCACTAAAGTTCCTTTGACAGCACCTTTCAAACTCATGACTTCTGCATCCAGACCATTTATGAAAATCGTAAAAAAGCAATGGATTTTCAGAAAATCTTTTAGTAGGATATCTCATGATAGATTGTGTGTGCAAAGCACTATGATAAGGAATCAGGGAAAAATTGTTATTATACTTAAAAACTGGGCGTTACCAATAGCTGTGGATTTGCTTGGAGACCAAAACAACTTTTTTTTTATTACTTTCACAGCCTGAATGTAAATGTTGGAGAAGTGGCCTAGAAATTTGCAGAAGTATTAAATTTCTACAATTGCAACGTCTATGGAGGAAAACAAAAGAGATTCAATGACTGGACCAAGACCTAGCAAACTATATTTCACCTGGTAAGTGCAGTGTTATGCAAACGGGTACATGGATCAACACCAGAAAAATGTAAATGGAACAAAACTGAAGTCGGTGAGTGGGAAACATGATCTTGGCATTATGGTTTACAATATTCTAAAGTTTCATGACTATTGTTGAAAATTTGCATCCAAAGTAAATAGGATATTAATAATATTTTTCAATATATAATATTGAATATACATATAATATATATATAATTCAATATAACACACAGTACACTGTGTGTTCTTATGAGTCAGAGAGTCACAGCATGGAAACATACCCTTCGCCCCAACTTGTCCATGTTGCCCCTTTTTTAAACCCCTAAGCTAACCTCAATTGCCTGCATTTGGCCCATATCCCTCTATGCCCATCTTGTCCATGTAACGGTCTAAACGCTTCATAAAAGACAACATGTACCTACCTCTAATACTACCTCTGGCAGCTTGTTTTCGCTGTGTGAAAAAATTGCCTTTCTGGATCCTTCTGTATCTCTCCTGTATCACCCCAGAATTCTAAAAGAGATAGCTGAGGAAATTGTGGAGGCTTTGGTGTTGCTCTTTCAAGAATCACTGGAGGCAGGGAGGGTACCAGAGCACTAGAAAGTAGCAAATGTAACACCGCTTTTAAGAAAAGAGGGAGGCAGTAGACCGGTTAGCCTGACTTCAGTCACTGGCAAGATTTTAGGGTCCATTATTAAAGACGAGATTGCAAAGTTCTTGGAAGTGCATGATAAATTAGGACCGAGTCAGTATGGCCCTGTCAAGGGGAGGTCATGTCTGACAAATCTGTCAGAGATTTTTAACAAGTTAACAAGCAATTTAGATGAAGGAGAACTTGTGGACGTGATTTATTTAGATTTTCAGAAGACCTTTGACAAGGTGCCACATAGGAGACTGTTAAGTAAGTGAAGTGCCATGGTGTTAAAGGTAAGATCTTGGTATGGATAGCGGATTGGCTAACTAGCAGAAGGCAGAGAGTGAGGATAAAGGAATCTTCTTCAGGGTGGCAGCTGATGACTAGTGGTGTGCCTCAGGGGTCAGTGCTAGGACCACAACGTTTCACAATATATATTAATGATTTGGAGGAAGGAACTGAAGGCATTGTTCATGGAATCCACACAAAACAGAAGGAGGTCATTCAGCCCATCAAGCCTGCACCAACCTCAATCCCACCCTATCCCCATAACCCCATTCATTTTACCATAGCTAGTCCCCTAACACTGAAGGTCAATTCAGCGTAGTCAATTCACCTAAACCGCATATCTTTGAATTGCGGGAGGAAACCCAAACACCTGGAGGAAACCCACATAGACAAGGGGAGAACATGCAAACTCCATACAGACAGTGACCCAAGTCTGGAATCAACTCTGGGTCCCTGGTTCTGCGAAGCAGCATGCTGCCCTAAGTTTGCAGATGATACAAAGATATGAAGAGGGATAGATAGTATTGCAGAAGCAGGGCGGGCTGCAGAAGGACATGGACAGATTAGGAGAGTGGGCAAAGAAGTGGCAGATGGATTACAATGAGGAAAAGTGTGAGGTTATGCACTTTAGAAGGAAGAATGGACGCATGGACTATTTTCTAAATGGGAAAAGGCTTAAGAAATCAGAAACACAAAGGGACTTGTTCAAGACTCTCAAAGTTAACATGCAGGTTCAGTCGGCAGTTAGGAAGGCAAATGCAAGGTTAGCATTCATGTCGAGAGGACTAGAGTACAAAGAACAGGGATATACTTTTGAGGCTGTACAAAACTCTGGTCAGACCACATTTGGAGTATTGTGACCAGTTTTGGACAGCATATCTAAGGAAGGATGTGCTGGTCTTGGAAAGGGACAAGAGGATGTTTACAAGAATGATCCCTGGAATGAACAGCTTTTCGTATGAGAAATGATTGAGGACTCTGGGTCTGTACTCATTGGAATTTAGGAGGATGAGGGAGGAATCTTATTGAAACTTACAGGATATTGCAAGGCTTGGATAGAGTGGATGTGGAGAGAGTGTTTCCACTAGTAGGAAAAACTAGAACCAGAGGGCATAACCTCAGGCTAAAGAGACAATCCTTTTGAGGCAGAGATGAGGAGGAATTTCTTCAGCCAGAGAGTGGTGAATCTGTGGAACTCGTTGCCACAGAAGACTGTGGAGGCCAGGTCATTGAGCGTCTTTAAGAGAGAGATAGATAGGTTCTTGATTAATAAGGGGATCAAGGGTTATGGGGAAAAGGCAGGAGAATGGAGATGAGAAAAGAAAATCAGTCATGATTGAATGGCGGAGCAGACTCAATGGGTCAAGTGTACTAATTCTGCTCCAATGTCTTATGGTTTTAAGCCTATGCTCTAAGCCTAGTCTTAGAATTCCCTACCTTTGGGAAAAAATATTGACTATCTAGCTGATCTGTGGCCTCACTATTTTATAGATCTCTATAAGATACACTTAAGTCTCCTACTCTTCAGAGAAAAAAAGTCCCAGTCTATCCAGCCTCTCTTATAACTCAACTTTCAAGTCCCAGTAGCGTCCTAGTAAATCATTTCCGAATGTCTTCTGTAATAGTGACCAGAACTGTACACAGTATTCCAAATGTGACCTTACCAATGTCTTGTACAATTTCAACAAGACATCCCAGCTCCTATATTCAATGTTCTGACCAAAGAAACCAAGCATGTCGAATGCCTTCTCCACCACTCTGTCCACCTGTGATTCCACTTTCAAAGAACTATGAACTTGTACCCCTCAATCTCTTTGTTCTATAACTCTCCCCAACACACTTCTACAAGAACTTGGGTAGAATAAATTCAAAATATTGGGCTCATTTGGGTCCCTTTATTTGATAAATGATATGGAGCATCACAGAAATATGGAATAATCCTGCACAGGATAAGGCCATTCAGCCCATTGAGTTTGTCCTAGCTCTTCCAAAGAATCAGCCAATTACTCAGACTATCCATTCTTTTCACTTATCCATTGATTTTTTTTGTTCCAATTTTCACTGAGAAAGCTACAATTTTAATTACTATTACCCTACAAGACATTCCAAATCCTAACCGCTGAATAAAAATAATATTCCTCATGTCATCTCTGGCTCTTTTGCCAATCACCTTAAATCTATGCCCTTTGATATCAAATACTCAGCCATTGCAAATAGTTTACTTTTATTTACTCTCATTTACAGTCTATCCATTTTACATAATCTCAACCCAATGTAGTTTTAAACCACTCTATCATTTCTCATAGGGTTTGGTTTGAGACTGCATCTAAGAAGATCTGGAAATAGTTCAAAGGAGAGCAAAAGCTGCGTATATTCACCACAAAACAATTTTTCCCAACAGAAATAGTTGACTATCCATTGCAATTGTTACGATGACTCTCTTTTACCTACACTTTTAAAATATTCATCAAAGAGATATGGACATCACTAGCCAGGCCAGCATTTATTGCCCTTCGTTCATTACCCTCAAGAAGATGATGGTGAGCTGCTTGGTATCTATACACGGACAGAGAGAGTTCCAGCATTTTGCAACAGTGAAGGAACATTGATACTTTTGATCTTAATATGAAATGCCTTGCATGCAACATAAAAATGGAGTTTATGGCGCTTTGCAGTCTCTAAATCACAAAAGTTTTTAATCTGGCAGGCATTTATAGGACACATGACATCTTAGCACTGCTTTTTCTCTTTTCTCATGTGGGTAGTATTTTGACTTCAGTGTGTTTGCTCAGAGTACTGACTTACATAATGGTACATGCCATACACATTCCTATTCTCCATCCTTTACATAGTTACCAGTACTTCTTCAAACAAGATCTTCTGTGAAAGTTTTGGCTTAAATAAACCCACAGTTTAGCCCATATTTTGATGACAAAAGCCTTTACAGTTTTTTTTTAAAGCTGTAAAATTCCAGTAATTTTACCACACAATATCCTGCTGCTCTCAAGTGTACTCTGAAGATGACAGCAACCTGGTCTGGCTTCATCCATACTCCATGTTTGAGATCTCAAAGCCACCACATACACAGTCTTCAAGGTTTTCTTAAATGTTTTTCTCCTTCATCTTACTCCATTGTTTCCAACAATTCTTGAGAAGATCCTTTTTCCAAAATTGAACAATTTGTTTTTATTATTTTCCGGCTACTATAGTATTTTGCCTCATCCGTTTAAATCTTCCAATTATACATATTCTGTTTTGGACTATAACAGCCAACAACAACCACTTTGTTTTTTTAGCCTCACACAAATGCTCATTCAAGCTCTCGTCACTCACTCTGTTCATCACCATATCAATCCTTCACATCCTTCATTAATGTTTGACTTTTGTAGTCTATCTACACTTACCAGTCACACCCTCACAACTTATTTACTAGTATATGATAATATGACAACGATACAGTGCAAAATAAAACAGGGGCTGGACAGCGCATTTACCTGGGTACCCCCAGGGAACAGAAGATCTGGTTCACAGTCTTTGGTAAAGCAGCAAAATTAAGGGGCAAAAATGACAATGCTGATTTCCCTACTATCCAGTCAGACGCGGGGGTTTGTTGATATCTGGATAACTTCATCACAATAACATTAAAGCTTTTCTTCAAGTTATTCAACAACCCCAGAACTCCTCAATTGAGACAAAAAAGAAAATGAAGGACTCAGTAGTCTTTTTATTTTCATGGTTTTCTGGTATTACAAAATTGTTAGGCTTATCTTTGTTCATGAAATCAATCTGAAGAGGGATGTAATAGCATATTAATACTGCAACAACAAGCCTGTTGCATCATGTGTGACTGAAGCCATCAATTTATCAGCCATAACTATGCATTGATTATCTTGTTAATCTGTTAACAGTCCAACAATCCAACAACAAAACGTGAAGTTAAAAATCGCAGAAGTTTTTCTACAAATCTCTTGGTTTTTTTAAAAAAAGGCAAAATTAACTAACTTTTTGCAAGAACTCCAGTTCAGGAAAATAATCATGTCTGATTAATTTCTAAACTCAAACAAGTTCAGCCATGTCTTAATAGAATATATAAAATACAATGCAAAACAGGAACGTATAAATTTGACTGCTGTTGGACAAATGCCAAACAACTTTCCAATCACACCCATGTAACCAAAGTGCTGAAATCCTACATCATACAATCAGATTGTACAGCTACCGTGTGAAAATCCCAGGGGGCATTCAAGAAATGGGAGTATTATTTTGAAAAAGTATGTATTGAAAAAAAGAATTTGAAAACGTGCAGAATGTATAATTTACTGTCCTTTTCTTTCAGCATTAATAGAATAAAAAGTGAGCTAGCATTGTATATTGTCATGCCCAGTACAGGCAGGAAGATATTACAACTTTAAGAATATATTTTTTAAAAATGAAGACCAAAAGCTGCTTAAGATAGCTGTAGCATATTAAATGACTTGGCAATATGCCGCTCCAGACAGTTCTGAAACTCAAGCAAATACCTAATCATACATAGACAGCAAACGTCACATTTGAAATTCACACATCCCTTAGTGACCATGGACAAGACAGAAATTGAAACTCAATGACGAATATGAAATGGATAAAGATGTTTACTAGTCTAATACAACACCTTAGTTCAAAGGAGAAGTCAGCCATATTTGCTACCTTCTTTTAAAATCAAATAGCAGAAGCAGTTCTCTGAGATACAATCTGAAACATCATTTAACCTTTCATATCAGTTACACAGCCATGGTAATATAAAGTCATAATTTGTAAGTTTGAGAAACGTACTCTTCCCATCCACCCAACAACCTGTTCCGACCTCAATATTCACCCAAGTGCTGATTTCCTGCCAATTCAATTAAAAGAAGCCTCACAGCTTATCGAGAATCCTCTGATTTTACAAGACCTCTGTTCAGATCAAACATGGGCAAGGAAACTTGCTGATTACAACCTACCATCCAACCCCCTCAGTTCTCTTTTATTTTGAGCACCATCTGAAAGCAGCACTGATGGTAACAAGGATACAGGAAGTACTCTGGGTGTGTAACATCAACATTCAATCACCAAGATTCACTTGGAAGGACCAATACTGACCAAGCTGGCAAAGTTTTAAAGGACATAATTACAAGACCAGCTCTGCAGCAGTTAATGAGGGAAAGCATTGAAACATACTTGTCCATCATCCTCATCAATCTACCTGTTGCAGATGCATCTGTCCATCACTGTACTGATAAGAATGACCACAGTAGCACAGTGGTTAGCACTGCTGCTTCACAACTCCAGGGACCTGTGTTCGAATCCTGGCTCGGGTCACTGTCTGTGTGGACTTTGCACATTCTCCTCATATCTGCTTAGGTTTCCTCCAGGTACTCTGGTTTCCTCCCACAGTCTAAAGATGGGTTAGGTTGATTGGCCATGCTAAGAAATTGCCCCTTAATGTCCTGGGATGTATAGGCTAGAGGGATTAGTGGCTACAATATGTATGGATATGGGGGTAGAGCCTGGGTGGGATTGTGTTTGGCGCAGTCTAGGTGGGCCAAGGGCTTCTTTCTGCACTGTAGGGTTCTATGATTCTTTTGATTCACCACACAGTCTTTGTGGAGACAAGCCCCGTCTTTGCACGTAAAGATGGTCCCCATCATGTTGAGCAGCACCATCACAATGCTAAATGGAATAGCTTTAAAGTAGATCCAGCAACTCAAATGGACATACGTTAGGCACTGTGGACCAAAAACAGCAGCAGATTTTTACTCAACAACAATCTAACCTCATTATTCAGTACATGCCCCATACAAATGTGATCAGCGATCGCGGACTAACTCTGGTTAAATGAAGAGTGTGAAAGAGCCTGTCAGAAACAGCATATCAACCTGGTGAAGATTCAACACAAGACTACTTGCATGCTAAACAATGGCAATGACATGCAATAGACTGAGAAAGCTAAGCAATCACACAATCATCAATCAAATCCAAGATCTGCAGTTCTCCCTCATTCATTTGTTCAAGATAGTGGACATTTAAACAACTAGAGGAGGAGGCTGCACAAATATCTCTATCCTTAATGATATGGGAGTCCACACAACCATGCAAAACACAAGGTGAAAAGCATTTGCAACAATTTTTCAGCCCAAAGTGCCAAGTGAACAATCTCAGCCTCCTGAGTTTTCCAACATCACAGATGTCAGTCTTCAGATGATGAAATCTCTTCACTTGATATCAAGAAATGGCTGACGGCATTTTGGATACAACAAAAGCTAGGCCCTGGCAACATTCCACCAACAGTACTGAAGATTTGTGTTCAGTATGCCCTGTCCAACAAAAAGCAGCACAAATAGAACTCAGTCAGTTACTGCCTATCAGTCCATTCAGTCTCACACAACAGATTACTGCACAAAGTTAAAGCACATGGGATTGCAGGTAATGAGTTGAGATGAATAGAAAGCTGGTTAGCAGATAGGAAGCAAAGAGTTGGCATAAATGGATCCTTTTCTGATTGGCAGGCAGTGACTAGTGGGGTTCCACAGGGATCTGTGCTCAGACCCCAACTGTTCATGTTAATATATTAATGATTTGGAAGAGGGAATTGAATGTATTATATCAAAATTTGCATATGAAACAAAGTTGGATGAAGGGGGAGCTGTGAGGAGGATGCAGAGATGATTTAGCAGGATTTGGACATGCTGAGTGTGTGAGCATGGCAGATGTAGTATAATGTGGATAAATGTGAGATTATCCATTTTGTTAGCAATAATAGAAAGACAAATTATTACTTGAATAGATGTAAATTGAAAGAGGTGGATACGCAACGAGACTTTGGCATCCTTGTGCATCAGTTGCCGAAAATAAGCAAGCACAGGTACGAGGGGCAAATAGTATGTTGGACTTCACAACGAGAAGATTTGAGTCTAGAGGTAGGGATGTTTTATAGCAATTGTATAGAGTGTTGGTGGGGCCACACCTGGAGTAGTGTGTGCAGTTTTGGTGTCCTTATTTGAGGAAGGATACCTTTACTATAGAGGGAGTGCAGCAATGGTTTACTAAGTTGATTCCTGGTATGGCAGGTCTGTCATATGAGGACAGACTAAGTCAGTTCGGATTATATTCACTGGAGTTCAGAACAGTGAGATAGGATCTCATAGAAACTTATAAAATTTTTAACAGGCTAGATTCAGGAAGAATGTTCCCAATGGTAGGGGAGTCTAGAACTAGGGATCATCATTTGAGGACAAGGAGTGAATCTTTTCGAACTGAGATGAGGACAAATTCCTTAATCCAGAGGGTGGTGAATGTGTGAAATTCATTACCACAGAATGTAACTGAAGCCAAAACATTGTCTGATATCAAAAAGAAATAAGATATAGTTCTTAGGGCTAAACAGATCAAGGGATGTTGGAGGGCGGAAATCAGGATATTGAATTCAATGATCAACCATGATCAAAATGAATGGTGCAGGTTCAAAGAGCCAAATGACCTACTCCAGCTTCTAGTTTTGATGTTGCTCTCAATCATCAGCAAAATGATAGAAGAAGCTGTTGACAATGGTTTCCAGTGACACTTCCTCAGCAATACTGTTATATATTTAAATGGCTGCTTTAAGAGCTGATCATATGATTTAAAGGTGATGTCATTGGACTGTTTCATAGGCTCCTGCTTTAGTTTCAGTTTATACTGTGTATAGTGCAGCAAACATCTTTCAATAAATCTCTTGTTGTCAGTTTGAATCTACATATGCAAACCACAGCTTTTTCTTAGTTAGGACATTATAATAACCATTTTGGATTCTGCCATGGCTATTCAGCTCCTGCCTAATTACAGCCTTAGGTCAAACATGGAAAAAAAAGCTGAACTCAAAGAGATGATGTGAAAGTGACTGCCATTTACATCAATAAAGCATTTGATTGTATGTATCATCAAGAAGCATCATAAAAATTTTAAAGTTTATTTATTGTCACAAGTAGGATTACATTAACACTGCAATGAAATTACTGTGAAAACTCCCTTGAAAATAAAACTGGAGTCAATGAGAATCAGGAAGAATCTTTATTCCCTGCAGGCAAACGCAGAACAAAGGAAGATGATTATGGTCTTTGGAGGTCAATCATCTCTGTGCTGGGATGATGGCTACAGCGGGTACTCAGGCTCAATCATCTTTGGCTGCTTCATTATGTTCAGCACCATTCACAAATCCTCAAGTACAGAATCAGTCTGTATTGATACACAGCAAGACCTGGAAAATATCCAGGCTTTGGCTGGTAAATGGCAAGTAATATTAATGCCACACAAGTGTTAGCTAATGATCATTCTTAGAGAGAACAGCAATACCATCACTGAATCCTCCACTGTCAACATCTGGCAGTTACCAATGACCAGAAGTTGAGCTGGACTAGCCACATTACAGCAGCTATATGAGCACATCAGAGGCTTGGAATTCAGTGGTGGTAATGTTTCCCAAAGCCATCAAAATGGCACATATCAAGACACTAATGGAATATTTTCCACCTGCCTGGTTTATGTCAGCTCCAACAACACAAGAGCTTGACTTCATGCAGGACAAAAGCAACCCACTTGACTGATACCTCATCCACTACCATAAACATGTATCCCATGCACCAACAATTCACAATGACAGCAGTATGTACCATCTACAAGATGCGATGCAGCAATTCACTAAACCATCTGCAATAGCACCTTCCAAATCTGCAACCTCTACCACTTAAAAGAGATAAGCACAAGAGATGCATGGCAACACTACCACATGCAAATTCCCCTCCAAGCCACACACCATCCTTACCTGAAACTATATCATCACTCCTTCACCATCACTGGCCAAAATCCCAAAACTCCTTTTCTAACAGCATTTTGGCTACTAAACGATATGGACTGCAGCAGTTCAAGGCGGCAGCTCACTGCCAACATCTCATGAGGAATTGGCAATGGGTAATAAATGGTAGCCTAACTAGCGATGCCGCATCCAATCAAAGAATAAATTTTGAAATGAATGAATTTCACATACATACAAGCACATTAATATTTTTGAAAAGATTTCAGGAGGGCAGTACAATGATTAGCACTACTGCCTCACAGCACCAGGGACCCAGGTTCAATTCTAGCCTTACAATAGCCTTGGGTGATTATTATGAATTCATTTTCACATTCATCTCAACATCAATAAGCCATTTTAATGAGTTCCCTACAAATACAACATATGTGCAGTTCAATTGAGACACAATAGCTATAATAGCATTGCCCATTTATCTGGTCCAATTGTAACCCTACATAGCCAACACAGGAATGAAGGCTTGGCTGGGATTAAATTGTCTTTCTGTCTTGCCATAGCCTAAATGCTGGGTACAGTTTTAACTGCTAGGTTTCTGGTAGTGGTGATGCCATCCTCCTGAGGTCTCACACAGATTAACATAATCACACCATGCAGACCCTGATGAGATTTTAATTGACCATCACACGAAGATGCTCAGTCCCCAGTGGAACGTAGAGGCAGATAGCATTGTGACCATTGGCAACCTAGGTGATTTTTTTTCCATTTTTTAAAATTTCTGAGAACTAGGAAGAATTCCTCTACAACTCATAAGAAAACATTGGGCCTTCTTGACTCCTCCATCTTCCCAAACATTATTTATTACTTTTGACTCAGGCAACACACTGGTCTCTGTTAGAGACTAATTTAAAAGATACAATTTCAGTCCCAGGAGATAAAATTTCCAAGCTTCTACACTGCAGATCTGGACAGTTTGTCACCTGTCTCGTCTCCACACAAAAATTTCCAGAAGCAGGCTTTATTCTCGTTATACACATGGAGCATTGGATGAATAAAATATTATTTGTTATATAGGCAAAGGTGTTCACAAAAATCTAATAAAATCTGCCTGAAAGTTAAAATTTTAATGTTTAAATGACAATGCTGTTGTAACTGGAAAAATAAGGGTGTTGAAAATATTGCGCTGCTGATAAGGAGGATGGCTACACCCAATTGCTAACCTAATTTCTATATGTATTCAAATATAAAGTTACTGACTGGGAAACTGCCAATTCTATTCTTCCTTCCTTCCTCCCCCCCCCCCCCCCCCCCCACCCCCCCACCCCCCAACGAGAATTGAGAATTTAAAATGCTGCAGATGTAAAAATTAAATTCTGAATGAAAAAAAATGTCGAAAGCCTACAATATGTTGCCCACTTGTCAGTTGTGTAGCTGTTGCTTCACAGCAAACATTAACAGTGGATCTTTGATGCATCCAACTTCAAATATTTTGCCTGGCCTGTATGAAAAACTGCATTGGATTTTATTTCGTGTCCTGGGAAATTTGCTTTTACGCTACCAGAAAGTTTAAATAATAGAATAAATATGAAGTAGCTTGGATGCTTTTGGGTTATCCTTCAACCATAGGGCACTCAACAAACATTAAAATTAAATGATCCCATTGAATATGATTAGCTGATAACTTGATGCAAAACTACGACATACACAACATGATTTGTGCACTTCCAATAGATGTTCAATTTTCATGCACATCTATCTAAATACTTCCAAATGCAAAAATATGAAACAAAGCATGCATGGAAAAAAAATTTAAGTGCTCAATTTCCATAAACTAAATTACCCAAAACAAAATTATTTGAACTTGGAATTGCTGTGGAGATGGTATAATAGTCACGTGAACCCTTTACAGTACTAGGGTGTTGATTTAGATTTATTAAAATTATTAAAATGATTTTAAAAAATTAAGTTTTTTTATAAATTCCAATAATTCTGGATTGGTTCCAGAAAACTGAAAATTAGTACACTTAACTCCACTTTCCAAGAGGGAAAATAAAACAGGAAACTACAGGCCAGTCAGTCTGACATTATTGAAAATATCAGGGAGTCATTATCAGTTTTACAACACAGAAAGCATCCCTTTGGCCCATTGTGTCTGGTCAGCTATGAAGCACCTATTTATTCCAATCCTAATTTCCAGCACTTGATTTTTAGCCTTCTATATTCTGGGGTTTCAAGTGTTCATCAAAATGCTGTGGGGGATTCAGCAATGATAATGCCATTGAATGTCAAGGGATGACGGTTAGATTCTCTGTTTAGAGAGGGTCATTGCCTGGCACTTTTATGGCATAAACTTTATTTGCCACTTGTCAACCCAAGCCTGAATATTGTCCAGATTTTGCTGAATTTGCATCTGGACTGCTTAAGTGCTGGAATCTATTATGAATGAAATCCTAACTATATTTTGAAATGCATATTATGATTAGGACATGTCAACATGGTTTTACAAAATGGAAATTCTATTTGACCAATTAGTTATTTGATCATGTAACCAGTAGAGTAGATGAAAACATACTTGGATTTCCAGAAGGCTTTCAAATAAATTGCCACACCAAAGTTTAATATGCATGACGTAGTTGGATAATGGATGGTTAACTGACAGGAAGCAGACAATAAAGATAAATGAGACATTTTCAAGTTGGCAGGTTGTGATTCGTCAAGTGCCGCAAGGCTCAGTGATGGGACCTTAGTTATTTACAGTCTATACTAATGACTTCGATGAAGGAATGAGATATCTAGGTTTATTGGTGACAGAAAATCAAGTGTGAATGCAAGCTATGAGGAGGAAACAAAAATGTTGCAGAGAGATATGGACAGGTTAAATGAATGAGCAACAAGATGTCAGCTGATGTAAACATAATATGGGGAAGTTTGATGTTATTCACTTTGGTCCCAAGAATAAGAAAGTAGAATATCTTTTAAAAGGCATGAAACTTGTATATGTTGATGTTCAGGGAGATTGGGTGTACTCATACATGGAACTGCTTAAATGCTGGAATCTATTATGAATGAAATCCTAACAATACATTGCCATGTCGGTCCAGCAAACTATTAGGAAAGCAAATGGCCTTTATTACAAGAGGCTTGGTGCACAGGAATAATTAAATCTTTTTACAATTGCACTGGGTTTTCGTGAGGCCATACTTGAAATACTGTGTATAATTTTGGTCTGCATATTTAAGAAGGATATAGTTGTTGAAGGCATGACAGCAAAGGTTCACTGGATTTCATGGGATTCCTCATAGTTTAAGGGTGTGAAATCTGGGTCTGAAAATAGTGACAAACATAAATAAGCACAATTGCAAGGCTAAGATGACAGATTTGGCTAAAGTAGGAAAATTGGTAAGAAGATAAGATGGTTAAGAAAGCTCACCAATGCCTATTTCCTAGTTTCTCAGGAAACTAAGGAAATTCAGCATGTAAAACAACTTTCACCAACTTTTACAGATGCACCATTCAAAGCATCCTTTTCAGATGTATCACAGCTTGATATGGCTCCTGCTCCGAACAAGATCACAAGAAACTACAAAGGGTTGGGTCCAACACGCAAACCAGCCTCCCATCCATTGACTCTGTCCACGCTTCCCACTGCCTCAGAAAAGAATTAGCATAATCGAAGCTTTCAATAACCTGCCACAACAAAATTTAATACACATGATGCTGCTGGAAAAATACATCAGTATGTATAATGGTTGGTTTAAATGACAGGAAGCAGATAATAAAGATAAATGAGATATTTTTGCACCCCGGGCATACGTTCTTCCACCTTCTTCCATGGGGAAAAGATAAAAACATCTGAGATCATGTACTAACTGACTCAAGAACAGCTTCTTCCCTGCCACCATCAGACTTTTGAATGGATCTACCTTATACTAAGTGGATCTTTCTCTACACCTTAGCAATGGCTGTAACACTACATTCCATACCCTCCTTCCTGCTCCCCTATGTACTGTATGAAAGGTATATTTTGCTGTACAGCACACAAGAAACAATATTTTTAATGTATACCAATACATGTGAAAATAATAAATCAAATCAAGCAATGTCATGCATTTGAGGTATTTTATCACTCTACACAGTAGCCTCCACCACTTCAACGGGCAGAGAATTCCAAAGATTCATCACTCCTTGAGTGAAGAAGTTCCTCCTCAACTCCGACACCCCCTTTATTTTGAGGCCATGTCCTCTAGTCCTGCTATCCTTTCTAAGGGGGAAGAATCTCTCTACCTCTACCCTATCCATCTTTTTCATTATCTTACATGTCTCTATAAGATCCCCCCTCAGCCTTCTAAACTCCGAGTACAAACTTAGTCTACTCAATCTCTCCTCATAGGCTAACCCCCTCATCTCCACTATCAGCCTAGTGAATCTTCTCTGAACTCCCTCCAAAGGCAATATATCCTTCTGCAAATGCAGCGATCAAAACTGAACATAGCACTCCAGCTACGGCCTCACCAGCACCCTGTACAGTTGCAACAAGACCTCTACTTTTATATTCTATTCCCCCTAGCTATAAAGGCCAACATTCCATTTGCCTTTTTGATCACCTGCTGCACTTGTAGACTGGGTTTTTGCAATTCGTGCACAAGGACTCCCAGGTCCCCCTGCACCTTCGCATGCTGCAGCTTTTCACCATTTAAATAGTAATCCTTCCTACCGTTATTCCTACCAAAGAGGATAACCTCACATTTGTTAACATTATACTCCATCTGCCAGGTCCTCGCCCACTCACTCAACCTATCCTGATCTCTCTGCAGACTTTCCACACCCTACACGCAATTTGCTTTTCCACTCATCTTCGTGTCATCAGCAAATTTCGTTACCCTACACTCAGCCCCTTCCTCCAGATCATCTAGTGGGCCACTCTACTAGTCACCAGCTGCCAGCCAGAATAGCACCCATTGATTCCTATTCTCTGCTTCTTTTTAGACAATCAATCCTCTATCCACGCTAAAATCTTACCCCCAACTCCTTGCACCCTAACCTTTTGCAGCAACCTTTTGTGAAGCACCTTATCAAACGTCTTCTAGAAATCTAAAAACACCACATCCACCGGTTCTCCTCCGTCTACTTTGCTAGTCACATCCTCATAGAAATTAATAAATTCATCAAACACGATTTCCCCTTAACAAATCTGTGCTGCGTCTGTTTGATCAAACCGTTCTTTTCTAGATGCCTCGCTATTTCTTCTTTGATGATTGATTCAAGCATTTTTTCAATTACAGATATTAAACTAACCGGCCTATAATTCCCTGTCTTTTGTCTGCTCCCTTTTTTAAACAGCGGCGTAACATTAGCCGTTTTCCAATCTTCTGGCACTTCCCCGGTGTTCAGCGAATTTTGATAAATGATTACTAAGGCAAATGTTATTAATTCTGCCATTTCTTTCAGAATGCTGGGATGTATTCCAGACCCGGGACTTATCTACCTTCAGCCCCATTAGTCTATCAAGCAGTACCTCTTTAGTGACTGTAATCATATCAAGGACCTCATCTCCTACCATCCTTCTATCCTTAATATCCAGCAAACTATTTGTGTCCTCCTCCGTGAAGACCGACACAAAAAAAGTGTTTAAAGCATCAGCCATTTCCTCATCGCTAACTGCTAAGTCCCCCCTCTCACCCTCCAAGGGTCCAATGTTCACTCTTGCCAGTCTCCTCCTCTTCATTATATTTGTAAAAACTTTTACTGTCATTTTTTATATTTAGAGCTAGTTTAGCCTCATACTCTATCTTTCCTTTCTTTATCACCTTCTTAGTCATTCTTTGTTGTTGTTTAAAACTTTCCCAATCTTCTACTCACTCATTATTTTTAACCGCTCTGAACGCATCAGCTTTTAATACTCTCCTTTATTTCCTTCGATAACCACGACTGATATTCCCTTCTCCTACAGTCCTTCTTTACCGTCGGAATATATTTCTGCTGAGTACCGAGAAAGATCTCCTTAAAAATCCTCCACTGTCCCTCAGCCATCCTACCAACCAATCTGCGCCCCCAATCTACATTTGCCAATTCCGCTCTCATCCTATCATAATGACCTCTGTTCAGAGTACACAGGGATGCTACTTTCTCATCCACCATCTGCATCAGAAATTCAGCCATACTATGGTCACTCGTCCCAAGAGGATCCCTCACAAGAAGATCCTTACAAAGTACCAGATCCAAGGTAGCTCGCTCTTTTGTAGGTTCCGTACATATTATTCAAGGAAACCATCCCGACAGCATTCCAAAAACTCTTCCTCCAGCCCACCGCGTCCGACTTGGGTCAACCAATCAATATGCAGAATGAAATCTCCCATAATTAACGCCGTTCCGTTTTTGCACGCATCAATTATTTGTTTGTTTATAGCCCGCACACCTCAAAGTTATTATTTGGGGGCCTATAGACCACATCCATCAGCGTCTTCTTCCCCTTACTATTCCTTATCTCTACCCACAATGATTCCACATTTTGCTCGTTGGGGCCTATATCTTCACTTACCACCGCCCTGATATTATCCTTAATCAACAGGGCCATCCCACCCCTTTTTCCTTCCATCTATCCTTCCTAAACACCTGATGCCCCTGGACATTCAGTTCCCAGTCGCTGTCACCCTGTAACCACGTTTCCGTAATGGCCACTAGACTATATCCATTTGTGCTGATTTGTGCCATCAGTTCATTCACTTTGTTCCGTACTATTTATGATCTATATTAATGACTTAAATTAAGTGACCAAACATATTCTGGCCAAGTTTGCTGATGATACAAGGCGAGGTAGAAAAGCAAGTCGTCAGGAAGGCAGATTCTATAAAACAAGATAGTTTAAGTGAGTGGGCAAAAAATTGCTACAGAGCATAATGCAAGAAAATGTGAGACCATGCACTTTGGCAGGAAGAAAAGCAGATTATCTAAATGGAAAGAAACTGCCGAATGATGTGGTGCAGAAGGATCTGGATGTCCTTGTACATGAATCATAAAAAAACAGCAAGTAATTAAGAAGGGCAATTGGCTGTTGACCTTTATAGCAATGCAAATAGTGTATCAAAGTAGGAAAAGTCTTGCCACAACTGTATAGGCCATTAGTGACATCACATAGTGTATAGCTTTTGTCTCCTTATTTAAGAGGGGATATACTTGCATTTGAAGCAGTTCACTATGCTGATCCCTGATTGAACAGGTTGTCTGGTGATGAAAGATGCAGCAAGCTGCACCTACATTTATTGGAGTTGAGAAGGAGAGGCAGTCCTATTGAAACATAAAAAGATTGTGAAAATCTGTGACAAGGCAGATATAAAACAAGGGGGTAATATTTAAAAATAAGAGATCAGCCATTTAAGACAGAGAAGAGGAGGAATTTTTCTCTCTCAGAGGACTGTTAACCTCTGGTTTTCTCTTCCCCAGACAGCAAGAGAGACTGGGTCATGAATATATTAAAAGTTGAGTTAGGCAGATTTTTGATCTACAAGGGAGTCAAGGGTTATGGGGGACAGGCAAAAAAGTGGAGTTAGATCAGCCATGATGTTACTTGAATGGCTGGTTCAAGGGGTTATTCAGCATTTTTCTGCTCCAATTTCTTATATTATGAATTGCATTCGAGCTAACTAATAAAATCAAAGCTATATACAAGTGGTGTTGAAGGTGGTATAAGCTTTTGCATAGCTTAAATGGTATCACTAACATTGACATTTTGACTCTCTCTTAAGGGGAAGCATGGATATCAAGGTTTGATGGAAGCAATCAAAAAAGTTCTCACATCATTCACACATATACTTTGGCAGGCTGACAAAGGAGTGGCATTGACAGTTGTTGTGAAGATACACACAAAGAATTGTTACATCCACCCAAACAAGTAAATCCAGATGATCCAAGCATGCATATGTTTTCTTGCTGAAAGGTAAGCAAGTAAACAGACAGCAAAAATTACACCCATCATTCTAAATCAAAGACAGAATTCAATTGCAGATATATGTTGTATAAAGATCAAGGAGTAGGAGTGAAAGCAGCATGAAACTAAATGTTCAAAACTATTAGAAAATTTATAGGTGCTGCTAAATTCAGGTCACTGGACTCAAAACCAGAAGAAGTTTTATATTCTCACTGGACATGATTTGATTTAATTTTTTTGTGATGGCTAGGAATTTAATAATATGCCGAATACGAAACAGAATTTTATTTTGGATAGAAATTTGACAGTACGCAAAAAATACTCTCTTGTTACAAGCAGTCATGAATGTTTGAAAACTGGGCATTAAATCAACTTATTTTTATCTCTAAAGCACAAGTCCTCACACCCTGGAAACATCTTTTTAAAAAACATGAATCATGCATAACTACTGCACTGTAAGGTACTAAAGTAACTGCATAAATTCAACGTCCAAACATAACCACTATTTTTTAAGGCAAGGTTACCTGCTCTTTCTTTCTCTCGCCTAGAATTTTTATCCCTTGATGAACAGACTACAAGTCTGAGAGAATAGGTTTTCAGAAACCAGCTAAGACCTGGCGAAAGAAGATTCTAACCATTATAGGATGGTGTC
Source organism: Sphyrna mokarran (assembly GCA_024679065.1). Lineage (NCBI taxonomy): Eukaryota > Metazoa > Chordata > Chondrichthyes > Carcharhiniformes > Carcharhinidae > Sphyrna > Sphyrna mokarran. The sequence continues at coordinate 54,997,757 of JAGIQG010000013.1, read as the reverse complement.
TAAATTGCCGTTTGTTTCATTAAAGCTCAGAACATGAACTTAATACAGCAGAGGAAAATCAAATCTATTTTTAACTATAATGTGACATGAAATGTTTTGCTCAAACATATTGTTTGCTATCAACTTCCCTGTTTTTTTCTTAATATTGAAATAATATTTACATGATTTTTCAAATTAAACAAGATGGCACAACTAACTGATGTCTCATCACAAGAAATCTAAGTCCAGCTTCCACACTAATATTAATCCACCTTTAATGCAAAATAGATATCCTGACAACTGATATTATTAAAAAATAATCTTTGAAGTTATTTTACCATCTTATAAATATTGACCTAAAGTTTTCTAGACTGCATTTACGCAGGAATTATGTTGCAGTTTACACCAGTTTCTCGGCCAAGTTCTGGCCCAGTAAGGAATTTTATCAGTATAGAAATGAGTTAAATACCCTGATTGACCAAGACAGGTCACACCCTCTACTTATTACAAAGGTGACAGAAACCAGGCACACCTCAGTCGTTTCACTGAAACTAGTTTTTCTACCAGAGAAGTGCATCAGCACTGTGAATGCCATGGGAAAAGAGCATCAATTAAAAAGTTATCATTAAAGTTCTGCCACAGTAATATTTTGTTTGCGGAGTTCTAGATTTAGAAGTAATAAAATCAATATATTTTAGTATATTTTAATGTCAGCCTTTGCTTAATATTCACACTTGCATATCTGAGTCAAAATGTCTTGGATACAAGCCCTGCCACAGAGTCTTAAGCACAAGGTTGACATTTCACGTATGACGAAAGCACTGCTGCACTTTTGGAGGTGCTGTCTTTCTGATGTTATGGTAACCAAGATCTAATTGGCACACTCAGATGGAAGATGAAGATCTTATAGCATATTCAACAAGCAACAAATGGTTCTCCTTTTTCAAGGGAGAGCAGGAGAGAGTTCTCCTGTTGTTCTGGTCAATCTCTCAAACAGTACCAGTAAAACAGATTATATAGTTATTTGTTTCCTGCTGTGTTTAAATTAGCTGCCAACTTTGCATATATTACAACAGTGATCATTCTTCAAAAGTATTTTACTGATTATGAACAACTTCGGGTCATCTTGGGAAGTGGAATGCAAATATATAAATGCAAATTCTTTTTACAAGGTTATTACAAGTTTAATTTTTTTAATAACACAAATCTAAAAACCAAGTATTGAAGGTCAATATTATCATTTTTAATTTTTCCACCAACAGCTACATGAGATACAAATGACACCTCACAATTTAAATGTAAAGACGTAGTTTATTAGTTAGAATTAACACATTGGAAGGTATTAAGATATCAATAGAATTATCTAAATTAATCAGCAGAAATAAACACTGCATTGACTTGTTCAGCGTATAAACATTTAAATGTTTGTATCAGCAGAAGTGTAAAAGAAGCTAATAAACCAAACAAATTAGCATACAATTTCTATTACATATGGCTGGTGGTGTGATCACAGAATAGTCCAGAGCATTCACTTCATTATTTTAAACAACGCTAAATCATACTGAAAATACAACAGACACAATCCCCCAGTGTTCTCACAGGAAATGCAGTCAGATTTCCTGTACATGCTTACAAGTCCACCTTTCAAAATTATATGATCACTGTTCCAGTCTGAAATTTCTGTAACAAAGTGCCTCCTGCTGCTTCTGAGAAGCCTGAAAATAGCTGATTTATGAGAGGTCATTATACTGCCTCAGTAATGACTTAATAAAACAAGACAAAACCAGTATTTCATTATCAAGTAAATGGGCAAATTAGTAGCTTAAGCAAGTCTGCCGAAGTAAGGCCAGCTAAATTTTTCTTCATTTCTCTCCATATCCTTTGCATCTGTGAGGCTTCCATAAGAGGGGTACATTACATCCCAGACATGCCAACCTCCATTAATGCTGTTTTTGCACAAACGCTTCAAAAATAACATAATAAAATTAAGCTATGCTGTCTTTAAGGTCCTCCTCTCCAGGTTTCTGCATAGCATGAATTGAGGAACCCCTTTCAAACTTCCTGTCCTTATCAACTCCCACTAACAATTTAATATGGGGCAGAAGCTTTCCTATGAATCAGTGAGGCCAACCTTGCAAGATCAAACCATGTCAGCCCAGTGTGATATGGGCAAATATGAAGCTCAGTGGTCCTACTATCTATCTAATGCAAGATTCTTCAAAGCCTGTTCACCACCTACAAGGCACAAGTCAGAAATGTGATGGAGTACTCAACACTTGCTTGGATATACAACAACTTCCAAGACAAAGCTACCCTGTTGATCAGCATCCCAAAAACTAACTTAAGTGTTCACTCACTTTACCAGCAGTACAAAGTGGAAGCAGTGTGTCCCAGCTACAAGGTGTACTATAGCACCTTGCCAAGTCTCCTTCCAAACTCATAATCTCTATCACCAAGACAAAAAAAGGGCAGCATATACACAAGAACACTAACATAGCAGGTTCTCTTTCAGATCACAAATTATCTTGCCTTGGAACTATAATCACCATTCCTTCTTTGTTGCTTCATCAGAAATCTGAAACTCCCTTTCTAACACAACTGTCAGTCTATCTATACCAGGTGACCGCAGCAGATCAAGAAGCTGTGTCACCACCATCTTCTTGAGGAAAATTTGCTTTGGGTAATAAGTGCTGGCCTTGCCAGCAACACGTATATCCCATAAATGAATTTTTAAAAAACACTAAAAACATTAGTCTATGGTCCCAATGTTACGTTAGTAAGTATTTCTAGTGAGGCAGAAAATCTTTTTTTTATTATTCACCTGTGAGATATGAGCTTCACTGGCAGGCCGAAGACAGGCGAGAGTCAGAGTCAGTCACATTGCTGTGGCTCTAGAGTCTCATGTAGAACAGACTGGGTAAAGGCAGCAGATTACCTTCCCTAAAGGACATCAGTGAATCAGATGGGGTTTTTTTTCAGACAATCGACAATGGTTTCATGGTCATCAGTAGATTCTTCATTCCAGATATTTTTAACTGAATTCAAATTCCATGACCTGCCATGGCGGGCTTTGAACTCAGGTCCCTAGAGCATTGGCTGAGTTTCTGGATTGATCGTTTAGCGTTAATACCACTAGGCCATCACTTCCCCAGATAATATAATTTCTGTTCCAGATATATCTTTACACTTTCCAAGCTAATTTTGTTTATGACTCCATTGCCAAGTGCACAGTGATCGGAAACAAAAACAACTCTATATTTTAATTAAAACGAAAAAAGGGTGGTAGGAAAGCAAGATATTATTGAAAACATGTGCTTTTCATAAACTTAGATCATCTCAGTTATACAGTAGATCCAAATGGACCAAAACTGCCTCATACAAGTATTGTGTATAATCTTTACAACAATCAAAACTGCATTGAGATATATTAGAAGAGCTCAAGATTTCAACAGATAATGAATAATAAAGCATATATTACTTATTAGACACATATAACTATCAGATCATCCAGGTTCTGAGAAAATATCTTTTTTAACATATACACAATATGACAAAAATAATTTGAAATCATCAATGATGGTTGCGCATTCAACCCATTAAAAACATCATTGATGCATAGTGCGAGTTGATTTCCTCAGCTAGTGGCCGTTGGACAGCTGACTGGAGGAACAATTGTTTTTAGACCAGCCCACTCTGAAGGCACGGCTTCACATAAATTGGGCCAGCAGACTATACCCAGAGATTGAGTGCCATGTGGCAATTGGGCTCCACCATGCTGCAAAATCACATGGTCTGCCTCTAGGTCACATGAGGAGAAGTAAGGAGAGCAAAGTTCAATCTCTGATGCCAGAGTGAGGGCATGAGAGGGGAATAGTACACTAATGATTCTATTGTCTTCATAACTTGCCATGACGTGATGTGAACCAGTAACCTCTTGGTTGCTAGTCTACATAAGGCAGACAACCTATGATACTATAAGAGATGAGTTCTACTTCTAATTCTCAGTTGTTTCATTTCTGGTGCAAAAATTACAAAACTGAAAAATGCAAAGTAATTAAAATGCAAATACTAAATAGTACATGTAATTGTACTATTGGCTATCTTACATCTAATACTATTCAGAATATTTCTGAGAACAAATGTGAATTTAAATAGAGCCTTTAAATTAACAAAATACCAGAGTGGCATTTTACAATTAATTTCCCCCTTAAAGATTATATCTAATTAATCTTCTAATTCCCAAACTACCTTCTCAGGTTCAAGTATCTCTCAGAGATTAGTGCAGTCTGATTTTGACTGGTTTGCTTTGAGTTTTGTTTTAAAATCAGATTCAGAAGTTTAAACTGCTTTCTGGAACCCCTTATTCAGCACTTTCTTCTCACCCATCCACATACTTGACAATCCTTCTAACAAATGTACATTATTATTTACCGTTCAGCCAAATGCTTCTCAATTCTCAAGCTTTGTCTGACTCTCCACTATTTTAATCATGAAAGATTTTCATGGCAAACTTGATCAAATATTTGATAAATATTTGATTACACTAAATCATAACAGCATCCTACTTTAATTGGGATGTTATTCCCACAAATAAAACCAAGAAGACTGGTCAGGCAGGATCTTTAATCCTCTCAATCCACGTGGGTTGCTGCTTTATAAGATTTTTGTTGTAAAGGGAACCTTCAGATTTATCTCAATTATTTTATGTAAGAATTTGGATTTGTTTGTTGTCCTTTTAAAAATGGACACATTAGCTCAATTTTAATTTACTTGGACTGTTCACTGGCTCCTTCATAATGGCCAAGCTGTCACAAACATTATCCAGTTTCTCTCTCAATGGTTGGTGAAAAACATCATTCATTCCTGGAGACTTGTTTGCTTTTAGATTTTTTTTTTAGCTTGATTAATCTATCCTTATTTCTGGATCATATGTATTCTATCTTCTCTTAAAATCACTGAGTGTTTTAACGTTATGTTCCTCAGCCTTATATGTCTCCAACTGTCTTCCTACCGTTGTGGTAGAGGGACATAAATGTATCATCTCATCTCAGTTCATTTGGTAAATGACTGCATGGTATGTTTAAAAGCAAATATGAATGTTTGAAATAATCTACCATGGAAATAGACAAAAGTATTACTGATAGACCAAATGGAGCTTCTATGCCAATATGGGGAATTGAGGCATTAGAAGGCCAAAAAGGCCTTTGCCTGTACCTGCCTTTCTTTGTATTCTTAATTTCATAATTACACTTTAGAGTTCAGATGAAGGTTACAAGTGATAAATTGCTGTTCTAATGAGTTATAACATAGGCTGAGTCCTCCAAACAAATTGCTGCCTTGCAATCACCCCCAGGAATCCACTATATATCGTGTTAGCAGACCTTCAAGGGTGTTAGAGCAAGTCGACAATATGATGTTTTATAACAGAAAGAGTACATATATTTCATTTCAATTAATTGCCATCTCTTTAATGCTGCAGTAAAAATAGCCTGAGTTCATTAAAACTTAATTGCTGTTAATGAGGAAAGTTTGAATGTTATAAACACTGATAAATTTCCAGTTCACATCAGGGAAAATAATAATAGAAACCACTGTTTTTCTTTCAACAATCTAAAGTTTGGCAATCAGAAACAAGTTTTTAGTAGTGTTTCTGTCTGTATAAGAATATAGGAAGCCAAACTCTAAAATGACTCAATTAATTCTACTGAATGCTCTGTGCTCTAGGTCCATCACCAAAAGAGGCAAGATACAGAGTGCAAGTGTCTTATTTTAATTTTGTTTCCTACTTGATTTCCCTCAGAATTTTTCTTTTAATTTTCTGTGAGTATAAAGTTAAAGTTTAATTATTAATCACAAATAAGGTTTACATTAACACTGCATGAAGTTACTGTGAAATTCCCCAAGTCACCACAATCCAGTACCTGTTCGGGTCAATCACCCAACCAACACATCTTTCAGAATGTAGGAGGACACCAGGGCACCCGGAGGAAACCCAAGCAAACACAGGGAGAACGTGCAAACTCCACACAGACAGTGACCCAAGCTAGTAATCGAACCCGGGTTCCTGACACTGTGAAGTAGCAGTGCTTATCACTGCACTACCATGCTACTGAATGATTATTTCTATAACATTATTTTTGTACACAAGCTGCGCAATTGATATAAGCCAGTAAGTAGCTACAGTATGCTGCTTGCAACATTACCGAACAACGAGTAGTTTTTCACAATGCACATAAATTCAGCTGAATCTATAATACACCCAGCTATATTTAAAGTGGGCTCTGTAATAGATTAATTTGAATCTGTAATTTGTTTTATTTTCTCTGCCCAGCAGGAAAATATTACATAATACTTGCACTAAATTTATCATGAGAATTTAATTCATCAACTAATAGGAGATTATACTTAGTTGTGACTTCCTTAAAAGAGGACCTTCCACACACACACACACATTTTTGATTTGTGTTTGAACAAACGATCACAAGTTTTGTTTTTCAAGTTAAACGGCTCTACCGTGAAATATTTGACAAGCTATTTTTATTCAAAGAGGAGAAAAGTAGCCATTAGAAATGTGCGTCCATCATTTAGACAGCACAATGACAACATATTCAAGATTCATCATTATGCATTTCAACATTATTTATTCATCTGTGCTGCACTTATGGAAATAAATAAGGGAGTAGATTAAAAACCTGCTTCAGGGAAATAGTAGTTTTCCCATTTTCAATTTCCCATTTCCCTAAGGGAATGAAAATAATAAATTTCTGTAGTAATTTGATCAAGGCCAGGTGTTTCTGCTTGTTGTGTCAGAAGGTAGGTAAGGGTGGCGAACATGAGGGTAAATCTTCATACCTTTATGTTTAACCCTCACCACAAAGATCAGTATTCTTACAGTGTCAGCCATAGCTCTGTCAGTAGCACCTATGTCTCTAAATCAGAAGATTGTGGGTTCAAGTCACACTTCACAATGTGAACATAAAAATCAAACCTAACATTTCAGTGGAATACTGAGGGGGTGTTGTGTTGTCAAAGGTGCTAGCTTTTGGATGCGACTTTAACACCAGGATTCTGTCCTTCTCAAGTGGATTTAAAAGTCCATCCAAGCTATTATTTCAAAGAAAAGCAAGTGAATTATTCCCAGCATCTGGGCCAATATTTATGCATCAATAATTAACCATCAATAAAAGGGCGACATGGTAGCAGAGTGGTTAGCACTGCTTCCTCACAGCGCCTGGAACCCAGGATAGATTACCGGGTTAAATTTAAAATTATGTTGCTCTATAATTTGCATCATCAGGTCATGCACTAAGGAAGATATCATCATCTTGCCAAGAGTGACAACATAAGCCTTCCATTCACATCTCTCTTCCTTTCTGCACATCACTATTGTACCCCAAGTTCACTTCCATCAATTATTCTTCCTTCTTGCTTTTTCCCCATGTGTCTACAAGTCAGCAAAAAGGTTTTCACTGCACCTTTTTTCCTCTTCGCACTCAAAACCTCACAACTATCACATTTGTTTCTGTCATAATGAGCATTATGGCAAGGTAGTAGGTTAAATGGTGGCAAGGATTAAAAGTCTTTGCTCCAATCAGATATTTACCCACTTTCACATTTCCATCAGAAGAAAATAATATGAATAGACTACACCACCCATCAGTCTGCTCCACTATTCAACATTATCATAGGCTTCAACTCCATTTTTTTTTATCTGCTCCCCATATCCTTTAATACCAAGATCAAAATAGCGACTACACTTCAACTTCTTTATCGGCTATAAAGGACTTTGAGATGTCTAATAGTTTTGAAAGGCATGTCTATATTTTTTTTTTAAGATCTTTCTCTCTAACATCAGTCCTTTTTCAACGTCAAAGTCATTGAGTCAACTGAAGACCAAAAAATACCAAAACTTCCTTTGAAAGCCTTGTTACATTTATCCATCCTATACTGGACAGTTTCAGAGACCTTCCAGACCATGTGATTTTCATCCTCGAATAAATATACAAGCATATTCACAAGTAATTTAAGAGTGATTGGTATTGGCAAAAAGCAAAACAATTAGACAAGTGTGTTCTCTGTGTATATGGTAGTTGCATTCTGTTGATGTTAAATCTGCACGGTCATACTAAATTTCATGCACTACATGTTATACTACCACCATTATGGAAAGTTGACGATGCAATTATATGCAAGTCCAAATTGTACATCACTAAATTTAACTCTGCAGCCCAAACATGACCACTCAAGAAGAAATATAGATGGAACAGAGAGTGCTATTGAATCTGAAAATTTAAAATTATGTAGCTCCATAATTTGCATCATCAGGTCATGCACTAAGGAGGATATAATGACCATGCCAAGATTGACAACATAAGTCTTTCATTCATATCTCTCATTCTTTCTGCACATTCACTACAGTGCTTCAAGTTCACTTCCACACAATTATTCTTTCCTCTTGTTTTTCCCAAAGAGGTTTTCACTGCACCTTCTTTCTATTTCCACTCAAAACCTCACAACTATCTCTTTTTATCACATTTGCTTCTGTCATAATGAGCACTGTGATAAGATATTAAGTTCAATGGTGGCAAGGATTAAAAGCCTTTGCTCCAATCAGATATTTACCCACTTTCACATTTCCAGTTTAAGCAGCTTACAACAAGGTTACAAACACTCACCGAATAAATGAGACATGGGCATGGTGCAGTCAACGTCAGAAGTGCTGAAGCTGAAAGCCTGCCACAGATGCAATGTTGGCATCTTTCTTTTCTCTTGTTAACTATTTCCTTTAGTTACATACTCACTAACTCCCTGACGTAATAATGATCTAGCAAGTGACTACCATTGAAACTACAACTTAATCCATTTCCCTCTCCACTTTTCTTTAAAAAGATACAACAACAAATCTGGAAGCTAGTGCCGGATAGAGCGTTGATGAAAGCTTTACTAATTACTGCAAAAATCATTTTCTCTCACCACTCCAAGCACCAAAGAAGTAGACATCCACTGTTAACTTAAATGTTGAGTTACAGCAGAATGTAATGTGAGATTCACAAAGCATTAGTGAACAGAAGCAGGTGGAGGTGGCAAGGGTAGAGACAATTGATGGGTTTACATCTTAACTATGCAGCCTTCAAAGACTCAAATTATTTCTGTGCACCAACAATTAGCAAAATACTGAAATACCTGTCAGGATGTTTCCACAACACGTCTGTTAGCATAGGAACTCCACTGAATTCACATGTGGGATTAACAAATTGCACACCTATTCAGTTCAACTTCCATTATCAGATTCTGATCCCTCAGGAAAGCTCATACTGCAATCCATGCAAGCTTCCAACCTTCCCATCAAATGTAGGTAAGCTAGGTCACAGTCTGCTATTAAAAGTTAGGTAAAAGTGCTGAACTGCAGAAGAGTCATGTAACAGGAATTCAAAATAATGTTGGTGCTCAAGATTGATTTCTGGACCCTTCTGGCCTACTATAACATTGTGCATCAGAAAGCAGATTGCAACTGCCCAGCAGATGCAGAGTTTTTGCAATCTGCAGAGGGAAAGCATGAGATTTTAGTTGTTGCTAACCTTAAGTACCTCATGCCCTTAACTGAGTCTCAGCAACCATCTGCTTTCCACAATGCATCCATTGGTCAAAACGCATGAGTAATTCAAGAACATTTCAAACAGGCACAAGGCTCTTATCAAGCTGAGGAATTGTTCTAAAGACTATTCAAAAACCATCAAAAACACAATTTTATTTATAATCTTTGCATGCAGAGTATTTCTGTAGTGATTGGAGAGATTGCAAGACCAGGTGATTTTTGAACAGATACCTTTGAGTGTGGAATGGAAAAAGTGGGGAGAAGGTTGGTTGTGAGTTAATGGAGATGAGCAGAGATTTCTCTCCAGTGATCCACTGTTAAACAGTTCTCACTACAAACAATTACTTTTTCACTATCCTCAATGTCACCAGTGTCCTCTACGCTCTGCACTGGAGTGCTGCTTTGGTCAGCAGCAGAGCGCTGAAGTTGGAGTTGGTGACTGAGGATGTTCGTTGAAGAGGGCAAGAGATGCTCCATTCTTTTTCTACCTTTCATCGGGAAGAAGAGCACTGGTCTTGGTAAGTAGGATCTGGTGAGTATTTCGACAGTCCTCAACATACCTTAAACTAGAAGAAGTAATCCTTAACTTAAGGGTTAAGTAAAATATATAATTGAATAGAACAATTAAACAATTAATTAGAACACATTAAAGATGGCAGGACAGTTGAGTTGCAGTAGCATTTGCGAGCTCCAGAATGCCAGGATGAATAAGTCCGCAGTAAATGTTGAAGTTCGAGCAGCTTTGGCTCAGAGTTTACGAGCTAGAAACTGAATGACTAACTGTGATGCACCAGGGTAGGGGAAGGTTACCTGGATTCTTTCTACCAGGAAGTAATTACACACTTTGGACAACATCTTCCAATTTGATTAGTGGTCAGGTACAGGAGACAGTGACTGCGAGTAAGACAGGAAAGGTGAGGGCACAATCACAGGAGCACTCAGACTTTGCCCAAAAATTTTCAGGTTTCTCCAGCATGTGTGGATGAGAATGGGGGCTGATGAGCTAACTGGCAATGACACTGTGGCACAGGAAACTATGTATTGGTGACAGAAGATAGCATAATCAGAGGAACTGACACTGTTCTCTGCAGCAAAGTGTGTGAGTCCAGAGTTTGATGACATCTGCTCAGGTTGGAGAGGAACTTAATGGGAGCAAAATGATCCAGTTGTCATGGTCCACGTAGCTATCAATGACAGACAAAAAAGGAGATTCTGCATAGTCAGTCTGAGAAACTAGGCACCAAATTAAGAAGCAGAACCTCAGAAGTAATAACTTCTGCAAATTGGCATAGGACAAATAAAATTAGAGAAAATAATTAGTGGCTTAAAGATTAGTGTGGGAGATGTGGGTTCTGATTCATGGAACACTGGAGAAGCTCCATTAGTACTAGAGAAAGTGAGATATGTACCATTGGGCCAGTCTGAATCTGAACCATGCAGGGACCAGTGTTCTTACAAACCGCATAACTAGGGAAGTAGAGGGGATTTTAAATTAAATAATGGAAGCAAGTGACTAAATTTGAGAAGGTGTGGTAAATCAAAGAGTAAAAATCAGGTAAAGGAGAAAGATATTAGGGGACGCAAAAAGCAGACCATGATAGGAAGGAGACAATACAAATCTTAATACTGAACCAACAAATGACTCAAGAGATTATAAAAAGAATCAAAGGATAAAGCTAAAAGCTCAGTATCTGAATGCACATACTATTCGAATCAAAACAGATGAACTGATAGCACACATATAAATAAATAAGTACAAATTGATAGCCATTACAGAGACATGGCTGCAGGAGGACATGGAGTGAGATCTGAATATTGAAAAGTATAGGATTTTTCAGAAAGACAGAAAGTGAGGAAAAGATGGAGGGGTGGCTCTATTAATTATGGTCTTAGCACAATAGAGAGAATGACCTATGTTCAGGAAACCAAGACACAGAAATGAAATGTAGAAACAATTGGCTCGAGATGAGAAATGGTAATGGCAAAAAATCACTTGTGAAAGTCATGTGTAGCCTCCCTAACAGTAACCACATGGTAGATAGGAGGATAAACGGAGATAAATGTAAGTTTGTCAGAAAGACAAGATGATAATCATGATATTTTAATTTACATATAAACATAGAAATTGGAAGCAGGTGTGAGCTATTTGGCCTTTCAAGCCAGTTCCGCTATTCATCTTGATCATGGCTAATTATCAAATTCAATACCCTGTTCCCCACTGCCTCTGATATCCCTTGATCCCTTTAGCCATAAGAGTAATATCTAATTTCTTCTTGAAGCAAGACAATGTTTTGGCCTCAGCTACATTCTGTGAATTCCACACATTCACCATATTTTGGATGAAGAAATTTTTCCTCACTTCAGTTCTAAAAGGTTTACCCTTTATCCTCAAACAATAAGTTCAGGCTCCCCCACCACTGGGAACATTCTTTCTTTCTAAGTCTGTTAGAAATTTATAAGTTTCCATGAGATTCGGTCTCACTCTTCTGAACTCCAGTGAATATAATTTTAAACAACTTAGTCACTCCTCATCTAACAGCTCCCAGGAATCAATGTGGTATACCTGCGCTGTACTCCCTCTATAGCAAGGCCATCCATCTTCAGATAAGGACACCAAAACTGCATACAATGCTCCAGGTGTGGCCTCACCAATGCCCTTTACAATTATCCCTATCCCTATATTCAAATCCTCTTGCTTTGAAAGCAAACATACCGTTTGTCTTCTTTACTGCCTGCTGTACCTGCACGCTCACTTTCAGCAACTGATGCATTAGGACACAAAGATCTTGTTGAGTATCCATTTCTCTCAATTTATATCCCCTCAAGTAATAATCTGTCTCTTTATTATTGCTACCAAAGTGAATAACCTCACATTTATCCACATTATACTACATCTGCCATGCAGATACCCACACATTCAACTTGTTCAAATCACAATGAAGCATCTCTGCATTTTCCTCACAGATCACCCTCCCATCCAACTTTGCATCACATACAAATTTGGAGATAATACATTCAGTTCCCTCTTCTAAATCATTAGAGACAAAGTGAACAGATGGGGTCCTAGCACAGAAGCCTGCGGAGCCCTATTAGTCACTGACTGCCAATCAGAAAAAGACCCATTTATGCCAACGCTTTGCTTCCTATCTGCTAACCAGCTTTCTATCCATGTCAAGATATTACCTGCAATCCCATGTGCTTTAACTTTATATAGTAGTCTGTTATGTGAGACCTTGTTGAAAGCCTTCTAAAAGTCTAAATAAATCACATCCATTGGTTCTCCTCAGTCAACTCTACAAGTTACATCCTCAAAAAATTCCAATAGGTTCGTCAAGTATTATTTCCCTTTTGTAAATCCATGTTGACTTAATCTGAGTATACCATAGCCTTCCAAATGCCGAGTTGTGAAATCCTTGATAATAGATTACTCTATACTTCCTCAGTACTGATGTTAGGCTCACTGGTCCATAGTTCTTTATTTTCTCTCTCCCTTTCTGAATAGCATGCTTACATCAGCTAGCCTCTAATCTGTAGGAACTATTCTAGAGTCCAAAGAATTTTAGAAAATAACCATCAATGGATCTACAATTTCCAGGCCACTTCAATATAGAAGTAACATCCCAGAAGCAGTTATAAGAAAGGAAATGGAAGAGAGGGAGAAACTCAGGAAAATTACAGTCAGAGAACTGGTACTAAGCAAATAGTTGGAGCAGTGGGCTAGCAGAATTCTGCATCCTTATGAATTTCATTCATAAATCTTGAAAGAAGTGTCCAGTAAGATAGTTGGTGCATTGATTTTAGTTTGCAAAGCTTCCTAAATTCAGGGAAAGTACCATGAGATTGATAAATAAAAATAAAACTCCATTATTCAAAAAGGGAGACAGAAAGCAGGAAACTACAGATCAGTTGGCTTAACATCTAACATAGGAAAAATGTTAGAAGCTATTAAAGTCATCATATAGCTCTTGGATAAACTCAACATAATTAGGAGGAATCAACATGGTTTTGTGAAAGGGAAATCATGTTTAATCAATTTATTGGAGTTCTTTGAAGAAGTAACATGTGCTTGGGATAAAGCAGAAGCAAGGCATATGCTTACTTAGATTTTCAGAAAGCATTTACTACAACAAAGGTTAGCGCAGAAAATAAAAGCTCATTCTATCGGGGGCAACATATTGGCATCTATGGAAGATTGCCTGGCTAACAGGAAGTACAGAATAATAATAAATAGATCTTTCTTCAGGTTGGAAAGATGAAATGAGTGGTGTATTTCACTCATAGAGGGAAGTGCTGGGACCTCAATTGTTTACAATTTATATATTCAAATAAGCAATTGATTGAAAGGATGGTTGCCAAATTTGCTAATGACATAAAAAATATGTAGGAAAGTAAATCATGAAGTACGTTATGGCGGCATGTTGTATAATGGTTAGCATTGCTGCCTCAAATGCCAGTCACATTGGTTCAAATCTGACCTTGGGTGACCGTCTGTGTGGAGTTTGCATGTTCGTCCTGTGTCTGCATGGTTTCCTCCAGATTCTGCCAAGACCCAAGATGTGAAGGTTAAGTGGATTGGCCACGATAAATTGCCCTTTAATATCCAAAGGTGCGTAAGTTAGTTGGATTAGCCATGGTAAACGTACGTAGTTTCAGTTATCGGGTAGAAGGGAGGTTCTGGATAAGATACTCTTTTGGAGAGTCGATGCAGATTCAATGGGCTGAATAACCTTCTATTGCACTGTAGGGATTCTATGATGATTCTAGGTGGACATAAGGAAACTACAAAAACATGTAGATAGGTTAAACGAGTGGTCAAGAATATGGCAAATGGAGTATAATGTAGGAGATGTGAAACTGTCCATTTTGACAGGAAGAATTTAAAAAAGAACCAAATTGTCTAAATGGAAGAGATTACAGAGCTTCGAGGTTCAGATGTATCTGGGTGCTCTAGTGATGAATCGCAAAAGGTTAGTATGCAAGTACAGCAAGCAATTAGGAGAGCTAAAGAATGTTGTCATTTGTTGCAAGAGTAATTAAATATAAATGCTTCAGTTATACAGGACACTGGTGAGACCACCTTATTTAAGGAAGGATGTAAATGTGTGCAAACCAGTTCAAAAAAGGTATACTCAACTAAAAGCAGGAATGAGCAGGTTGTTTTATGAGAAAATGTTGGCTAGGCTTACATCCACTCAAGTTTAGAAGAGTAAAAGGCAACAAGGTTGAAACATACAAAATCCTGAAGGGATTGACAAGGTGAATATAGAGAGGGTGTTTTCCTTTGTGGGGAAGTCTAGAACTAGGGGTCACTGCTCAAAAATAAGAGATTGCCCTTTTAAAACAGAGGTGGCAATTTTCATCTGAGCATCATGAGTTTTTGGAACTCACTTCCTGAAGAGATGATGGAAACAGTGTTTGAATATTTTTAAAGCAGAGTTTGATAGATTCTTTGCTAAGCAAGAGGGTGTTAGATTATCAGAAATAGGTAGGATACAGATTTGAGATTACAGTCAGATCAGCCATGATTATATTAAATGGCAGAACAGGCTTGAGGGACTAAATGGCCTCCTTCATCATGCAGACAGCTCTTCTCTAGTATTAGCACAGTGCTAAGTTATGCAGGGCTGAGCACACAACAACCAAGGAGGACACTCATCCAAGCCCATATTATGACAGGCCATCACTCCTGTCCTTTCATCTCAATTATTTCTTTAGGACACCAATGGCCTGCTCAATGAAAGCGAGAGCTCAACTACTGTTACCATTGTGGTTTTGAGTTCCCAAGAAGAATCGTAAGCCAGGTATGCAGGATATTGCCCTCATCTGAAAGCAATCACCCCTTACAGTACAAAGAAAACAGGGGGAAAAAGCACCATGGCAGCTGTTAGGGAAGTTACCCACTTGCATTATCCCCTGCTGCTGATCACACACCAACTAAGTGTTAATAATGTTTTGCAACTCATTAAAACTCCAATGGAGAAAAATAGGTGCAGTCAATAATCCCTTTGGAAAGGGGAGAATCTTGCATTCTGTGCAAACCTACAATCCATTACTAGATAGTTCTAGATGTCCATGGGGAAAGTAATGAGACTGTTTGCACTTACAAGACACCAATTGCCTATTTAATACAGACATGAGCTGCAAATTGGCTAGAAGATCAAGGAGCAGCCAGAGGCAAGGCATTGTCATTGACTTCAACAGTAGTACTGCATGAGATTTAACATTTAGTTTCAAATCTTCTTAAAAGATGTTAGAATTTAAAATAATCTTTGATAGTTTTAGTATCTTAGATCTTCAGAGTTCTATTTTCTAGAATTTATTAGAGCAGTATCTTAGTCCCTTAGATGTTGATTTCTTAACTTTGAGAATTCATTGTTAATTGTTTTAGTGATCAGGGTCCCAGTTGTTTAGAGGTCAATGGATTGACTATTATAGCAAGTCAGCTGGGCCACAAAGCACACACATCCTGTTCCATGTGGGAACTCTCAGGCATTTCACGCATCCTGGGTAACCATGTTTTACCATAGCTATGTTCATACATTTATTCAGATGTGTGCAGGGAGATTGGCTAGTTGCTGGAGTTCAAGGTCCAGAGTCACTGCACTGCATCTGGGAGCTTACAGTTCCCTCCTGCATATATCCCAAGTTGTATTCACTTCACAACTATAAAAGGAAACAGTGACCATCAGTTTAGATGACGTATGTGGTGCAGAAAGCGCCCATATCAGTAGCACTCGTTTAGAGTCTTTTCATTTTGAACTCCAGGAAGGTTGAGAACTCCTCAAAGGAATGCAGTAAAAATCAAGTCACTGTCACCATAGAAGAAATAGTAGAAATAATGTAAATCATTGGGGATTTGATTGCAGGGTTTGTATCTTCACTGGTTTAAACTCAAGTACAAAACATAAAAGCCCATGTAGTAATGCGATTCAATTATAATCAGAAGTGGTTGAAAATTTAGATTTTCTGATTTGTTTGCCAACTTAATTAATCTACTCAGAACTTTCCTAAATACACATCACATATTTAGACATATTGTACAAATTGTAGCAGGAGTCTACAGCAATCCCACCCAGGATTTTGAAGTGAAGGGCTGTAATATTTTAACAGTCAGCTTTCACTCGAATGCAGCTAGTTGCCCATTTCCACTGGAAAACTGCAGCTGGCAATAGGGAAGAATGAGAGCTGGACAGCCTGGTGGCATCAGGAGGAATTCATATGGTCGCAAATTCCCAAGGACAGGATGCCTGGAGTGAATGCGGCGATTTTGGTTTAAAGTTTCTCATGTAACTTGTTTCAGGCACTATCCTTTAAGGGGTTGACTCTTAATTTATTCCTCAGTTTATTTCATTTCATATAATTGGTCATTTGATTTTTCCAAAATAGGAATGTGGTGAAGAGTAGCAGGAATGGTGGGAAAACAGGATCTTAGGCTTTTGGATCAATAGTCATGTTCCCACTGAGGGAAGTTGCCTGACAACATCAGCTTAAATTTATATAGTGCCTTAATAGTGTAAAATGTCCCATAGTGCTTTATAGAACCATTATCCATCTAAATTTGACACCAAGCCACACAAAGGTTTATTAGAACAGATGGCCAAAAGCTTATTCAAAGAAAAAAGTTTTAAGAAAATCTTAAGGGAGGAGAGTGAGAGGGGCAGGGAGACAACAGGATATTACAGAACTTAGGGTCCAAGTTGCTGAAGGCATACTCATTAATCATGACGTGAATAAATCAGAGATCAGTAAGAAACCAGAATTAAAGACAGATAAAAGATCTGAGTAAATTGTACGGCTGGGGAAAATTGCAGAGATCAAGCCAAGAAAGGCCACTGAGGGACTTGAGAACAAGGAAGAAAATGTTTAAAGAAGGGCATTGCCAAACCAGAAGCCAGTCTAGGCCAAAGAGCATAGGTGTTTGGATTAACTTGCCATCAGTTGACTCCATGGCAACCTGATTGCTTTACCTATCATGATGGGCACAGCATACATCCAGTTCAAGAGTGGGTTAAAATGTCACCAGGATCCTAAATATAGGACCAGAAGAAGATTTTACATTTGTTAATTTCTCCCCCATCTCTATATCCGCATCTTGTATGCAATGGTAGCGTCCTTGCCCCTGAGGCAGAAGTTCTGGGTTCAAGTCCCACTCCGAAATTTGACGGCCAAGGACAATGTGTTTATAACACAGCCAAACAGGTTGCTATCAACTTGTAAATCCTTCCAATGTACATCAATGGCAGGCAGTGGGAAAAATTCCTTATCAGCCATGTGATGCAAAGAAATTGGAGTTCCACCATCACTATCTATGGTTCCTGATTACAACATTGAGTTTTTTGAAAAAGTGACTAAAGAGGTGGATGGGGGTAAGGCGGTTGATGTGGTATATATGGACTTTAGTAAGGCGTTTGATAAGGTGGCCCATGGAAGACTTCTGCAGAAAACGCAGATGTATGGGATAGAGGGTGATTTAGCTAATTGGGTTAGGAATTGGCTAGCAGATAGAAGACAGAGGGTGGTGGTTGATGGGAGATATTCATCGTGGAGTTCGGTGACAAGTGGTGTACCTCAGGGGTCTGTTTTGGGGCCCCTGCTGTTTGTAATTTTTATAAATGATCTGGATGAGGGTATTGAAGGATGGATTAGTAAATTTGCAGATGACACTAAAGTCGGTGGAGTGGTAGATAGTGAAGAGGGGTGTTATAGTTTGCAGAGGGACTTGGACAAGTTGCAGAGCTGGGCCGAGAGGTGGCAAATGGAGTTTAATGTGGAAAAGTGTGAGGTAATGCACTATGGCAGGAATAATAAATGTGTAGAGTATAGGGCTAATGGTAGGATTCTTAGTAGTCTTGATGAACAGAGGGATCTTGGTGTGTATGTGCATAGATCCCTGAAAGTAGGCAGTCAAGTCGAGAAGGTTGTTAAGAAGGCATATGGAGTCTTAGCTTTTATTGGTAGGGGGATTGAATTTCGGAGCCGCAACGTCATGTTGCAACTGTACAAAACTCTAGTGCGGCCGCACTTGGAGTATTGTGTGCAGTTCTGGTCCCCACATTATAAGAAAGATGTGGAGGCATTGGAGAGGGTACAGAGGAGGTTTACCAGGATGTTGCCTGGTATGGAGGGCAGGTCTTATGAAGAGAGGCTGAGGGATTTGAGGTTGTTTTCGTTAGAAAGGAGGCGGCTAAGAGGGGACCTAATCGAAACATATAAGATGATTAGAGGTTTAGATAGGGTGGACAGTGATAGCCTTTTTCCTAGGATGGAGAAAGCTAGCACGAGGGGACACAGCTTTAAATTAAGGGGTGATAGTTATAGGACGGATATCAGAGGTAGGTTCTTTACCCAAAGGGTGGTTCGGGAGTGGAATGCCCTGCCTGCAGCAGTTGTAGATGCGCCAAGTTTGGTGGCGTTTAAGAGGTTAGTTGATAAGTATATGGAAGAGAAGGGAATGGTTTAGTTTGGAGGGGCATTGCTTTTTATATTGGTTGGCACACCATCGAAGGCCGAAGGGCCTGTTCTGTGCTGTAATGTTCTATGTTCAATGTTCTAACAGGCATGTAAGAATGTCCATTGCCACAGTAACTCTGACTGGCTCAGTTGCCTAGACAGCCAGTGAGGATCAGAGTGGCGCCAATAGAATGGAAATTTAATCCCAGTTCTAGCTGAAGTGGATTGATGATCTGCCTTTGGGCAGAGAACTCGCGAAGGTGATTGTCTCTCTTTGACAAACAAGGCTTAAAATACACAAATCAGTGAAGACAGAGTGGGAAACGGACAGCTCCACAACCAAATAAGTTTCCAAAACGTTGAGAAAGAAAATGAAACTTCCCTGCTTGATCATGGGAATGTTGCTTCAAAGCTAATCATTAAATAGACTTATTTAAGACTCCAGATTAATTTCTCCTTGAAATCACAAATGCCAAAGCAGATCACAGGTGTGGGGTCTTGAGGCAGAAAATTGGAACACGAGAATCAACAAACATAACATCAAGTTGCTCTGATGTATAATGAATGTTCCCTATTCAAAACAATTGGGGTACAATTGCATATTATAAGTTAATAATAAATGCACCAATTATCACTGCAATTCACATACAAACCATCACCTTCCCAAGAGCAATTAGGAACGAGCAATAAATTTTGACCTTGTCAGCAACACTCAAATTCAATGAACAAACAGTGAAGAGATAATTCATGTGCATTTCAAATTGCATTTACATTTGGAATGTGTACAGTACAAAAGAGAAGCAGGGTTGCAAAACTCAGTTGCATGTGTATCCATATTTTTAGCACTACAGGACTCAAAACCTAAAATGGTTCTGCACTGTACATAATCCACATCTATGTGTGCCTGTGAAAACAATACTTGAAAAAGAAATATTCACTGTAACATAATGCAAGAATTACCAGAGTAAAGAATACAAGGTTAAATTGTACATTCTGCAAAAAACAGGCAAATTTATGCTCTTGTTCTGTAGGAATGATTTAAAGAGTTTGGCAGCTTACCCTATGCCCATTTTCAAATGACCAACCCTGATCATAATTAGAATGCCTTAAGACTTTCCTCAAGACCTCAAAATCAGCTCTCATTTTTTAAGTGCCTTATAATTCTACAAAAAGCCTGCAATTTCAACCATTGCGTGCATTCAAATTCTCACCTTTGCTTCCCATTAGCACAATCTCTAAAAATATGATCTGCCAACTTCAAGAAAACATATTATAGCAGAAGATCCATCATTCAGAGTTTCTTTAGACCAAAGTTGGAGATAGTACATGTGAGGTCATATCAAATGAATAACGGTACACTTTGTGGATCTCTCATCACATCTGTTTTATGATGATGATGAATGCAAGTTGCACATCGTCAAAGACTGCATTAAAAAAAAATTACACCTTGGTCCAATTTTAGAAATGTCTACTACTCTTGTCATGTTTGCCATTTAATTGGAAGCATCTGAAGCCAGTTCAGAACCATTGAATGCTCACTTAATGTTTGTACTAGATCTTATGACCTAACTGAATGAATCAACTCTCTCAAATGCTTGTGGTATCCAAAAGGGAGGCAAATCTTGTGGCAGCCTCTGCCATGAAAAGCATGGGAGGCAGTGGCATAGTGGCAATGTCAATGGACTAGGAATCCAGAAACTCAAGGTAATCCTCTAGGGGACCTTGTTTTGAACTCCTTCATGACAAATGGTGAAATCTGAATTCAACAAAAATCTGGAATTAAAAATTTTAAATGACCGTGAAACTTGGTCAATTATCATTAAATACCCACCTGGTTCACTAATATACTTTAGGCCTACGTGTGATTGGCTTATGTGTGACTTCAGATCCACAACAAACTGACTCTTAAATGCCCAAGGATGGGCAATAAATGCTGGCCCAGCCAGCAACACACAAATCACATGAACGAACAAAAAAATTGTGATTTAGATATCTGTCATATCTATCTATGACAGATAGACACATAGAATGTGTGTCAATGCAGGATAGTACATTTATTCAATTAAATTCAAAAAAAATCACAAAGTCACATGTCATTATCACTGATAACAATGTGCTTGTACATTTTTCCTTGAACAAAAAGGAGACAAATTACCTTAACTGCTTACTTCAGCAGCACTAAATAAAAAGACAAAGCAGTTTTACAATGCAATGGTAAAGCCATATCCAACAACAAATCTGTGATTTCCGCACAGAGTGAATCCCAGTGCTTGCTTGGATGCTCAACTTTACACTGCACTTTCCTTCAGACATTTACACAGACAAAGGAGAAATTAAAAATAAATGTAAAAGAACTCATAACATGAAATCTATTTTGCATACTCCTCTTTGGCTGATTAGCATTGCAGCAAATGAAACTTACAACTTGTGTATCCAACTGCCCAATTGGGTAGACAAGAAATGAGTAGGCAAGTTCAAAAAAGATGATAAAAGACCAGACTTCTTGCCATCCCTTCATCTTTGGGGCCAACGTTTGAATCTAATTAGAAGGTTATCTAGGAGATCAATGTCCTGAATACTCCAGGTTGCCAAAATTGAGTTTATAACAAACATAATTCAGCACTGAATTATCAGACTTTTAAAGATGGCTAATGGAGGAATTGGAAAAACACGGGTGTTGCATCCCTTAAGGTATTTTGTTCAGACAGGGTAATTTTTTTGTGTTACTATTTATACATTATATAAGAGCATTTCATGCATAATAATAAAATATCCCAATTAACACATCTCTCAGTGTAGAGAAAACAGAATTATTGATATTAATATCAATAACTTTATCTAGTTGTATAAAAGTTCAAAGACCTAACAGGTTTTAAACAAGTACAGAGGCAGGGAAACGATGGAAAGAATAAGAGATTAAATATCAAAAAGGGATAACAGTAATGGGACAACTAACCAAACAAAAGATTGATCTGAAGGATATGTAAATGGAGAAAACAGAAATCACCAACCACTGCCATCCGAAAAGATGAACTGTGATGGGTATGGAATGCTGTAAAGTGCTTCACTGAAAGGTGAGATGAGAGGAGGCGGATCTGAAATGTTAAGTGTTACAGCCTCTACAGATGGTGCCTGAACCACCCAGTACTTACTGGATTTTCTGTTTATATTTCATATTTGCAGCAGCTGCAACATTTTGCTTTTCTACTAATATTTCTCACCTTAATAGAAACAGAAATTCACACTTCATTCTGGAACTGATCCCAACTCAAAAACCTGAGATGGAAAAATTAAATACTGGGCTCTTGATTCTGAATGGGTGAAAAACACATCATATTTTGCCAGATACACAGAGCTGCTGTTTGCCATATCAAAGGTAAGATCTAAACCACCAAGGTATCCATTGTCAAAAGACATCTGCACTTATTTTCAACAATATTTTGAATATTTAATATGGATAGAAGTTGTAGCCAGCCACACCACGCAATTCAATTATTCCCAAAATTAATATTTAAAGTTTTTTCTTTTAAATAATCTAGAAATCTCATTTCTCCCCAATTAGCTAATTTAATTAGTTCTCAACGTAGGCTGTGACAAACCCACCGATGGGTACTCCCCAAATAATGATGTCCACGTTGACGAGTTGTAGCTCTAAACGCTCATTTATCAACAACTTGAAAAAAAGTACAATTCCTAGTTGGCCAGTGGAAAAACAATGGGATCAACTACCCATTTCCTGAGAGAAAAGAAATAAAAAATGTTGGACAAACTCGGCAGCATCGGGAGAGAAAGAAAGAGTCATCGTAGAGGGATTCGGAACGTTAATCCTGTTTCTCTCTCCATTGATGGTGCCAGGCCTGCTAAGTTTGTCCAGCATTTTCATTTCAGATTTCCAGCATCCGCAGTATTTTGCTTTCATTTTCCCATTCCCTGAGCTTGACACTCCGTGAAGTCTTTGAAGGATATCAAGCCAACATCCATTTGTTCCATTTTACGACTTGATGCCTACGGTTTGCAATGTGCTCGAATCTCAGTTCAATCAGCACTTGTGTAAAAAGTAATCTACCAATCTGATCTTATTTCGCAACATTTCTATATTTAAAGCCCGCAGAAAGATCTTCAAAACGTGAAGTAATTAACATTGTGAAACCTCATCAGATGTAGCCTCAGCGCTCTTTCAAAAGCAAAACTGATTTTTCAGCAAGATACCAGATAATTAATTTTGATCAAAAAACAGTCGCCCCTAACCATCTCAAAAGGAGGTCAATGACACGAAACTTTTTTAAAAAATTGTAAATCTTAAGTATTCAGTAAATTCACAAAAGATCACTGCTTTTATATATTAACAACAGAGTATTTGGACGCGAAATCAATGAATTAAGTCGACAACCACCACACAGTAAATGCAGTAAGATAGATCAATTTGTCATACAACGCCTCGGCGTACAAACCCAAAATCCTGAAAGTTGAAGGTGGCTCAATTCTAAACAATCCAATTATCAATATCAATATTATCAGGAAATCAGCAGCAACCAACACCAATATCGTTAGGAAATCGGCTGGTCAAGGCACTCGTCAAGGAAGACAGTACATCGCCATTCTCCCGTCTCCAAAATTGTTAACGAAAATCCATTATTTTCTACCACTTGTGCACACTTTTCATAAAACATGTGGATCACGGAACAGACTAAATCTGCTATCTTATGATCATGTGGAACAAAACACGAGCTACCAAAAGAAAAGAAATCGAGGTTGTGATAGATATTCAATAACAAATATTAACAATAATAAGAAATGCTACCGATGGAATTGGACTGGCTTCCGAAGCCCAAGACCCTACTGATTGGGAACCCCAGTTTCAACGAGAGAGAGAGAGAGAGGTCTGACCACAAAGAATGAGACCTATGACAAACCCATTTACTCAACATACAGAAGAGCAGCTTGGTTGCCTTAAGAATGTGCAAGAACACAAAGAAACGTTCATTTCTGATTTAAGCAAAATGAGCAAAGGAAAACGACAGAGTCTTGACAGATCGTGATAAATCGATATTGGCTCTCGGAGCCAAGGAGAGCAGAGGACTCCTGGATTCATCATTTAGTAGACATTCGTAATTTTCGATTTCCAAAAAAAACGACAGAAGCTCGCGTTTCCGAATTAAAATGCAATTCAATAGAAAACGAAATGTTTCAGGTATTTTTTTTGGAGAGGGGGTGAAACAAGATTAAACAGACCTCTGAGGGTACGATCCAGCCTCGGGTCTCTCTGAAGATGCAGAGTGAATGAGTGGAAGCAGTTTCAGTGAAATGAACCTAAATGTGTTCAGACTGAGGGAGGGCGTTAGAGCCTGGAGGAATCCCATGGGTCTGATCCAGCACACAACACAGGAATGAATGGGGGAATTCATCCTCCACTCTGGCTGCTCATCACTTACCGGGAAAGTCGTTAGTGGAGGGCTTTCAAATGCTGCATTCGGGCAGAATTAACACTGAGCGCAGGCGGAGGGCTCCGAACAGCTCACTTCACAACAGGCGAGTCTCCACGAACCCGCCGCCATGTTGTTTCCGAGAGCGCCGCGAGGGGGCGGGGCCGAGCGGCGCCGGGCATCCCACGGCCATTGGCTGCGCGTCCCGTCAATCAGAGAGGCTCGCGGCCAATCGCCGCCGCCGGCGGCTCCGGGCTCCTCACTCACTGGCCGCTGGCGCCAGCTCCATTCACAGAAAACCCTTTGGGAAGAGTGAGCGCGGCTCCTGCTGGAAACACGCTGCATTCGAAGTCAAAGGCATGGACTGAGTTTTCATTCGGCATATCATTATCAAGAGTTGCACTCGTTTTGTTTCCGCCCTTTCGAGAAGCGTGCTCAGTTGCACTGCATTGCCAAAAGCTCCCGTTGGGCACCGTAGGGGCTGGGATGCATGCAGTATCCACCCTAACAATCACATTTTAATTTGACGCTTTTAAGTTTCCTTTGTACTTCGTTTTTGTTCGGGCTGTTTCCTTTCCTTTTGGGGAGCTGCTCCTTTTACTTGACTCTAAAGGAAGAAAAAAAATTAGACATTTGAATAGTCTGTCTCTCAACTCATGATTATAATACTAAATGACTTAGACCCTTCTTGTATGACAGACCTGCCATTCCAGGGATCAGCCAAGCAAACCCCTGCCGCTTTCCTAATTGCTCCATCTTAAATTTATGTTGAAGAAACAATCTAAAAAAAGCAATATTGATCTTGGGCTTTCCAAGCATAAACTGTCAACGTGATAGAGATAGTTTGTCCTGATTTAACTTGAGTTTGGTTTGACCTTAAAAGAGACCAAAAGCTGTCGAACCATCGCTGGTCATTACTGTTAAAATGTAGAGATGCAGGCGGTGGACTGGGATAAACTCAGTAAGAGGTCTGACAACACCAATTTTAAATCCAAACGATTTATTTGATAGTAAACTTGCTAGCTTTCGCCCTTTGTAGCCTTCGTCAGGCGAACGAGGCGTTCTGGACCAAAGCTAGCAAGTTTGCTATCAAATAAATCGGTTGGATTTAAAATTGGTGTTGTCAGACCTCTTACTGACATTACGGTTAAAGCCAAGTACTGCCCTTGTTGGAAATCCGAAATGAATCAATAAATGCTGCAAATATTAATCATGTTCCGCCAGCATCCATGGAAAGAAAGGGTTAACGTTGCAAATCGGTGACCTTTCATCAGAACTGGCATTTCTGATGAAAGAGACGTTGCGACATATGCTGCTGAAGCTAACTGACATAAACCAAGAAATAAAGGAAATATGTTGCATCGTATTTCATGGTAGTGCGAAGCCCACATTTACAACTCGATGATGACTTCCAAACAGTTATCGTTTAATGACTTTATTAAAATACACTGTTCCCATTTTCAGAATTGCTACAAATGCTTCCTTAAGGTGTAATGGGAAGAAGTGCTATGGACAGTCACCGTCTTCAGATGTGTGGCGTGAAACCGTGGCTTGAGACAATAAAATATACACCGTTGCAGTGGATAGTGAAGACATTTCTCTTTTTTCCTTGGCTGCAGCGTTAACGCAAACTTGATCGTTTTCTGACGGGAATGGGTTCCTCATGATATTACTGGATTATAAATATTTTCAAATCTTTGTTAAATGATAAAAGGTTTTGCAAATAAATTGAACAGATTGCATGCGGAACTATGACAACACTTACTAATCGAGAATTGCATCATATCCCATGAGTGTCTTTTTGATAAAATGCATAACGTTCCATTTCAGAAGCGTATACATATCGTTCTTATATTGTACTGAATACATTGAGGTTAGTATAGTTCGGCACACACTGTGAACTTCTTTGGAGGTCATGATTGAGCGGCAGGAGATTGCAAGGATCTGATCACCACAGAGTGTCCAATGCTCTGGAATGCCTTAGTATTCCAGTTAATCGGAATTTTTTTCCAGGATGAGTGGTCCTTTCCTTCCCGGGAGTCAACCTAAATGTGGGGACAGAATAGGTTCCAGTCCTGATTTTCCATAGCTGTAGACAGGGCTTGGATGTTAACTGTTCATATTAATCTGCGTCCCCTTCCCCAGCATCCCCCTACCCGTTTCCTCGAGCGATTCTCTCTCTTTCAGGAAAAGGGAACAGTTTTTGTAGCTCGCAACAATACCTGTCTTGGTTTGCCCATTGTAGAGGGTTTGTTCACCATTAAATCGCTCCACCAGACAGTATCATATGTTTGCAGGATTATACGATTACATGTGTCCATTACAATGTCCATGGCTTCCAACATACCTGCCCAGAACGGCCAAATTAAGGAACATGATCAGAACACAAATAACAGACTGCTTTGCTCCAGCATTTGGACTCGGTGGAATTTGTGAAGTATCCAAGTCATTGTTTTAAACTGCACTCTCGCATTCTGCTGCACGTGCCAGCTACAAAGATTGGTTCTTGTAGTTGTCTTGGGATAGGGCAGGGAGGAGGATACTCTGACTGAGAGTCAGTGCAGACTCAATGGGCCGAATGGTCTCCTTCCACACTGTAAGGATTCTAGGATTCTATGAATTATGTCTGCATCCATCCTCTGCTATCTGTTGACCTAAATCTTACTTCAGACTGTTTTCAGATTATGACTTTTGTGTTTTGAATTGAATGAAACATGAAAAAATAGTAAATATGTCTTACAAACGCAGATATAATTCTCAAGGGAAATGGTTGAGACCTTCAAGTTTCTCGGTTCCAGACCACCAACAACCTGTCCTGGTCCCTTCACGCAACGCGATAGTTAAGAAAACCCACCAATAGCTCTACTTTCTCAAGAAGCTAAGGTGAGGCTTGATATGTCCACTCCTTAACTTTTACAGATGCACCATAGAAAGCATTCTTTCTGACTGTGTCACAGCTTGGTATAGCTCTATCCAAGACTGCAAAAAACTACAAAGGGCCATTAGTGAAGCCCAGTCCATCATGCAAACCAGCCTCCCATCCATTGACTCTGTCTACACTTCCCACTGCCTCAGAAAAGTAGCCAACAAAGTCAAGGACTCAATTCACCCTGGACATATTCTCTTCCACCTTTTTCCGTCAAGAAAAAAATACAAAAGTCTGAGAACATGTACCAACCCAACTCAAGAACAGCTTCTTCTCTGCTGCCATCCATTTTGAATGGACCATCTCATATTAAGTTGATCTTTCTCTACACCCTATGTCTGTAACATTACCTCCTGCACTCTCTCCTTTCCTTTTCTATGTGTGTAAGCTTTGTCTGTATAGTGCACAAGAAACAATATTTTCACTATATACAAATACATGTGACAATAATAAATCAAATCAATGTGGAAATAAAAGGCAGGATCAGGCTATTGAACTGGATGATCAGCCATGATCACAATGAATATGCAGCAGGCTTGAAAGGCCAAATGGCCAATCTTGTTTGTATTTTCCACATTTTTATGCCAGATTCAGGAAAAAGTGCTTAATTTGGAAATGATAATACTAATTATGTTTCCAGAAATGAAGTGGCTCTCTCAGATGTTGAAGTAGGTTAATCAAACCCCTGTCAAGCCTCTTCTGCCTGCTTCAGAATCTGTCTACAATGAACATATGTGTTAGCAGATTTCTTCCCCAAGTCACTGTTGCAGCATAAGAATGATTTGGGTCAGCAACTCTCAACTCCAACTTTTAATATGTTGACAATACAGTATTGTTCATATAAAACTGTTCTAAAGCATTACATTAAATGACAAGCAATTAACGTAACCTGGTTTCTCCATAAACTTCATGGTGACTGAACTCAACGTCTATCACCAGTCTATGCTACATTCAACTTTCCAGAGGTCTAAAGTTTTAGAGGGAATTGACTCAGTTTGTATGCATCTTTGTCCAATCTCCTATTTTTTAACCCTACAAAGCTGACATCACTCCACCAAATAAAGATGAGTTGTTTTTGTAACATATACCCACACCATATTTCTACTCCATTTCTGTCTTAGAAACTTATTATTGTTCTTTGCAATGTGTAGGCTTTCCATTTATCTGTTAAGTTTTAGTTCTTGCTGCTTGTTCCCAAACAGAATGTTATCTGCAAACTCAGTACCTCACAAGGTCATTAAACTTGTCTTGCACAAGCAAAGTCTGATGGGGAAGTGATTAATTAGTAGCAAACTTATTTGGGAACTCATGCTAGATTAGGAGAGGACTGGTAGACCATAGAGGATTTCCAGATTTATCAGTTTCTTTCCAATACTATTTCCAACAATAGATCTATTTCGAGGCTCCATCAGTCTTTACTGAGGGAATCTATGAATGGAATATCAATTATTGTGGCTACTTTAATCTTTCCAGTAACTGAGTGAGGATTCACTCTAGTTGCAAAGAAAGCAAAATCTCCTGCTTGTAGGACTTGGTCTCAGTTATAGCTGTATGTATCACTTATTTTATGGTTTGCATTAATCTTTCAACTTCT
Source organism: Sphyrna mokarran (assembly GCA_024679065.1). Taxonomy (NCBI): domain Eukaryota; kingdom Metazoa; phylum Chordata; class Chondrichthyes; order Carcharhiniformes; family Carcharhinidae; genus Sphyrna; species Sphyrna mokarran. Next base: position 54,968,790 of record JAGIQG010000013.1, on the reverse strand, counting down.
CTATCAGTTTTCTGCCAATGGGTTGTGATTTTTGAATGAGTGAAGTCCAGGCAGTTTGCAAAATTATTGAACTGAATGCTGTTAAATGGGGTCCTTGTCACTTTTTAGGACTCCAAATAAAGTGAAAATATAGTCAAACTTTGAAATAATTGTCTTTGTTGAAATAAATAGAACTATTTTATGATTGCAAATCTGATGTACTTATAAATGATGACAAAAAGTATACAAATCTGTGAAGTCAACTTCAATCCACAGTTCTGAAGATAATTCAGGCACTAGTGGATTGCCTGCCATCTAACTGATAAATGAGTTGCCTGCATTGTCATTCTGTATAAGAATTGTATCAAAGTCAATTGGGCTGCCATTCACTGGCTTTCTCAGTGTTGAAATAGACATTTGTGAAATTTACTGACAATTTTTGATGTACAGTATGTTTATGTGATGTAGTGGTAGTCAACTCCACTTGGTAATGTCTTCTATCTGATCTTGTAAGGAACTCAATTACCACGGAGTTTGGAATCCGATAATTCTGCATTATATTTCTCATGGCAGTACCTTGGCCAATCAGAGTCAATTGGCAATCAGCACCATTTTCTTCTGTAATTTAAATTCCTGTGATTGTTTAAAATGTGGTACTTATGCATTTGTCTTGACAAATGCCAGACAATAACATCAGCAACATATTTCTTTTTAACAATATTCAAGCTCTGATCTACCAAGCAACTGTTTATCTTCCAATTCTTCTCCTCCTCAGTGAAGGCCATCTGTGATCTTAAAACCTTTCAAAGTACCTTAGAAATGTCGTGACTACTTTTGTCAATGCTGGAATACAGATGATGGCTCCAAATGCAATCAAAACATCATACTTTGGGCACAGACAACACAGCGATGAAATTATATTGCATGATTCTGGATCTGGTATATCATTCCTTCCAAAGAAGAACCTCTCATAATGATTCAAAAATTTATTTTTGGATGGTTATTTTGGCAATATAAGTGTGTCTATGTATGTGATGCTGGCTTTCTTCTTGCTAATACAGAGCTGGAGTGCCTTTTGTTTGTTGAACACAGTCTCAATGTGTTCCCTAAATCTCCAGCTTAAAGTGGTCTGCTGTCTGCAAAAAGTAGGCAAAGACTTCGGAAATTTCATACATGAAAACAATGTTCCATATTTCCACCCTCTTCATTGCCATTGTAAAGTTCTTGGGAAGACACAATAAGGAGTTTTCAGAATCAAACCTCACATATTGTTAAAACGTGGATTCCTTTATTCTCCTTCTAAACTCCCTTTTGCTTATACAAGGCTATGGTAGCCTTACATAGCCTTTATGCACCATGTAATTTTCAATACACTACAATAGGACCTTGAGATTTCTCACTTGCCTACAGCAACTTCAAGAGCATCTGTGATGGTCTCAGGATTGCTGGGATGGAATCCTGACTTGCAACATCCAGAAGAAATCAAGCTGAATGGCAATCTGAGTTTGTACTGCTTTAAACGTAAACTAATAAAATACTTCACAGAAGAATGCCATCTTGGAAAGAGATAAATGAAGTGGGGGTCATTAAAGCTTACTTTCAGATCAGTTTTGAGAAGTTTTTTAATGCTCAAGATGTTTAAAGAGGATGTTCCTTAAAGTAAGACTAATAATGGGGTGAAAGGAGGAAACAGACATCAGATCCAAATTAAAATAGCAGTCTTTCAGAGGGATTCACAAGGATTAATGACTTTACAGAGGTGGGGTGATAATAGACACATTGTTTCATCTATCCAGGTAAGAATAATTGCACATAAAGTGAGAATGGAAGATTAACAATTGGAGTGGTCTGAGGAAAAAGAAAGTTTGCAAATCTCTGTCATCTGACTTGAGTCTGAAATTATATTCAGAATTGAGGACATAGTTCTTTATTTTAGCCTGTCATTCCTCTCTTGTGTGTCCCTTTGTTCCTAATATTTTTCAATGACAAATGGAAAAAACTATTCTCCCAATGAAAACAGAAATGCTTAGATTTCCTCTTGCTTAAATCAGGACTCCAGTTATTGTCATTTATGTCAGGTATCTGTTTCCACTGTTGTTTGCTCTAGGTCTCCCTGAGTTTATAATATTCTACACTTCTTTGTGAAAGAGAAGGTAATAATATGCTGCTAAAGACTGTTTTGGCAATTTCCCAGATTAGAGTTTGAGGTGCAAAGTCCATAAAATCTACTTTCTGCAAAAATGGAAACTCCTACCATCTATTTCAAATTTTGTTTCAAGGCCTTCAAAATAGCAGAATTCCAAAAATTCTATGTTAACTCAGAAATTAACCTAAAAGTCAACACTACAAATCCAATTGCCTCTCTTCTGATTCTAGCAGTAAGATACTCCTCTGTTAGGAGCGCCTTCTCACTGTGGTCAGTGACAATATATGTTTTGGCCTCCATCGACGTCATATTAATTCCCCCTTTAGTTATGCAGAAGTGAAATGTTGCACAATAATAGCATCACGCTTGCATCCCAGATAACAGCCTCTAATGTTCTTCTGATTGGATATCATTTCAATTTTAATTGAGTAAATCTCCTTTTCTTCATGAATGCTACTACATTTTTAGCTGGTTATACAAGATATATTTGGGCCAACATTGCTGGGCATTCCTACAAGCAGTTACAACACACATTACAAATTTGCATCAGCCTTTAACAGCCCAAGATCTAGGTTTAAAATAGCAAGAGGTAGAGACTGAACAGAGACTTCTCACCTCTGTCCTCCAATTTGCATGAATATATTATATGCTATCATGTAATTACCTTTAGTTTTGAAGAGTGAGGCGTATACATTAGAATATACACTAATAATGATTTAGATACTTTGACAGATCTTCCTGTCACCTTAGTAAGTAGCATAATTCCTTGCAGAACTCTATGATTTGTTCCTATGCAGACCAACTACCTAGCAACTACTAATCCTCTGTCGATGACAATTCCCTAGTCAATCCAGGATCTGCTCTCAGATCCCATAGTACCAAAGTTATCCTGCTGTGCCATAGGTTGAGCTATAGCTACAGCCCTTCAATAGACTTGGCATTGAAATAAATGTAAGTACATAAAGTTGCAGGATTTACCCACTTTTTTTTATTCACATGATGTGGGAGGTGCTGGTATTTATTGCACAATTGTCATTGTCGTTGAGAAGGTAATAATGTTCTGCCTTGTAAAACCACTGTGATCCATGTATTGAGCGTAATTCTGAAGTATTTTTAAAATTGATTTATAGGATGCAGATGTCATTGGTTGAGCCAACATTTATTATCCATCCCTAATTGCCCTTGAGAAGCCTACCTTCTTGGTGTGTTGTAATCCATGTGTTGTTAAGGAGGAAGTTCCAGGATTTTGACCCTGTGACCATCAGGATATGGTGAAAAGATTTCACCATAACACATCAGGATGGTGAGTGACTTGAGGAGAATTTCCATGTGATAGTGTTCCCAGGTATCTGCTGCCTTCGCTCATCGCAATGGTAGTAGTCATGGGATTTTAAAGGTGCTGTCTAGGGAGTCTTGGTGAATTCCTGCAGTGCATTTTGCAGATGGTACACACTGCTGTCACTGTGGGTCGGTGGTGGAGGAATTAAATACTTGTGGAAGTGGTATCAATCAAAAGGGCTGGTTTGTCCTGGATGGTGTCAAACTTTTTGTGTATTGTTGGAACTGACTCATCCAGGCAAGTGTAGTGTATTCCATCATGCTTCTGACTTGTGCCATGTAAATAGTGGACAAGCTTTAGGAGTCAGGAAGTGATGTACACGCCACAGTGTTCCTAGCCTTTGACCTGCACTTGTAGCCATAATATTTATATTACTAATCCAATTCAGTTTCTGGTCAATGGTAAGCTTAGGATGCTGATTGTAGGGGGATTTGGCAGTGGTGATGCCACTGAATATCAAAAGATGATGGTTAGATGTTGTCCTGTTGGAGATGGCATTTATGTGATACAAATGTTAGTTGCCACTTGTCAGCCCAAGCTTGGATATTATTGATATTATATGAGCTGCATTTGGACATAGACAGCTCTAAGGTAATGAGCTCCAGGATTTTCACCCAATAATGATGAAGAAACAGATATACATCTCCAAGTCAGAATGCTGTGTAATTTGGAAGGGAATGTGCAAGTGGTGTAATTTCCATGCACAATTTGCCCTTGAACTTTTCATTGGTAGATGTAAGAGTTTTGGATGCTGCTGTTGAAGTAACATTGGCAAATTCTGTAGTATTTCTTTTAGATACTACACACTACAGCCACAGTGTGCTATTGATGGAGGAAATGAAAGTTTAAGATGGTGGATTGCATGCAAATCAATCAGCTTGAGGCGTTTTGTGGCAGCAATTCTGCTTACGTTTTCCTTGTTACCCTGGTGGATATAAGTGCCACATTAATTAGCCCCATCCAGTCATCAGGGATAATCCTGATGCAGAAAGCTACTGAAAATATGAGCAGCAAAGTAATTTAGCATAGATCAATTCTGTTAAGCAACTCTTGATAAACACTAGACCAGAAGAACAATTTGATTTAAGACTATTCAATTTCTTCAAGATCTATTTTAACAATTTATGTGTTAACTACACTGCATTAATGGTAACCAAGCAGTTTACAAAGAGATAAAAACTGCATATGAAAATGACAGCAGTGTTCTGAGAATCCATTTGTGGGCCTTATTTTATCACCCTGATTCATAAAATGACTAAAATGACTTTACTATTCCTACTTCAATTATCAAGTGTTGTTTGCCACTGAGCTTTTGATCACGCTGACAGCAGATTTCATTTTTTAGAGCTGAAAATGACACCTGTTCACTTCTCTTAATATTTGCTTTCTTTTCGACTGGGAAAGTATTTCAGTTTTAGTATGACCAGTTCATGCATGTAACCATCTAGCCACACTGGTTTTATTTAACCATGTCATTATCTGATTTAAAAAGCATGAATGGTTTCCAATTGCATTGGTATGATTGTAAAACTCAACTTTTCATCCACATTTTTACTACATCCTCTGCCATGTTTTGTTATTTTTAGGTCTTTTGAAATCCAGAAGTGCCCTTTTTTTTATCAGAAATCCTGGTGCCCAAATACATGATCATTTGCATCCAGGAGAATCTTGCCTCTCAGTGAAAACTCTGCATCTGGTCCAACTGATGATTCCAAGGAAAAAGTGATGAAGGTATTGTAGTTGTCATTTGCTGAAAACACATGTGTGCTGTAGATTGTCTAATGAAAAAACAAATCCCTTTGGTGGTTTGGAAAGATTCAGCAGCATGAATATTTCCAGTTTGGGAAACATTCCATTTTACAGGATAAATTATGCCTGTAATCTCTACCAGCAAACCTGTAACCTTTACAACAAATCTCCCATTCCAGCACTTTCCATTCTGTCTATTCAGACCTTTTGTGCATTTGTCCATACCTCTGCCCATCTTTGGCAGCTGGGTTTTCTGATCACTTGGCCCATATTTAAAATTTCTTTCATAAATTTCTCAACCTTTTTCTCCTTTCCTTTAAGATACTTCTTAAAATTAAAATTAAATTGCTTAAAGTTTTGATCAATCCTTTCTCTTTTATTGGGATAAATTCATTTAATTCATCCCATTTTTTGTCTGATAACGCTTCTGAGAAGAGCTTGGGATCTTTTTCTATGTTAAATGTACTATTAAATTCAAGTAGATATTATTGTTGTCACCTTTACCATTGTTTTGGTGTATACTACCTTGCCATTCTGCCGTTGATTATAACTATGGAAACCATTAAAATCTATGAACTGCTAATTTGGAGTTCAATTAGTTAATTATAAGGCTCAATTTTCTCATTGAGTAGATGTGGCAACCTCATCAAATTACTGTTGGGATTACTAGAGTACAAGTTAGATGCATATGGATCAGAAAAGATGATGGTTTAAGAGAAGAATTGTCAATTTGTCACCTTGGTAACAAGCTTAGTAGAACTAACATCAATAATTCATTGGGACTGTATCCTACTGGAGGCTGGACAAAATCTTGACCCAACTATAAAGCAATGCTGTGCACTTGCCTTGCACTTTGGTAATATCTTTCTAAAGGAAGGATCAATTAGAGTTTGTAGAGCTGTCTGATGCCTTTTCATTTTGCTGGAAAGAACTGCTAAGTTGATGACTGCCCAGAGGATTCTCTGCAGTGTGCTGCTGCAGAGCATTGAAAAAGCAATTGGTTTAGAGTATTTTATGTTTTTTTTTCACGTTCCCTCTGATGGTTCGTTGTAATTTTATCTTATTATTCTTGAAGCAAAACAAAAGCATAAACTATAAAACTCTGTTGTTTTTTAATCACTATTGTATAATCTCTTTTTAAACATTTAATAAAGGAACTGAAATATACCCTCGTCAAAAAGCAGAATACTGTGGATGCTGGAAATCTATATAGGCTGAAAATATTAACTCTGTTTCTCTTCTGTGTACATAGATGCTGCCTAACTTGCTGAGCTTCAGCCAGCATGTGTGCTACTTCTGTTGTAAATCTAATTATGTTGCAAATTTGCACTTCTCTCCCACGATGTTGGTGGCCCCCAATTTCTGGTTTAACAGGTTTTACTAATTTAAATTCCCAAAGCTTCAGATTCATAGTTGTTTCCCCTATTGCTGGATTTAAGTGCAATTCACTGAAATTAACACTGTTGGTACTAACGCACCAAAGTTAGTTCCAATGGCATTATGCAGGCTTTTGACTTGTGCTCTGGCAAAGTTAATGGAAACATTTAGTGAGATGCAGGGAGAATAAGTATTCTTTTTGCTGATGTCAGGAAACAGAGGTAGTTGAAAGTAATTTATGTTTGTATGGTTGGATATTAGAAACATGATATCAATTTAAGTGGGTTTAATTTAATGTTTCTGAGCAGCTCTCAGATCTGTCAAAAAAAAACAATGGAGTAATGGGCAAGATAGCAAATTTCAGAGAAACTAAAGGACAGTTAGTCCAAGAAACTAAAGAATGAAGAGAGAGATTTCCAGGAAGATTGAAGTAAAAAGGAAAACAGGAACTAGAATTTGAACAAGATACTCTTCACTAAAGTTAAACACAGAACTGGAAAGAGAGACTGGTTGGAACAGGCTGGAGAAAAGTCATAAATCTGAAGCAATTGTAATGCCAGTATCCTTATTCCAATCTTTGCAACAATAGCATTTGGTTGGGTACTGAGTACCTGAGAAATTATTTGAAAGCACAAAAGCTTGTACTATCCAAGGCAAAGGAATACTGAAAGGAGAGTTGGAAATCCTGGAGGTGGATCATGGAATCATAGAATTCCTACAGTGCAGAAGGAGGCCACTCAGCCCATCAAGTCTGCACTGACCACAATCCCACCTTGATATTATCCCTGTTACCCCATGTATTTACTCTGCTAATCCCTCTAACACTAGGGAGTAATTTAGTATGATCAATACACCTAACCCACACATCTTTGGACTGTGGGCGGAAACCAGAGCACCCAGAGGAAACCCACATAGATATGAGGAGAACATACAAACTCCACATAGAGAGTGACCCAAGCCCGAAATCAAACTCAAATTCCTGATGCTATGAGACAGTAGTGCTAAGCACTGTGCCACCGTGCTGCCCTTGCAGGGGATTCTAAGATGTGTCTGTTCGACAATAGAGTTTGGGAACACTTGTGGAAGCCAGAATCCAGTGAGATCAGCCAGCTTACAGTGCAATAACCATCTGGGGGGAATTTGGCGAGAATCACAATAGGTCGATTGGGCAACATCTACTGCTTAGTTTCGGAGTGGATTGTTGTCTGACCACAGTTTGCCTGTTGAGTTGCAGGGATTGTGTATTTACTGAGGGCATCATAACATGTTATATTTTGTAATGTGTGTTAGCCTATAAATCTGAGCAAATTTGTGAACATAAATGGGAATGAAGGATTAATTAATTATAATCAAAGTTTCCATGTTGAACAAATGTCTTTTTCTCTTGTTAATAGCTAATTGGCAGCCGTGTGATTTTGTTCATCCACATAAAAGTTATAGTCTTTTGAGCCAGGGTTCCATTCTGGGATCTTCCTGCCCAGTAGTAACATCAACCAGGATTGAAATACTGACTACAGAGAGGCAGAAATTAAGATAACATCTCCAAATCTTCTTTCCTCTCTCAAGTTCTTGGACGTTCCAAATATGTCTTTCATACATCTTTCATGCAATTCAATGTTTGAGTCTCAATTATCATATTTCTGCCGGGGTACAGTACATAAAGGACAAAAATCCAAAGTCACAATCTTCTTTGACTGTGATCATAATCACTATTGAAAGGGTGCAGACGAGATTTACAAGGGTGTTACCTGGCTTAGGTGGCATCCCTTATGAGGATAGGTTGAGAGGGTTCAGTCTTTTCTCCTTTGACAGAAGAAGCATGAGAGGTGATCTGATAGAGGTGTATAACATGTTGATAGGAATTGATCAGGTGGATTCTCAGAAGCTTCTTCCCAGGGCTGAAATGGCTGCCACAAGAGGACACAGGTTTAAGGTGCTGGGGAATAGGTACAGAGGAGATGTCAGGGGTAAGTTTTTCACTCAGAGGGTGGAGGGTGAGTGGAATTGGTTGCCATCGGTGTGGTGGAGGCAAATTCGATAGAGTCTTTTAAGAGACTCCTGAATGAGTGCATGGGACTTAATAAGATTGAGGGTTATAGGTAAAGATATGGTCGGCGCAACTTGTGGGCCAAAGGGTCTGTTTGTGCTGTAGTTTTTCTGATTCTATAATGCACTGTTCATCTCCTCAATTGTTCATAACCTCACAACAGTCTTTGAGTCGGCTGACAACATTGTCCACCTCCATTGTTTCTCCTCCACTTTCCAGGTGAATAGAACTCTCATCTAGTTTCACTCTTACCTATTTAATTTGAGCTAGATAGTCTGATGCAATGATTCCACCTATTTCTCATTTATGCTAGTCCCAGACAAAGTTACCCAAAAACATATCAGGTTTCACATCACACTAATGGCACACAAATTCCATGTTCTTCGAGTACTCCACTGCCTCAGTATGGTTGGACAGCTTATCCAATTTCCAGTGCTGGATGACAAGATATTTCCTACAATTGAACATTAGGAAGATTAAAGTTATTGTCTTTTGATCTCATCACAAATTTTGTCTCTTAACCATTGTCTCCAGCTGAACAAATGTTTCCAAACTCAGTATCTTAATTGATCCACAGCTGAACTTCTGACCTGATCGCACTTTGTAATATTGCCTTTCCCTAACCCCATCTCCGGGCAAAACTCTCATTCAAGTTTTTATTGCTTCCTGCATTTACTATTCCAATGTTCTTCTGGGTAACCATCCATTTTCTATCCTGCATAAGCTCGAAACCAAAAGTCAGATATACTTCTTCGAGTTCACACTGAGTGCTGTTTGCTACCACCCGTTTGCTCGCTAACTTATGGTTCTTGATTTCCAAACGTTCAAATCCCTACATGGGCTTTCTTCTCCCTATCCTTGCAACGTCCTTAGTTGTATAATTGTATAACAAATTAAATTTGGGCTCTGATCCATCCTGTCTTCTCTTATACCACCATTAGCAAACATATGTCTTCAACTGCCTAGACATGAACTCTGGAATTCCATCCTTGGTAATGCAGTAGATGTAATTTATCCAGATTTTCAAAAAGTCCAATGATGAAGGGTCCCATCATAGACTAATGAATTGAGTCAGAGAATGTGAAGTCGGGAACAAGAATAGATTGCTTGTTAACTTTGAGACAAAAAGAAGTGAGTGAGAGCAAAGGAATGATTATTCAGAGTGGCAGAAGGTGCATTACAAAGGCTTCTGTGCTGGAATCACTGCTATTCATAATCTACATTAAGTATTTGAACTTTGGAATCAAAATCACAATTTCTAAATTTGGGGATGATACCAAATTAGAGGAAATGGTCTGAGGGCAACAACAAATTATAGGAGGACATTAACAAACTTGCAGAATGATCAAATAATTAGCAAATAAAGTCCAATGGTCAGGAAACATAAGGAGTTTTACATAATCTGTATTAGTATTAGTGGTTATTGAAGCAAGATATTGCCTTAAGTAGGTTTTTGTTTCTGCATTAGAAACGGTTGAAACTTTAGTTAGCTCATGTAAGCATAGGTGCCTATATAACTGTGCATTTCTATTTCATTCTAAACTGTGTTTATATTGTAATTAATGAGTTTACGATGTGAAAACAGAGTTTAAATAAAGACTAGACTGTTGATTAGCAAACAGAGCTCCACACTGGAAAGCATAAGAATTTGCGGTTAAGTTGGAGCTAGGTATCTGAGAAGAAAGAAACTCTCATAGAAACGACAAGCAGAGAGGCAGGATAATGGAATAAGGGGCAGAAAGCAAGTCCTAGAAGCTGAAGAATAAATAGTTTTTGAAACCTGGGATGAAAAGAGAAGTCCCAAAAAGACAACGTCAAAGGGACAAAGAACAAGAATCTGAATAAGATACTGTTCACTGAAGTCAAAGAAGTCAAAGAAAGGTCAGAGAGAGGCTCCCAGTTACAGACAGATTTTAAAGATGTAGACTTCATGAAATTGGTCAATGAGAAGGTAAATGGCTAGGCTGGAGTTCTCCAATCTCATATGCCCTGCCATCATTGCTAGCAAGAATGGAGAATTTGGTTCTCTGCTACTGCAGTGGGACTGGAGAATCCCAGCCACAAGCAAGGCCGGAGAATCCCAGTCCTGAACTAACCCTCAGGCTGGTGAGACCTTACTACAGCCTGTGACGCAGGGAAGTTCTGTTAGCATTGTTGGGTGCCTGAGAGACTGTATGGAAGCTTGCACGCACATGGCAATCCAAGACAGAGGAATACTGAGAGGAGAGATTGAAATCCTGAAAATGCTACCTTGGTGAAGGCATCCAAGAGAAAATGTTATCTGGGAGAAGATTCCAAGGCATATCTTTCCAATAGTGGAGTTTGGAAACACTCACATGGAAGCCAGATTCCAGTGAGACCAATTGGGTTCACAATATGACAAAGCATCTGGTGGATTTAATGAGAAATCCACAAAAATTGTATTGGTTGGTATCTGTCAATCATTTCAGTATGTGGTAACCACATTTCACCTATTGGTTTACATGGACTGTGTATTTCCTGAGAAGATTAGAATGTAAGATATTTTGTAACTTGTATAATCCTTATAAATCTGTATATACTTGTGAACTGTAGTAGGAGTAAGGGAATATTTGATTTGATTTATTATTGTCACATATATTAGTAAACAGTGAAAAGTATTGTTTCTTGTGTGCTAGACAGACAATGCATACTCAGGGAAGGAAAGGAGAGTGTACAGAATGTAATTTTAGTCATACTTAGACTGTAGAGAAAGATCAACGTAATGCAAGGTAGGTCCATTCAAAAGTCTGATGGCAGCAGGGAAAAAGCTGTTCTTGAATTAGTTGGTACACGTCTTTAGACTTTTGTACCTTTTTCCCGTTGGAAGAAAGTGGAAGAGATGTGTCTGGGGTGTGTGGGGTCCTTGATTATGCTGGCTGCTTTTCTGTTGTTGCCTATCCTTACTGATTGCAGTCTGTGGGTTAGGAAGTCTAGGACCGAGTTGCAGAGGGAGAAGTCATGCTCCAGGTCACAAGAGATGTGTCTTGTAGAAATAATGGTATTATTGTATGAGTTCAATAGTTAAATGTCTAATAAAGGTTTCATTGTTTTGTTAAATTAATTGGCAAGCCCTTCGTGTTGTACATGTTTCTAAACTAAAGACAAAAGTTATGATATGTTGAGCCAGAGTTCTATTCTGGGACCTGACTTTCCAGTAATGAGATCAGCTGGGGTCATAACACAACACAGACAAATATAAGATGGTACATTTCACTCGGAATAATAAAAAGCTAACTTATTAAATGGAAGATGTAAGTGCAGATGGAATACAGGATGGTGATATAGTAGTAATCTCACTGAATAAGTAATCCAAAAGCCCGAACTAATGCTCTGAGGACAGGGGTTCAATCCCATGATGGCTGCTGGTGAAATTTAAATTGAATAAATAAAATCTGGAATGTAAAGCTAGCCATTAGTATTAGTGGCCACTAACAATCATCAATTGTTAAACATAGCATACAAGGCTATGGACTCTGCTGGAAAATGGGATTAAAATAGATAGGTGCTTGATACTGGTGCAGACATGATGGGCCAAAGGGCCTCTTTCTGTACTGTAAAATCTATGACTGTAAAAAGGTTTTGGGGCTACAAAAATACCAACCACTAAAAGATCATAAAACTTCAAAAATGGAAAGAAATAGGGGAGTTATATTAACCCTGTATTAACCTGGGTCATACCACGTTTATAAGTATTATGGACAATTCTGGGTGTTATATCATGAAAAAAATATAGATGCATTTGAGAGAATACAAAGTAAATTCTGTGATACCAGAAAAGGCTGCAGAGGCTGGTTCTCTTGAAAAAATAAGGCTAATGGGTGATTTCATGGAGATCTTTAATATAATGAATGGGTGGAGTGGCTATAGAGAATATTTCCTCTTGGAGGGGGGAGGTGGAAAGATGTGGGGGCAAGAATATCTGAAAGCCACTAAGAAATCCAATAGGGAATTCAAAAGAAACATCTTTTGATTTGATTTATTATTGTCACACGTATTAGCATGCAGTGAGAAGTATTATTTCTTGCATGCTGTACAAAGCGTTCATAGAGTAGGAAAGGGGAGAATGCAGTGTTACAGTAACAGCTAGGGTGTAAGGAAAGATCAACTTAGTGCAAGGTAGGTCCAATCAAAAATCAGACAGAGTCATTGGATGGAATGCTTGTTCGCATGATGAATTGGCTACATTCACAACCTTTTGTAGTTTCTTGCTTTGGTCTTGACCTCTTTTAAGGTCAAACCAAATAAACAAACTCAAGTTAAGTCAGGACAAAGTAAATGGGGCAGCTTCCCAAAAGGGGTACAGCTCTAACAAAATCAAAGTACAAAGGAAACTTGAAAACATCAAATTAAAATGTGTTTATGAAGGACAATAATGCACCCCATTCTCTGTAGTGCCCAACAGGCGCAGAAGGCATCAACTGTGCCTATGGACACTGGCTGCTTTGGTGTTAGGCAGAACAGCAATGTGGTTGATTCTCAACTGCTCTCCAAGGGCAACTAGAGATGGGCAATAAATGCTGGCCAACCAGTGACCCCCATGTCTCACAAATGAATAAAAAAAAGAGCCATACCAAGCTGTGACACAGCCAGAAATAATACTTGCTATGGTGCATCTGTAAAAGTTGGTGAAAGTCATAGCTGATATGCCAAATTTCCTAAGTCTTCTGAGAAAGTAGAGGCATTGGGGTCTTCACCCCAAGAATGCTGAGAATATGGGAAGCTAGTTGTCATAGGGAGTGGTTCAAAGCTCATAGTCAAATGCATTTGGGGATGAACCAGACAAGTGTTTGGCTGGGGGAGGGGGAAAAGAAAAGTTTAAAATATATTTATTATTGTCTCAAGTAGGCTTGCTTCAACTGCAATGAAGTTATTGTGAGAATTTTTTTATCATTTCATCCTGGTCAGACTGTTTGGATGCACTGAGGGAGCATTTAACATGGCCAACGCACCTAACCAGCACATCTTTCAGACTGTGGGAGAAAACCAGAGCACCCAGAGAAAACCCTTGCAGACATGTGTTGTCCCTTATTGTCCCAAATTGGGAATCAAACTCGGGTCCCTGGCGCTGTTAAGCAGCTGTGCTAACCACACTACCACCCTGCACATACAGAGTAGTGATGAATGAGATTTGGATGAGGTTGAAACGACACACGAACCAAATACACTGTTTCTCTGCCCATACATGCTATTTAACAGTAACTGCCAGCATAATAAATCCGCCCAGCCAGTTGATTTATGATCAGACTTCTCTTCCAATAAACCACTATCAAATTCCACCCCCTCCCGCTCCCGAGAGCGCAGGCGCACTGTGAGCGAGTCCGGGGGCGTGTCTGCGCAGGTGCACTCTGACGCCTGCTGCGTCAGTCTATATCTAGAGCGCGTGCGCAGAGATTAGGCAGCGGCTTGGCTGGTAGCAAGATGAAGGCAGTGTGTGTATTGAAGGGGACCGGGGAGGTGACCGGCACCGTCCTGTTCGAGCAAGCTGTGAGTTATCGGGGCGGACGGGGCCTTCTCTTCGTTCGCTGGGGGTGTTAGGTTAAGTATGTGCTCAGAGACCTTTCCCCCTAGGCTTCCTGTCAACAGGCGCTTGTTTGTGTTGCAGCCGCCGGCAGTGAGAGACTGCCGAAGCCACTCAGCTCACCGACTGAGCGAGGTTTCAGTTATTCTCTCCTTTCCCCCACGGGCTTTGGCGGTGGCGGCGGGGGGTTGGGAGCCGTTAACTTTACACCTGACTGCGCCTGAGAGCCGAGTTGTGTAATAGCTACTAGAGCTGGATTATAACAGAAGTCTAGAATCGAAGGCAGGTTTAGACTCTTATCTAGACTTGTGCCTTTTACTAAAATTTTTTACTTGTGCTAGTAATGAATCTTTCGACGCGATTTAGAAATTCTCTTCACTTCCCTTCCCCCTCCCCTCCCACTTGTACACTTTTTTGCTTTGTCATGGTTGCACAGTTTACTCAACTGCGTCATGTTATTTGTTAATGTAGTTATGGAAAGAGCTGTGGAGAAGAGAGGTGAGCGATTCTATTTTCTGCTATCGTATTGCAGAATGTGTAGTTGGCCGTTGACAAAATCAATTCTAAATGCTCTTGGACTGCCGTTCATGTACGTACATGCCAATTTGTGAAACTCAGTGGTCTGCCTTTTCTTTCCAGCCAACATAACCGTTTGCTCAACGTGAGCCGCAAGTCTTTTGACACGCAAATACGTTAGCGCCTGAGCTTGGCGCCCTTTTCAGATATGCATGTTATTTACTGCAATGATTTATTGCCCTAAATAAGTGAATTCACTTCACACAGTAATGAGCTCCATACTGAAGGAATTAAGCAAGCAACTCAGTAGTTGCACTCGGGCAAATCAGGTATTTTCTTTTGATATCCTATTTTCTCACCTGAAGAGAAACTGAGTTATAATCCCTGTAGTGCAAAAGGAGGCCATTTGTCAATCGAGTCGCTGTTGACTCTGTCTGAAAAAGCATCTTACCCAGGCCCATCGCTGTAACCGTGTGCATTTACCAGGGCTGATGCATCTAACCTACACATTATTGGACACTTAAGGGGCAATTTAGCATAACGAATCTGTGTAGCCTGCACATCTTTGAACTATGGGAGGTAGTTGAGCACCTGGAGGAAACTCATGCAAACAAGGGGAGAATGTGCAAAGTCACCAAGGCTGGAATTGAGCTGGTCCTTGGTGCTGTCACAGTTCTCCATGTAGCTTGCTCAACATTTGTATCTGAACCACTCCCTCAGATGTTATCTTTTGCTTGCTGTTTGTGGGACTTGATTTGTGTCAATTTGTACCACATTGCAGAAGACTGTGTAAATGAAAGTTGTTTATTTTTCAAGTATTTAAAATATGAAGTTTGTTTACTGAGTGGGAGAATTTTAAGGGCATGCAGCCCTCTGGAAAACTTAAATTCTGATTTCCCTTGCTGTATTTCTGGCTTTTTGAAGACTTGAAGCATTGAACAGCATCCCCCCAAAAAGTGGTTGTTACCAGCAATGCCCTATCCCACTTGAAAAGAAATGGGGAGAATCCCATTGTGGCATCTTGAGGTGTCTTTTGTTGCCTTGATTACAGATGCTTGGACTGAAATTTTCAATTCCTCTGGCCAAGGGGGAGGTATACACAGCAAGAAGTCTCAACACCAAGTTGAAGTCCAAAAGGCTTATTTGTTGCAAAATCCACTAGCTTTTGGAGCACTTGGTGCTCCATCAGGTGAGTGGGAGATATATTCATAAACAGGGTGTATAAAGACACAAATAAATTACAAAATAATCATTGCAATGCAAGTCTTCACAGGCAATCAAATCTTAAAGATACAGACAGTGGAGAGAGCATTAAGCACACGTTAGTATATTTTCTCTAGACAGGACAGTTAGTGAGATTTTGCAGACTTGGGTAAGTCATGGGGGTTATAGGTAATGTGACATGAGCCTAAAATTCCAGTTGAAGTCATCCTTATGTGGAACTTGGTTATCAGTCTTTGCTCAGTGACTTTGTGCTGTTGTACGTTATGAAGGCCTCCACTCACCTTGTAATTGAGACTATTTATTATTGTTTACCCCAGTCCAATGCAACACCCCCACATCAAGGGGCAGATGTCTGGAAAACAGCTAATATGGTTTTGCTATTAAGGATTGTAGAGATAGCCAAGGAATTCCAGATCAGTGGGCTTCATGTCAGTGGTAAGGAAAATATTGAACACTTCTGAAGAGGGCATTTATCTCCACCTTGAGGGGCAGACTTTATCAGGGATAGCTTAATCAGAGGGAATGAGGAAAAACCACCTTCACTAGAGGATGGTGAATGAAGAACAAAGAACAAAACAGCATGTGAAACAGGCCCTTTGGCCCAATGAGCCTGTGCTGCCACCCTGATGTTCCCACCTCTAGCTGTGATCCCTGTCTGTTTATAGATCTATGGATTAAAAACCAAATTTGAGACAATTTAGAGAGAAGTCTAGAATGTGCTGCCTGGGAGGGTGGTAGAGGCAGAATGCTTTTCATCTTTCAAAAGTATCTGGATGAGCACTTGGCAAATAATTTTAAGTGCTGGATGATTAGGTGGGAATTCAGGTATTTCTTGAATGTTGGTACAGACTTGATGGGCTGAAGAACCTCTTCACTTTAATTACATGCTGCATGTAATGTTCTGTGATTCATGCACAAGGATATCTGGGTCCCTTTGAATGCAACTGCTTCCCAGTCTAGGAGTCAAATGTTTTTCCTTCAGAATGAATAGTTTAACATTAGTCCAGCTGCCATGTTCTTGCCCACTTGCCTAACCTGTCCATCTCTATGCAGTTCCTTTGTTATCATCTACTTTCTCAGCTAACATTGCATTATTAGCAAAATTGGATATCTTGCACCCAATCCCCTGATTTCAATCATTAATAAATTATAAAAGCTGAGGTCCTACCACAGATCCTTGCATTGGGCTTATTGGCCTGTATTTCCCACTTTTCTACCCTCTCTGAAAGTGGTAACTCAAAGTCAAGTGTTTTTACTAAAACCAGTTAGTTTATTCATAGCCAGTGCTTCCTCCTTTTCTCAATGCTTAATGTCTTGAAAATATCTTGATACAAATGGGCATGTCTGAAATTTGAAACTTTTGTTTTAAAACATTTATACCTGCAACTTTCAGAGACTAATGTTTTTAAATAGTGGCTTATTTTATGCACTACATTTGAAGGGCTCATTTTAGTTTTAATGGCTTTCAGTCCTGTTCTGCAATCAGTTAGTTTCCAACAGTAATTTTTCATCTTCCAAATTAACTTGTGTAATTGGTTAAATTGACCAGTTCCAATCCAGGGAAAAATCTGGGTTTTTAAATTGGCATGTATGAATATGAACCAGATTATTTTAAAATTATAAATTCCATTTGTAACTGTTAATTACTGATTTCTTAGTGGACAGAAGTATCTCTTGTATATTCTAATCTTTCTTTTTGAAGTAAGGTGTAGTTAAGAATTCATGGCTCACTGACTTAACTATAAATATAACTTTTAAAATTGACAGGTCAGGAAGGAACGAAACTGGATTTTCTGTCCTAGTAAACGGCAGTTAGTGGTAAGGCCACATGCTGGCAGTGAAATATTCATAGAGCTTTAGGTTAGAAATGTGAAGTAGATCTGCCAAAAGATTAAAGTTATAGCTTAAACTATGAAGATGTTGGAGTTGTTTAAGCATTCTCCACAGCACTGCACATGAGTGAAGAACTCAGATTTTTGAAGGATGAAGGTTCAAATGCCATTTTAAACTTGTACTGGTAACGGTTTTGTAATTTGGAGTGGTGTTAAACAAGCTTAGGACATAGATTTGTTCTCAATATAAGTTGTAAGTGAGGTTGCATTACTACCAAAGTGCAAGTTACTTAAAATGATTACTTATTGATTTTAGTGTTCTAATTTGGAGGCAGTTGTGCATATTAATGGATTTGCAAATAGTTGTTTAACCACTTTGTACTAATTATGTTGCAAATCCACCATTCAATGTTCTACCAATTTTGCTGAGTTGGCTGGACAGCTGATTTATGGTGGTACTCTGGTTAAATCAAGTCACCCCAACCCCCAAGGGGAGAGCAGTCTTTGGTCATCTGGGACTATGCGTGTCCCCTTTCAGACTGGACAAATAAAGCAACTCGGGTTGGATTAGGCAGCTAGTTATAATCCTTCTCATAACTGATCATGGTTAGCTATAGCACAAGTTAAAAGATCTTTGATTAGCCTGTTTTAGTTGCCCTAGGAAGAATATTGTACTGATCTTCAAAAGAAATTGGCTTCTCATTCTCTTAGCCAGAAATAATTGTTGGAAACTAACATCCATTGAGACTTAAATACTGCTGGCACATGACAAGTGAACACAGCTATTTGGACCAATGCTGGTCCAACATATTGAAGATTCATAATCGAAGTTTACTTAAAATTCAGGGGCTTTTTAGATGAACTGAACTAATCTCACCTATCAAATTTGCAAGAACAGTTACCATCCCACAGACCAAATCAAACACTGTCTTGGGCTGTCATTTGATTCTTTTATGTTTCAAGGAGACACTAGGTTAACACTGTAGCTTATGAATTTCTGATTAAAGACAGATGACATTCAAAATATATAATTAGTGCCCTAGTTACTGTTCCAGGAAACTTGCTTCCTTGATTTTTAGCACTTGCATGTTCTGTTTTAAGGTAAACAGTGGTATTCTTTGGTCTGAATTTGTACTTTGAGAACTGAAATCTCATAATCCTAATTATAATTGTTATCCACATTGGTAATCCTGGTGTTGGGAATGGTATCATCCACATAAGAGAAAATAGAAATCAATGAGTTGACTTACTGTGAAGCAACACCAAAAAAAATTCCTTCAGATGTTTAGTTTGATCAGTCACTTTTGAAACTTTGGATTGACCAGATATGTCTGACAGTTTCTAGTTTTGATAGAGACCTCATTTTGCTTTTGTTCAGAAACAGATCTCTGTAAAACCAGATTTAAAAGGTGCACAAATGTTTGGATTACACTGCTTCAACCCAAACCTCTTCTGTTTCTTGGCAAGTCAAAATCTCGGTCCCAGAGGAGTGGCTGTACTTGAGCTAGTACAGGAATTAGTACCTTCAGAAGAGGCAAGAATAGGGAGATGTTTTTTGATTTAAAAACTGTCAGAGCTTTCATTGCTTTTTAAGGTTAGAGTTCAGTTTGGTCATTTCATTTGTTAAAATAGTTGAAGTGCTCACCTATTGGATACTGTGCTGAAAGCTAATAATGGCAGCATATCAAAGCATTTCATCAGCAAAGGTTTCCCAACACTTACCACCAGAAACCAAATGTTGGGAAAATGTTGAATTCAAGGGCAAAGTTCTTGCTGTTCTCATGTGAATCAATTGTGAAGGTCCAACAAACCATCAAAAACTCTAGATTACCATAATGTTAACATTCATTTAATGAATGAAGTGTACTTCAAAACATTGATTCATCTTTCCAGTTTATAATTTATCAATTAAAGTATAGAAAAGACTTAAAGTGGACTTAAAGACTGCAGGAAATGAAGTCAGATGCATATTTGCTTTGACATCCCCTTGTGTACTTTCAGATATAATATAGAAAAAGTAAGGGTTTTGATATTTTGGATTACATGAATAGATATAATTACTATCCAGGGTTTAACAATAGTTCCTTTTTAAGTTTATCCCTTGTTCAATGCACAAAAGCAGAAGTTTTGTTAAACCTCTATGAAATACTATCTCAACTTCAGGAAGGATGTGAAGACATTACAAAGTACAGGAAAGATTTGAATCACTACAGGGATGAGACATCACCTGGATAAATTGGTGAGGCTGGGACATTCTTCAGGTGAAAAGGTCAAGAATCAGGTGACATAAGGATTGATTTTGCACATAAGATGATTGAGATTCACAACTGATGGCAGATTCAGTTGTGATTTTAAAAGGAAATTGATTATTTGAGCATTTACTAGGCATATTGGAATTGGGTAGAAGGAAAGAGTTGGACTAGCTGAACTGCTTTGAGACCCAGCATAATGGATTGAATGGTTCCTTTCTGTGGTTCTGAAGACAAAATAAGTGAAAGACTGGGAGATATCAAGCAAGTCAATTATCAGCATAGTTATTTGATAGTGCTCAAAGTTTCTTTATCCCTATGTAATTGGTCAGAACTAATTCTTCCAGAAATTGTTGAATGTGAATTGTCAAATCATTTTTGTATGAATTATAGCCTTAACTGACAATTGATATGTTTCTGAATTACACCCATGTGATTAGTTTTGCAACCATAGAATTTCCTCAGTTACGAGGAGGCTATTTGACCCATCAAGTCTTCACTGATCCTCAGCATTCTGCTGAGGTCCACTCCCCCATATGTGCTATATAATGCTGTACATTGATCATGGTTCACTAGTCACTTAAGTTGCACATCTTTGGACTGTGGGAGGAAACCAGAGCACCAGTAAGAACTCGCGCAGACAGTCACCCATGGCTGGAATCAAGCCCAGGTCCCTGGTGCTGAAGCATCTGCTAACTAAGCCACTCATGCCTCATCTGATTTCAAATGTAGAATTTTCAGTGGCATGCATGCAGTCCCACCATTAATCAATTGAATCAAAAGTTTTAAACTGAGGGTGAAGAATATTTGGATTACCTCAAGTTTGTAATTTATTTGAAATCTGGTCAGGGAGCATCTGTAGATGAATACTGTAATTGCTCTGCCTCAAACTGCAATTGCTCTTACCAGTCAGCTGCTTGCAAATATGCCTGCACATGTGAATATGCTGTTAGATTCTGGTTATGGTTTTGAAATGAGCATGCTCTAAGCATGTGTGCTGTCTCTAAAACAGAATCCATCTGTATAAGTAGTACTAATTCACTCAAGGGACTTTTTTCTCACCCTATAGCTTGCTTTTTAACTTCCATATAATTCTGGGTAAACATGTGGTTTTAAGTCACTTAATTGCTTGCACTGTAGTAATCTTGGATGAGGTATTCTCCAAGATATTCAGTTTCATATTTTTGAGGGAATACTGACCTCTTTATAATTAACTACTAAATATAAATGAAGCCTGTCATACAGGCAACAAAAACAGCCATTGCAAGTTTAAAGATTGAGTGATTATGATTAATTTAGCAACTATTGTTCAGTTTGTGTAAGCCTGTGACATTAACCCAGCCATCAAGTTACTGTAAAAAAAAAAATCATAAATTAATTCTGCCTGGAGGCAACTTGGATGGCTTTTGATTTGAGTGCCTTTACTGCAGGTTATTAAATTGTCAAACTTTATACAAAATGTTTAAAAATCTGAAATTTCTTCTCCAGGCTGATGGACCTGTGACTCTGAAAGGAAGCATCACTGGATTGACTCCTGGAAAGCATGGATTCCATGTTCATGCTTTTGGAGATAATACAAATGGTATGAGCTGAATATTTCACATCAAAATTGTCAACATTAAGTATGACCCTTACAATCTTTGCATAGCAATGAAAATTAACTAGAATGAAAGTAAGTTTTCCATTCAGGTGGAAAAACAATCAAGCATTGTGATGCTTGGTGGAATAAAAGCAAACTAATTGCAGTGCTGTGCTAACTCAGACAACATACAAGCTTCCAACATTACAGCAGTGACTACACTTAAAAGTACTTAATTGATAAAGTGCTTTAGGTTGTAAGACTGCTGTGTAAATCCAAGGCAGTTTTGTACACTTAAGATTCATATAGCTGGCAATATTATTCCATTTGAGCATTGATCAAACAAGTTGAGGGAAAACAGATCCTGGAAAGAAATCAACTATTAATTATGCCACAAATCTCTGCCATTAATGTAATTACAAAAGAGCCATGAGACTGAAAATGCCATCTAATTCTTAAACAAGAAGACATTTGGTTCTGGTCATTCCACATTCCTTTTGCTGTTTTATCTGCAGTGCTCAAATGACCAGACCAGCTTGTGATGAGGGATCTCAAAGCAGACAGGAATGGGACATTAGGGCAATTGGGAGTTTGGGTTAAATTGAAAAGATTCAAATGAGTTGAGCTTGGGAGTCAGAGTGGGAGCAGTATTAGCAATATAGTGAGTTGCAATGATTCAGTTACTAATGCTGTCCAAAGCCTGGAAGTTTGTTCCGGGTATAATAGTGAATGTCTACAAACAAATGTGCATCTAGCTGGCACACAATTTGCCCATAGAGGTGTACATCTACTTGTGCTTCAATGCAGGAGTGCACCTATAGGATTCACCTGCTTCAAAGAAAAAATATTGTAAAAATTTTGATTTCTAAGTTTAGGCTGCTGTAGAACTGATCTTGATGCCCAGTTGTAATGTCAATGTGTTTTTATTTCTTTACAAGATGTGGCTTTTGTTGGCTGAGCCAGCATGAGCTGACCTTTAGAGGGCATATTACGATGGGTCTGGAGTCACATGTAGGCCAGACCAGGCAAGGAAAGCAGATTTCCTTCCTGAAAGGACATTAGTGAATGAAATGGTTTTTTACAACAATGGTTTCATGGTCATTATGCTTAATCCAGATTTTTATTGAATTCATATTTCAACCATCTATCCTGGTGATTTGAGTCCTGGTCCCTAGAGCATTACCTTGGCTCTTTAGATTACAAGTGCAGTGATAATATCACTGCACCATTAGTCCTCTTTTAGGAGGCAATGAGATTTACTATACCTCCATATCTATTAGGTATAGAAGCTTGCAACTTGAAATTGGATATATATTGTTGCTTTTACATCAAACTAATTTCTAGTCTGTCCAAAAAGGTTCCATGTAATGTGGTTCATGTCTAGTGCACAAATGATGAATCAGGCCCATGAAATAAATGTGTAAGCCAAGAATATCAAGTTTAAGACTTTAAAGCAAACATTCAAATATTTTTTCATTACCCTCTCTTGTAGAGGTTAATGTTGCAATCAGCAGTGAAAAATCTTCCTTTTCAGTGCAGGAAAATCCTTTGAAAGAATATTGTTTGAGCACATTACTGAAAAAACAAGGCAGTTCATGTGGGTTTGGAAGGGAATGACATGACTGGTTCAGCTGCCTACATCTGAATAGGAAATGTACTGGAATTTTGGATTGATAACCTGTTGCATCAGTCTTGAGCCCAGTACCTACACTGTCTTGAGGGGGGAGAGAAATATGTATTTTTAGCATATCCACCTCCTTTAACTGCTTCAAGCAGGAAGATATCCCCTTAAATGGAGAATGGGTCTCAAACACATCATGCTTTTGGTACCTTTTTATAAACTGCATCAGTTATTACTGTAGCTGTGGGAAGTTAGAATATCTTCTACAACGTACTTTGAAAGCAAGTAATTTCCATCAATCTTGAGTGAGCTGTCTAAACCTCTACATTGTCACCCCTTGCTGATCATAGCCTCTTTACTGCTGTGTTGGTTGAACATCCCTCCCACTTGCCAAAGGTTGCCTTCAGTGATCTTGAGCTGTGGCCTCTGACTTTTTTCTTGGGCAGATGACAATTTGGCTGCTTAAGTAGGTAAGAATGGTTTTGAAGCCATTTGAGGTCTGTTGACTGCATTGTTATAGGTCTGGAGTTGCATGTAAGGTGGCTGACTCCTTACTGAAAGGACACTAGTGAATCAAATGGGTTTTATGGCAGTCAATAAGAACATTAGGAATAGGGATAGGCCATCCAACCCCTCGAGCCTGCCCCACCATTCAATAAGATCATGGCTGATCTGTAGTGGTTCAGTACCACTTTCCTGCTTTCTCCCCATAACCCTTAATTCCCTTGTTTATCAGAAACCAATCCACTCTTTGCTTGAACATATTCAGTGAGGAAGCTTCCACCACTTCAGGCAGAGAATTACAAAGATTCACCACTTTGTGTGAAGAAATTCCTCTTCAATTTGAACCCCCCCTGCAAAAATCTTGAGGCTGTGCCCTCTAGTCCTGCTATCTTTGCTAAGTGGGAAGAGCCTCTCAACCTCTACCCTTTCATTATCTTATGTCTCTATAAGATCCCCTCTCAGCCTTCTAAACTCAAGAGCACAAACTTAGCCTATTCAGTCTCTCCTCACAATCCAATGCCCTCATCTCTGGTATCAGCCTAGTAAACCTTCTCTGCACCTCCAAGGCCAGTATATCCTTCCTCAAATGCAGTGACCAAAACTGCACACAGTACTCCAACTGTGGCCTCATTAGTACTCTATACAGCTGCAAAAGTACCTCCCTACTTTTATTTCCATTCCCCTAGCTATAAAGGCCAACACTGCATTTGCCTTAATCACCTGTTGCACTTGCATACTGTTTTTGCAATTTGTGTGCAAGGACTCCTAGGTCCCTCTGCACTGTTGCATGCTGCAGCTTTTCACCATTTAATTAGTAACCCTTCCTACTGTTATTCCTACCAAAGTGGATAACTTCATACTTGCTAACATTATACTCCATCTGCCAGGTCCTCACCCTCTCAACCTATCCAGATCCCTCTTCAGGCTTTCCACACCCTCTAAGCAATTTGCTTTTCCACTCATCTTCATGTCATCAGCAAATTTTGTCACCTGCACTCAGCTCCTTCCTCAATCATCTATGTAAATGGTAATAGTTGAGGCCCCAGCACTGATCCCTGGGGCACTCCATTAGTCACCAGCTGCCAATCAGAATGGCACCCATTAATACCTACCCTCTGCTTCCTATTAGACAACCAATCCTCTATCCAGTCTAATACTCTACCCCATCTCCCTGCAATACTTCTGCAGCAATCTTTTGAGGCACCTTATCAAAAGCCTTTTGGATATCCAAAAACACCACATCCACTGGTTCCCCTCTACTGCGCTAATCACTTCCTCATAAAACTCCAATAAATTCGTCAAGGGTGACTTTGCCTTAATGAATCCAAGCTGCATCTGCTTGATCAAATAGTTTGTATCCAGGTGCCTTGTTATTTCTGCTTTGACAGATTCAAGCATTTTTTCAATTACATATGTTAAACTAACTGGCCTATAATTCCCTCCCTTCTGTCTGCTTCCTTTTTTAAACAGTGGTGCAACATTAGCCATTTTCCAATCTTGCACTTTCCCAAAGTCCAGTGAATTCTGAATTTTAATTACTAGGACATCTGCTATCACCTCTGCCATTTCTTTGAGGACCCTGGGATGCATTCTATTCAGTCCTGGGGATTTGCCTGCCCTCAGCCCTATCAAGCACCACCTCTAGTGACTATAATCTCAAGGACCTAATTTCCTACCATGCTTCTATCTTTAATTTCAGGCAAGCTGTTTATGTCCTCCTCTATAAAGACTGACACAACTTATTCAAGGTCTGTCATATCCTTATCACCATCATTAAACCACCCCTCATCCTCCAAGAGTCCAATGTTAACTCTGGCCATCCTCTTTTTCTTGTATATTTAAAACTTTTACTGTCATTTTTGATATTTCAAGCTAATTTAGCCTCATTCTATCATATTTAATCACCCTTTTAGTCACTGCTGTTGTTTGAAACTTTCCCAATCCTCTGCCAGCTATTTTTAGCCATTCTGAACACCACAGTTTTTGATTTAATACTCTCTCATTTCCCTGGAAAACCATAGCTGATTTTCCCTTTTACAGTCCTTCACTATCAGAATATATTTTTGCTGAGTACCCAAAAAACTCTTAAAAATACCCCACTGTTCCTTAGCTGTCTGACCAACCAATGTTTCATGGTAGTGAATACACTGTCCTACCAACCAATAGTTTTGTGGTAGCAGTAGTGAGAATAGCTTTAATTCCAGATTGAATTCAATTAATTAAATCATGGTAGGCAGAGTCTCAGGATTACTATTCTACTTGAACATCCTCTCCTAATGTTTGAACCATTACATGTAAACAAATGTGAATTTCTCATTCCCCACCTCTTCTACAGTTCCTGAAATATTTTGTCATAACTGTGAAGCATACCTCTTGTGTTTATGTACAATACAGGCTGTATCAGTGCAGGACCTCACTACAACCCCTTTTCAAAAAATCATGGTGGACCAGATGATGAAGAAAGGTGAGTTTTAATGGATTGGTTTACTGATGAGCTACATGAATTTGAATGTGTTGTATGCTTTTGGACTACAAGTTTAAAATTGGCAAGTTAATTTGTTAAAACTAATTATTTTAAATTTTAGTGAAGATTTGGGCATAGAAAAATTTTGCCCACTTAATGTAAGATTGAAACAAAATTACCATGATGGATGTTGAATTCTTTAAGCAAGAGATGGGTTCAGTTTAGTTAAATTGATGTACAATGGTTAACTTTATTATTCCTCCCAGAAGGAGAAAGTAATTCCTGTATTGAGTATTCATCAGAACTCTCCCTTGTGCATGTCTTCAACCACCTCCCCTCAATACTCATGATGTCCCTGTTGGTGAACTCCCCAGTCTCAGAATTGGTGAAAGAGGTCTCAAACATAACGAGTGGCCACAAATATTGTGTGCACAAGCAGGTCAAAGGTAGAGTTACAAGTGACTCTTATTCCTGACTTTCCAGAGCCTACACATCTATAAGACAAGTGATGGACAACTCCCCACTTGGATGGATGAGTACATACCTAACAAGATTGAGAGCTCTGTACCATCCAAGAGACTGCTTGCTAAGCATCTCACTCACCAGTGCACCATAGTTGCAACATTTATTGCAAAAACTACATTCAACTCACCAAGCTTGTTCAACAGAACATTTCAACCTATACTACTAGAAAAATAGTTGTATCTGATGCATAGCCTGCTATTTCATCTGCAAGTTCCCCACAATCCTGCATTTTAAAATGCATAACACTTTACCATTGTTATGTCAAATTCATGGAACTCTCTACCTAACAGCTCTGGGTCTATGCACTACATAGACTGGCAGCTAGCCATCACTACCTTGGGCAATACATGCTGACCTTGATGGTATGTGTTGTATTGCTGCTTTACTCTGCTGTATTGATATTCATGTACTCACTGGAAGTGACTTAAGTTCCTAGTGTGGAAACTAGGCAGAAGAGAAGCAACCATGGAAGCTTTGAACAACAGTATTTATAATCTTTTACATGTTCCTTGGCCTTAAACAAATGTCAACACATCCCATGGCCAAAAGTGCTTGGATTTTGTTTGGTTGATTACTTTTAGGTTGATCAATCAAAGCACTCTGTCTAACTTTGCTACCCAGATGAATGCATCTCTAACAACATGTAAAACTTGTTACCATCCAAGACACAGCAGCTCACTTGATCAACACCCAGTGCACCAAGCTTGCTGCCAATTTAATATCTGAAAACCATTTTCTTGACTTCCAGCAACATCTCTTGTATCTGTGGCTTTTATGTGAACCTCTTGTGGCTTGAGGTACAGTACCTTGGTGTACTTTTCAAAGCTAGGTTTCAGTTTTAGCATCTTTTTGACATAAATTAAAATCAAACATTTGAAACTTTTAGCTGGACACTATCAATACTCTATGCATTTCCTATTAGAGCCTACAGCTTCTAAATTCTGACATTGTTGCCTCTTTGGTTATCAGTGCACCATTTGTAGTACCATGCTTAACCATTTGCATGTTTGTTTGCACAGTTCTAACTTTGAATGTCATGAAATCCATCCCTTCCTAACATGCTTTTTTAAACTTTGTTACTATTCAACTGCTGTTGTCCTTGATGTAAATCTTGTGGTTTATGCAAATTTAAGCATGCATAATTGAGTTGTATATTGAACATCCATAAGACATAAGAGCAGAATTAGGCTACTTGGCCCATTGAGTCTGCTCCACCATTCAATCATGGCTGATTTTCTCATCCCCATTCTCCTGCCTCTTCCCCATATGCCGATCCTCTTATTAATCAAGAACCTATATATTGTCTTAAAGACAATGATCTGGCCTCCACAGCCTTCTATGGCAAAGTTTCACAGTCCCTGTTAAGTGCTTTATTACTTTTGGTGGAAAAAAGCCCAGAATTCTTCAGGATTTTGACTTGGTAGTGGTGGCATTTTTTCCTGGATTTGTGATTAAGTGCTGTAACTGAGTTTTCAGTGCTGTCTTTGCATGTTAACTTGCACATCTGCCTTGACATCTTGAAGTATTTTTTCAAGAAATGGGAGGTGTTGCTTTGAAATGATTTAGCCATCTTCATTTGAGCCTCTGAGCACACAGATTTGCCCAATACAATAAATTGTTCTAGTCTGTATATTGGCCCATCTGTTGTGTACATCTGCTTGTGCAAAGAATGTCATTACCTGCTCATGCTCACCAAGGTGTTGCTTTTGCAAGTTGTCAAAAGTTTGAAGGATTCCTACAAAAGTGCTATGACTGAGTGCTTAGTTATGCAATCCAGGGTTGTTTAAGCAATTATCAGTTAAGTAGTAATTGACAGCATTGGAGAAATAACACTTCACTATCTTTGATTTATCTAAGTTTTTGGAGGCAGATGTATGACAAATATAATTTGAAACAGATTTGACACCGAATGCTAATCAACCAATTTGCTGGAAGTGCTAGTTGTCAAGTTTTGCATCCTGCAGGAAGGGGTCTATATGGAGAGCTTGGAACAAGGCAATTTTAATGCAGATAATGCTGTAGTGAAATTGGGTATCTCTTGGGGAGATGCTGCAGTGAGAAATATCAGAAGCATTCAAGACATTTTTCCTTAACCAAGGTTCTCCTCCACCTGCTGTGCCCTACTATTTGACAGGGCAATTGGGTTTGATCTGTTTCCTGTACCTATGCCCATATCCCTCCCTCCCCAGAACCCCCTTCTCAATTTCCACCCATCTGCTGCCAAATCTTGCATGATGCTACCATGAAATGCTTCTTCACCTCATGCCCTTCTGCCAGTAATCAACAGGGACCACTTTCTCATCCTAGTCCACACCTCATCTTCCCACAGCACCCTCCCTTTCAGTTGCAGAAGATATAATAGCAACCTTTTTCTCATCCCATCTTACCATTTGGAGCCCCAGACACCTTTCAGATGAAGCAATATTTCACTTGCACCTTCAGTTTGGTCTACTGTATATACTGCTCCCAGTGAGTCTGAGATTCAATGCAGATTGGCTGACTCTTTTACTCCTCCTGCAACTACAACCTGCCTTTCCTGTTGCTTGCCATTTTAATTTCATCTTGCTTTCATGCTGCCATGTCATCTTGACCTG
The DNA here is from genome assembly GCA_024679065.1 of Sphyrna mokarran. Lineage (NCBI taxonomy): Eukaryota > Metazoa > Chordata > Chondrichthyes > Carcharhiniformes > Carcharhinidae > Sphyrna > Sphyrna mokarran. The sequence continues at coordinate 54,939,506 of JAGIQG010000013.1, read as the reverse complement.
TTATAATGTTGCAGTGAAGCCTAATACAGATTGAAGGAGTAGCACTTTTTCAGTTAAATCTTTTACATGGTCTTCTGGATTCATTTGAGGTTGTTAACTTCCTCCTCCTCCATCCTCATTTTGTCCCTGTGCTTTCACTACTGCCTGCAGTTGTATGCACTTATTTCCCACATCATTTGTTCTTTGTTTTTACTGAGCATTGACCTTTGTTCTTCCTGTAGCATATTGTGCTATTTTGCTTTTATTCAACAATCTGCATCTTCTAAAGACCTTCACACATCAGGACTTTCCTGTCCTGATGGCATCTTTTAGTTTATCTATCACTGAACATCTAATCGATAAAATTGAATAACTAGAAAGGACTTTAAAGCTATGGGACTTTTCAGGATGGGCCATGTTTGTCACTGAGCAAAGTCATGATGTGGAGATGCTGGCTTGGACTGGTGTAAATACATTGTCTTTCAACACCAGGTTAAAGTCCAATAGATTTATTTTGTTGTAAATGCCATTAGCTTTCAGAACTGTTCTTTCAAGTGATGTTCACTACCAAATAAACCTATTGGACTTCAACCTGATGTTGAGATGACTTATTGAGAGCAAAAACACAAGTTGCTCAAGCTCTGTTAATCTAACTTAAATGAAGTATGTTGTCATGGAGTTGAATTGCTGCTCCACCCTTGTGCTGTATATAAGCCATTATATTTCTCCATCTTCATGCTGAAGTCATAAACTCAAATGGTTAATTGTCTGTAGTGCCAGGCCTGCTTAGTTCCAGCATTTTGTTGTTTTGGATTTCCAGCATCTCTAATATTTGCTTTTATTAGACAAAAGTTGAGGAGGAAATGAACTAATCTGATGGCAGAAGCTTAAGGAATTAGTGTAGACCATCTTCCTAATTTTAATTGGCATGTTAATTTCCATATCCTTAATCATACAAAAATCTGTTCAGCTGAGGTTATACTAGTGTCAAGTGAGGATGCTCAAAGCAATTTGGCTTGTTTAGTCAGTTGTCTAACCTCATTGGGTGTATGTATATAAAGCTGTGAGGGTAGAAGAAAATTATGGATAGGATGAATTTAAATCACTGGCAATGAATTACTTAATTGGTAGCTTATAGAAAAGAGTTCTGTGACCTTCAAGAAGAATTATATAATCCCACTGTCTTGTCCCTATTTCTTGTTATAAAAGTAATTGGGGGTTTTCTCAACCCTGAATGATCTGTGATTAAAACTATCATCTAGCTGCTACTTAATGATATAAACATTATGCATTAGGACCAGATCACTATTATAGGTAACTGTTTCATTTTTGGATAACTTGTTCTATCACAGCTTGGTATGGCTCCTGCTCTGCTCAAGACTGCAAGAAACTAAAAAGTCATGAATGTAGCCTAATCCATTGTGCAAATCAGCCTGCCATCCATTAACTGTCTACACTTCACACTGCCTTGGAAAAGCAGCCAGCATAATCAAGGATCTTACATACTCTTCTACTTTCCATCAGGAAAATGATTCAAAAGTCTGAGGTCACATACCAATCAACTCAAGTACAGCTTCTTTGCTGCTACTGTCAGATTTTCAAATGGACTTACCTTGCAGTAAATTGATCTTTCTCTATACCTTGGCTATAACTATAACATTACATTCTGCACACTTATTTCCTCTGAACTGTATGCTTGGCCTGTAAAGAATGCATGAAACAATACTATAATGCATGTGATGTGCATCAGATGGGCCCTCATTATTAGAATGGTTTTATTGTCACTAAAATATGTATAAAGGCATTATATTTTGGTAGACCAAATCAACTAAGTTTGGAACAACAGTTGGTGTACCACCATTTTGAAACTTAGGAGACCAAGTCTCTTCTGCCAGTGATGCATCACAGAATTTCACATCAACATGTACATAGTGTCCAGTAACTGAACTATGGAATAAGTTCTGACTTGAAAGCAATTCATAGAACATTACAGCGCAGAACAGGCACTTTGGCCTTTGATGTTGTGCCAACCAATTAAGAAAAAGCAATGACCCTCTAACCTAAACCATTCCCTTTTTGTTCATAAACTTATCTACTAACCTCTTAAATGCCACCAAACTTGGTGCATCTACAATGGCAGCAGGCAGGGCATTCCATACCCTAACCACCCTCTGGGTAAAGAACCTACCTCTGACATCCATCCTATAACTATGACCCCTTAATTTAAAGCTATGTCCCCTTGTGCTAGCTTTCTCCATCCTAGGAAAAAGGCTATCACTGTCCACCCTATCTAAACCTCTAATCATCTTGTATGTTTCAATAAGGTACAGCCATTGCTTGCACAGCCAACAGGATGAATTGAGCCTATAATAACTAAAGCAATGCCAAAACTTTTGCTGCAGGAGTTCTTTAATCCATGACAATGTAGTGTGGATGAGGATGATTTCAATCCAGTGAATAGGCCTAAGCAATTTATTAGAATTAACTCAGTGTAGAACTAGGGCCAGTCATAGACAGCAGTGGGAAGTTGTGCGTGGAGCCTGAAGAGATTGGTGAGGCACTGAATAAATATTTCTCTTCGGTATTCACGCAGAGTGCTGGAAATGTAGCTGTGGAGAGCACTGAGGTACAGGGTTGCAAATTGGGGAGTATTGTAGTAGATAGGGAGGATGTGTTAGAAATTATCGAGGGTTTGAAGTTGGATAAGTCCCCTGGGCCGGACGGGATTTACCCTAGGATTCTCTGGGAGGCAAGAGAGGAGATTGCAGAGCCTCTGGCTCTGATCTTCAGGTCCTCGGTGGTTACGGGTGTGGTTCCGGAGGACTGGAGGATGGCGAATGTGGTCCCATGGTTTAAGAAGGGGAAGAGAGACCTTCCTGGGAATTATAGGCCAGTGAGTCTTACTTCTGTGGTGGGCAAGGTATTGGAGAGAATTATTAGGGATAGGATTTATAGTTATTTAGAGAGAAAGGAATTGATTGGGGATAGTCAGCATGGTTTCGTGAAGGGTAGGTCATGCCTTACTAACCTCATTGAGTTTTTTGGGAAAGTGACCAGAGAGGTGGATGGGGGTAAGGCGGTTGATGTAGTATATATGGACTTTAGTAAGGCTTTTGATAAGGTGGCCCATGGAAGACTTCTACAGAAAATGCAGATGTGTGGAATAGAGGGTGATTTAGCTAATTGGATTAGAAATTGGATGGCAGATAGAAGACAGAGGGTGGTGGTTGATGGGAGATTTTCATCGTGGAGTTCGGTGACGAGTGGTGTGCCTCAGGGGTCTGTTTTGGGGCCCCTGCTGTTTGTAATTTTTATAAATGATCTGGATGAGGCTATTGAGGGATGGATCAGTAAATTTGCAGATGACACTAAAGTCGGTGGAGTGGTAGATAGTGAAGAGGGGTGTTATAGTTTACAGAGTGACTTGGACAAGTTGCAGAGCTGGGCCGAGAGGTGGCAAATGGAGTTTAATGTGGAAAAGTGTGAGGTAATGCACTTTGGCAGGAACAATAAATGTGTAGAGTTTAGGGCTAATGGTAGGGCTCTTAATAGTGTTGAGGAACAGAAGGATCTTGGTGTATGTGTCAATAGATCCCTGAAAGTAGGCAGTCAAGTGGATAAAGTTGTCAAGAAGGCATATGGAGTCTTAGCTTTTATTGGTAGGGGGATTGAATTTAGGAGACGCAGCATCATGTTGCAACTGTACAAAACTCTAGTGCGGCCGCACTTGGAGTATTGTGTGCAGTTCTGGTCCCCACATTATAAGAAAGATGTGGAGGCATTGGAGAGGGTACAGAGGAGGTTTACCAGGATGTTGCCTGGTATGGAGGGCAGGTCCTATGAAGAGAGGTTGAAGGTTTTGAGGTTGTTTTCGTTAGAAAGGAGGCGGCTAAGAGGGGATCTTATTGAAGCATATAAGCTGATTAGAGGTTTAGATAGGGTGGACAGTGATAGCCTTTTTCCTAGGATGGAGAAAGCTAGCACGAGGGGACACAGCTTTAAATTAGGGGTATGAGTTATAGGACGGATATCAGAGGTAGGTTCTTTACTCAAAGAGTGATTAGGGAATGGAATGCCCTGCCTGCAGCTGTTGTAGATGCGCCAAGGTTGGTGGCGTTTAAGAGGTTAATTGATAAGTATATGGAAGAGAAGGGAATGGTTTAGTTAGGAGGGGCATTGCTTTTTATTTTGGTCGGCACAACATCGAAGGCCGAAGGGCCTGTTCTGTGCTGTATTGTTCTATGTTCTATGTAAAGCATAAATTTGTAGCTTTGCAGGTAGTGAAGTTCAGTCTGCTGTGAAGGTCTCTTTTCCTACACCAAAGATATTAATCCTTTACATTGCCTGTAATGTAAAATGCTATTCTCATGAAGAAAACATGTTTCAAAATGCAAAAACATTTGCATTCCATTTATATTAAACTATTTGGTTTTATTGCAGACATGTTGGTGATCTAGGCAATGTGGTGGCTAATGGAAATGGTGTGGCTGAATTTGAAATCAAGGATCATCAACTCCACCTTTCTGGGGAAAGGTCTATTATTGGACGCACACTTGTGGTGAGCATTAAACACCCTGTGACCTTATTACAGTAATAGGATGTGATTCAATTAAGACTAGATGAGTATAAATCAATTTCTGTACTTCTGAAGAATTAATCTAAGACTAGTAATGGGCATGTGAATGGACAAATGTCTTCTGAGCTGGATGTGTAAAATTGTTAATCTAAGCTACTTGCCAATATATTCTGGTCTAGCATTTGTAGATGGATAGAAAATTTAATGGGATTGTTTTCAATCCAAGTCCAATATTAGCCTAATACTTTTTAATATACACTTCCATTTTTTGTTCAGATATTGATTCTGAATGTGGCTTTAGAACCCAAATCTGCACTTGATTTTACAAAGGACAAAACAGCATGGGGAACAGGCCCTTCAACCCAACAAGCCCATGCTGCCACCCTGATGTTCCCACCTCTACCAGTGATCCCTGTCTGTTTATAGATCTATGGATTAAAAACCAAATTTGAGACAATTTAAGGAGAATTTCTTTTGCCAGTTAGCCTAAGAGCACATCTTTGGGATATGGGAGGAAACCAGAGTACCTGGAGAAAACCCACAAGCACAGGGAGAATGCACAAACTCACACAGGCCCAAATCCATGTATCTGCACAGCAGTGATAGTCACTGAGCTGTTGTGCTGCCCATCAAATGGTCCAGGTCAAGTGTACACTAACAACGTGAAGCTTTAAGGAAAACAATCCCCATTTGCCTAACCTCTCCTTGTAACTCAGACCTTCCATATCAGGCAGCATCCTGGTAAACCTCCTCTGCACTCTCTCCAGAGTCTGTGTCCTTCTGGTAGTAAGGTGACCAGAACTGGACACAATATTCCAAATGAGGTTTAACCAACATTTTATACAACTGCAACATTAAAGGCCAGCTCTTGTACTCTATACCCCTTCCTATAAAGGCTAGCATACCATATGCTTTCTTCACAACCTTCTCCACTTGCTCTGCCACTTTCAAAGACTTGTGCACCTGCACCCCCAGGTCCTCTGTTTCTATACTCTTAATAGGTCTACCCTTTATCATATACCTCCCCTACATTCTTTCTCCCAAAATGCATCACCTCGTCAGGATTGAATTCCATCTGTCTGCCCAAGCTACCAGCCTATATGTCCTGCTGCATTGCCTGACAATTCTCTTCACTATCTGCAAGTCCAGCCATCTTTGTATTGTCTGCAAACTTGCTGATCACTCCATTTACTCCCTCTTCCAAGTCATTTATATATATTACAAATAGAGATCCTAGTACCTCCAGTTAGTAAAAATCTTCCTCTATTACTAAGCCAGTTACTTATCCATCTAGCTACCTGTCCTTGTATCCCATGAGACTTGACCTTCTCAACTAACCTCCCATGAGGGACTTTGTCAAATGCCTTACTGAAATCCCTATAGACGACATCAACGGCTCGTCCTTCATCCACCATTTTCTTCACCTCAAATTCTACCAGATTTGTAAGGCATGACCTCCCCTTAACAAATCCATGCTGCATATCCCTAATCGGATCGCAACACTAAGTGCCTATACATCCTATCTCTAAGAATCCCCTCCAACAGCTTCCCTAATGTCAAACTCACCGGCCTATAATTCCCAGGGTTATCCCTTTCTTAAACAACACCTGGAGTGAAAGAATATAACTCTTGTACCATAATTCCTCTTGTCGGGTCTGTTTTCAAATGACTTTGCCATTAAATGTCTGACTTCCATGTTTTTTATTTTGCAAAGGTTCATGAGAAGGAAGATGACTTGGGAAAAGGTGGAGATGAGGAGAGCTTGCGAACAGGAAATGCTGGAAGCCGTTTAGCCTGTGGTGTGATTGGAATTGCTAAAGATTGAAATTTTTCTTTGGCATACTTATCCTGTAACTACTGGTCCAAAACACTTGTGCAGTAACTTTGTTCTATATACTTTAAGTTCCATAATGTCTACAACAAAAACAGGACATCTGGTCTTTGTTTGCAAAGTTGTGCTTTAAATTCCTTCAAAGATGTACTGTTTAATTCTAAATCCAGAAGTTGTAAGTAACATCCAATTGGATTTTGATTTGTTAGTCTAGAAAGCTATTGGAATTTAATCAGGATTTGAATTAACCCAATAGCTGGAAGCACAATATGTCAAACAAAATTAATAAAGGTAATGTTTTCTTTCAATGTGCTTTTAATGAAAAATGGCTTGGCTTTGTTTATGAAGTAATCAGACCTTGTTTGTACAAATAAACTCAAGACTGCACAACTACACAAATTAAAAAAGGAGCATGGGGGAGAAAGCCTGATGACTTTTTTGCCATTTTTCTAAATGGCTGTATACTTCAATATTGAAACCACTGTCCAATATAAGCTGCCATTATATGGAGGTGACAATGAAATATCTATCTTTGGAGGGCAATTCTTGATTTCTCCTTCAACTACCATAAATTACATTTTGAGAATAAGCTAAATATTGTTTACTGTTTATACAGTCTTAGTTATACAATTAAAATACTGGACTTTTATACCCAAGAAGGATATACTTATGCTAAATGGTGCATAATGAACAACGGTGGGGTGGGTGGAGAGGTGATCTAACTGGAACATTGAATTTGTAAAGAATATAGATGCTTAAACTTTATTACAGAGGCTTGTATTAATACTACAAAAGTCCCTTCACTGTGAAAATGCCCTGGTTGGGGATTCTAGAAAATTGGATGGCAGTTGAGTAAGTAGGCTGAGAAGATTCAGTTGAATATGTCCATAGAACAGAGCATTTTAGAAGGATCAATAGGTTCTTGGCTATCTAAGGAATGAGAATAGTGCAAACAAGTGCAGAGGATCAACTGAGCAGCTTCAAAGCACCAAATTATATTTTATAGCTTGTATTTCTAATATTCAAACCTATTGCAATTGATAGAAACTGGGCTATAATAGAGTATATACTCTAGATGTAGCTGTCAGCAACAGTCACTTCTAATTTGATTACTGTTACATGTTGCATAATTTTGGCGTTTTTTTGCTATTACCAAATTAGATCTTTGCTATTACCAAATTAGATGCTGTTGCCAAAAGATCACGGAAAATAATGGAAATTAAATTCACGGCCAATAATACTGTTGTATTGATACAAGTGTTCGGCTGAGATTACTGAATGCAATGTGGAGGAAGTACATCTTATAAAATGAGAATGCTACTGACACAATCACGGGCGACTGGTAAAAATCAAGGGACTTCGTATGCAGCGTTGACCTGGATCCACTGGAAAAAAACATAGCTTATTAATTTATCAATGATTTACACTGAATTGTAAATCCTGCTATTAAACTTGTGTTTCTTAAAAAAAAAAGCAAATGAAATGTTATCGCCGTGATTTGAAAGAGCCGGAGGAGGATTTTCAGTGATGAACTCTCTCTGCTGGGTCATTGAGTGTCGGAGGCGGGGGAACACCGCTTTGCGCATGTGCGTTTGGTAGTGTTGACAGGTGGAGCCGACATAACATGGCCAATGCTATTTGCGTGTTGACTGGACAGTTCAATGTCTTTGGAGTTGTTTTCTTCAAGATGGAGGTGAGCAGCGGGTAGAATTATAATGTAGAATTGTAAATGTGGAAAAGTGTGTCGGAGTGTTTGCGGCACGTGTGTCAGTTAATATTTGAATCGCAGGTGGTGGGTTGAAGCCGGGCCAAGCCTGGCTTCCCGTCTTAATGACAGGGAGGTTAATTCAGTCTCAAACCTAACCGACGTCTTCATCCTGACACACTGCATAGCAGTGGATTTATTTTCTGACTCGTCAATTGTGGTGGAATATTTTCCCGAACCCGAGCACATTTTTGTCCCTGTTTTATGGAAACGGAATTATTATTGGACGTTTTGGTCAAATTTTTCCACTATTATTTTCGTTGCCACAAGCACTGAGTAATTATGGCAGTGCTGAAGTTAGTTTCGCATTTGACATAGAGTTCTTAATACTTGCATTTTAAGCAGACTTAAAATGAGCAAAAGCTAAATATAGCTATAAGATGGATTCTGGAAACGTGAAGTCAAGACAAAATATTATTGAAATATTGAAATATTAACAAGCCAAGCAGTGTGTGTGGAAAGGGAAAGCTGTTTCCTTTTCCACAGATACTGCTTGACCTGCTGAGTATTTACACTATGTTCTGTTTTACTCACGGACAAGTTTCATTCGTCCTAATTTTCCATGATCAGTTCATGAGCAAGGTGCCAAAAATTAAAATAGTGAGTAACTAAATACTGGCCCTAAAAGTCGCTTAATGTATTATTTGATTTAGGTCAGAAGAAATCTATTAAACGTGGTGCTTTAAGAACTGAGGACGTAGAGGCGTTTTTTCAGTTCAACTACATTGAGCGAAAGGTTGTTGCAAAGAAAGGCACCAATGTGACCAGTTCACCTGTTTAATTATGCTATTATGCACTGGATATGCTCACAATATATGAATACATTTCACTGTTTTCCCCTTATTGTCTTTCCTGTCTCTGTACCCATATAGCTTCAACAGTGAAAAATAAATCTGTGAATGTCACTTGGCATGATTAAACTTTTTGTTAAACTACAAATGGAAAGTTTCAGCTGACTGGTTTTGTTAGTCAGGTTCTGGATTTGTTGGCTTCAGTTCAATATTGTCAAAAGATTCTGTTTCCTTCTCTTCATATAGCCAATCTAAACTAGTCCACACACCTGATATAAGCATTAGACAAAATGGCTCATATTGGGATCATGTAATCCCAGCAAGGGATGGATCAAAGTAGGAATTTGATTTAGTCATTAATTTCAACCAAGTTTAATTTCAAACTTTTACCACTTGTGTGGGTTATTCAGAACAGAAAAATGCTGCATTCTCTTTTATACAAGCATTTTTGATCAAAGTGTTTGCGTTTGATTTGCACAGTCAAGTTTCAGAGAACCAGACTCAATGTTCCCATAATCTTCCCTTTAAAAGCTCAGTGGCTGTGTATCCTATGGTAATGTTCTATATTTCTGAAGAAAATCAACCAGCTACTAATACATCTGAAATTGAATATCTGTGCAGCACTTGTTTCTTTGTTTAACTACCTTGAAGATTTTTCTGCTACATCCATTTGATTTTGGATAGCAGGCAAGGATATATTATAGCATTTTTTTGAAATGTAGGAATGGAGTAGAATTAAATTAACAGCCTTTATCTGAGAAATTCTTCAGGTAATCCAAGAGAGAGAAAATGGGCCAGATATCTCTCCGTTCAATATTTGATTTTGATCCATATAATTTACTTCAATCCACTTCAAACGGCTATCAGTGAGCATCAAGCAATTGTAATTGTCTTTTTTGCAAAAATCTATTAGCTCTTTGAAATGGATGACTCTATGGGGAGGAATTCCTGATGACTGACTTCTGCAGTTTTGCAAGATTTGCTTGCCATTTATGATCATGGTTAAGCCACACCATTTACAAGTCCTTTTGATATGGTTGTCATGTGGAAACCTGCCAGAATCCTATCTCTCAAAGAACCAGGTACCATCAGCCTCTGACTCCAATTGATGTAGTCCTGTCTGCATAATTCCATTTGATAATTTGGAACAGTTCTTTAACTGTTGTCTAAACTCTGTTAACATCGACTTCTTTTCAACACAAACTTAGTAGTGTTGAACCATGCCTAGAAAAAAGCTTTAAGCTTGTATCATTTGGTTATGGAGTACTGACTGTAGCTTCTATCTTTTACTGGCAATAGCCACTTTTCATTGATTTTTAGGTCAAAATAAACTACTTTGTGTGGCAAACTCACATTCTCCTTTCTAACTTTGGATCGTGATCAATGTGTCTCTTTAAAACTATATCCATTCTCCATCTTTTTATCAATACATCATCCTGATTGACCAACTAAACAATGAACTCTCCCTGTAAAATCCTATCCATTGTAACTTGGAAAATGTTTGGAGAAAGCTTCACACAACAGGGTTATATTTCAACATGCAATTGTCCTTTGTGTATGTGTGTTTATCATGTGGTATTAATACAACTGACTGTAAAAGTGAGACAAATCCAATTTTATGAATACTGTGGATCCCACTAACTTTGCATACAAATCTTGTGGGGGGAAGGTAAATAATAGATACAGCCTATCATCCACTTCTTGGTTGATTGTGACTCTGTAGTCTCTGTATAGTTTCATGGTTTTGTTGGACACTCCTACAATTTTTGATTTAATATATTATCATGTATTAGCATGCTGTGAGAAGTATTGTTTTTGTGTGCCATACAAACAAAACATACTGTTCATGGAGACAGAAATGAGTGCAGTGTGTAGTGTTATAGTCATAGCCAGGCTGTAGAGAAAGATCAACTTGATGCAAAGTGTGTGGTGGTGGGGGGGTGGGGTGGCTAGGATAGGTTGCTGGTGAACTGGACACCTAAATGAAGATGTCAACCCTTTCTTGATGTAGACAGGAGCATGTTCTTGGCTTCCTGAAGTCGATGACAGTCTCCTTTGTTTTGTTGACATTGAGGGAGAGATTATTGTTGCTGCACTAGATTCTCTATCTCATTCCTGTACTCTGTTTGAGATCTATCCCACTACAGGATGTCATCAGCAAACTTGAAAATCGAATTGGAGGGAAATTTTGCCATAGTGTATAAAGATTATTGTCGGAGATTGAGTGGTTGTGGTGTTGAGAAGGAGGAGTCAAAGCCCAGGCATTAGAGCTTGGAGATGAGTTTCATGGGAATAATGGTGTTGAGTACTAAGCTGTGGTCAATAAATAGGAGTCTGACATAGGTGTCTAGATGCTCCAGGGTTGAATGCAGGACCAGGGATTTTAGTTGGCCAATCACTATAGTCAATTTTTCACCAACACACCATTTCTCTCTAGCTTCTTTAGTTCCTCTTAAACCTAGGTTTTGAGAGCATACAAAGCTTTCCCAGCTTTGTTCGTTCATTGGGTTTGTTTCAGTTTTGTGCTTGCATATCAAATACGCTTTCATAGCTGTCCTTGAAAATGTTGCTATAACTATTCAATAGCTAATCAAGGTCATCTCAACAGGAAACATATTCCTGTCAAATTTCAATTTGTGTAGTGTTTCTTTACCTATTGGTTTGTTGTCATATCCCACAATAACAATGGACAACTTAAGGTATTTGCCTCTATATTTGACATTGCAACATGGCCTATCTTTTTAAAATTAAGGCATTTAACATTTTTTATGTTGACATGGATGACTTTACAGGGATAAGAAATCAATAAATTGTCTATTCTATGATTCCATGCTTTCATCATTCTTGTTGTTGTGAGCAGAAAATGCCCCAAAACCCTTTGATTTTACCATTGAGAAGGCATCAATGTACACACTAGCTCAAATGTAAGATGTTGTGTAATTAGTAACTTAGATTATTTTGTTCACGAGTCCCCACACAAATCTATCCTTTTAGAATCCCTACAATGCAGAAGGAGGCCATTTAGCACATTGAACCACTACCTCTAGTAGCTTAGAATTGAAATTTTCCTCCAACTTACTGTTTTTAATGGCACATTCTTTGTTGAGAGCAGTGAGAATTGTTAGCATGATGTATAACTTTGGGCCAATCTCTATTCGCAGAATTCATTTTTTGCGCTCAAGATTTGCCACCTTCTGAGTTTGGTCATCTTTACTTTCATCTCTAACTTCTAAAATATTAGATCTGAAAAACATATCCATCCTTTCAATGTACAATCTGAATAATTGTTGTGCTTTTTCATAAGTTCCTAGTTTTCTGATGTATTCTATGCGCATAGCCATATTGTTCCATTTCAAATGTATCAAAGACAAAATACCTTCACTGTCACTATTCATAACACTGAGGCTTAGTCAGTCTCGACTTAACAAACTCACCCAAGCCAATCTTGCCAGTAGTGGAATAAGATTGACAGTAGAACTGTATGGCCATTCATGTGACATCAGGAACAGTTCACAATTCAAATGAAATGCTGTTGGATATTGATAGCTACTTGCAAATAAAAAGATACCACAATGACCAGTTTGTGTTGAATGATATTATGTACGGTGCATGTTTATAAGGTGTGAATACATTACATACTAAACAACTAGTGCTAATACAGTTAAATATAGTGTTTTTATTCACACAGCTGCACAATTTGAAACTTATTAGCTGAAATAGGGTCAGTTTTTAACATTTTAGGGAGTTAATTGGTAAAGGTGTCACAGGTTTGTGAAAACCACAATTCAATGCACCTCTGCAATCTCATTGTCTTCATTTTTAAATCCTTCCATATAGAAAACATTTGTCGTCATTTACATCTTTGGTGTCTTTTTTATCATTTATGCCATTTTTCAACCCAGTCAATCTGTTGACTGAACTCTTGTGCATCTTGGCCATATCTTTTGGGATGCAATAGTAATTTATTCTGGAATATTTAGTCTTTTTACTGCCTGAATGTATATATAATCCTTTTGAAGATGTCAATAAAGACAAACCACAGTTCAATTGCATACATTTTGAATGTGCAAATATAAAATTATGAATGACTAATACAATATATACAATACAGCATTCTTTCTGGTCACAGCTTGGTATTGCTCCTGCTCTACCCAAGACCACAAGGAACTACAAAAGTTGTGAATGTAGCTCAGTCCATTACACAAACCAGCCTCCCATCTATTGACTCTGTCCACACTTCCTGCTGCCTTGACAAAGCAGCCAGCATTATTAAGGACCTCACACACCCCGGATATTTTCTCTTCCACCTTCTTCCTTCCGGAAAAAGATGCAAAAATCTGAGGTCACATACCAATTGACTCAAGAACCACTTCTTTCCGGTCAGACTTTTGACTGAACTTAAGTTGATCTTTTTCCACAACCCAGCTATGACTGTAACACTGTCTTCTGCACTCTTGTTTCCTTCTCTGTGAATGGTACGTTTTGTCTGTGTAGCACGCAAGAAACAATCCTTATCACTATGTTAATACAAAAGACAATAATAAATCAAATCAAATGTTCAGGATATTTGATGAACCTGCAACATTTTAAAACAAGTTTGTTATTCATCTGTATTAAGGCATTCTATTTCCACATGCTAACTTCTAGTGTATATTGTGCACAGTAGATTTTGTTGAATTGTCTTTCCAATATCGGCCTCTTTTGTTAAATGTGGAATTTGGATTTTGTAGGTAACTGAATGTGTGATTGTAAAAGGAGAATTTACTGGACTGCCTCCTGGAAAGCATGGTCTTCACGTTCATTGTTTTGGTGACTTAACCAATGGTATGAAACATATTTTGTTACATTTGTGCAGCTATAGTTGAGTAGTAATCTGTATCGAAAGTACAACTGAATAAACAGCTCATAAATCTTAGCCTCAAGACAGAGATGAGAAAGACAGGTCTTCTTTAGGAGATTTAAGTTATTTGTTTTACAATTTCAAGAACTATCTCATCTTTCTCTTCTATTCACATGCCTAAAATCTCACATTTAGTTCTTCTTGGCATTGCTGGCTTTTATGTTAAAGACTTTTGATGCTTATTGAGGATTTAATTGTTGCCAGTTTTCAAACCAAAGACAGAGGAAGTTCTTGCTCCATTTTTGTGTGATTCTTATTTGTTTAATTATTTCACATACTTGTATATTTCTACTTTCTGATGGAGAAATAAAAATTCATGAATATTATTAGAAATAAAGTATGTAATAATACAGCTTTGTATTGTTTGTATCCATCTTAACTACATGATTAGCTAACCAGTAAAGTTTTAAATTTTAGGATATGGTAATAGATACCTTCAAGTATACTTGAAGCATACTAATTGTAGCCCAGTCATGGTCTTCCAAGACAATGATGAATATGCATGAAGGGTATTTTAGTATGTTTACTTCCTTTAATGAAAACTACGTCCTAATGTAGGATAAGGCCGGTCTTATAGCACATGGAATTCAGAGAACATTTGTACTGACCAGTGAAGGTAGGCTTGTGGTAGACCGTGGCAGACAACCCTTGACAGATTTATTGATTGGCATATCAAGGAAAGGGAATTAATTTGACTGTTCTAATTTGAAGGTAAATTTTGAATGCAGTATGGAGCCCCCCCCCCCATTAAGATGCAAGGAGATTATTACATGCTGCTACAAATTTAAATATAGCAGACTTATCATCCACGTGTGGAAATTATGCAAAGAGTAGGAGGTTAAGTGTCATTCCATCGAAGACTTGTTTCTTGTGGAACCAAACAATGCATTTTGAGAGTGGGGCCCAGAGGGGATCCCATGGCAACTTTGCAACTTTGGGCCGTAAATGGTATCATTAAAGCTGAACTTAACTGCATGAATTGCTTAGTTCGTAAGCTTGATGAGTACTGATTCACGCAATAGTAATGTATCAAGATTACTATGATATAGCACTGCAATGCAAATATCCATAACTAACTTAAGTGGAATGTTGGTGAATAAGCTAGCAATGTCAGATGAGCACATGGACATAGCATTGCTATTGATATGCACATCCTGTATAGTTTTAGCAAGTGTGAAAGAATCTTTCACCCTGTAGATGAAACTTTGCTCAGAGCTGTCATTCAGCCAATGTATGCTGAGCAGAACCAGTCATAGATAAGATAGGATGTAAAGGGACATCACATTTGTATGTATGAACCCGTGTATACACAGATGCAGAAATCCATGAGGATAAACCCTGTCATAAATATCGATAACAATATTGAGTGCATGTACTTATTTGATGTTGTTAGCAATAGAGCCATTCCATTCTATCCTAAAGTCTAGACTATAACATTAAGGACTCTGAGGGAAAAAAAATGTGTATTAAAAAGTTCTCTATTATTATCTCTATGAACAAATACTTATTCACATCATTAATCATTGTGGGGAGTCCTTTTAAACTTTGGTTCTGAAGTCACCCTTTATTAAAAACAGAGTTCCATCTCAGCCAGTGAACCCAAATAGTCTGGCTTCTTTCATCCCCTGAGCAGTAGGCCCTGGAACGCTTGAGCCAACATATTGGGAAACTGTAGAAAGAGGAAGTAGTAGCATGTGCGTTTGTTTCAGTTTGGACTTGGCATTTTTCATTTCAAGGTCAATCAAACATAATCTATTCCCAGAAGATGTGAATACTTAAACTTATACCATGTCCAGAAAACACATTTGCAATTGTACAGCTCATCTATCCATGCTAACCTCTCTTCTATCCTGCCTTTCTCTATTATAAGTAATATTTTGTAAAAATATTGAGTGTAAATTTTGTTTCAGGTTGGATCAGTGCAGGACCTCATTACAATCCACGTAATGAAATTCATGGTGCACCAGAAGACAATAAGAAGTGAGTTATATTTTAACAGTGATGTTGGGAATGAAACACGCTTTTTGTAAAAATACACTGGTTGCTTATGAATGTAATTTTAGTTCTGAGATATGCAACTTCATGATATTAATACATGTCTTTTGTGGGGGAGGATTTCTTTTCCAATGTGGCAAGGTAATATTTAATTCTTGACACAAAACAGCAGAAAAGGGAATGAAGATCCAGGATATTATATATCCATTTCCTTATTAAGGGACATTCCACATTGTCTTGTGATTTTCTTGGGGAATTCTTCCAAAATGGATGTATGTGTCTAAAAACAGGAACAAGACAACAGCAGCTTTTATAAATGAATTTGAATGCCATAGTCTTCATCTGTAAAGGCACCTACATGAGGATACCCAACAGAATTGGATTGGAGCCATTATGCAATTCGTCTTCAGTAGGGATGAAGAGTGGCAGGCTACAAAGATCAGAAGGCTTGAAGTATATGTTCTTTCAAGGACTTGGATCAATATTAGTCTCTAATACCTAAAGCAGTGGTTGTATGCAGTCTATACCTTATCATAAATTTAAGATCATTGCTAAATGAAACAAGAATAGGGTTTAGAAGTTTTGTGTTTTATCTGGAGAATTATTAAGACTATTCTTCTAGGATATGTGATGGGAATAGAACTTAACAAGTAAAGGTGTATAAAATGCATAAAAGAGAGAGTTTGGTTAAAGAATAGATTATAATACACCAATATCTCTTTCAGAGAAGCAATCTTGGTTAATGGATTGAATGGATTTTCTCCTCTGATGCAAAATTCTACGATTCTTTAAAACAAAGCACTTTCTATCCATTGTAGACATGCAGGTGACCTGGGCAATGTGGAGGTTAATGAAGATGGCTTGGCCAAGCTTGATATCAAGGTGGAGCATTTCCATCTGGCAGGATTTCATTCTGTTATTGGACGCAGTCTGGTGGTGGGTACTAAGTTGCCTTCTAGGCTTAGTAGTTGCAATGCTAAAATATTAGACTTCACATTAAGAGTTCCTGTACAAATATATGTATTGTCACTTTCCATTCATGAAAGATTGCTGACAATTCAATTTTAAATTAATGAAAAAGCTGTTCGCCAAAACAAATTGAAGAAGCATGTGAAATTGTCTATTTTGTGGAATGGATGATTTGCAGTACGGTAATGCTACACAGATGGTAGCCTTTAATGAGTAACTATTCATAAATTGGTTGGGCCTAAACCTATTACATTTAAGGCAATGTTTTGTAACATGTAACTTGATGGGATGGCTACTCAGTGGATGTTTTCTCTTATGGGAGAAACTAAAACTAGAGGGCATAGAGAAGTTTTTTTTCGTGCAGAGGGTCTTTAGTCTGAGAAATTATTTTCTCCTGAAAATGGTGGAGGCTGGGTCTTTAAATTTATTCAAAGCTGAGTTACAGTTCGATACACAAGGGAGTCAGAAGAGGTAAAGTGGAGCTGAGATATCAACCAGGTTAACAATAATTATATTGAATGGCAGAACAGGTTCAAAGGAACAAATGTTCTACTCCTGCTCCTAAGTCCTGTGATGCAAAATGGGGCAAATATTTGGAAGCTGCTATTTTAATAAGAAGAGAAACTTGAGGTTTACCCTATGGTAAATTATTGCAGCTAATTATCGAAAAACATTAACCAGTTAAGGATTAAGTTAACCTCCACACGATGCACTACAGCAACTCACCAAAGCTCCTCTGAGGCACCTTTCAAACCTGCAACCTCTACCTCCTAGAAGGACAGGGTAGCAGGTACATGGAACCACCACCACCTGCAAGTGCCTTCATGCCATATATCAGTCTAACTTGGAACTAAATCGCTGGGGCAGAATCCTGGAACACGCTCCACAAAAACACTGTGGTGTACTTACATCCAAATACACTGCAGCAGTTGTATCACCAGCTCACTATTACTTTCTCAAGGGCAATTAGGGTGGGCAATAAATGCTTTTTTGGTCAGTGATACCCACATCCTGTGAAATAATGGGGAAGAAATGATGATGTAAAGCAGAAAAGTCACTGCAACATGAGAGGCCAATTTTTGTTCCACCTTTTCTGATACGAAGTGAAATGTAAATGCTTTGAGGCACTTTGAATAGATGGAATTAATCAAATTGAAATGGGTAGACACTAATTTCCCTTTGTTTCCTTTCTATTACCGTCAAGACTGTAGACTACTGCATTTGTATCAAATGAACCAAAGTGACCTCAGCATTTCAGCATTCAATGCACTTCATACAGACAATACAAGATGAAATAAAAACTAACACCAGAACATGATCTTGAAAACTTATTGACAAATCTGTGCCAGTTTTACAAGCACTGATGTACCTGATTTGCTTGGTTTTGTCTTTTAGCAGATCCTAGGCTTTGTTCTACCTTTTAGCAGATCCTACGTATAAAGGATACATAACATAACTAGAATGCATGAAGCATACATTCAAATTCATCATGCTGTTTCAAGAATTACTTCCATCTAGGCCTTTAATGTTAATTAGATAAAAATTGACACTGATGCAAAGCAAGAAACATTAGCACGGATGACTAAATGCATGATTAGAGGTAAGTTTTAAGGAGTGTCATAAAATAAACAGAGTTGGAGACATTGACATTTCATAAATTCATCTCTTCAAAGCATTCATATTAAGCTCAGTTTTTATTGGTGGGTAAAACAAGTAGTCATCACATCCCTAAGAGAGATATACCTTAAAAAAAAAGACAGAAATTTTAATTCCTAGGCAAGAGATTTCTATCTTGACAGTTACAGAGTACTACACACAGAAAAGGCTCTTGGGCCCATCAAGTCTGCACTGATGCATGAAATGCAATGACCTGCCCACTTAATCCCACTTGTCAGCACTTGGCCCATAGCCTTCAATGTTATGGCATGCCAAGTATTCATCCAGGTACTTTTTAAAGGATGTGACGCATCCCACTTTTATCATCCTACCAGGCAGCGCTACCCTGAGTAAAAAGATTTTTCCTCAACCTCCCTCCCCTCACTTGCAACTTGTGTCTTCTCATAACTGGCCCTTCAACAAAGGGGAACAGCTGTTCCCTATCCACCCCGTCCATGCTCCATGTATAATTGTGTGCTGGATTAAGCACATAATGAAGAGAGGAGGTAAACATTTGAAAATCATTTCAAGGATGAGATTCCATAATTAGAATGTTGGAATTCTGCTAAAAGGCAGAAATCTCTCATCCCTATGTCAATGGGAGATGGTCATTGCCAGGCACATGTGTGGTATAAATGTTACTTTCTGCTTACCCCAAACTTCAATGCTATCCAGGCTGCATATGGATATTGAATGCTTCAAACTGCTTTCATGTTCTTATTTTCCATAGATTCATGAGAATGAAGATGACCTAGGAAAAGATGATAATGAAGAGAGCCTGACAACAGGAAATAGTGGAGCGGGTTTAGCTTGGGGAGTGATAGGGATTTGTCAAAGTGACATTTTAGAGGAAACCTTAGAAGAAAAATCTAACTAATAAAGCTGATAATCCATGTTACATACAGCTTTATTTGCCAATGCCCCTCATAATATGACAATTCTTTTATTAAGGACAATACACTTAATCTGTTCATCTTTGGACTCAGGAAACATGAAGAATGTAAACATCATACAGACAGTGATCCAAGGCTAGAATTGATTCTAGGTCCCTGGTGCTGTGAGGCAGCAGTGTTAACCACTGTGCCACCATGTTATCCTTTGGTAAATGTTCCTTACTTCGGATGTGCAAAATCATTTTCCACAGGAAAAACTTTTTTTGCACATTTGTTTTCTGGAAAAGTAAAGATGTTTTGTTTTCAATTTGTGTTTCAAAATTAATTATTTTAGGGGCTGACCTAACCATACTCATGTAATCTTCCTTTCCAATTTATGTGAAACAATCTTTTAAATGAAAAAGATTGATTTGAATCAAATATCAATTGTACAAGATGTCTGCAGTTATAATTTGCAGTATTCCTGAGTATAATACATGAAGTAGGCTGCAGTACAGAACTACAAATACTTCGTAAAATTTTACACCTTTGAGCTACAATTTGAGAGGTTGGAGGATGAAAATAAAAATAGAAAAATCTTATATTCTGCTAAAGTTAATTAGTAACAAAAATAAACATTAAGCTACATTTCATTTAGCTTTTATAAGCACCTTAAGATATTTTACTATGTTAAAGTTGCTAATATAAATGCAAATTGTTAAGATAAAGTGAGTGGTAGATTGTGTATCTCATAACCATATTCTGATACGTTTGGCATCAATGCTTTGTGTGTGTGTGTGCGGGCGGGGGGGGAGAGAGAGAGAGAGAGAGAGAGAAACAGCATGGAAATACAGCATTGCACCTTGTCCCTGAGCAGCTGTCCTAACATTCCACTATTTTTCTTAAATAGAGCTGCAAGACTAGAATGCCTCATGAAAAATTTGGAATGATGTATAGGATTCATTGTAGCTAATCATTGACAATTGGTGCATCAATGGAGTGGAATTTCCTTTTATCAGGAAATCCAGCAGTGCTAAGTGAACACCATCCATTACCTGTCAACTTTTTGACATTCAGAAACTATTGATGGCTTGATGTATATGGGCTCAATGACTCACTGCTTACTTCAGCAGGAAGTAACCAGTGGCAACGTGAAGCTGTTTGTTAAATTATCAACCAAGATAATGTATTTTCCACAGGCATACATACTCAAAATTCCTAATTTTTGAACAGAAACCAATGTTCCATTCTTTCAAGCAATCTCAATCTGACCATATGATATTTTGTTCTGTTTCTTTTACATGATTAAAAAAAAATAATATACTCCCGATTATCACCATGCATTATAAATTTGGTTACTCAAAAACAATCATAGAACACATAATCTCTTCAGACAATTTAGCTTATTCAACAAGGGACCTTGGCCAGCTACAGTCCTTTGGCAAAGCTCCAGCACTTAATAGCAGCTTTGTATAATTATGAAGCCGTTTACTGTGAACTTTTCAATGATCTTGATTGAATCCTTTAAATATCTATTTTTAAGGCCACTTCTTTACATTAGTGAATATTCATTTACATGGCTGAGAAACAAAAAAATAAAATGATTGGTTGATGTGTCAATGTTTACTAGTACAGGTAATTAGGTTATAACTTAATTAATTTATAACTTATAACTTAATAACTTATAACTTAATAATTAGGTTATAACATGTCCTTCTGAGCCCAGTTTCTCATTAATGTATTAAGAAAGATAAATATTCAGAGATATAGCACCTTCATTCTCAGGACTTCCCATGGAGCTTGACAATCAATAAAGTACCATCCTGAAATGTACTCACTATTATCTTATGTGTCTTTAAACAGTGTATTTTTCTTCCATTTGTATCAAAACCAAAAAGCCAGATTTGCATAAGCATTGGTCCCATTTGTGACTAGATTTGTGGGTTCATTTTTAGATGTTGCTGAAGGATAAATATATTGAGCATAGATTCCTTAAAAGGAGCCTAACACATGTATAAGGATCCCTTGCTGAAATTAATTTCTTATGTGCAGGACAAGTGTCAAGTATATTAAAATAGGAATCCTTAGACTGACTGATTTAGGACCCATTTCTGAAATTTGTTTCTAAAGCATCTGATTTGCTACTTCTAAAGTCTACTCAGTTGATCATGATGGACCTGTTGGGAAGCAATCATAACAGGTATCAAAGCAATCTTTGCTTCACTTAAAATATGTCTTTGGTTAATAATTTTAGGACACTGAGGTATTTGTTGAGCCAGGTTTTGCAATTGCATGCTTTATATATAATTTCTAACTTTTTTGAACATATAGGATTTTTTCTGTCCTTACATTTCTGTGCTCACGTGTTCTGCTAGGTTTGACATTGAGACTGGAGAATGAGAAGCATTAGTATGCCAATGGAGGATTCATAGACCTACAAATGTGGTGCAGCAAAACAACTCCTCCAAGTCTGATTTCTGGCTTGGAAGAGACTCCCTATTCTCCTTGTGTCTGCTCAGGTACTCTACTTTTATCCCCCAGTCTGAAAGATGTTCTGGTTAGGCCCATTGGCCATTCTAAAATGGACCTCAGTATATTTGAACAGATGCCAGAATGGTACCCGAACAGGTGCCAGAGTGTGGCAACTAGAAGATTTTCACAGTAACATAATTGCAGTGAAGCCTACTTGTGATACTAATAAATGAATTCAAACTTAAAGGCAGAAGGAAGGGAGGACACAAACTGAAGAATCAAAAACTGTTCAAGAACAGAATTTCATATCACATCCTCACTGACAAACAGGGCACCAGATAACTTTATTTCAGAAGAACAATAATCACAGAAATATGAGACTTGCTGCAACACCAACTAGAATCTCACATTGAGGAATAAATTGCTTTGTGTAAAGCTGTCAAGGTTTGTTGCATCAGGAATATTATTGAGGTTTTGTACTCCAGGAGGAATTACTTCACCTTCTTCCCCAAGGAGCAAATAAAGCAGGACGAAAGGTTCTTTTCAGCCCATTGTGTTGAAATGTTAATGCAGATTTTCAAGCTGATATACCAAGCTTTTGAATTTATCAAATTAATCATTTAAAAGCAGTTTGCCAAAGAGAAGAGTTCATATCGTAGTCCTGCAGCAGAGGACACAGAACATAGAATAAAACTGATGGTAATATACTCAAAATATCTAGGTGCACTACTTGCCAACAAGCTTCTTCACAATAGGAGAATATGGAAGAATTCAACTCCATTTGGTGTGAGATCTTTATGCAGGCCATTGGAATGTAGTAGTCATTAACAGCTGCATATATATGTCAAGGATTTTCAGTTTCCAAGATCAACCTGTAGAACTAAATTGTATGAAGAGATTAAATATTTTATAATTGCTCCTGAATAACCAAGTTTATCATATGCTTCTTCAGTGGTAATGGTTGTTTCTAGATCCTCACTGCCATAGCCTTCTTGTTTAGTTTGTTATTTGTGTCTTCCACTGTGAAGACCAACACAAAGTATCTATTCAATGCCTCTGCCATTTCCTGTTATTAAGGATGCCTTTTTCATCCTTTTAAAGGAACAATGTTTACCTTAGCCTTTTTATATAATTGTAGAAACTTTTGCTATTTGTTTTTATATTTGGAGCTAGTTTACTCTCATTAGCTATCTTTTCTTTACAACTTTTCTTGTGGCCTTCTGTTGACCTTTAAAGATTTCCAAATCCTGTAGTTTCCCACTAATCTTTGCCACTTTGCATGCATTTTCTTTCAATTTGATACCCTCCTTTTATTTCCTTAGACGTCCATGGATAATTATCCCTTTTACTACATCCTTCCTTATCACTGGTATATGCTTTTGCTGAGTACTGTGAAAAATCACTTTGAAAATCCTCCACTGTTCCTTAATTGTCCCACCATAAAGTTTTAACTCCCAGTCTACATTACCCAACTTTTCCTTCATCCTATTGTAGTTTCCTTTGTTTAAGCACAAGACACTGATATTGGATTTTACTTTCTCATACTCCATCTGTATTTTAAATTCAGCCTACTAATAATCACTCCTTCTGAAAGAATCCCTTACAGCGAGATCATTATTTATTCCTGATTCATTACTCAGGACCAGATCTAGGATAGCTTGCTTCCTTGTAGGTTCCATTAAGTACTATTCAAGTAAACTACCACAAATGCATTCTCTGAAATCTTCAAGTCTGCCTTGACTGACGTTGCTGGACCAATCGATATATAGATTGAAGTCTGCATGATAATTGCCATACCCTTTTCACATGCTTCAGTTATTTCCTTACTTATTGCTTGCACTACATGATATTATGTGGTGGTCCATAGACTATGCCTATCAATGACTTTTTCTGCTTACTATTTCTAATTTCCCCACAAGTGGATTCAATGCTTTTTTTCATAGAACCTATGTTATCTTTCGCTACCGCCCTGATGTCATTCTTAAATATCAGAGCGACACTACCTCCTTTACCTTCTTGTCTATCCTTCCAAATAATCTGATACCTCTAGATATTTAACTCCCAGACATGACCACCCTGCAACCATAACCTTGTAATGGTCACTAAACCATACTCATTCGCTATGATTTGGGCTGTCAACTCATTTACCTTGTTTCAAATGCTACAAGCATTTAGCTCTTATGCTAGTTTTTATTTCTTCTTTTTGAATCCTAACACCTCCATTAATAACATCCCCTGAGTTCTTCACACTTTCAACTTTTTTTGTAATGTTTCATTTAGTTGAAACTCCCCACATGCTAACTTCCTGCTTTGCTTCTTATTAACATTATACTTTCCATAGTTTTATCCTTCCCATCCCCTACTTGCTAGTTTAAAGTCCTTGTGACCATCCTATTTATTCTTACTAAAACACTGATCCCTAATTGGTTCAGGTGAAGACATAATGATCAGTTCAAGAACATTCCGGACCATGCTATGTCATCATGGAGATGTGTAAAGCTTCGGAGTGAGTCAGGGGTGGGGCAAGGGAGCGTGGGAGGGAGTTCTCTGGTTTTAATTTATCTGTTTGCTGAATTAGTTGAAGCTGGTATCCGCTGTCTGCAGTTTGGCTATCTTTTATCAGTGAGCAGCAAACTAAATGACAGGGTTACTGGACTGTAATAGAGAAAAAGCTAACTTCATAATTTATTGTATGGCTAATGATGGGGCTTAATCTCAGTGTAGATTCCATAAGGGAACAGAAACTGGAAGTTTGCCTAGCTTGAAGCTACACTGGTCCTCAGAGAGCCTTGTGGTAAGGGTGGCATAGTGGTTAGTACTGCTGTCTCACAGTCACAGGGATTCAGATTTGATTTCCAGCTTGAGTCATTGCCTATGCGGAGTTTGCATCTTTTCCCCATGTTTGTGTAGGTTTCCTCTGGGTGCTCCAGTTTCCTCCCACAGTCCAAAAGATATGCTGGTTAAGTGCATTGGCGTTGCTTAATTCTCTCTGTGTACCCAAACAGGTCCGTAGTGTGGTGACTAGAGGGTTTTCACAATAACTTCTTTGCAGTGTTAATGTAAGTCTACTTGTGATCTTAATAAAATAAATTTAATAAAATTAAACAAAATAAATTATCCAACAGATTAGATTGGAAATATTGAAAATGCTACTAGAACAAAGAACTGGGACATCCATAGTCAAGAAATAGTCAAAGGAAGTCTTACCTCTGAGGATAATTGGAATTGAAAATAATTACTTTCCATAGGATTGTCATTTTTTTGAGTGGATGTTAAAAACTCTTAAGATTTTAAATATAAGAGAATTCTTGGGTTAAGTAAGAAATAAAAATGCATGCATAGAAGTTATTATTGCTTGTTTTGTTTATGGCTTTCAAACACAAAATTTATTGCAGTTTAAAAATATGAAAGCTTGTGGAGTAGTTTAATTGATTAATATGAGGTGGTGTTCTTTCTCGGTCCCTAACTGTATCATAACAGAACTCTCATATGGAAAAAACAGCAATCTGTATATGATATCAACATCACACCTCATCACAGACAATACATAAACCTGGAACTAAAAATTTTGGTCATTTATACAACATACCAATCTGTCCTGCAACATTTCAGTAAGAGGTTGTTCAAATTGCAGTGTTAGCTAATTTCCGCAACCTAACTAAGAACTTTGACAGATTTTTCAGGGATTCTCCCATGTTGAAGCGATATCTGTGGAGAATTACCAGGTCTTCTAGTTGTATTAGCTCATTAAATTTTTTGAGTTGGGGGCATCCAGACAGGTCAGACTTTTTAATCACACTGAAAGTGAAGTATGCATGCTTTTGACAATATCACTTTTTTGCTTTTATTTGCTTCAATGTTGTTAGCAGTGAAGAAGTAATACAGGCTCTCAGTATATTGATAAGAACAAAGAAAATTACAGCACGGGAACAGGCACTTCGGCCCTCCAAGCCAAAACTTGAACCCAATCCTCTCCATATGAGAGCTGAAGTTTCCCCAAAAACAAGTGTAATCTTTTTTCTTGTTGGACAAAGCTCTTAATAATCAGAGATTGTCTTGAGAGAGAGATGGAAGACAAAAATTCTGTTTGTCGCCAAATTACTAAAGGTAGTAATTCAGCCAGACACCAGTTTTTCGTCACCACCACCCTTTACAGTGGGCCAAAGGGCTTACAGTCATGTAGGCTTCACCTCTGGACCTACAACTACGGTGTGGGCAAAGTAACAAGCTTAAAAGAAAACCTCTGCTGAGTGCTTCTCTGCTCGCTCAATTAGGCAACTGGTATGTCACGAAACCCAGGGGTGGTGTATTGATGACTTCCATGGCTATCGAACAAAGAACAAAACAGCATGGGAAACAGGCACTTCGGCCCAACGAGCCTGCACCACCACCCCGATGTTCCCACCCCTACCCGTGATCCCTGTCTATGTTTATAGATCCATGGATTAAAAACCAAATTTGAGACAATTTAGAGAGAATTTGTTTTGCCAATTAGCCTAAGAGCACATCTTTGGGATGTGGGAGGAAACTGGAGCACCCGGAGAAAACCTACACAAGCACGGGGAGAATGCGCAAACTCCCACAGACACAGGCCCAAATCCATGTATCTGCACAGCACAGCGATAGTCACTGAGCTGTCGTGTTGCCCGTCAAATGGTCCAGGTCGAGTGTACACTAACAATGTGAAGCACTAGGATACTCTCGAAAAAAATCCAAGAGCAGCACTCTTATGACCCATCACGTGTATGCCCCTTGTTAGACAACAAGGTTGGACCAAAGCACCTGTAGGATAAAAACAAGTATATCAATATCGTCATCTATATACACACTTCCCAGGGACTCCCAAGGCTCATGATCCCTATTTTAAATCAGTTTTCTATACCCCTCCATTCCCATTCTGTTCATGTGCCCATCTAAGTATTTCTTAAATAACTCCAGAGTACCTGCCTCCACCACTTTACTTGGCAGCGCATTCCATACCCCCACCACCCTCTGTGTGAAAAAACTCCCTCTAGCATCCAAATTATACCTTACCCCCCTCACCCTAAGCCCGTGACCCCTCATGCTATTTGAGTCCATCCTAGGAAAAAGCTTAACCCTGTTTATCTATACCCCTCATAATCTTGTACACCTCTATTAGATCTCCTCTATGTCTTTCTAAGGAAAACAGTCCCAATTTGCCTAACATCTTGTCGCAACTCAGACCTTCCATACCAGGCAGCATCCTGGTAAACCTCCTCTGCACTCTCTCCAGAGTCTCCATGTCCTTCCGGTAGTAAGGCGACCAAAACTGGACGCAGTATTCCAAATGAGGTCTAACCAACGTTTTATACAACTGCAACATTAACGGCCAGTTCTTGTAAAGGCCAGCATACCATATGCTTTCTTCACAACCTTATCCACCTGGTCTGCCACCTTCAGAGACTTGTTCACCTGCACCCCCAGGTCCCTCTGCGTTTCTATACTCTTAATAGGGCTACCCTTTATCATATACCTCCCCCCTACATTCTTTCTCCCAAAATGAATCACCTTGCATTTATCAGGATTGAATTCCATCTGCCATCTCTCTGCCCAAGCTACCTGACAATGCTCCTCACTATCCAAAGTCCAGCCATCTTTGTATCGTCTGCAAACTTGCTGATCACTTCATTTACTCCCTCTTCCAAGTCATCTATATACATTACAAATAGGAGAGGTCCCAGTACCGAACCCTGCGGCACACCACTAGTGGCCAACCTCCAGCTAGAAAAACACCCTTCCACTATTACTCTCTGTCTCCTATTACTAAGTAAAGTTTCATAACACCAATTTTAAATCCAACCAATTTATTTGATAGTAAATTCGCGAGCTTTCGACACTATGGCCTTCGTCAGGCAAATGCAGTGTTCTGGTCTGCAATAGCACTCATATCAACACAGACAGTCACAGATTGCTGATTAGAATGCGAATCATTACATCTAACCTGCTATTCAAGTGTTAAAGTGGCTAACAATGTGCGTGAAGGGAATCCTGAGCATTGGTTAGAGAATTGTGTATTTTCTCCAGACAGCACAGTAAGTGAGGTTTTTTGCTAACCCAGGCAAGTTACGGGGGTTACAGATAGTGTGTCATGAAGCCAAGATCCTTATTAAGACCGTCCTCATGTGTGCGGAACTTGGCTATCAGTCTCTGCTCAGCGACTCTGCGCTGTCATGTGTCACGAAGGCCCCCTTGAAGAACATTTACCCGCAGGTCGGAGGCCGAATGCCCATGACTGCTGAAGTGTTCGCCCACAGGAAGGGAACTGTTTTGCCTGGTGATTGTTGAGCGATGCTCATTCATTCGCTGTCGTAGTGTCTGCATGGTCTCCCCAATGTGCCATGCTTCGGGACATCCTTTCTTGCAACGTATTAGGTAGACAATGTTGGCCGAGTTGCAAGAGTATGTACCGTGTATCTGGTGAATGGTATCCTCACGTTTGATGATGTCGTCCATGTCTATGATCTGGCATGTCTTGCAGAGGTTGCTGTGGCAGGGTTGTGTGGTATTGTGGTCACTGTTCTCCTGAAGGTTGGGTAGTTTGCTGCGAACAATGATCTGTTTGAGGTTGTACGGTTGTCTGAAAGCAAGAAGTGGGGGGGTGGGGATGGCCTTAGTGAGATGTTCATCATCATCAATGATATGTTGAAGACCCCAGAGAAGATGTCGTAGCTTCTCCGCTTCGGGGAAGTACTGGATAACAAAGGGTACTCTGTCCACCGTGTCCCATGTTCGTCTTCTGAGGAGGTCAGTGCGGTTTATCACTGTGGCACGTCGGAACTGTTGATCGATGAGTCGAGCGCCGTATCCTGTTCTCACGAGGGCATCCTTTAGAGTCTGGAGGTGTCTGTCACGATCTTCCTCATCAGAGCAAATTCTGTGTATACAGAGGGCTTGTCCATAGGGAATGGCTTCTTTAACGTGTCTAGGGTGGAAGCTGGAGAAGTGGAGCATTGTGAGGTTGTCTGTCGGTTTGCGGTACAGTGAGGTGCTGAGGTGACCGTCCTTGATGGAGATGCGTGTGTCCAAGAATGCAACTGATTCTGGAGAATAGTCCATGGTGAGTCTGATGGTGGGATGGAACTTGTTGATATCATCATACAGTTGTTTCAATGATTGTTCACCATGAGTCCAAAGGAAAAAGATGTCATCAATGTATCTAGTATATAACCTTGGTTGAAGATCTCGTGTGGTGAAGAAGTCTTGTTCGAACCTGTGCATGAAGATGTTGGCATACTGAGGTGCGAATTTGGTCCCCATGGCTGTTCCATGTGTCTGGATGAAAAGCTGATTGTTGAAGGTGAAGACATTGTGGTCCAAGATGAAGCGGATGAGTTGTAAAATTGCATCCGGAAACTGGCAGTTGTTGGCATTGAGTACTGAGGCAGTTGCAGCAGTACCATCGTCGTGGGGGATGTTGGTGTAGAGCGCCGAGACATCCATTGTGACAAGGAGTGTTCCTGGTTCAATTGCTCCATGTGTGCTGAGTTTCTCACGTGTGCTCCATGTGTGCTGAGTGTCAAGACAAAAGCTGGAGGTTCTTTGTACAATGGGTTTCAGGATGCCCTCGATATAGCCGGAGAGGCTCTCACACAGGGTCCCATTGTCCGATACGATGGGACGGCCGGGTATGTTTGCCTTGTGTATCTTTGGGAGGCAGTAGAGATCTCCAATGCGGGGAGTACGTGGAATGAGAGCCCGGAGGGTGTTCTGAAGGTCCGGATCAAAGGTTTTGATCAGAGTGTTGAGTTGATGAGTGTGTTCTTTGGTCGGATCTGCTGGTAACTGTCTGTAGTGTTTCACATTGTTTAGTTGTCGGTACACTTCTTCACAGTAGTCCGTTCTGTTCAGTATGACAGTGGCGCCTCCTTTATCTGCTGGTTTGATGACAACGTTGTGGTTGGTCTTGAGAGCACGGATGGCCTTGCTTTGTGCTTGGGTGATGTTCAGGACTGTCTTGTAAGTGCGGTTGATGAATCTGGTGTTCACGCATCTCCTGATGGCTTGGGCATACATGTCCAGTCGGGGGCAGCGGTCTTCTGGAGGAGTCCAATTGGATTCATTCCTTTTCAGTTGCTGCACTGCGGATCCCTCTGTCGGCTGTTCTGGTTCATTAGCTATCTCATTGAGTCCGCTATTGGCCTCTTGGGGTTTGTGGAAGAACTCACGCAGCCTCATTTGCCTGATGAATTCCTCTGTGTCCGCTGCAAGACTGATGGGGTCCATTTTGGTGGTGGGACAGAAATTGAGCCCTCGGCTGAGAACTTCGATTTCCTCTGATTGAAGTGTGTAGTCCGACAGGTTAACAGTGGACCTCCCTGTGGTAGTGTTGTTTTCTACTGTGGTGCCAAGGGAAGCTTGGTTGTTGCTGGTGGCGATGCTGAGTTTTTCAAGTTTCCTGTTCTTGGTGTGCATGTAAATGGTGTAGTTTCTTTGTCTCATCTGTTTGGCAAAGTTTCGCAGCTGATCTGCGTCCTGAGTGCAAGTTGAGAATATGTATTCCATTTTACTTTCCAGGGTGCGGCGTTTGCTATAGAGCTGGTGTATGAGGTGATTGAGGAGTGTGAGAGAGGTGCGACGGCAAAGTCTCTCAGCTTAGTCTGTGTTATAGGTTGACCTATATTACTAAGCCAGTTACTTATCCATCTAGCTACCTGTCCTTGTATCCCATGAGCCTTGACCTTCTCAACTAACCTCCCATGAGGGACTTTGTCAAACGCCTTACCGAAATCCATTTAGATGACATCAACGGCTCGCCCTTCGTCGGCCGTTCTCGTCACCTCCTCAAAAATTTCTACGAGATTTGTAAGGCATGACCTCCTCTTTAGTGGCCATCATAACAGTAATCATAAATGTCAATCTTGCAAGCTACAATGCCACTCCATGAATGTCTGTTACAGTTGCCAGTTGGCAGGGTAGGATGGAGTGGTCGCTGGAGAAGCGAATGTACGCTCGTCTTGGTTTGAGGGAAGGGGGGGAGCGGGTGGAGCACACCGCGGAGGCGCACTCCCCTGTAACGGTGCTGCGGAGAGTTGGAGAAGCGACAGAGATGGAAATAAAAGCCGTTTGCGTTCTGAAAGATCAGCACGATCTGTACCCTTACCCTCATGATTTACCAGATCCCGTCAGCGGCGTCAATGGAATTGTCGTTTTTGAATCGCATGTATATTTATTATGGCAACGGTTTTTTTTAAATTTTAGTTCCCGTCTGGCGCAAATGCCGCGGAAACTTCCGAGGGGCCCCCTCCACTCCGGCAGAAGATCATTTCCCCTCCCGCCGCCGTGTTAATGTTATTATTGCTGGAAGGATACGAGTGATAAATAGATTATTTATTATCAGCGGGTTCCCTGCTGTTAATATTCATAGCTTAATGAACTTTTAGTGATGTGTATTGAGGAGAATTCCGCAGCAACTTCGTTTGGATGAAATCTCTTGATATTGAGCTTTTTTTTAGTGCTTGTATCTGATGGCCATTTTTACACGTTACCACAGGGTTTAAATATGAGGAAAAGTAACAAGGAAGACTGAGCCAAGCGTAAATATTTAAAAGAAAGAAGGCAAAATAGTGCGGGAATCTGAAACAAAAACAGAATATGTTGGAAAATCGCAGGGCTGACAGCATCTGTTGAGAGAACACAACCAATGTTTTGAGTCTAGATAACCCTTCGTCTGAATAAATATTTAAAACACTTAGTAGATAGCTAGTGTTCCTGCCTAGCTGCTTAAATGTTGATTTTGTGGGGCATTTCAGTGATATCAAAACAGTTGGTTTAATAGGTGACGAATATTTGATGTTGCTCATGTACGCTACTTGAAAAGATCATATGTAAACCATTTTTCTTACTGTCTTCCCTTCTAGGCAAATGGACAAGTATTAATAAAAGGAAGTTTTACTGGATTGACTCATGGAAAACATGGGCTTCATGTGTGTACTTTTGGAAATCTTTTTAATGGTATGGACTGCATACGAAATATTTTTATAAATGGTTATATTTTATTAACATCTCATTTTCTGTTTTATTAGTACAAAGTAGATTAAGTTTTGTTTTAAGAACAAAGAACAAAACAGCACGGGAAACAGGCCCTTCGGCCCAATAAGCGTGCGCCGCCACCTCGATGTTCCCACTTCTGCCCGTGATCCCTGTCTGTGTTTATAGGTCTATAGATTGAAACCAAATTTGAGACAATTTAGGGAGAATTTGTTCTGCCAATCAGCCTAAGAGCACATCTTTGGGATTTGGGAGGAAACTGGAGCGCCCGGAGAAAACCCACACAAGCACGGGGAGAATGCACAAACTCCCACAGATACAGGCCCAAATCCGTGCATCTGTACAACACAGCGATAGTCACTGAGCTGTCGTGTTGCCCATCAAATGGTCCAGATCAAGCGTACACTAACGACGTGAAGCACTAGGATACTCTTGAAAAAAAATCCAAGAGCAGCCCTCCCAGGACCCATCGCGTGTATGCCCCTTGTTAAACAACAAGGCAGACCAAAGTATCTGTAGGATAAAAATAAATACATCAATATCATCAACATTTTCAAAATGTTCATCAGGATTTAGCTCTGCATCTGCAGCAATAACTTTTGTAAAATCTCCTTTGGGATAATAAGATGGTGTAAAACCATCTTATGCAATGTCGAATCAATCAAGAAAATGAATCAGGAGTGATGTATTGATCTGATATCGTACAAGATCACAATACCATTTCTTGTCTTTCCTTATGTTTCCTCTTGAGCCTAGCACAATTTGCAAATAAGTTATTAACAACTGATGCCACTTTTCACAATTGATTTGGAAAATTTAATCCATTATTGTGGGACGTTGGTTGAAGGAAAACCATCACTGAGGTACTAAACATTTTATAATTACATTTTATGATCATTTTAAAAATGGATAATGGACTTGTGGAAGCCTATGCTAAATTGCCCTTTAGTATCCAAAGATGTTTAGGTTAAGTGGATTAGCTATGACATGTGCAAAGGCTTACAGGGATAGGGCAGGAGGGGTGGGCTTGCAAATGGCCCTCTTCTGCACTGTAGGGATTCTATAATTATTGAACTAAACATTTTATTATTAAAATGGACTTATAGCATTATGCAGCACATGGGTTAGTCATCGACTGTGCCTATGTTGATTCTCTGAAGTGTTAGTTCCACTCTCGCTCCTGTACCCCTTGCAAATTTTCATTTTTAAGTATAAATCAAATCCCCTTTAGAAAGTAACTATTGAATCTATTTCACTTACCTTTTCGGACAATGCATTCCAGGTCATTACTACTTATTCCCGTATGTGAGAGGAGTAGCTCTTAGAAGGCCATTCCCAGCATAGTATCTACAAGCAAAGAGAATTCCTTCTGGATCTATCTACTTTTTTAAAGCAGTTTGAGGCAGACTTACGGATCCTAATGGAAAGAGGATCTGCTCTCCCTGGTCAGAGGAACAGTTTTGCAGTAGTTTTTAAAGTCACCATAGCTCTGGATTATTTTGTTCCTTTCGGTCTATAATAGGAGACATTTGTATCAAGCAGGTAATGGATGGCTTGTTCGTCAGGGTAGTACAACAAGTTGCTCATTGATCTCTGCAGTCAATAGGAGAAAGATTGGGGTAAAGTTGCAGTGGCTCATTTTCTGAGCTTGCAGGACATAATTGTACACAAATTGCCTTAAAAAGAATTGGAACACCGGCCAGCAACATACATGAATAGAAAAGCATTCTACACCATCACTATGCAGCTATGGCTGATTGCAGCATTTAATAGTAGGTTTGGTGCAAACGTCCCTTGGAGCTATCACAATGCATTTATCCTGAGGAAGTATGCTGCATAACATTACGTTACTTAGGGGCCTGCATATGGAAAGGCAAAACAACAAATTCCAATGAAAGGGACCATAGGAAAGGAAATGAAATAGCAGAAAGAGAAAGACTTATTGTGTTCCAGCAAGAGCTGTGAAGATCAACATGCTTGTTAGTGATTCCACTGAACAGTTAAGCCCTGACGTGACAAGATTTATAGAACCAGATTAATAGTCTGTTAAATCTTTGACCCTTCCCTTCATCCTGTGTTTAATAACATTATAACTTTTTCAGATAACTTCTATATTATTTATATGAACAGTGAAGTTGAGAAAAAGCAATCCACATTAAAGACCAAAGTATGACTAACACAATAGAATACTTACAATGTAAAAGGAAGCCATTTGGCCCATTGAATCTGCAAAGACAATCCGAAAGAGCATCCCAAATCTAATCTCTACCCTATGCCCATAAAGCCCCTGCATTTAAATGGCTAATCCATTTAACCTGCACATGTTTGGGCACGGAGGGGTAATTTTACATGCAAATCCATCTAATTTAAACTGCTGATAAATATATTTGTGTTCCATTATTTTCTCATATAAATGATCAACTTAGTGCTTTTCTTTCAAGAAGGATTATTGAGTACACAGTTCCTCAGAGATTCTCCCTTCATAGCCTCAAAAACTGGTGGGAAGCTGTTGCTCACTAGGTGAGAAGGTAAAACCCTCTCTGTGTACTTGCCTTGGTTTGATAGGTCAGTTTCAGAAAGCTATGGAAACTATTGGGCCCTGGATTTTAATTAAAAACAGTATGAGAATATTGTTGTGTTGAAGTATTGACATATGGAAATTAACAGAATACTGTTCCTGTGGAGATTGTGCACAAGCCATTTAACACCCTTCAGTAAAATGCGAAGTTGGTGAGTTGGGTTTCTGATAGGCTGTCACTTTCTTTAATGTTAACCCCCACTACATACACATACATGCTAGTGGAGAACTAGACAATTTGAGCTATCTTTGTAAAAGGCTTTTCAAAATGATACAAAGACTGAATTAAGTAAATATTCTTTTCAACTGTTAGTGTGAAATTAATTGACCTGAAAGAAAAACTGATGTTGTTTCTACACAAAGAATTGATGTCAATCACAGAACTGACTTACAATCTGATTTGAAGAAATAAATTAAGAGTATAAGTAAAACCTATCATTGAAAATGTCTGAAAATAACAAAAATCATGATGCTATCTTGTTACTTGGCACATCTTTTAGAATACTATATCCCATTATAATTTAATATTAGCCCCATTTATGGAGAAGTTTCCTGATTTTTCTTCTGGAATAGTATTAAGCTCTCAAATTTCAAAGCATTAAATTGCTTAATGCTTACTGAAGTACCAAAACAATCAAAGTTGAATTTATAACAAAATTCACTTTATACTTACTGGAATATATAAGGACAATTAATTGGAAAGGAAGATAGTTTAAGCCACATAATTTACCACCAATTAATGGCTGAAGGAAGTTGATAGTTTGATCTTGGTTTCTTTTTCTGAATTTAAACTCTTTTGCCTCTTGGAGAATTTAATTGAGTAGACTTTTTGAGCATTTGTGAAGTATAAAGAAAACTAGATGACTTTAAACTGGTTGGAAATCTTTCAATAAAAGTATATACCACACAGCTTATTTGGCAACTTGATTATCTCTCGGTCACATATTAAAATTGTCTAATTTGTCTCTTTTCATTCTTAGATTTATTAGATTCTTTTGATTTATTGGCTCTCAAACACATTTTCTGAATGTAAAATAATTAAAGTTAACTTTATCTTTAAAAACCAAAATGTTATGCTTCGCCAATTCATGGGGTATTTTTATTAATATTACCAGCAATAAATTTTGTATTGAAGGACGCTGTTTGTTTTTTTAACTCTTTTCTAACCACATTATTAATTATTTATTATCTAGCTATGCTGAAAGGAATATGACTTTATTTAAAGAAAATAATGCTCCTTTTTGTTGTGCTTTAGTCACATGATGTTTTAACTACATATTTGTTTTAGGTTACCATAGTTTAGGACCTCATTTCAATCCCCATAAGAAATTTCATGGTGGACCACACGATAAAGAAAGGTGTGTATTATATGCAGACAATTTCTAAATAAATGCAAGGTAGACCATTAGGTGGAAAAGCTGAGATTTATATGCATTAATTGTCCAAAATAGGTATTCACGTAAAAGAGAAATCAAAAGATTTAATGAGCTTCAAGAAGTCCAGTGGATTAGCAAAATGAAAAGCCTGATCTACCAATTTCATCCTTTGCAGACAAAATATTTGCTGCCTGGGAATTTCCATCAGAGAAGAATATGTTTTCCATTTTAAATGACATATTCTTGAATTACCAGAATAGAATTCTAAGGAATATTTTCATCACAAAGTCTGTGATGAGATTTTATGGCCTCACTTGGTCGAGACCTGAAACTCCCACCCGAGGTCAACAGAAATTATTGCTGTTGAACCCTTTTCCATTCCGATTCAGTGGTGGATGAGGAGGTAGAATTTTGGCTTGGTGGGAAGGAGGTGGAGTTCTGGCCATACATCCCTCCAATGCAGAAGAGATTATTTGGACCATTGAGTCTGCACTGACTCTCCCCTGCTCTATCCCTGTAACCCCAACCATTTACCATGGCTAATCCATCTAACCTACACATCTTTGGACATTAAGGGGCAAATTAACGTGGGTCAATCCACCTAACCTATACATCTTTGGATTGTGGGGGGAAACTGGAGCACCCGAAGGAAACCCTTGCAGACATGGGGACAATGTGATTGTAGTCACTAGAGAGATAGTGATTGATAGACTGATGGGGCTGAAGATAGATAAGTCCCAGGCAGCAGATGAAATGTATCCCAGGGTTCTGAAAGAAATGGCAGAGGTGATAGCAGATGCTTTAGTAATTATTTACCAAATTCGCTGCACTCCGGGGAAGTGCTGGAAGATTGGAAAATGGCTAATGTTATGCCGCTGTTTAAAAGCGGCAAAAAGGCAGGGAATTATAGGCTGGTTAGTTTAACGTCTGTAGTCGGAAAAATACTTGAATCTGTCATCAAATAAGAAATAGCGAGGCACCTAGAAAAGAATGGTTTGATCAAGCAGATGCAACATGGATTTGTTAAGGGGAAGTTGTGTTTGACGAATTTATTGGGGAAATCGTGTTTGACAAATTTATTGGGGAAATCGTGTTTGACAAATTTATTGGATTTCTATGAGGACGTGACCAGTGTGGTAGATAAAGGGGAACCGGTGGATGCGGTGTTTTTAGATTTCCAGAAGGCGTTTGATAAGGTGCCTCACAAAAGATTGCTGCAAAAGGTTAGGGTGCAGGGAGTTGGGGGTAAGGTGTTAGCATGGATGAAGGATTGGTTGTCTAATAGGAAGCAGAGAGTAGGAATCAATAGATGCTATTCTGGTTGGCAGCTGGTAACTGATGGAGTACCACAGGGATCGGTGCTGGGGCCTTAACTGTTTACCATATACATAGATGATCTGGAGGAAGGGGCTGAGTGTAGAGTAACGAAATTTGCTGATGACACGAAGATGAGTGGAAAAGCAAATTGCGTGGAGGGTGTGGAAAGTCTGCAGAGAGATCAGGATAGGTTGAGTGAGTGGACGAGGACCTGGCAGATGGAGTATAATGTTAGCAAGTGTGAGGTTATCCAAATTGGTAGAAATAATAGGAGGGATTATTATTTAAAAGGCAAAAAGCTGCAGCATGCTATGGTGCAGAGGGACCTGGGGGTCCTTGTGCACGAATTGCAAAAATCCAGTCTGCAAATGCAGCAGGTAATTAAGAAGGCAAATGGGATGTTGGCCTTTATAGTGAGGAGGATAGAATATAAAAGTAGGGAGGTCTTGTTGCAACTGTACGGGGTGCTGGTGAGGCCGCTGCTGGAGCACTGTGTGCAGTTTTGGTCGCCGCATTTGTGGAAGGATATATTGGCCTTGGAGGGAGTGCAGAGAAGGTTCACTAGGCTAATACCAGAGATGAGGGGGTTAGCCTATGAGGAGAGATTGAGTAGACAAGGTTTGTATTTGTTGGAGTTTGGAAGGGGATCTTATATAAGATAATGAAGGGGATGGATAGGGTCGAGATAGAGAGACTCTTCCTGCTTAGAAAGAATAGCAGTACTAGAGGGCACAGCCTTAAAATAAGGGAGGGGGGTGCAGTTGAGATCAGAGCTGAGGAGGAACTTCACTCAAAGGGTGGTGAATCTTTGGAATCCTCTGCCAGTTGAAGTGGTGGAGGCTACCTCACTGAATATATTTAAGTCACAGGTAGATAGGTTTCTAATAAGCAAGAGAATTAAGGGTTATGGGGATAAAGCAGGGAAGTGGAACTGATCCACTTCAGAGATCAGCCATGATTTTATTGAATGGCGGGGTAGGCTCAAGGGGCTTGATGGCCTACTCCTGCTCCTATTTCTTATGTTCTTATTTTCAATGTGCAAACTCTACACAGACCTTTGATCTTTGATTTTTATTTTTGTTCACTGATTACATGAGTATGCAGAAAGAAGAAAGTTTGCAAAATAAAATATTTGATTGCTTTTGTAATTTTCAGATCCAAGGTACTGAAACTAATTCTTACAAAATGCTTCTGATGAACATTAATGCTGCATGCAGTAGGTTTGGGTTGTTAGGGTTATATAACTAGGTTTGTGCAGGCTATGGTATTAAAATAATTCTGATCCAATATAAAAAGAGAAGATTTAGAAAACCCATGTACTTCATGTTTTTGGATGATGTGATCATCTATAGTTTCATTCCCAATGGGCAGACCCCTCTTTAGAATAATGAAAAGGAGTAGGAAAAATAGTACTCTGGCTGGAAACACTAAGCTACTTTATATCCTCCCTCCGCCAGATAATGTACAGAGAGCACATTTGTACCAAGGTATGTTAGAAGAGTGGTGTGTCCTGAGACTATACTTCACCAAGATTTCTCTCAGTCTTCTCTGAGAAAATCTTGAATGACTTCAAGCCATGGTCTACTTATAACAGGGTGTTACTCATTGAAGACAAAAAAAACACGAAGTCCCTGATTCACAGTGGAAAAGTCAATCATTGATGAGGACCTATGCAATAGTACCAGCTGTGAGGACTTACAAGCACAAGGTGATAGATATCATCTTTGATAAGATACTGGAATTCTTTGCCTATGGTATGGCTCCAGTGTAACAAAGACATAGCCAGAAGGGTTCAGCAAGCTCACTGGTTTCCCCATGGTGCGAGGCAATCCATGGTACCCAAATGGCATTGAAGGTATCAAACCAAAACTATGTCACTTGCCTCAATAGATATAATTCTATTCCTCAACATCCAAATAGGATGTCATGCACAGCAATGCACACTGCAGGTTAATACAAAGTCGTCACCGTGACTTTCATTTTCCTTTAAATGGTTTTTTTAAAATCATAAAATCATATTATTATTTTGATTTATTTTTCTAACCATAATATTGTAATATATTCTAGGCATGTAGGAGATCTAGGCAATGTTGAAGCTAATGAAGAAGGTGTGGCTGAATTTCAAATAGAAGATCATCTTATTAGTCTTTCAGGCATTGAGTCTGTTATTGGTCGTGCTATGGTGGTAGGTATTAAAAGCAACCTAGTTTGTCCCATTAAACAAATTATTCTGTACAAAAATTTATTTCAATCCACAAATAAGGAGCTCTGTGATGCAAAGCTAAGTAGTTTCACACAGTGACAAGTTTGCCTTCTGATTTAGGCAGATTCCCAGAGGAAGGGTAGAAAACTGGAGGAAGTGTCACTAAGTTATTTTATAGATCTGGCACAAGCTGGAAAACAGCTTAATTATTCATTCTCTCAGCTGGAATATGAACCCACCTAAAAAGTGAGTTCAGACAATTACCCAAGGATGGGAAATTGAATCTGGTCCCTGGTACTGGCAGCAGGGTAACCACTGTGCAACTATCGCCTGACTGTGATGATGAGAAGCACAAAATGATCAACAATCTTTTTTTTTAAAAAATGTACTCCTTAAAGTTTTCAGGAAGCCCTCAATCTATCTTCTCACTTGCTCCAAAAATTAATTTAAATTAAACCCAACTCATGGCCTCCACAAGAGAGCTACACAAGATCCATACTGACAAAAAAAGCTTACATCTGATTTGACTTTTGATCTTAGCTAAGAGACCAATTTTTTTTTTGCAAAAATATATTCATATAAAATCTGAAAGACTGTGGAGTTTGCACATTCGCCCTTTATGCATGGATTTCCTTTAGGTGCTCTGCTTTCCTCCCATAGTCCAAAGATGTGCAGATTAGTTGATTGGCAATGGCAAATTGCTCCTTAGTGTCAGTGGGTTAGCACTGTGGGGTTATGGGGATAGGGCCTGGATGGGATTGTGATTGGTGCAGACTCAATGGGCCAAATGGTCTCTTTCTGCATTGTGGGGATTCTATTGCACATTACAAAATAGATCAATTTCTTATAACAGTAAAGGGCAATTATATTCACATTTTCTCTGGAGATCAAAATGCACTTTCAGATGCTTCAGTTCAGTAATGAGAACATTACATATATTTCGATACAGGAAGTATGATTCTTTTCAAACTATTGATAATTAATTCAATAAAATTATATATAGTTAGAATTGAACACAGATTTTGAAGGTTTACATGTTACCAGTCCCTTGGTATATAGTGACTGAAAGACCTTACCTTGAAATGTGTCAGTTTGCAATATTCAGTTTAGGACAATGCACTGTAAGATCACCAAGTCTTGGGTAGACTAAGATCAGTGATAATGCATGAGATTAGCTGGACTGTATTGTGAGATGCCCCAATTTGTCATCTTAGTAAACTTGATGTTGGATATCATAATACTTACTTTAGTTGTGCTCAGCTAGTGTTTGTAACCGTTATGACTTAATCTGGATGTTTTATTGGCCAATTTTGCATTTTTTTTAATGGTCAAATATTGGGGCTATGTATTATATTAAAATAAAGTCTTCATAGTTACTTGAAAAAAGGCCTGTTTGCATCATCCTCTACAAATGGTGACAAATGAAAGTAGGCAGTCAGGTCGAGAAGGTTGTTAGGAAGGCATATGGAGTCTTGGCTTTTATTGGTAGAGGGATTGAATTTCGGAGCTGCAATGTCATGTTGCAACTGTACAAAACTCTAGTGCAGCTGCACTTGGAGTATTGTGTGCAGTTCTGGTCCCCACATTATAAGAAAGATGTGGAGGCATTGGAGAGGGTACAGAGGAGGTTTACCAGGATGTTGCCTGGTATGGAGGGCAGGTCTTATGAAGAGAGGCTGAGGGATTTGAGGTTGTTTTCGTTAGAAAGGAGGCGGCTAAGAGGGGACCTAATCGAAACATATAAGATGATTAGAGGTTTAGATAGGGTGGACAGTGATAGCCTTTTTCCTAGGATGGAGAAAGCTAGCACGAGGGGACACAGCTTTAAATTAAGGGGTGATAGTTATAGGACGGATATCAGAGGTAGGTTCTTTACCCAAAGGGTGGTTCGGGAGTGGAATGCCCTGCCTGCAGCGGTTGTAGATGCGCCAAGTTTGGTGGCGTTTAAGAGGTTAGTTGATAAGTATATGGAAGAGAAGGGAATGGTTTAGTTTGGAGGGGCATTGCTTTTTATATTGGTCGGCGCAACATCGAAGGCCGAAGGGCCTGTTCTGTGCTGTAATGTTCTATGTTCTATGTTCTAAATGGGCTAGACATTCTTGAAGTGGTCAGCACTGAAGTCAATGAATACAACATTCTGCATACAAATATATAGTTGTATTGGAACAATTCATGAAGCCCAAACAATGGGAACTTGGTACTTGGAAGTAAAAGACTCTTATAACCTTACCAAGTATTGTAATTTTTTCATAGTAAAGTTTGAAATATCAAGCTGTGGCATTTTCTTAATGCACCTGTGCATTGAAAAATCATTTACTGCTATCCATTGTGACACCCTGGGATCTCTGCTTCAAAGATTCAAATGAAATTATATGTCGACCATAGAGTCTGCTGGAAGTTAGCTTTTAGAATATTGTATGTCTGGTGAATCATAGCATCTGCCTATATTGCTTCTGAGTTAAGACCGCTTTTGCCCATTTAAGCATTTGGAATGTCAATGATTGATGGCTGTAATTTTCCTGATATAAACTAACTTGCCAAGTTTTCATGCATTTTAAAAGTAAAATTCAAAACACAGAAAATTACAGAACAGGAATAGGCCTTTTGGCCCTCCAAGCTTGCGCCAACCATGCTGTCTGACTCAAGCAAAACCCCCGACCCTTCCATAGATCATATCCCTCCACTTCCATCCTGTTCATATATTTGTCAAAATGTCTCTTAAAAGTCTCTGTTGTATCCACTTCCACTATTTCCCCTGGCCGTGAGTTCCAGACCTCACCACCCTCTGTGAAAAAAAACTTGTCTTGTACATCTCCTTTAAATCCCCTCACACCTTAAACCTACACCCCCTAGTAATTAACTTCCCATCCTCAGAAAAAGCTTCTGGCTTTCCATTCTGTCCCTGCCTCTCATAATCTTGCAGACTTCTATCAGGTTGTCCCTCAACCTTTGTCATTTCAGCGAGAACAAACCAAGTTTCTACAACCTCTCCTCATAGCTGATGTCCTCCATACCAGGCAACATCATGGTAAATCTTTTCTGTATCCTCTCCAAAGCTTCTACATCCTTCTGGTAGTGTGGCAACCAGAACTGAACATTATATTCTAAGTGTGGTGTAACTAAAGTTCTATAAAGCTGCAGCGTGACTTGACAATTTTTAAATTCAAGCCAATGAAGCCAAGCAAGCCATATGCTTTTTTGACTACCTTCTCCACCTTCAAGTGCCACTTTCAATGACCTACATATCTGTACACCCAGATCCCTCTGCCTCTTAAGGGTTCTGCCATTTATTGCATATTTCCTATTTGTAGTAGATGTTCCAAAATGCATTATCTCTCATTTCTCCTGATTAAACTTTAACTGATTTATATCTTGCTGGATCCTCTGATGGTCCTCATCAATATCCGCAACTCCATCAACCTTTGTTGCCCGCAAACTTACTAATCAAACCAGTTACATTTTCCTTCAAATCACTTATGCAAAGGTCCTAGCATTGATCCCTGGGGAATGCCACTTGTCACATCCCTCCATTCAGAAATGCAACCTTGCACTGCTACCGTCTGTCTTATGACCAAGCCAGCTCTGTATTCACCTTGCCAGCTCATCTCTAATCCCATGTGACTTCCTGTAGGGATATCCATTATCTCAGTAGCTTGTCAAAGGAATGGATGCATAAAATCTTTCTGTTACAAGAGTAGGCTTAAAAGGACCAGCAAAATTACTAAAAATCAATTTAAAAAGTGCACCTGAAAACTGCAGTGGATCCCTTTAAATAACATTTTTTTAAAGGCAGAGAATAGAATCTATGCTGACACGTTAAAAGTAAACAGCAATGACAGAGAATTGCACTGGACTTTCTTTGGGAGCCATTCTAAACTGTTCTCTGTGCATTTGTGTTTTCTATTGGAAATAACAGAAAATGTACAATGTGTTTGCATAGATATGGATTAGGTATTGCAATATAGTGTACATCTTAATGCAAAACATTTTCAATTCTGTGCCCTAACAACCATCAGGCACCAGGGGAAATAATTAATAATGGAGTAAATATTGATCTTGATTGAAAAGAGCTAGTTGGCAGTCTATGGCTATAATATTGGGAGAAATATAAAATTGATTAATGCAACAGATCAGGGAAAGCAAATGCAAAATTAATATTTACATTTGGGCTGGCTTTTTATCCCAATCGGAATGAGCATAACTTGAATGACATAAAAATTTGCACTACTTGCGAACATAGCAGTTTGCAGGAATCATCCTGTTTCTATGCTATATTTACAGAGATCAAGTGGTGGGGCTGAGTGACAGCAATGCAACCACCTGAAATGGGGTGTTGCCATTTAAGAATTCTTAAAAGCAAATTAAGGCCTATTGTCAGAGTCTCCTGGGGTACAGGACTCCCTGCCTGGAGCTATTCATCCATAAGTTGGCAAAATGCAGTATTCCAAGCAGCGTTTTTAGATTCGCCACACCGTCATGCCCGTGTGACTTAGGCGACACTTGATTCCCTGCCCTTCAATAACTGTATCTTTTTGTTGAGAATATCTTTCAGTTAAAAGTTTAAACTGCTGGTGAGAGGCACCAATTTTGAAGGATATCTCTTCTTCCTTTATCTAAAAATAGCAGTCTGTTGCAACTTTAATGCTAAAGAGCCTTTAATTGACCCTTCATTTTTGAGAGTCTGTCCATTATCTTTAATTGGACAATAAGCCTGACCTGGCCACCAATTTGGGGCCAATCACTGCTCAGTGATTCTAATTTACTAAATCATAGAGTGGAGTTCTGATTCCCATTTGACCTTATCATTGGTGTTCTGA
Organism: Sphyrna mokarran; assembly: GCA_024679065.1. Classification (NCBI taxonomy): domain Eukaryota; kingdom Metazoa; phylum Chordata; class Chondrichthyes; order Carcharhiniformes; family Carcharhinidae; genus Sphyrna; species Sphyrna mokarran. The sequence continues at coordinate 54,895,401 of JAGIQG010000013.1, read as the reverse complement.
TCAAAGGAGTTTACCTACTTTGTTGTTGGAAAAACTCAGAAATATTTTTTTGCTGGTGATTTTCTTCACTTTTTTGAATGATTGTTAGGGATTTATGACTAATTAAAGCTAAGAGACAGAATGAATGTCGATTTAAATTGTGGCTTTGATATGGCAATGAGCCTAGCAGTACTTCACACAGATCCTTACAAAAGCTAATAAGGATATTTATAGAAGAGGAATAAATGTGAATCAGTTTTTAAGGCTCAAAGGAGAACAGTTGAGATGACTGACGTGCAACAAGTATTTTTCTTTGTGGTAGGTATGACTTCAGCTGGTAGAGTTGTTCCCCTGAATCCAGTTTTTCTCTTGGCTCCCTGATTCCACACTTGGTTAAATGCAGTTTTGATATTAAGGCCAAGCACTCTCGTCTCACTTTTGGAGTTCAACTCTTGTCAATTTTGAACCAAGACTATAGTAGGGTTAGGAGTTGACTGGCCTTGGTGGAACAAAAACTAGGCATCAGTGAGCAGATTATTGCTAAGTAAATGTTGGTTGGTTGCACTGTTTGTGACTTCTTCCATCACTTTACTGATAACTGAGAGTAGATTGGGTGGTAATTGGGCAGTAGGTTTGATAATGCCCTGCTTTTTATGGACAAAATGTACCTAGACCAATTTCCTCTGCTAGGTAGATGCCAGTGTTGTAGCTGTATTGGCAAGTTCTGAAGAACAAGTCTTCAGAACTATTGCTAGAACACTGCATTTTGCCAACTTATGGATGAATGGCTCCAGGCAGGGAGTCCTGTACCCCAGGAGACTCTGACAATAGGCCTTAATTTGCTTTTAAGAATTCTTAAATGGCAACACCCCATTTCAGGTGGTTGCATTGCTGTCACTCAGCCCCACCACTTGATCTCTGCAAATATAGCGTAGAAACAGGATGATTCCTGCAAACTGCTATGTTCACAGGTAGTGCAAATTTTTATGTCATTCAAGTTATGCTCATTCCTATTGGGTTAAAAAGCCTTTGCAGTGTCCTCAGCCAATTCTTGATATCACATAGTGAATCAAATTGGTTGAAGACTGGCATGTATGTTGCTGCGAACTTCTGGAGGATACTTCCTGGGGTACACGCAGTGCCCTGATGAGCCTCGTGTGCCTACAGACAACATGTTGCTCACCACTGATTTAAAGTATTGGTACTGCGTAAAGCCATTGTCATATTTAACTCTAGTTTTATTTAATTGTTTTCCTATTTATTACTGCATTTACTTTACTGTAAAATCATCACAAATAATTGGGGGCATCATTTCTGGATCTTAAAACCTTTCTTCATGCTATATAAATGCAAAAACATAAATGTAGGTACAGTTGTTTCAAGTTTCCCTTCTGGGATTTGAACAGTTGGCATATTACTGTCAGCCATGCTCTTAATATCTAAATCTGTTGTTTATTGAATGGGCAGAACTCTGACTGTAAGTGAACATAGTTTGTTACTTCGCATGTACTGAGACAAAAAGAAAGAAGTAGTGTGTGCAACATAGAATTTTTTATCACGGCCACCTTTATACTGTCTAATATTAACAATCTGATGTGGAGATGCTGGTATTGGGCTTGTTTGATATAGCTCGTAATATCAAATAAACCTGATTTAACAATTTACTGAGTTATAGGCTGTTGTCAAATACAATTATGTTGTGAATGCCCAAGAATCATTAAAATCTGTTGGTTTTAGGTTTTACTTTTGACAAATTAATCAGTGGGGAAAATAGAATTCCAAAAAACCTGGGTAAATTGAAGATTTAAAGAAAGCTGAGTTTTATTTTGAACATTGTTGACACTTGAAAATAAGCAAAGATCTAAAAAGATTGTAGTCAATGTAAATGATCATTCAGTTATTTATATAATTAGTTCTTTTATGGAATTGACATCTGATTCATCAGCTTACCTCAGTTTGTAAAAAAGAAAAACCTGTTTAAGTGAGCAGTGACACAATAATAATGCTGTTGTAATGCTGAGATAAAAATTGTTCAATATTCTCCACAAGCAAGCAGTTTCAATGCACGTTTGACCTCAATCTGGAGTCTATCTCTATAATACTATTATAGTATATACTAATATAGCAGCTGAATCAACATTCTTTGTCTCCTATCTGAATGAAAGATTGACGTTTTGTGAAAAGAAAAGAACATGGTTGCATTAACAGTGCCTAAAACAAAATGAGTTTTTTTTCAAAAAAAGCAATTTGTGATGCTTTTACTTTTGGCTGTTGAAAATTGGACCTTTGATATACATGAATAATATTCATATAATTGTCCTGAAATTTCACTATTTTATATTATGAAAGCTAAGATGATCAGTTTTCACGTTAAATGTGAAAGCTGGTGTGACAACTGTGATGGGCATATATCTCTTATTTGATAAGAAAACAATGAAAAATTTGAGATGAAATTGTTTTGTTTTAAAAAAAATTTGTTTTTTAAAAACATTTTAATTGTTTTAAAAAAACAATTTGTCCCTTGAAAAATAAATAGAACTTATCTTTGGAATTCACTATTAATGCATTTTGATAGTTGCATAAAATGCTTATGTAATGTCCATATCTGATTCTGCTTGCATGACCAAGAGGAATATTTAAATCTTTTTAACATAGATGCTGACTGATTTTTTTTTTTACATTTTAAAGATTCAGGCAGAGGAAGATGATCTAGGAAAGGGTGAAAATGAGGACAGCCTTATAACAGGGAATGCTGCAACAGGTTTAGCTTGGGGAGTCATTGGAATAGCTGAGATTACAACCAGTTATAAAAGTGATGTTGTAGTCACTGGAACTGAACCAGCAACATAAGTTTGTAGCCATTGGTAAACGTTGCTTTAAAATTGATTTAATATTTACCCATGTAAATATTAAAATTGTATAAAATTGCTCTTTAAGCTTAGTTTTTTCCAAACTTATTTTTAAGAGATGTGTTGTTTATATTGTATTTGTATTTTTATTCTGTTTACCAAATATTATTAAAGTTGATTATTGAAATCTAGACCTTTTTCATTGAATGCACTATTTATGTTGAATGCACTATTTATGTTGATGTCTCAGTTTAACATAACTAATTAATTAGTGGACCTCATGATATTTCTCACATTTTGTGAAGATTAGTTGCTCAGCTCTGGTGTTGCAGTTAGCAGCTCCATTAGTCCAATTTGTCTCTAAAAAAATCTAATGAACAGTTTAAGTTTGCGAATTGTTTGGAACTTAAGACAAAAAAAATTACATTGGTTTACATCACGGCAAGCATTATAATGCAGATTTGGGGCAGTTAACAATAGCAGAATGTAGAAATGTATTTTTTTTCACTTGTTGTAAAGTCTGGGTCAGATATTTATTTCGAGCTCTTAATGTAGAAGCTGCATATTTGCAATTAGATATTTGCAGTAATGTTTTAAGGGACAACAACCATCCTTGTTAAGCAGGAAAGAACCATTTCCTTCTGTGATTATGCTGTCTCTTCATACTTAACTCTCTGGATAAAAAGAGTTTCTTTTAAATCCCTCAATATCTTGTCCTTTATCTTAAATCTATTTCCCTGATTATTGACCCCTTCTACCAAAGAGGGGTTCCTTCCTATATACACTATGTTCCTCATAAATCATCCCCTTCCCCCTGCTGCTTTCTCTGCTCTAAGGAAAACATGATGTGAGATGCTGGCATCGGACTGGGGTAAGCACATTAACCTGGTGTTGTGAGACTTCTTAAGTCCAACAGGTTTATTTGGCACTACAAGCTTTTGGAGCATTCCCCCCTCACCTGAGCCTGGAAACCATCTCTCCTGTGCTGCCAAATAAATCTGTTGGACTTTAACCTGGCATTGTGAGATTTCTTATGGAAAACAACCCTAAACTATCCAGCCTCTCTGAAAGACACCAGCCCAAGACACTATCCTGGTGAATCTCCTCTGTTCCTTGTCCAGGGCATTCACATCTTTCCTATAGTGTGGTGACCAGTCTGCATACAGTACTCCCAACAGTGGCCTAACAAGTGTTTTAAACAGCTCCATCATAACCTCTCTGCCCTTACAGTCTATGTCTTATCTATTAAAGTATTCCCTATGCCTTCTTAACTACTTTATCTCCTGCCATCTACAATGATCTATGGACGTGCACCCCAAAGTTCCTCTGGTCCTCTACTTCCTAGAATCCTTTGTTCATTTTGTATTCACTTGTCTTGTTAGTCTTCCCAAAGTGCATTACCTCACACTTTTTCAGAGTTAAACTACATTTGCCACCGTTCTCTCCATTTGATCAGCCTATCTATTACCGTCCCATAGTCTAAAGTTTTCTTCCTTGCTCTTTATCACCACCAATTTTCATGTCATCTGCGATTTGGTAATTGAGTATCATCTTCATACAGTTCCCCTCACCTTATATTTTGCATGAATGGAAGAAAAAGACATTCAGGTGCATGTTGTAAATATCTTTTCTAATTTATATTCAGGTTTGCAGGCTAGCTTCAAACTGGCCAACTTGCAGTGTCACATGGTGAACACCTACTAGTAGGCGGAGAGCTTGAAACGCACATGCGCCGCGCGCGAGGGAGGGGCAGTGCAGAGTGTCGTGCATGCTTATTACACAGGGCCGTCGGTGAAGGTAAAGCTGAGGAAAGGATGATAGCAACAGGAACCTGCATGCTGAGGGGTGATCCAACTGAGGAGGATGGTGGGGAAATCCATGGATCGGTCACTTTTGAATGGGATGTAAGCATTAGCTATAAATAGTCGTAGATTTGCCCTCTGACTCCTTTAATTGTAATGCACGTCGCTAAATCGTTATTCTGCCCAAAGCACGATTTTCTCCCCCGCCCCTCCCGTCCCGTGAGTAGAGTAGAAACTCTCCGAAACAAAATTTGACAATATTTGATATTTCTATCGAAAGGGGACGAGGATGTTTCTTCAGTCGGGTGTTAGTGGGTGCGAATATCAGTAGAGTTAAACCTGAGTTTAACGGTTCCCCGAAACTGCGCGCGGGCGGATAAAGGCGGCGGTGCTTCTCGCGCGGGTGTTGGCGCCAGAACGTGGCAGCCTTTCTTTGAATGGGAAATCAGTGTCCGCGGAACAGGTATGGTCACGGGAAATCAACAAATCTGCTCCCCGACCTCGTACAAAACGGATTTTGATGAGACACACATGCCAATTTGGGGTAAGAAGAATGAGGCTCTTTACCTCCATCACCAAGAGAGTTGCATACAGTCTGCTTGGACCTTGGTACTGGAATTCAGCCTGGAAACCACCTCTCCTGTGCCCAATCATTAAAATTCGTGGGGTTAGGATCGTAGAAAACCAAAAAACGTTAGATATTAACAGGATCGTGCTATATCTCCATAAGGGTAAAAAAGAGCTGTATGCCCTAGAACATTTTTCTGCAATTTTGCAAAGTCATAGATGATGAAGAGAAATATCGAAATGAAACAAGGAAGAAGTTCAACTAATGGCAAACATTTTAAACTGATGTGGTTTGAGCTGTACAGAGTGCACTGAGCATATTAGCTGTTTCCCACTTTAAACTGATCACATGAGAGTTTGATGTGGCTACAAAAGTGATCACGTGGCAGAAGTGGCGGGGGGAGAATGGGCACAGCACAAGTGTATGTAGCTGTTGCGCTTAGGTAGAAACAGCTTATGTTAGAAATCATTGCAAGGAGTTGGCAATATGGCACAGAAACTTTGCCACAGAAACTTTGCCACATTGACCCACTGGTTTTTGATGACATATTATAGATTCTTGGGAAAAATTCCAGAAGGAATGGTGTATTTACTGTAGGTGCTGCACTCTCTGACAAAGGGTACAGATTTGTACCCTATTAAACCATGCAGACCCCACCGCTGTGGAAAAGTTTGTTTTCCAGACAGGAATACAAAGTAGACCCTGAGATAATACTGAAACAGTTGGAGAACATCTATCCTAACAAAAATAATGCAATCCATGATAGATAATTAAATAATCTAACACGGCAACCATAAAAATATTGGCAAAGAAATGTTTTTTGAACTCACTGAAGACCTAATGAAGGATCGGATATTTTATGAAATATATAGCAATTTACTCTGCAAGTAGCTGCTGCAAGAAAAATACTTAACTTTACAAACAACCATCAAGATCTATGTTAAATGAACAATCATAAATGAAGCAGAGATTTTAGGTGAGAACCAAAGGTATTTGCAATACAAGGTGCACCTACTTCAACTGTAGTGGTTACCATCCACTGAACGTAACAACTTGTTTTGCATGTGGTGAAAGTTGCAGGAAATGGAAACACTTTGTCAAGTTCTGCGTATCCAAAACACAATAGCCCTCCTCTGCCATCAGCACCTTTTCAATCCCCTGGGGTAGGAGCATCAGTAGTGTGAATTAATTAGAGTTTAATCAAGCAGTGAAGCTACAGAGTCTCCAACAACACTCTATTGTCACAATAATGTTAACAACATAATTAGCAATAATGCTAGATTTAGACACGGGAAGGAAGGATGATGTACTATTCAGCCAAAGGTAATGAGAAATAGACCTGTATGTAGCATCAGATCTCAGCACCCAGATGCACCAGGTGATTTATGGTGGACAGGCAATCCCCACCAAAGATATCGCAACCCTCTACTGCATATAGGGAAATAACAAGTTCTATGTAGTTGACCAGAATGTAAAGCCACTACTAGAGCTTCAGAACAGCATGCATTGGGGCTCATTCACCTTGGTGCAGACGTCTAATTCTCAGATGACAGCACGTAGAGACCTCTTCAACTGTGACATAATTGATAAGCTACCAGTTGTTCCCACATGAGATTAGAAGATTTGGTATTACTAACAGTCTATGCTCCAAGAAGGGTACAAGTAGCCATGAAGCAGAAAGTTGTTAATGAACTGTATCAGATGACAGCACAAGGTGTCACGAGTTTCAATAATGGTGGTTGTAGTTTTGAAAAAAAAAGGCATAGTCAGGATATGTATTGACCCCAATACACTTAAAAAAACACTGCCCAGACTGCATCACCCTTTAAAGATAGTGGAACAGGTGACAGAAAATGTTCCAAAATGTTCACTATTCTCAATGCAAAATGTGAGTCCAGCAGACACCATTAGATGAGGAATCTGCAAAGTTAACCACATATCTGACCACCAGAGATACGTAATTTTTTTTGAATGCTCCAAGAAGGGCTGCATTGTAGCACTGCTATCTATCTGTATGGAGTTTGCGCACCATGTCTGTACGTTTCCTCTGAGTACTATATTTTCCTCCCACAATCCAAAGACGTGCAGATTAGGTGGATTGGCCATTATAAATTGCCACTGTGTCCAAAAATGTGTAGTTTAGGTGGATTAACCATGGTGAATGTCTGGGGTTATAGGGATGGTTGGGGTTGGTGGTTGATGGACCAAAAAGCCTCTTTCTGCACTAGAGATTCTACGATCTCCTTGGCAGTGAAATTTTCCACTTATGCGGAGCAATTCTTTGCAAGATGATTGTCAATATGTTCTTGTTTCAGATCATTGTATGCAAGAACATGATGCATATCTTGATCCAGTCTTTGAGAGCATCAGGGCCATCAAGTTAAAGCTTAACCGTATGAAATTCAGGGTCAACCAGGTTCATTAAATCTCAGTTGCTGGTGAAACATAGAAACTAGAAATGGAGTATGTCATTCGGCCCTTTGAGCCTGCTCCACTATTATTTTGATTATGGCTGATCATTAAATTTAATATCCTAATCCTCCCATATCCCTTGATCCCTTTAATCTCTAGAGCTATATCTAATTTCTTCTTGAAGTCAATGTTTTGGCCTCAAATACATTCTGTGGTAGTGAATTGCACACTTCATTACCCTCTGGATGAAGAAATTTTTCTTCAATTCTAAAAGGTTCATCCCTTATCTTCAAAGTGTGACTTGACCCAAACAACACTGATTTTATGACAGATAGCCTTTCCTGTGGACAAGCAGACTTTACAGTGCTTTTTTAGTGTGATTATCTCTCTAAGTTTATCCCTTGCTTTGGTAAGGTTACAGGACCCCTGTCAACTTCTCCACCAGGATGTCAAAATGGTAAAATGACCATGTTTTAGTCTCTTAGGGAAGGAGGGTCATCAATGGAGCAGTTGAAGATGGTTGGGCCTAGGACATTACCCTGATGAACTCCTGCAGGAATGTTCTGCAACTGAGATGATTGGCCTTCAACCATCCTCCTTTGCGTCAGGTATGATTCCACCATTCCCATTAACTCAAGTTTTACTAGGGCTCTTTGATACCATACCCAGTCAAGTTCTGCCTTGATGTCAAGGGCAATCACACTCACTTCACTTCTGATGTTCAGCTCTTTTGTCCATACTTGAACCAAGGCTGTAATGCAGTTGAGAACTGGATGAATCTTGTGGAACTATTGCTGGAATGCTATCAGGTTCCAATGTCTTTGCAGTATATCCATGCTTTCAGCGATTTGATATAAAGTGGAATGAATTAAATTGGTTGAAGACTGACATCTGTGAAGCTGGGGATCTCTGGTGGAGTCAAGATATTTCATTCACTCGGCATTTGTAGCTGAAGATTGTTGCAAATGCTTTAGCCTTTTATTTTGCATTGATGTACTAGACTGTCAGGGTTTTGCCTAGCAGCAACAGTAACAATTTAAGCCTGAAAGATCCAAATCTGCTCATGAGCAATAACAGCCAATATTTTTAGGAGCATTATTGGCTTCTAAAAGTTACCAGGGCATTCCAAAGGCGTATGAAGATGATCAGATCAGTGCAGACTGTACTGTAGGGTTTCTGTGATTCTGAGGTGTGAATTGTTCTAGCAGTAGAAACTGATTATTTAGATGACTGCTAGAGAAATATTAAGTTCCACAAGCAGAAACTGTTTATCTAAGGACTTCGGAAATGCTAAACTTCACAAAAGAAAATAATTTGAGATGTGTGGATGACTGACTCTTGAGTTTGAAATGACAAAAGAGTGAAAAAGGTTATTCTTCCCCCCTCCCCTTCAAAAACAGATAATTAACATCTCACCGACAGGAGGTTAGGACCTATTTCACAACCTAGGGATCCTGTACAACATTTACTATTCAGATGCTGTAATGTTGCATTTTAAGTCTAGAGCCAAGGCATTGTAGGGAACCTTTAAAGGCTAAATATCTTTGCTGGATCAGGATAAGAAATTTCCTATAATCAGCTTTATATTGTGTGGTAACTATAAGATGAATTTGACTTTTGAGTTTTTTATTTGGATGCTGTTTGGGAAAAAGAATTGCAGATATATTCTGGAACAATGGGTAATAAATGGTGGGTGTGTTTAGTTACTTCTGTACTAAAGTGTCTTAGAATATTGTTGTCCTTGTTTTTTTTTAAATTTAATAAATTTTTAAAAATGTATATTTGAAGATTGGACTAGTTCATTACTGGGTTTTATCAGTATATTACTCAATATACTCAATATTACTCATCGTAATATTCCACAAAGCTATACAGCACCATGAACTGGTGTTTCAAGTCATGACACCCTCACAGGTAACATGAGTGTGGATTGTGACAGGGCTTGTCCGTCGTTGAGAAGCCTTCTCCTCTAATGAGTTGTTTGATTGTCCATTGCTCATGGCTGAGTATGCAGGATTGCAGAACTTAAATCTGATCTGTTATTCTATCACTTGCTGCTTATGCAGTTTGACACGCAAGTAGTCTTGTGTTGTAGATTTATCGGGTTGACACGTCATTTTTAAGTGTGCCTGGTGTTGCTTCTGGTATGCCCTCCTGCACTCTTCATTGAGCCAGCATTGATCCTCTACTTGCTGGTAATGGTAGAGTGGAGATATGCTGGGCCATGAAGTTGCAGATTGTGGTTGAGAACAATTCTGATGTCCCACAGTGCCTCATGAATACCCAGTCTTGAGGTGCTACAGCTGCTCAAAGCCTGTCCCATTTAACACAATGGCAGTGCCACATAACAACATGCTGGAGGGTATTGGACTTTATCTCCACAAAGAATGTGTGGTGGTCACTTCTACTAATAGAATCACGGCTAGATGATTTACAGCAGGCAAAGTGGTGAGAATAAGTCAAGCATGTTTTTAGTTTGTTGGTTCCTTCACCACCTATCCCAGTGTAGCAGCTCTAATCAACTAGTTCAGTCAGTGTTGTAATACTGTGTCACTCTTGGTAATTGTTATTGTACTCCACCCAGAATATGTTCTGTGCCCTTGTCACCCTCAGTACTTCCTTCTGGTGGTGGTCAACATGCAGGAGTACTGATTTGTCAGCTGAGGGGAGATAGTGTATGATCAGCAGGAGGTTTCCTTGCCAGTGTTTGTCCTGATGCCATGAGACTTCATTGGGTCTGGAGTCTACATTGACTGCCAGGACAACTTCCTCATGATTTATAGCACTGCTGCCACTTCTATAGGAATCATCTGTTAGGGTATGATCCTGTGAGTATGACTGTGATTAGTCTGTGAAACAGCTCTTCCAATTTTAGCGCAAGAAAAGTTATAAAGTTTATTTGTTAGTCACAAATAGGCTTACGTTAACACTGCAATGAAGTTTTATTGTCTTACGAGGAACGATTAAATAGACTGGGGTTGTTTTCCCTTGAAAGACGTCGGCTTAGAGGGGATCTCATAGAGGTGTATAAGATTATAAGGGGTATAGATAGAGTAAATGGGGGTAAACTTTTTCCATTTTCAGAAATGGATAGGACGAGGGGACATGGCCTTAGCCCCCCTCACCCTATGTATAAGACAAATATTAGAGGGCAGTTTTTCACACAAAGGGTAGTGGGGGTGTGGAATGCACTGCTGAGTAAGGTGGTGGGAGCAGGCACGCTGGGGCTGTTTAAGGGTCTCTTGGACAGCCACATGAGCGGTATGCAGATAGAGGGATATAGTAGGATTGTTAAACTACGGCTTTTTTATCCACAGGTAATTCGGTCCATACTTGACCAACAAGGAGCATGCATTCGGCAGGTGGTGCAAGGACAGCTCTTGGATGTTGATTCATGGGTTGCCTGGTACTTCATGTCATAAGTGAGTGCTTTATGTGGACCATCTGAAGGGCACCATGACAGCTCAGAGACTATCGATGTGGCTGTGCAGACACTTGGAATTGGGCCGGTGTCTGCGGGAGTTTGCGCGTTCTCCCCGTGGTTGAGTGGGTTTTCTCCGGGCGCTCCGGTTTCCTCCCACAACCCAAAAATTCGCTCTTAGGCTGATTGGGAAACAAATTGTCCCTACAGTGAGAGTCTTCCATATTAGGAATAACCTAATTTTATATTATGATAATGGAATTGCTACTATATAGTTATGATGGCAGCGCGGGCTCGTTGGGCTGAAGGGCCTGTTTCCCGTGCTGTGTTGCTCTCTCTCTTAAAAAAGTTATTGTGAAAAATCCCCCAGATATTAAAAAGGAGAACTTTCCATGATTGATAGGGTTAAGTTTGCCATTATTATCCTATTTTATTCCTCTTTGTTTTCTTACAACTGAGTGCCTTGCTGGGTCATTTCAAAAAACATTTAAAAGTCAAACACATTCATCAATCAATCACACAATTATTAACATGTAGACCAGGTACAGACAGCAGATATTCTTCTCTAAAGGACATGGGTGAATGAGTTGGGTTTATATATTGGTTTTTGTGGTTATTAATTACTTTTAATTCCAGATTTTTAAAACTGAGTTTAAATATTATCATCTACTGTGATGGGATTCAAACTCAAACTCGTCCAGCAACAATATCATTGCGCCACTGCCTCCCCTGGATGGTTTGTACTCGATTACCTGCCAAACATAACAAATAAAACAGTAATCATTCACCTTAAGAGACACTTCTCCACAGATGGTATCCCACTATAACTTATGACTAGCAACGCTTGCCAATAATCTCTACTGAATTTTGCAACTTTGAATGTGTATTGGACTTTGAGTATATCACAAGCAACCCCTTATTATCCACAATCAAATGATTTGGTAGAATAGGCAGTTCACTGAGCCTAGCACATGCATCGCACAGACTACCATGATGCACCTCTCAGCCTGTAAAATCTACATTAACAGGGCCTGCCTTCATCAAGTGATATTTTTTCAGGTAATCAGGACCATGATTCCTACAGCTTAAGGCTATGCTGAGGGCTAAACTTGAAACTAATGCAAATAATGCCCTCTTGTACCGCAGATTGAGAAGGAAAATATACTATGATCAAGTATCCACAGACTAGACCCTCTAATATCAGGTCAAACCATCAAGATTCAGACCTCACGTGACCACAATCAGTTGGTGCTGGTACACAGTAATGCCTTGCAACCAGTTATATGGTAATCTTAGATTGTGTCCACTGTGTATGCAATCACTGTCAGCATCAAGAAATGACAGCACTTCAGTCATGGTACCTATGGTACTAGCCTCTTGCACAGCACATTTTACAGACTCCTGCGCAGACAAACTCAGATGAAAGATCCAATATTGCTAACAGTTGCAAAACCTAAACTGAATGTCTTTGAGCAGGTTATTGCTGAGTAAGTGCTCAATGAAACCGTTGATGACTTCTTCCGTCATTTTACTGATGACTTATGGATCCGTAACTGGCTGGTTTGGATTTATCCTGTTTCTTGTGTATAGGATATTACAGGGTAACAAATAAGTTGTGCAGCAGGAATGTGGGAATTATTTCTGGGAATGAGGATAGAGCACAATGTTGCATATAACTGAGTTCAGAAAGTCCCACAACTTTCTACATCCACAATGTCGCCTTCTAATTGGGGAGCTGCAGCAAGTTGTCCATAAACCACTGACAGCCTGCTAGTACTTAAATAAGGCCTGACTTTGGTTCAGGCTACAGGCTGGCATTAGAACAGTTGTTCTGCCAAATTCACCATTCTAGGTGTCTGTTGGCAGAAACTGAAAAGCAAAATGAATACTAATCTATCAGTAAAGATTTGTTTTAAAAAACCTAAATGTTTGTGATTAAAATTTGTATTTCTGCTTTTAATTCCTCACATGATAATTCATCGAAACACATGACATTTTCTATCAACTCATTCTCTATTCACCAGGCTGCAGTCATGCTGATTTGTGCTCAAAAACTCAGCATACCTCTAGCCAAGTTGCTACAACACTGGCCTTTTCTGACAATAGGAAAAAAATGTGCGGGTCTCTCCTGTCCACAAAAAACAGTAAAGTTTTACAACACCAATTTTAAATCCAACCAATTTATTTGACAGTAAATCCGCGAGCTTTCGACACTATGTACCTTTGTCAGGCAAATGCAGTGTTCTGATCCGCAGAGGCACTCGTATCCACACAGACAGTTACAGATTGCTGATTAGAATGCGAATCATTACATCTAACCTGCTATTCCAGTGTTGAAGTGGCTAACAATGTGTGTGAAGGGAATCCTGAGCATTGGTTAGAGAATTGTGTATTTTCTCCAGACAGCACAGCGAGTGAGGTTTTTGCTAATCCAGGCAAGTTACAGGGGTTACAGATAGTATGACATGAAGCCAAGATCCCTGTTAAGACCGTCCTCATGTGTGCAGAACTTGGCTATCAGTCTCTGCTCAGCAACTCTGCGCTGTCGTATGTCACAAAGGCCCCCTTGAAGAACATTTACCCGCAGGTCGGAGGCCGAATGCCCATGACTGCTGAAGTGTTCGCCCACAGGAAGGGAACTGTTTTGCCTGGTGATTGTTGAGCGATGCTCATTCATCCGCTGTCGTAGTGTCTGCATGATCTCCCCAATGTACCATGCTTCGGGACATCCTTTCTTGCAATGTATTAGGTAGACAACGTTGGCCGAGTTGCAAGAGTATGTACCGTGTACCTGGTGAATGGTATCCTCACTTTTGATGATGTCGTCCATGTCTATGATCTGGCATGTCTTGCAGAGGTTGCTGTGGCAGGGTTGTGTGGTATTGTGGTCACTGTTCTCCTGAAGGTTGGGTAGTTTGCTGCGCACAATGATCTGTATGAGGTTGTGCGGTTGTCTGAAAGCAAGAAATGGAGGGGTGGGGATGGCCCTAGCGAGATGTTCATCATCATCAATGACATGTTGAAGACTCCAGAGAAGATGTCGTAGCTTCTCCGCTCCGGGGAAGTACTGGACAACAAAGGGTACTCTGTCCACCTTGTCCCGTGTTCGTCTTCTGAGGAGGTCTTCTGAGGACAGCGGATGAATGAGCATCGCTCAGCAATCACCAGGCAAAACAGTTCCCTTCCTGTGGGCGAACACTTCAGCAGTCATGGGCATTCGGCCTCCGACCTGCGGGTAAATGTTCTTCAAGAGGGCCTTCGTGACACATGACAGCGCAGAGTTGCTGAGCAGAGACTGATAGCCAAGTTCCGAACACATGAGGACGGTCTTAACAGGGATCTTGGCTTCATGTCACACTATCTGTAACCCCCATAACTTGCCTGGATTAGCAAAAAAACCTCACTCGCTGTGCTGTCTGGAGAAAATACATAATTCTCTAACCAATGCTCAGGATTCCCTTCACACACATTGTTAGCCACTTTAACACTTGAATAGCAGGTTAGATGTGAGGATTTGCATTCTAATCAGCAATCTGTAACTGTCTGTGTGGATATGAGTGCCTCTGCAGATCAGAACACTGCATTTGCCTGACGAAGGCACATAGTGTCGAAAGCTCGCGGATTTAATATCAAATAAATTGGTTGGATTTAAAATTGGTGTTGTAAAACTTTACTGAGTTTACCCCAGTCCAACGCCGGCATCTCTACATCACAAAAAACAGGACAGATTCAACCTGGATGGTTATCACTAAAGCCCCAGAAGAATTTAAAGAATTGAATTATATATTTGCAGCTTTTTAAGTTATACAGAAAGGTATGAATGACTCTTACATGTAAACCTGTAATCCGGATCAAGTATCCAAATAGCCCTGCAAGTGGCTATCAACATGTCTGACATTGTCTTATTTTAGGCTGCAGTGGGGAACTCCTATAACATCACTCAAGGAATCAAAGTTTAGATTTACCAACTTAACGATGCCACCTTTAGCAAGTGGGCAAATTCCACTATTTCAGCATAACTTTAAAGCAATAGTGCTCTCACTCATACTTGTACACTCGACTCTGCTAGGTGTACATTCAGTTATCCTACCCATAATTAGTAGTGCTGTGCTCTAGGCAGATGGTAAAAGGCTAGAGGGGTCCTCTTACTTGTAACCTGTTTAAGCTATTTTATAAGTTGAGGACACATCAATGCTTATCACTGCTGTAGATATTTTAAGTGTGTTATATTTAGGGGAGTGCCCATTCTGTGCAGTATTTATAGTATGATATAATCTAGAGGTGTGAAAATTAGTTGTGATTTGGACTGAATGTTTATGTGTCTATCACTCCGATCTGCTTGGAGGCAGACCTACAAAATACTTGGTAAGCAAAGCGAAGTACACATTATGAAGTTGCATTTCACAGATTTTGAATATCATGTTTTGATTGTAGAATTTGACAGTACAGAAGGAGGCCATTCAGCCATCAAGTCTGTACCAACCACAATCCCACATAGCCCTATCCCTGTAATCTTGCACATTTACCCTGCTAATCCACTAATATGAGGGCCATTTTAGTATGGACAGTCAATCTAACCCACACGTTTTTGTACTGTGGGAGGAAACTGGAACACTCAGGAAACCCACACAGACATGGGGAGAATGAGCAAACTCCACACAGACAGTGATCCAAGGCTGGAATGATACATGGGTCACTGGTGTTGTGAGACTGTGCTAATCACTGTGCCACCACTTTTCACCACTAAATATAATTGTCTTTTAATTTATCAGTATGTAAAATATAATGAAGAAATGCTATGCTTCCCCATGTAATTGGGTTACCTTAGATAAAAACAAAGTGCTGGAAAATCTCAGCAGATTTAGCAGTAAATTAACACTTCAATTTTAATATGACTTATTCAAGAATTTTATTGGATTTGAAAGGTTGTTACTTTTCTGCCTGCACTGATGTTGCTGGATCTGCTGAGTTATTCCAGCACTTCATTTTTATTTCAGATTTTGAGCTTCTACTGTATTTTGCTTTCAGCTTCTAAAATATTTTCCTCCATTTTAACCACTAAAACCTGATCAAAGCTTTCTTAATGGCTTTTTAAAAGAAAAACCGATTATTAGTGTATTTTTAAAATATCTCTCATGTTTACACTTGTGGAGATACCAGTGTTGGACTGGGGTGGACAAGAGAGATCACATGACTCCAAGTTATTATCTAACAGACTTATTTGAAATCACAAGCTTTCGAAACACCGCTTCTTTGTCAGGTGAGGTCAGTTCATGCGATGAAACAGCAGCACTTCGAAAGCTTGTGATCTCACATAAACTTGTTGAACTATAACCTGGTGTCCTGTGACCCGTCATGTTTGCACTTGGTGGCAGGGCTAGGCACTGAAGACCAGAGTTTCCAAACACTGGAATAGATCTTGATCATAGAGTAGAGAATAAGATGGATTATTATTATTATCTCAAGATCTACACAAATGTTTCAGAGATTTCTTTCACGATAGACCATGGATGGCTTATTTTCAGTTTTAGGGAGGGCCTTATTTGAATTTTTTGTGCTTTTTTTAAAAAACTTGTGTGAATACAGATTTGTAGGTAGAAAGTAGATCAAGAAAACTCTGGACTCTGTTCCTCCTGCTCTACATTCTGTCAACCGTGAGTTATGACCTTATCTATCCTATCTTGGCTGGAACTTTATTGTGTCATATGGCCAGGATATTTTGAAATACTGAAAAATCAAGTATTTTCTTTTACAAAAATGTCTTTTCCACAAAAAATTGAGGTAATTAACCAGCTCATCAGAATATTTGCAAAATAGAATTAGTGTAATTGTTTTTAAAGGATTAATATTACATATGAATCCACTAGTGTCTCAGTTACAGTGAAGAAAATTCATTGAGATAAAAGTTTTCAAAACAAATGAGAATTAGGAATTGCAGGACCAGACGTTGCGGCATAAGGATTGGGTTTGAGGAATCATGGATACAGATGTTAGCCTCAATCTGAGGAGAAACAAGATTTGAGGCCAAGATGATATGCTTAACATCAGGAAAAGTAAATGGTGAGTGGAATTTAAATTGATAATGGCACAAATTTTAGTAGCTGATGATAAATTACCAGAACAAAAATTGGATATTAAACACAACGTAAATTAGAAAAGAAATAATGGACAATTGGGAACGGCTGTGGAATTAGGAAACAGAAGTGAAACACTCATGCCATTGACCTACTGAATGGGTAAATTTAAAGACAACAGTAGGACAGGCAAACTTTTAACTTGTCAACCTGATGTTGACGTGGATTTTCATTATAAAAATCTTTCTCCAGGCAGATTAAATTTTGTGTTGTTGTAAAAAGCATTGTTTTAAAATGTGAAGTGGTAATAGTTGTAGACAGGAAGTAGGTGGGTGGGATTTAACACACTGTAGATTTTGAATGCTCTGGGTACCTATCATGACTAATATGCGGTTTAGGTGATATTAATGAGCAAACCTCATCAGCATTTGATAGACTACCTACCCAATTTCCTTGATGATGGGCAAGCTGCTCACTTATAGGACTTCCCAATAACTATTTGAAACGTGAATGTACTTTTGAAAGAAACAAATCTGACTTTGAAGGAGACATCTTAACATTGAAAATAAGACACTCCTTTGGATGTCATGCTTCAAGGTGTGAGGGCATGAAAGAGATTCTCTTGTTATTTGATAGAAACAAATCTACCAAACCTAATTAGCTTCAGCGCTATAAGAAAGGACAGAGCAAGTAAAGTCTTGTCACCTACAGAAACTGGATTCCACATGAGAGAAGTTTAATTTCCTTGCCCATAGTGACAAGAGTGAAAACAGGCCTTGATAGCTCCTTTTCTCTGTATTACAACGTGGCAACAGCATTTCTCCCTCTCAAGTCTAGCAATATATACATCCTTCAACTGAACTATTAGTTTTTCACGATAAGAGACTGTTTGATTGCTTGAATGTGCAATTTTTATTTTGTAGGAAACTGAAGAAGTGTTTGTAAAAGGAACCATTGAGGGACTGAAACCAGGAAAACATGGACTTTATGTTTGTACTTTGGGAAATATTTCTAATGGTGCGTACTGTACAATCATGGTGTTGTTTCCAAACAGCTATAGTTTTAAATATAAATTAATATAAATCATGCAAGGCAAATAAACCTGAATAATTTGAAGTTTTTGTTGTTACAGGTCTCATGGCCTGTGGTGGTCTTATTGATCATGTATTGTTTTGGGTCTCATTTTCTGGATTTACATCTGAGAGGGAGGGGCTTTTTGATCATTTTATTACTGGGTTGCTGGTTCTTCACAGTAAAAAAAAAACCTTCTGGAAATAATAGGGAATCAAGAGTCTAGTGAGAATGGAGAACTGAAAGAAATTAATTTTTGTATTATTTAATACAATTATTTTCTTTTTTGGAGAATAATGGGCAAGTGTTGGAAGGATTAGCAGATAGATTATAACCTGGTTTAAACAGTGTTAAATTCTCCTTTCATGACACATAAGACGAGTGAGACTTGAAACTGGAGCTTCTGATTTAGAGTTAGGACCTATTGATCAAGATAGATGTGCTCTTAGGTTGATTGGCAGAACAAATTCTCTCTAAATGGTCTCAAATTTGGTTCTAACCCATAGATCTATAAACATAGACTGGGATCACGGGTAGAGGTAGGAACATCGGGGTGGCGGCGCAGGCTTGTTGGGCCGAAGACGTGTTTCCCATGCTGTTTTGTTCTTTATAATCACCAAAGGAGTCAGTACAAGTAAAGAAAATAGCATTGGAGAAATGGTGTATCATTGACAAATTGCCTAGACCTGACATCCTTAATCTTAAATTTTAAATGAGACAGCTGCAGGGATAACATAGGCATTAGTTTCAATTGGGAAGGCAGTGCTCAGTGATATTGCCACTGAGCTAGTTTTCCAGAGACCCAGGGTTATGTTCTAGGGATCCAGGCTTGAATTCCAGATTTTTTATTCAATTGAGATTTTACCACTGTTGATATAATAGGTTGGACTTGTATGATTGATAAGTCATCATTAATACCCAGTGATAGTGAAGGAATGGTGATGTAGTTTTAAGTCAGGATGGTGTGACTTAGAGGGGAATTTGCCAGTGGTGGTATTCCAATATGTTTGCTGTCCTTGTCTTTCCAGGTGATAAGAGTTTGTGAGTTTGCAAGGTACTGTCAAAACAAAACTTTGAGTTGTTGCAGTGCATTGTGTATACCATTGTACATTGGTGGAGGGTGTTTGTCAGTGAAGCTGACTGCTTTTTTCTGCATGGTGTTGAGATCCAAATTAATTTATCAGCAGTCAGGGCTGTGAACTCCAAGTCCTGACAGGCCTCAGGGTTTCTATGCTTGTAGGGACCAACAGTGGGAAATGCATGAACAACCTGGCATTTTATACGTCTTCAGGCCAAAGATGGATCCAGTGAGCCTGCATAAAAAGAAAACAAGGCAAAAATATGGATTCTGTAACTTGGAACAAGGCATCATAATTGGTGAAGAGTCTCAGACACAGGACAAGGAGAGGTCCCAGCTCAGAAGAAAGAGAGAGCAGCATGAAAAAAAGCTGCAGTTGATAGACTTCATGAGAACTTTAGAGAAGTCCTGATGGTCTAACTAGGCAGCTGAAGATTGGTGACTCCATGTTGCAGACACTTGAGGCAAAAATAACCCTTTGGAACAGTAGTGTTCTGTTTGGTCCAGCCAAAGAACTGCATTTGTGCTCATGAATTGTCCTTGGAGTGCAGACTCAGGAGTCCAGGGAAACAGTGTTGAGAGACAAATTTGAACACTGTAAGTGAACATTTGTTGAGACCGTCCAAACTGGAGTGACTATTGGAAAGGATTAAATTCCTCGTGAGAAAGATAAAGGGTGGAAATTTCTGTCTGTGCTTGCCCCAGAGCCAGAAAATCCCACCTGAGGTTGGCAGATCTTTGCGTGGTCGGTGTCCTGCCCTCTCCCACCCGCCACAGGTATTGTACAGGAAAATTCTACCCAGAGTTTCAATGAGATTTGTTGACTTGCTGTTTGCTGACATTTGAATAGTTGTTGAGAAATCTGTAGAATCTGATTTGGCATCTGCCATTTATTGTATAGAGGACTATTTAAACAATTTTTGGTATTTATTTCATGTGTATCTCATTTTAACACTGTATATTAGAATATAATATAGATATTGCAAATTGTTTTATCTTGCTGACCTTGTTTAGTAAAGATTATTTTGTTGTTCAAAAACATTGCATCTTGTGTCTTATTATCTTAAGAAGTGTCTACTATAAACAAAATATTACTTGTTCCTAAGAACTTTGGGGCATAGTCCTGGAACATATCATAAATTAGGAGCTCTTATGATATTTTAAATCTGCAGATACAAGTGATGGTATTTGCTCAGGTTGAGACTGATGAGATTTTTGTTTTTGTGATTGTTGAACAGAATGGCTTTGTCAGTTGTTAGGGCTTTTCTTAAGAGGGATGATTTATCCAATTTACTAGAATTAACCAAGAATACGTTGATTTATTTGGCAGAAAAGTTGGCAATGGAGTTAAAAACAGGGGCTAAAATGCAAGTATTAAGATAATAGCACAGCATTTGGCATCAAGGGAAAGAAAAGCAAGACACAGCTATAATGCAACTTCACTTAGCTTGATTTTGTTGCAGATGAAGCAGCTTGAGAGAGAGAAAATTAGGAACTTGAACTTGAAAAAACTACTTGTAGCCTACTTATGATTAATAAATTAGTGGGGCAGGCTTGAGGGGCTAGATGGCCGACTCCTGCTCCTATTTCTTACGTTCTTATGTAGAAAGCTGCTGACATCTGCTCTTGCTGATCTCTTGTTGAAAACAGACATAGTATGCATTGAGCTCATCAGGGAAGGATGCGTTGGAACTGGTGATTTTACATGTTTTCATCTTGTAGTTTATGTCTTGCAGACGTAGCCATAATCAGGACTTTATCTATTTTAAGTAAAAAGTTGCTGGATCTTACAAAGAATTGGGAATCTGGTTCAGGATCATAACATTGAGTTGCTTGTTTGTTGGTGGAGCTGCATTCATCAATGCAAATTGAGAGTATTTCATCACACTCCTCCTTGTGGATGGTGAATAGGCTTTGGGGAATCAGGAAGTGAGGTAGTTGCTGCAGAATTCCCACCCTCTGACCTGCTCTTGCGATCGCAATATTTATATGGCTAATACAGTTCAGTTTCTGGACCATGGTAATTGATAGTGAAAGATTAAGCAATAGTAAATACCAATGAGTGTCAGACAAAGGGAGATGGTTAGATTCCCATTTGTTTAAGATGCTCATTGTCTGGAACTTGTGTGGTGCAGGTATTTCTTGCTAGTTGTCAGCCTACACCTAAATGTTGTCCAGGTCTTGCTACATTTGGACATGGACCGCTTTAATATCTGAGGAGTCAGGCGTGGTGATGAATATTGTGCAAGCATCCCTACTTCTGATCTTATAATGGATAGGTCATTAGTGAAGCAGTTGAAGATATTAGGACCTAGGACACTACCCAGAGGAACTCCATCCTATACTCATACTAGTACTAGTCTATTTGATTATATAACTTTCTCAATTTGGCCATTCAGAAATCATAGAAATATTGGTATTGCATATTTCAGATTTACTCTCTGCACCTTATTGTTAGCAAACTATATGAATAAACTTCGAAAGAAGTGATCACTCAAGGACTAAGTAAATTATTTATTTTAGGCTATGCCAGTTCAGGAACTCATTATAACCCCTGTGATAAAAAACATGGTGCACCAGAAGATGCTGACAGGTGAGTTTTTAATAAATTTAATATTTAGTTCTGCAATTAGGAAATTGTATTTAGTTTCTAAGCAGTCTTCTGAATGGATCAATTTGTGCTTCAGAGCTGTAAAATGTAAACATAAAATGCAACAGCCACCTGTATTTTTAAATACTTTTTGATCAATCTTTTTATAACTTGAACAAATTAAGTTCATAATCTACAAATTATTTGTCTCCAAACATTGTGAAGATTATGCAAGACTGAAAGTTTATCAACAGTTTAGTGTTTTTGTTCATTTTCCTGAGCATCATTTTATTTGGTTTGTTAGAATCTAAACATGTCCAAAAATTGTTCAAAATTGAAGTGGAAATTTAATTCATCCTTCATGATAAGAATCTGAAACTCCAAAATGTTATCATTCTACTTAAAATGTAGTAATTCATAGCAAAACCTCAACTTTAGTTTTGCCTTATTGTCAAGATTTTTAGTTTTGTATAAAGTAAAAGAATTTGGTAAAAGGGAATTGACATGAGTACAGCTGTCTTGGCGGCACAGTAGTTAGCAGTACTGCTTCACAGCTCCAGGGATCTGGGTTCAATTTTGTCCTTGGGTGACTGTGTCTGGTGTTTGCATTTTCTTCCCATGGCTGTGTGGGTTTTCTCCCA